>CAJVGC010000060.1:28424981-28469997 GCA_910822075.1 Senecio squalidus | reverse complement strand
GTAGGATGCTCCTATGAGCGGACGTTAGGAAATTCTCGGTAGATGCTCCTATGAGTGGACGTTAGGAAATTCTCGGTAGGATGCTCCTATGAGCGGACGTTAGGAAATTATCGGTTAGGATTGCTCCTATGAGCGGACGTGTATAAAAATCTTGGTAGGATGCTCCTATGAGTGGAAGAATAAAATGGTGGTCAGGTTCGGTGTATGACTAATCTAGGCATGGTATCCTCGCTAGGGTTGAGAAACAAGATATGATTTTTGAATTACTCAAACTTGTCGATGGGTCACTTTGTACTTAAAATTGCGAATAATTCACCAACATGTTGTTGATGTCGTTTTAACGCTTTGCAGGAAATTGAGGATTTCCGTTGATCATGGCATAGTTTATTTTCGGATCGCTTGCTTTTGGGAAATTTGAATTTGAATTGTTTATTGTAATTTCCATGACGATCCGTTTGTTTATTTCTTTTGGAATTGTATTTGTACTTGGCGTCTTATCGACTTAGACTTTATGACGTACTTTGTAACATTTGGCATGATCTACTTAATTTGATGTTTTGTTTATCGGTTATATTGTTGTAATCTTGACTCTTGATATTATAACTAGAACGCCTCGTGTTTCCGCTTTTAGCGGGGTGTGACACAAGGGGGGCCAAGAAAGTTAATGGATGAAGCTATGGAGTCTCTTTTGTGTTTGAATAAAGATGATTTTAGTTCGTGGAGGGTCCGAACTAAAATCATCATGAATAATCCGAAGTGAAGTTTTCTGTTCGGGGAACATGTCAGTTCAGATACTCCGAACTGACTGAAGCTCCTCTGAAGTGAAAACAAACTGAAGTTTAACTTAAGTCAACTCAAGTCAACATTGAAGATATTAACTTGGAGGATGAAGACTTTGATTTCGAATTGAAGTGAACTCCCCGAGTTGAAATTAAGATGATGACATGTTGAAATAATTAGTTCGTAGTGTTTTGATTTTGTCTATAAATAGTGTGATAGATTGTTAGATTTTGTTGTCTTTGAACCCGGAACTCAAGTTTGAGTTCCGTTGAGCTTGAATGTTTGTTGTAACAAGCTCAATCCAAAACATGTTCACACTATCAATGAAATCTTAGACAGTTGCCCCTATTTTTGTTTCAATTTCAATTTCGATTTCATGTTTCTCCTTTTGATTCCAACTCAGGTCATGAGATTCCGCATCATGACCTGTTTTATTTCGATTCACTGAGTGTATAGAGAGAGTAAATTCATGAGCTGTCAATTGGTATCATAGCCAGACAAATCGATTAATTGAATTCAACTGAGTCTGGTTCATCAATTTGACTTGATTCGGAAATTAGGTCAAACTATTAGTGAATCGAAGGAGTCCAAAGTGAAATTGGAGAAGTCCAAAGCGAAATTGAAGAGGTGTATTGAAGGATCTGTGAAGATTTCAAGGTGTTCATGGTAGATCTGGTGTTACGCGTATCAGTTCAAAGACCGTTGGTGAATGGAGCGAAAACACGAGTTATCAATTTGAGAAAGGGGTGTGTATGGTAGACAAGTTACAAGTGGCTAATCACTTTCATGCCAGGAGATGGTCAACAAGGATCAACCCTTGTTAGTGAAGATCTGAAGTAGGGCTAAGATAGGAAGAAAGTTGATATAAGCTACTGGTTAGATGATCTCCATGGAGAATCTGGTCATGAATCAAGAAGATATTCTTGTGATTCTGCAGCTATTCCTCCTGAGTCTGTTCAAGTGACCGAAAAGATGAATAGGAGGAAGCTGACCATGGAGAATAGTTAAGTTATGAAGATTGAAGACTCATAGCATCATCCAAGGGGGGCCAAGAAAGTTAATGGATTAAGCTATAGAGTCTTCTGTGTGTTTGAGTAAAAATGGTTTTAGTTCGTGGAGGGTCCGAACTAAAATCATCATGAATAATCCGAAGTGAAGTTTTCAGTTCGGGGAACATGTCAGTTCAGATACTCCGAACTAACTGAAGCTCCTCCGAAGTGAAAACAAACTGAAGTTTAACTTAAGACAACTCAAGTCAACATTGAAGATATTCCGAATTGAAGTGAACTCCCCGAGTTGAAAATAAGATGATGACATGTTGAAATAATTAGTTCGTAGTGTTTAGATTTTGTCTATAAATAGTGTAATAGGTTGTTAGAGTTTGTTGTCTTTGAACCCGGAACTCAAGTTTGAGTTCTGTTGAGCTTGAGGGTCTGTTGTAAAAGCTTGATCCAAAACCTGTTCACAGTATCAATGAAATCTTAAACATTTGCGCCTATTATTGTTTCAATTTCAATTTCGATTTCATGTTTCTCCTTTTGATTCCAACTCAGGTCATGAGATTCCGCATCATGACCTGTTTCATTTCGATTCGATGAGTGTATAGAGAGAGGAAATTCAGGACCTGTTAACCATCGGTGCGTTCGTTAGCCCAAATGGCATAACTAGAAATTCGTAATGTCCATAACTCGTCCGGAAGGCAGTCTTAGGAATATCCTCCTCACTGACTATCACTTGTTGCTACCCTGATCGAATATCGATCTTTGAAAAGTAAGTTGCACCCTGCAACTGATCGAATAGATCTTCGATTCGAGGCAGAGGGTATTAGTTCTTGATGGTAAGTTTGTTGAGTTTGCGGTAGTCTATACACATACGGAAAGATCCGTCTTCCTTCTTGACGAACAAGATTGGGGCTTCCCAGGGTGACGAACTAGGTCGAATTAGACCGTGATCCAGGAGTTCCTGTAGCTGTTCGGATAGATCTTGCATCTATGAAAGAGCTAGACGATAAGGCGTCTTAGCAACGAGTGTTGCTCCGGGAACTAGATCGATGCGGAATTCGACTTTTCGAGGTGTGGGAAGTCCGGTTAGATCCTCTGGAAAGACTTCAGGATGGTCGCTCACTACGGGAATGTCCAGGATGCGCTTCTCCTTGGGTTTTCCCTCCACGGTGTGCACTAAGAAGGCGACGCATTCCTTCTCTAGATATGGACGCATCTTCATGGTCGAAACTATTCTTAGTTGCCTACCAGGCCTATCGCCCTGTACGATGAGAGTTTCTCCGTTCTCGAGGGGTATCCAAACTATTTTGTTAAAACAAATAAGCTAGCTCAGACTTTGGCCAACCAGTCCATTCCTGTTATAACGTCAAAGCTTTTCAGCTCTATAGGAACGAGGTCTATGGTGGATGAGTTATCGTCTAGAGGTAGGGAACAACCTACGATTGCATCCTTAGCTTCAAACTCTTGACCGTTAGCGTATTCTATAGTGAAACTATCCTTAAGAACTTCATATCCTAAGTCAATTAAGGGTCTAAATTCTAAGCATACAAAGCTCTTTTCCGCCCCAGAGTCATATAAATTCTAAGCATACCTGTCTCTGCGTTCGGGTCTTTCCTTGCTTATTCAGCATCAATCACAAATGCCCGGCCTCGGCCTTGCCCTTTCTGGTTTCCACCGGCATTGTATGGGGCATTCTTCAGCTTTGGCCAGACACTTCGGAAGTGATCCGTACTGCCGTATTCGAAGAAAGTCGGCTTCGGCCCTTTGACCATAGTACCCTCCTTGTAGTACTGAGTGAAGTGGCCCACCTTGTTGCACTTTTCACACACCGGAAAGTTCCTGATGTGGTGAAAACCGCACTTGCCACACTTCGGATGTGTACCAATGTAACTTCTTTGTCCTGGTGTTGTCACAACAAAGTTTCGGGTTGTCTTGCGCTTCTTACCCAAATGACTACCACCATCCCTCGGCTGGTGCTCAGATTTCCTTTTCCCACTCTCCTCCTTGGTTGAACCAACTGATCGGATAAGATCATTGATGGTTTTAAATTGATTATAAAAGAAACTATTTCACTAAGTAGATGGTTGGCCAAGACTATCGCACTCTAGAGAGTTAGTAGGCTTGCTGAGGATGCCTCGAATCTCAGGGGTTAGACCCCAGATTTACCCGTCAACCTTCTTCTCTTCAGGGGTGACCATGTGGGGTACCAATCTTGCCAACTCGTGAAATATGGCAGTTTAGGTATCGATATCAGTTCCAGTCATGGAGTGGTTCCAGAATTCCGACTCCAACTTCTGCCGAGCGTCCTTAGGACAGCAATCCTCCAACAACAGCTTCTTGAGCTCGTCCCAAGAGAGACGGTAGGCTGCCTCTTGAACCCTGGTATGAACTTGGTTGTTCCACCACGTAAGGGCTCCGCCCTGCAACATACATGTCGTGTATTCCACCTTGTCCCCCTCAGCACACTTGCTGATGTGGATGACATATTCCATGCTCACGATCCAAGAAATGAGTCCGACAGCGCCCGATGTGTCGTGGAATTCCTTGGGTCGGCAGGACATGAAGCTCTTATAGCTACAAATCTGTCAGTTGGCATTCTGATGGTTGTTGTTTTTTTGGTTGAGGTTCGGATTAGGGTTCTGGTGATCGCCCTGGTTCTGATTTTGCTTATCGTTGTTGTTACCCCCAGCGTTTCCCTGATTGTTTTTATTCAGGCCCACGGTTATTTGAGTTATCATGTTCGGAATCACCGCATTGAGATGTGCGACCACTTTCTCAACGACGACAGTCCCGTACCTTTTGGGAGGCTAACTCTACAAACAGTAAAAGAGTAGGGTTTAGATAACGCACGAATAAGATAGACGATAAGAATAAACGCGATCAACAACAACGATAAGGTAATAACTTGTGCAAGGATAATAGAATAAGAATAATAACGAATCATACAATATAATTAAGTTGCGTACAAGGAATGAAAATTGCAACCTAATCTAGATAGTACTATTAAGTTGTTACATAATACGAAAAATGACAACCTAATTCAAAGTATAATACATGAAATACAATCAACGAATGAAATATAAGATCATCCTGAAGAGAACAATGGCGTGTAGGGTCCCCATGACCAAGCAGAAGACGTTGAACCGTCCCAGAGGTGGTCTGAGCAGTCATGTTGACTCGGATCGCGTGCTTAGATAAGCGGTGAGCCGCATCCGACACCTGGAACAGGAGGTGTGCTTGTGCTCGGTCTCCCGAGTGAGTCCCCTCAAGTTGATAGCCATGTTCTGGAGATCCTGGAACTGAGTTGGGGTCAATCCACGCCCCGATGGTACCTCTACCGGTGGACGAGAAGGTCCTGAATCATCTGCACGTTGGACTGAGTGACCATGGAGTCTCTCCCATGAGTATCGATCCATTACTCGGGTGGACGAAGCCGCATACGGGTCATCCAGATGTAATGTCGTGGGTGTGGGACTCGCAACTAGGTTAGGGTTCCCCTCGTCCCTCATCCGGTACGGCAATGTGCCTGGGGGTATCACCCGCATACGAGTTGCGTGTCGAAGTCGTAGTCCCTGATGAGGAGGAGCAGGAGTAGGTGCAGCTTCCGGTAGTACAGTCCTCGTGCTAGATTTCCCGTGACTGTTGGCCGCTGGCATTGAGCTGTCCTCAGACGGCTTGGAGCTCGGGTCGTGCTAAGTATGTGACGCCGAAATAGTGTGGTTTTCCGAGACGGCGGCTGAGAAAGTGGATCGTGAACGAGATTGTCCAGACATGACGTTATTGCAAGAATGTAGAGATATACTGAATACGGAGAAATAATACGTGAAGTACGATAATACATGCTCGGGTCGGTCGTTCGAGAATCGTGGACTGTTTGACTGAAATAACGCGATTCTCCAATCCACGATACGACTGAGTGACCCGGTAAGCATGCAAGGTGATAAGGTACTTCTTACATATTATTTCCTGAAAATAATGGAAAGTCTCAACTACGAAAACATAGAGAGTGAGTTACAGTTTAAGTGTTTACAATAAAGATAAGCGTTTTCTTCACAAAAAAAAGATATGAGTCCAATCATATAGAATACAATCATTGATTCGTAAACATGTAGCGTATAAATGACGGTGATTGTATCTTGATGGTAACTAAAGCATTGGCATAATATAAGTACATCCGGTCACAACTAAACCGATTTAACCGACTATGAGGCCCCTTTCCCCTTACTATCTACAAGGAGAAACAAGTAATAATATGCACCCCAAAATAAGTACAAAAATGTAAAGAGATGGGTTCAGTAACTCACGTTTGAGAGATTGGCTAAGCGAGCGTAAAATACGGAGTGCTTGTCCTAGGACGAGCGATACCCTAACAATAATCAACCAAAACTAGGGTCAATACATATGTCCGAAAAGATTGTCCTCATAAGAGAGTATATGTCCAAAACGTCATGTACCGACTTTAACCAATTTGTGTACAATTTAGGGGATGGTTTCTAATGGTTAGTATCCTAAGAATGTAACTAATATCAACCTAGAATATTATCTCAACATATTCAGTTTAGAATTTACACAAATTCAGTTTGTCAAAGTCTCGGGGCTCGGTACATTCGTTTGGCCACAACGGTTCAATACAACGATTATAATAACGAGGATGATTATCAAGGTTATATGTCACACCCCGCCAGTGGCGGAAACGCAGGTTGTGGCCGATTGGCGATCGTCATAACACAATAGTAATATAAAGACATAATCTATATGAATAAATAAATAATGTATTGTTATGACGTAGCCATACTCAAGGTATAATCCTTGGTACATGAAAAACCGTCAAACACTACAAGTGAAAATATCCAATGCAATCATCAACGAAATGTAAGAATACTTGGGCATGCAAACCTGAAATATAATCTAAATGTATAGATATAAAACAACCACAATGCAAAGTAGTCCTGAAGGTCATCTAGAGTCCGACTCCTACAGCCAAGTCCTATGCCTGCTCATTACCTGTAAGTAAAGCTAAAAATGTCAACATAACGTTGAGCGAGTTCATCGAGTAGTAGTTAAATAAGGTAATCTCATATCTCAAAAATCAGTAATAAAATAATGTGTAACTAATACATTTAACTAGTTGAAAACATTATCACATCATACAACATAAGCATACATCACAAGTAATCATCATAGTTGGAACATCGTAAGTACACCTCGTAATGAGCGTGCGGTATCAGTATGAACATATATTGATAATCATTATAGTTGGAACATCGTAAGTACACCTCATAATGGGGGTGCGGTATTAGTATGAAACACATACTGATAATCATCATAGTTGGAACATCGTAAGTACACCTCATAATGAGCGTGCGGTATCAGTATGAAACACATACTGATAATCATCATAGTTGGAACATCGTATGTAAGCATCGAACAACCGTCTCGTAATATTTTAGAAAAATTGCATTAGTTTTCGTTACACATTTTATGGTTTCTAAACATAGTAAGTTTCCATAAATAAAAGTATTTATTTATGGTAAGTTTCCGAAACTAGTAATGTTTTCCATAATTAGTAATTATGGAAATAAGTTCGTTTCTCGTAAAACATTTTTCTCAAAAATCATTTGGTTGAGCTTTACTTTCCCCCGATTTATAAAACGTAAAAACATAGTAAAGTAGGGGCGATGAACTGACCTTATCGATCCAAAGCGATAAGTACCCGAACTGTGTGGAAGTGTGTATATGTAGTAAGTATGTAGGTCACAAATAAAGTCCTCACTAGAGCTAGAGCTCCCCTAGATAAATGTAGTATTATTCATAAGTATGAGATTAACGAGTTTTAGACTTTAGATAAAACGACACAATTTTTAGTGAATACATAGGTTCGTTCAAACTGAAATATATAGATTTCTAGGAAGAGTTAGACGAAGAATAATATATATTTGAAAACTAGACTCAGAGGGCTACATTTTACACTAAGTGTTTGATACAAAAGTGTTGGGCCAACAACTCGAGTGGATGAAGCTATGGAGTCTTCAGTGTGAAGGAATAAAGATGATTTCAGTTCGTGGAGGGTCCGAACTGAAATCATCAAGAATAATCCGAAGTGAATTTTTCAGTTCGGAGAACGAGTTAGTTCAGATACTCTGAACTAAATGAAGTTCCTCCGAACTGAAAATAAACCAAGGAATAAGTTAAGTCAACAGAAGTCAGCATTGAATAAATCAATTCGGAAGATGAAGAGTTTAGTTCAGAACTGAAGTGAACTCCCCGAAGTAAAATTAAGATGTTGATAATGTTGTAATAATTTAGTTCGTAGTGTGTTTGTTCTTAGATTTTGTCTATAAATAGTGTGATAGGTAGTTTGAGTTTGTTGTCTTTGAACCCGGAACACTCTCAAAGAGGTTCCGTGATCTTGAATGTCAATGTAACAAGCTCAGCTCCAAACCACTTCACACTATCAAATGAAATCTATGAAAACAATTATGCTCTCATTGTTGTTCAAATTCAGTTTCACAAATTCGACTTCAATATTTACCTTCAGTTCTGATTCCAAACACAGTTCATGAGATTCCGCATCATGACCTATTTTCAATTCGATTCACTGAGTGTAGAGAGATTCAAGGACCTGTCAAAAAGATTTTGTTATGAAAATTATATGGTCAAGACAAAACTGACTAAACAATTTGTCCAAATATATGGTTTTATATAAGTTGAGTTTTAACACGTTTTAAAGTCGTATAATTTATATGTAAACAAGATAACCATTTTTAAAACATTAAAGACCTGTTAAAAACTAGTAATAAACCATTTAAATTTTGATTAAGATTGTCTAAGTGGTTACACAAATTCGATTATCAAAACCTAATGATTTGTTTCAAAATTCAGATTAGACCACCTCTTAGTATTTTACACTTTTAGGAAATCCTGTAAAGAGTTAGATAATGAATCCTACGTTTTTGAAAACTAGACTCCAAGAACTACAATATTCATAATGGTCAAAGATTCTAATTCATTACCAAAATTGAGTTAAACACCGAAGAAGACAAACTACAACATGAATTCAGAAACTGTCCACACTTTTAATAATTGTCTAACAACTTAAGGTTTTCTACCGATTAACGTTACAAACGAAAAGACACGATATAGCACGAGTTATAAAAGAGTACAATTCAGTTTACAAAGATAGACCAAAAGATTACATAACAATGAATAACACAAGGTAACAAAGGTAGAGTTTTATACCAATAATCGGAACGGTTTGATATCCAAACGTTGACGAAAACCGTTACAAGCAACCAAACAATATGACAACACGAGGGGCTGTCCAAAATCAGCCGTGATCACCAAGACAAACAATTCAAATCAGTTTGTAAACATACATACATAGACAACAACGAATCGGCTAATGTATATATATGTACTTACATGATTAAATCTCGAAACTCGTTTACTATAGCTTGTCTAAGGATTGATTTCGACCCAATCAAGGAAACTCCTAACATCTGAATTCGAGGCATCACCAAAACGTGACCAGATATGACACCAACACAACAAATTAAACCGATTAGTAATGCATCAAAACAGCAGCTACATATAGAATTGAAAGAATCGGTTAAAGGGGTAAAATACATACACGATGGAATCGACTGAGTGTAGCTTGTTGGAAACCCGTTTAAAAGATCAACAACAATCTTAAATGACTAGCATGGTCCATAATCAGATTACACAATCATCCAATACACCAACATGAAAAACAATAGGATACCTCGATAGATTGTTGCAATGATGTCGAATTCCGAGGATGAATTGGGAATCTCGCTGATGATGATGGATGTGTAAAACACACGGCTTGCAAGGGTGTGTTTGTGGTGGCCGATTAGGAAGCAAGCAGATTAGGTTTTCGGATTACAATCTCACAAGAAGGAAATAACATGTTTACCTTGCTAGATTAGAGCTTCAAGATGCACGATTTAAATGAAGGAAGTGAAGAACTCGATGATGGTGGGAGAGATTGCAAAGAATTGGGGCTGTTAGGGTTTGTGTGGGTGGCTGATTGTAGGAGGAGAAAAACCATATTAGGGTTTTGTTTTAGTTTAGTGTAATATGATTTAGGTTTGATTAAGGATGGTTAGGACCTATCTAGTGCATGGCTAGTACCAGTATTATGAGTCTAGGATCGAATGAAGCAGTAAGGACTTGAATCACACAACTCGAACCTCAATAAAAACGAGTAGAATCTGAACCTGCAGTTGGGTTGTGTCGCATACCACACACAGTGCGGCGCAGTGGAACATTCATCTTCCAAAAATTTCGTTTACTAAGCGTACAAGCAACAGACGACACCCAAAAGCGATATACACGGAATAAACAATACTCGGGACCAATGTATAAGTACATTACGTACAGGCATCGAACACGGACATTCAAATTGCTTTAACATCGTTTACATAACAAAGTAAGAAATTCACGAAACACAGAAATACCTCGGTAAGTTATCTAGGAGCTCGTCTAGTGGGAACTAACTATTGTGCACCTAACTAACACGATAACATCACATATAGGATATACACACATGTCAAAAGTAATAATCACACATAAGTAAAGTATAAAGAACTTTTAATAAAAAGTTTTTTGTAAACACGGTAATCGGCATACTAGACTAACCTGATTCGGAAAAAATGACGGTTGTCACATTATACCTTAACGAGAGTGACGGTTTGCTAGTGAGGATCACGACCACAAAGGATCCTTCCTACTGAGATATCCTAAGCAAAATAATAACAAGTGATAAGATTCGATACGAGTAAGCACGAAAGAATGAAAAACGTGTGCATGAAAATTCACCCGACCGGGCCATGCAGAAATGAAGGTGAAATATACCTCTTCTTGCAAGACGGTTCCAACCATGCAACACTCATTTCTTGGAGTAACACAATAAACCCAACACTCAGTTTCATGACGGATTTTTCCTAGAGTAACACAATAAACCCAACACTCAGTTTCATGACGGATTTGATACATGCATGAGTAGATCGTGACTAATAGAGTGCGTTGAGAGAACTTACTAACGATTTCTTAGCCGAAACTGTACTCGATGATGACGAGAGGCAAGTCCAGTAGCTTCAAGGTACTCTAAGTGACATGCAACGAGTAAAAACGTTAGATCCAAGCTTGACGAACGAGAAAAGGAGACAAAAAGGTGGACAAGGTCACAACCTGACCAAGGCCCGTCCGGGTGGGTTTCCCTTTGAAAAGGGACCCGCCCGGGTTCCTTTCTGAACCAGTTTTTGAGTTTGAAACTCTTAGATTTTCGGTTAAAAGTAGTTATAAACGGCATGCAAGTGAGAAAACTTGATGTTTAGAGGTTAAAGATGATACTTACTCGCTGAGATGGTGATTGAAGTCCTTGGATGATGATGTTGGTGAAGATTTCGGTAAGCAAAGGTGATGAGGATGATGGAAATGATGAACTAAGGTGGATTTCTTGATGCATAGGATGATTGATGATGATGATCTAGGTGTTTTGCTCTTGAATCCTCTGGAAATATGGTGTTCTTGAGATTTTGGGGATGAGATGGAGAGAATTGGGAGAAAAGAGTGTAATGTGTGTGTGTTAGTTTGAGAGAAGTGAGAGAGAGAGATGTGAGGTGAATGGGATGGGTAAATGGGGTTGGGTGAAGTGTTAGGTAGGTGTCTTGGGCAGGAAAATGGTGGTAACCACGTGATGTTGCAGCCAAGAATACACTACCCCACTATACCAATGAGCATTTGACAACAACAAAATTTGTTGTTTTCCCGTCTCCAACCCGCCCGGGTCATTCCCTTAAGGAATTGGACCCGCCCGGCTCCGGGCTGATAGAGATTTTAGTTGTCGTTTTCTTTGTACAAGTTCTAGTCGTGCGAAGTCTCGATTTATAAGTAAAGCTCATGAACTTAGGATGTTTAGGCACTAGAAGTGGCCTGACATTTGACGGAATGTCACACATATGTAAGTTATTATATGTATATAATCTAAACTCGATAAAGCTCTTGACCTAAGTGTTTTGGAGCTCAAATTCGACTCAAAAGTCTACTCGAGTAGCTCGAGCTTGACTCATTTCAGTCAAGTCGATTTCGAATACTCTGCGAATCGATCTCGAATAGTTCGCAAGATGTCTCGTCTCGTTTACATCCCAAAATGGGATAGTTCTTAAACTGTAGGTAATCATTAACAAGTTTTGCTAAAGTGGAGAGACTATCTTTGTGCAGCCTTTGGGGTTAACATATAAGAAGACAGAGTATAAAAAGCATCCCATACATTTTGTTTTTGCAAGGGAAGAGTACTGAATTTTGTTCACCATATCTCATTATTATATCTCTTTACAGAACCATATATGAGTGATTACAAATTATAACCATATTCAAGTCTTTCGGTGGTAAGAATGACTTATTCAAAAAGCATTCAGGAACCACGGAATCGGGTTACTCCTTCGAAATTAACCTTTTGGTTCAAAATAAAGCTCTTTGAATGGGAAGTGCAGTAGCAGTTAAACATCTACTTAGGAAGCATGAGCAGCGGTATGTAATGCAACTAAAGAAGCATAGATGCCATCCTTAATATTGATGAGTTCCAAATGTTTCCCTTTCTCTGCAATGACTCCGTCTTTTACAACAGCAATAACATCTGCTCCTTGAATTGTGGATAACCTGTGAGCCACCACCAATGTGGTTCTGTGTTCAATAACTCGGTCTAGTGCATCTTGTACTACTTTCTCGGATTCGGCATCCAGAGCACTAGTTGCCTCATCCAATAACAGTATCTTTGGATCTTTGATCACTGCTCTTGCTATTGCCACTCTTTGCTTTTGCCCTCCTGACAATTGGATTCCTTTTTCACCTACACTTGTATCATACCCCTGAAATCTCATAACAATTATGTTTTAGATTGCTTATTAATGTGAAAAATTATACTTGTCGTTTTACAAATGTTTAGTTTGTGGTTGTGCATATGAATAAAGTGGACGAAGGTTAGTGATACCTGGTGTAGACCACTTATAAATTTATGGGCATTTGCCAATTCTGATGCTGCTAAGACTTCTGCCTCAGTAGCATTTCCTTCCTTCCCATACGCAATGTTGGCACGTAGTGTGTCATTAAACAAGATTGGCTCTTGGCTGACCAAACCCATCTGCTGCCTTAACCACTTCACTTTTAGCTTTTGGATATCAACTCCATCAAGCATTATCCGACCTGAATCAACATCATAGAACCTTTGGAGTAGAGAAACTAGGGTTGATTTTCCACTTCCACTTTCTCCAACAAGAGCTACGGTCTTAATAATTATATATGAGAAGCATTAGCATTAATATTGGGATATGGAAGCTAAAACTTTAAAGATGTTACCTGGCCACAATGGATATCCAAACAGAGGTCTCGAAATATTTGAATTCCGGGTCTAGAGGGATAGGTAAAATTAACATGACAAAATTCGACTGTCCCCTTCACAGATTCTAACGTGGTTCCAGACTCGTCAGTATAGTCTATTTTTGATTTCTGGTCAAGAAGAGCAAAAACTGAAGCAACAGCAATCTTGGCTTTTCCAGAGTCCGGAATGAAGGTTCCTGATTGAGAAATACTTATGGCAGCCAAACTCAATCCCATATACACCTTCAAAATAAAACTTACTTAGAATTATTGGCTAGTGAAAAGATACGGTCACTTAAATAAACTTACTTGGAAAACTTTAGGGAAAGTAGTTCTTCCTTCTGCTACAAAACGAGCTCCAACATAAAAACTCGTCGCGTATACCACAAATAACAAAAATATAGATGAGCCTAATGCAGCACCACTAACTAAACCATGTTTTATTCTTGCCATTTGAGGCCCTTCACATTTCTTTTCATATAACTTCATCACCTTATCTTCAGCACAAAATGAAGCAACTGTTCTGATGCTTCCTACTGCATCACTCGCTATTTGACTTGCATCCTCATAATGTTTCTACAAGCGTGTACATATTTTCACCATATGTTATATCTCTAGAAGATGCAATATTGACTCAAATGGACCAAACTGGACTTTTTGATCTTAAATGTTGATGATAAACTCAAATAATTAGACAAAGTAGCAACTACTCGTCTACTCGGATGGACATGAAGTTCCACACCAGAATTTTTTGTTGTCGTTTGAATTCACTGTAGCAATTCCAATAAGTAGTTATCGTTTTCTTTTGGAATTTTATTTTCAGTTAATATGTAAACTAATAAGACTAGCAGAAGTGATAACAATTTCAAGTATCCACACAATTTGAAATGGTCTAAAAACGATAGGTGTAAAACTAGCACCAAAATTACTTATGAATGGTTATTGATTTTGGGGTCATGAACTGAAAGGGAAAGGAAACAAATGGGTCAAACATGTTAATATGTTTAAAAACCACAAATGCAAGCGTCGGTTGTTTATCACTATTACGGGGTCAATCTAAACTTTAACATGACCTCCGACTACTACATGTTTTACACAAACTCGCTTGCCTCCCATTTCTACCTCCCTTCAAATTTGAAACTATAGAGACATTTAGTTAGTTTATTTATCATTAAAAAAATGGAAAATATTAGTTGCTTACCATTGTGTCTGCACTGAATCCATTAATGAATCTCATATGAAGATATCCATTAAGTCCAATTAGTGGTAACAGTGGTAAAATTATCAAAGCCAACATCCAGTTTCCCATGAATCCAATAATTAAACCCGCTACTGCTGTAGCTGCATTTTGAACCAGTAATGAAAGATTATCTCCGATCAAACCTCTCACAGATGCTGCATCTGTAGAAAGCTTTGCACCAATCACACCACTTGAATTTTCCGTCTTATCAAACCAACTTATCTCCATCTGAACGACTTTCTCAAAGCATTTTAATCGGATTCTTCGTATTAGCTTACACCCAGCTACACCAAACAAATAAGTTTTAAGTGGTGTTGCAATCAAACTAGCCAAACCAAGGACAAGAAGCATCAATGCCCAAAACTCTGACCCTTTTTTAAGCTCATGAGCCGGCTTAAAGAATGTCTTGATAATACTTGAAATAAGATACCCATATATAGGTAAGATCACACCACTAACCGAAGCAGCTACAGAACCTAATAGTATTACATGGAATTCTGGTTTGTTCATATAAGCCAACCGAAGAAGTGAAACATTTGAACCTTTGTAAGAATCGGGTTGATTATTATGTCTTGAATCCTCATCAGCACCAATGATGGGAAAAGAGTAACGACTCATGTAACTACTATTGGATGATTCTCGGCTTTTGGATCTTAATATAGACAGTGGCTGTATTCCAGAAGCCGCAGTAGCAATCTCTGTGTTTTCATTATCATCACATGCATCTTTTTCAAAGTTTGTGTGGAGCTCTTGTAATTTTATAAGCTGGGAGTATGCACCTTCGGGATCTTGTAATAGCTCAGCGTGTGAACCTGGTTGGTCACAAATCAGAGAACAACTAGTATTTGATTAGATATATGAAACAGAATGTACGAACAATTACCGAAAATGTAAATATGTCAAATGTTTCCACACTTGACTTTCTTCACCATATAACAGGTGACAATGCACATACAAAACTCAAATATATTTCCACAAGACTAAAATCATACTGCACATGTGTTTGGTAAACTGCAATCTTAAATAATGAATATCAAAGAGTGTTGGAGGTCAAACTATAATACCTCAAAACGTAATTGTTGAATCTTCTTCGTAAAAATATATCATAGTAGCTCAAACATACTTATAAATAGTCCCCTAACTTTTACTATATTTTATCGATCAACTTTAGGATTAGAGGGGGGGGGGGGGGGGGGGGGGGGGGGGGGGGGGGGGGGGAATGTGGAGAAGGACCTTTTTCTACGATCTTCCCATGATGAAGAACGGCGATAACTTGAGAATTTTTTATGGTGCTCAATCGATGGGCAACAATAGCAGTAGTTCGGTTAACCATGATTCTATCAAGAGCCTCCTGAACAACCCTCTCTGATTCTGCATCAAGAGCACTTGTAGCTTCATCCAACAGTAAAATCCGTGGGTCCTTTAAGATTGCCCTTGCTATTGCAATTCTCTGCTTTTGTCCTCCCGACATGTGAGTTCCATGATCGCCAACCATTGTCTCTAGTCCCTAAACACATTTCACCAAATCAGATAAAAACGATTATTAGATGAGTTCCATGTTGCAACCAAAAATAAATGAATATGAAACTGAACCTGGGGAAACTTTTCTATGAACTTGGCAGCATTAGCACGCTCAGCGGCCACTTTGATCTCATCAGGTGTTGCGCCATCCTTCCCGTAAGCAATATTATCTTTGATGGTTGTACTGAACAAGACAGGTTCCTGGCTGACAAGACCGATTTTACTTCTTAGCCACTTCAGTTGATAGTTTTTAATATTGATCCCATCAATAACAACTTCACCTCCTTGCGGGTCATAAAACCTTTCTATGAGGCTGATTACAGTTGATTTCCCGCTTCCACTCTTTCCAACTAAAGCTGTGGTTGAGCCATGTGGTAGTACAAGAGAAAACCCATCAAAGATGTTCTGTTCTGGTCTAGCTGGATAACTAAAAGTAACTTCCCGTAGTTCAATATCCCCACGAATATCGGAAAGTTTCTGACCATTCGTGTCAAATGGATCTATTTCTGACTTTCTATCTATTACCTGAAATAATTTAAATCCTGCAACTCTTCCAGAGGTAAACGCACTCAAGCAAGGTGAAGCTTGCCCTAAGGAACTGATCATTAATACATTATTTTATAAGTTGTTGTATGTTCATGATAAAAAAAATATAAAAAAAAGGAGCTAATGGACTTACAAAGAGCTTATCAAGACTGAAATCATTATGTTCAGGACTTGTCCTCCGGTATATCCTTTCTCTACAATCATTTTTCCACCGAACCATATCGCCAAAGAGTAGCAACAGAATACACAAAACATAAATATACCAGAACAAATTCCAGAAACAAGACTCTCTTGCACCCCAGCCCTGTAAGCACTTCTAAGATACTTGTCATATTTTGCAATAGTTTGCTTCTCTCCTGTGAATGATGCAACCTGAAGCAAACATATTAGTCGGTACTCGCTTTGAAACCCTCCTAAGTTGTTTTATTCAAACGTTTCGGTTTTTAATGAAATAACCTAATGTTGGTAATTATCCATGACAGACTGATTATTTATAGGAAAAAGGAACAAAAAGGGTTTTCATAACCAGTGCAAATGGTACTCGTTTTGACCAATTACCCAACTTTCCCATCATATAACCTCTAAGAAGAATCAAGATTTAGATAACATGGAGCGAGAGTTCATCGTGTATTCTCACCGTTCTGATAGAGGTAATTGTCTGTTCAACTACAGCTCCTCCAAGAGAATAAGCAGCTTGGCCCCTGGACATAAGCTTTGCCATGACAACTGTCATAAAGGAAGCTGACATCACAAGAGGAGGAATTGAAGATAATAACACAAGGGAAAGAAACCACCCTTGGGAAAAAGCAATCACGAAGCCTCCCAAAAATGTTGAAGTCAGCTGTATAAATTTCCCAACCTGAAGAAAATGCAACATGATATAAAACTTTTTAAGTTCGCTTTCAAGTGACCATTATCGATAATTTCTCTGTGGTTCTAGTACCTTTTCACCCATAGCATCCTGAATGATAACAGTATCACCAGACATTCGTTCCACAATTTCTCCAGTCTTGCTTTCTTGATCAAAGAATCCCACATCTTGCCTCAGTATTGTTTTTAAGTATAAACTTCTGATTCGTGCAGCTTGCCTCTCTCCAGTGACCATCCAGCAAACCACCTCTACAAAGTTATAACAACTTTTACTTCTCGGTTAGACAGTACACAAGCAGGAAATTAATGGTTTAACAATTAAGCTTACGAAAAAATGTTGCCACACCAGCCCCCAGAGCCAAGTAGACATATTTGAGGGATACCTGAACAAAAAGGTTAATCATAGTAGACGAATCAATGAAGAAGTATATAAATATCCGAATTCTTGAACTGTAAGAACATAAAACTGATGTATTCTAAGAATAACAGTGTTACACTATAAATTTTCATAGCATATTACATGTATATGATTTACCTTGGAAACTTGATGAACAATGGTCTTGCTTTCTGCGTTCTCCCCAAATGTGTCAACTAGCTCCCCGAATATCAGTGTCTGGAGAGGCATAGCGATCCCACTTCCAATGGCAGTAACTGTTCCGATGACCATTAACATGTAGTCAGTGGAGTCAGCAAAGGTAAAAAGCTTGTAATATGGAACTATATCATTTGCTTCCTTCTGTGTATTTGCTTTTTGAGATGTATTTGGTTCTTCTGTTGTCCGTGGGGCTGGTAAAGGACTTCTTGAAGTATTAATGCCTTTTTCTGGTTTCATGTCTCCAATAACAGTATCACTCTTTCAAAAAATTCTCTAACTCTTTTTTATACACTAAAGAAAAGCATAGAAAAGTAGTGTATCTTATTATATTGAGGTGATCGACTATGTATGTCTGTTACTGCTATATAATATGGGCAGTATCTTTTCTTTTATCCTGAACGTTCTATAATACAGCACACATATGTCAATGTCGAAACTAGTTGACCCAGTCGTTGTGTGTTGGTACATAAATGCCAAGTGTTCTATTTACGATTAAATAAAGAAAGTCACTTTTTTATATCATAACAGTAATATGTGTACATGCATTACATTCTAACGCATTGCATACACCACACGTATAAGTCAGGAGGAGAGTCTGACATTGGTCAGAACATGGTAAAAGTGTCCAAACAGACACTTTCCACTGATGTTTGCAAGCCAATTTCAAGTACTATCAACCTTTCGCGTTGTGTTTAAGATGATCAGATAAGTTGACTTGATACCAATTAGTTTGACGCCTTGCATTGTTCTAAAGATCACTCTTTCATTTTGCGTTGTGGGCTTTGAGATGGGGATGTGCTCCTTTGATTGACTTAAGGGCTTCCTCTTGAGGTGGTTAATGAGATGTTGCTAAATTGCTCCAAGACGCCATGTCCTCTAATATCATCTAGTCGTAATCTAGAGTTGTTGACTGTCTCTACCATGCTTTGTGCTTTGCTTGGTTAGTCTGACCGCTTCTTCGCTTTCTTCTGTTTTTTCGCCATTCACATTAGGTACTTCAACGGTTACCGTCACTGTTTTTTCAACGGTTACCGACACTGTTTTTCTTTTTAATCAAATGCATCCTCTTCATGTGCATAAGGAGCGTTTTGCACTTCAATGTGAGGGTGATGGTATTCATTGTGAGATGATTCTTGAAATAAAATCTTATCTACTTGTGAGTCGCCGATCACTGCTGAAATGACATGCGATTGTGGTGTTTCAATTGTGAAAGCGCTTACAAATTTTGACATTATGTTATGTGATTTTTCGTAGTGTGTTTTGTATTTGAAAAGAACGACAAATGAACGTGACTTATTATCTAGGGACGATCGCGCCATATGCCCATATGTTTGTGCCAAAGTTAGCAGGGTAAGGGGGTCATATTGCAATTCAATGCCCAAGTCCTGTAGTTAAATAAATGACTGAGGGATAAATAGTTAGAAAAAACATATTATTAATAAAATGATAATTTACTATTTAAATGCACAACCTTTTAGCTTATCACGCGATGTGGGATCTTGTGATTTGGTGATATATACCGCCTCTTTGACATACATACTCATTCATGTTTGACACTTACACTAGAGGCACGTGTTTCGTGAATGTGAGGTGGTCGAGCCTTTTATTATCGTTGTACCATATGATTTGCGAACATCTTGACCTGTTATTTCAACATAAGGTTGTAAACATTAGATTAGTTCTAGTTATAATTCCATATCAACATTATTTTTCCATCTTTATTTCAAATTGCTCTATAATACTAAGAAGATTAATTTTTGTCACCATATATTAATTTTGTCGTACTTATATTTCTTTAAATATTCATTTATGTGTGTCCTTCCAATTCAAGATGATGGGGAAACATAACAGAAACCTTTTCTAATGGTTATTAATTTTGGTCTTTGGTAGGATTTCGTTTTCAGATGACTTCTTCAATATTAAGATAAACAAATAATGCGAACATGAATGCTCTTTATATTTGATATTTTATATATGATGTGGATGGGTAAACAGACCGATTACAAGATTTTTGTTTTTTCAACTGTCTACAAATATATATAATAGTCTTGGTGTCAATGTCAATATGATTGCATATATTCAACGAATATATATATATATATATATATATATATATATATATATATATATATATATATATATATATATATATATATATATATATATATATATATATATATATATATATATATATATATATATTACCACTAAATACCATTTACGAACTATTAGGAACCACTTAATTTTCATTAGATCATTTAGATCAAAAATAAATGAAAAGGTGGCAAATTTGTAATATATTCAAACATAAGGAGTAAAGTGTAATAATCAAATTATAACATCTTCTCTCTAATTCTCTGCAACTTCTAGGAAAACAATCTAGGTTTCTCTTCCTCTCACCGTCGCTACATATGAAGAACGAGATCTACATCAAATTAACCATCAATTATACTTGTAAATCGTGACTATTGATCCTACAATCAAGCAATTATTGGTCGATTTCAAAGGTATGTAACCTAATTCGATTAATTTTAATTTTATGGTTTTTTTGTTTGATTTTTAGGGGTTTTTTTATATTGAATTGAAATTGTATTAATATACTCTGGAACTAATTGTACCACGTTTTTAAGGTAAACATATTCACTTTTTATTATGATTGATTTGATGAGTGTGGTTTAAAATTTTGGGGTCTTATATATTTAGGGTTTACTATGATATATCAAATAATAAATATGTTTAGTATAGTAAATCAGGTGTTTAGATACTTATTTACTTCAATATTTATTTGTGATTATTGTTAATATGTCCATATTTGTAATACAATTAGGGTATTTGTTTTACCATAAACTTGTTTACTACTTATGTTAGTATAGTCCTTACGAATGGATAGAAGTGTATACACCTATGAATAAGTGTATACATTCTCTATTTATATTACTCAAAACAATCTATACTTTTTTTTAGAATATATTGTATAAAAGTAGAGATACAAAGTATCTATTATTGAATACATAATATAAACTAGTGAATGAAGTGTATTTACTTATGAATCCACTAATATCATCTATTATACTTTTCATATTCAATGTATTTTATTTGAATACAATCTCTACTTATGAACTGAACTGTATTCACTAGTGAATATAGTTTATAAAGTAGTGAATACACAATATCCACTAGTGAATATATTGTATAAAGTAGGGATACAAGTTATTGCTTTCTTTCGAGTTTTTGTTGGGAGGAATTTCTTTTCTTAGGAAGATCTTCTTCATCATCAATCTTTGCGGCATCATCTAGGCAACTTTCATAGTTACATACATCCCACCATAGGGGGAGTTGTGCAGATCTATATAAGACCTGTAAGAACTGGGAAGGGAGGATGTCTACTAGATCAGATCTATATTTATCTATATATTATTTATGTAGAAAAACTATGGAGGTTTTAGAGAGAAGTTTGTATAGAGAGAAGTATAAGAAAACACTTATATTACTTCAAATTTTGATGTCTTACAATGGCAAAATCCATGGCTATTTATAGCCTTGATTGGTACAACACACAAACTTATAGTACAAACATTCTTACTTTTTTACATTATTGCCTTATAACATAAGCGCTTATGTCAATAAGGGCATGACATCATTGCATATGTCATTATTTCACACTAGAACCTAATAGAGATATTAAACATATTTAAGCTAATAAAACACACTTAAAAACATAATTAAACCATAATTAACGCTAAACTATGCACGTTTAGCATTCTTCATTTCCAGCGAGCATCAGGGTGCGTCAGGTCATTTTCATAGGGTTCCCAATCTGAATCTGAATCATTCCAGGCCTGAGAGGGAATGTTATCTTCGTCATCAGACGTGTCTTCTCCATAGTTTTCGAGGTTGTCATGAATCCATTGTTCATTTGCTTCGATCCATTTGTATGCATCAGGATGATCCCTACTCCACACCGACGTGTTGAACATTATCTGATATGGAATTTTGTATGGGTCAACGTTATTTGCTCTAGCTAGCAAACTTTTTGTGTCTAAGTAGAGGTTGCTGAAGAATCTGACACACGTCCTACTAGATGGGTTTATCTTGTACCAATCATGAATAAAACAATATGGAGCATGGTAAAAGGTAGATCCTTCATCATTAACAGCCGTTGGAGAGAGGTAAGATCTCGGGTTCCGAAACATTACCAGCACATAAGTTCCTTTTCCGGTGGTTGTTAGCCATCTGGTCCATTGGTGATGCGGGGCAAACCATTGCAGCATCGTAAGCAAATGCTTGGAGTGGGGTGGAACATCTTTGAACTGGCTCTTAACGACATAAGATAGGAGCTTCTCTGCATTAAACGATATGCCAATTGTGAACTTCTCAAAGAGATAGTAGAAAAAGCATAAAGCTTCTTTTGGGAGCCTCCATAGCTCATGGATGTGAAAGACATTAAGGAAAGGATAGTCTGGATGAAACTTGAGGCCTTTGATGCATAACCCATGGTTCTTGATGAGGATAGTAAGAAACGTCTTGTAGCATAATTCAGATCTTCTTCCAAAGGTTAAGTCCCCAACTATTTCTAGTATTTCATTTGGTAGGTTAAGAACGGGGGTTGTGGGTGTAGGGTTAGAAGATGATCCTTCTCCATTATGGGGAGTGACGGAGAGAACCATGGAGAGAAAACTTGGAAGTTGTTTTTGAACTTGATGTGCACCATATGAGTGGGTTTCTTCTGATTTATAGGCATGTGGACGAGAGAGGAAGTCTGCAAGGACGTTTTCTGTTCCCTTGATGTGCTTTACTGTAAACTTCCATTGTGAGAACCAATTTGCCCATTTTAAAAGTTGTGCATGAGGGAGCATCTTTCTTTTGAACTGTAGCATACGTGGAAAGGAAGACATGTCCATTTCAACTAAGAACTCATGTCCTATTAGATGAAATTGGAACTTCTCGATACCCAGTTTGACTGCCAGAATTTCCTTGAATGCGGAGTGATAATGCTTTTCAGATGCCTTAAACGTGCCACTCTTATAGCCACAAACGTGTCTTTTGTTATTATTATCTTGAACAAGTAGGACAGCTCCCCAGCACTCATCACTTGCATTTGTGTGACGTCCCGTCATTTTTGGATATAATTACTTAAGTACTCCCTCCGTCCCATATTTATTGTCCACTTTTGACTTTTTAAGTCTTTTATTTGTAACTTTGACCATGAATAACTTTTTTTGTGTTATACAATATTTGATACAAATTATATGATTGGATTCGGTTTTAAAATTATTTTTCAATGATATAATTTTTATCAACAAATTTATAGCACGAAAAAAGTTATTTAAGGTCAAAGTTAAAAAGCAAAGACCGAGAAAGTCAAAACTGGACAATAAATATGGGACGGAGGGAGTATTATTTTACTTTTATTCGCAATTGTTTTGACCCTTGCATTTCGCTTAGTTTTACTCACAGTTTATTTATCGAGATTCGAGTTTTAAGTGTTTAATTTGATTCGTCCCTTGAGACGTAAGATTGTGTTTATCTAAGTGCCATATAGTTAGTATGCTCATGGTAATAAGTTAGAAGGTTTATGCCAATTTTGTCGGTTAACGTATGTCTTATCTTCGAGATATCGTGCTTTTGCTCTTGTTTATCACTTACGAAATCGTGCGTATCTCGGAATCTAAATTGAAAGTTAATCATTTAATGAACTCTAATACCAAGAATACATACAATGAACTTGCCTAAGTTCATTTGAAATCAATCGGGAACCTTAACGAACGAAAATGCCTAACGATAATGGAAAAACGAAATTTTTGTTGAACCAGCCATTCAGCCAACGGCTGGGCTCCAGCTGGCGGCTTAGATCCTCCAGCCGGCGGCTGAAATGCTCTGGTCAGCTTTTTGGTGACTCATTTTTGCATGAAATGTAAGTGGTCCACTTGCCTCAACACAATTGGACCTTCATTTCTGCCAGAAATCTCAGTCCCAAGATGATATTACTGCACTTTCTTTCATTTTGTTTCATTTGTATTAACAACCCCCACACATACATATTGGTGTTTTCTCCAATCCTCTCTCAATCCTCTCATCTATTCATCATTTTTGGCTGTAAATCCATCAAACAATCATCAAAATCATCACAATAATCTGTTTCTAACATCAAAGGGAGTAAGAGGTGGTAATCTTTCGATTGGGTACTTTGGTTTTCATCAATTTCGGGTTAAAATCTCCATCAAAATCTCCATCAAATCGTCTAGATCATAACTCTTTCATTTTCTTGAGGTATAATAACTTTTTCCCCACTGATTTGATTTATACGTTTCACTTGCATGTTTAATCTAACATCAAATAAAGGTTTTTATAAAAGTTTAATGGTATCTATAAGCATAAGATTTATAAACTTTTTACATAAGATCTTGATATATAAAGTGGTTATTTGAAGAAATATATGGATATTATTAAAGATGTATAAGTTGCATGTCGAGATCTACAGAAAATACACTTGAAAATGCTAAAAATCGCTAAAATAACGAAAATCCGGAGCTGACTGTGGAGTCCCAGCCGGCGGCTGGATATGGCTGTTAACACGAAATTTTGTTTCGACTTATTAACGGTGGTTGCATTGTGTTTTGGAGGCGGATATTCTCATCACCACACCACTGAGGTCATTTGTTCCAGATTCTTGTCAAATCCTTGCGAGTGTTAACGGTATAAATTGTTATCCTTGTGAAGCTTTCGATTTAATTTTCTTCGGTATTCGGTTTTAGCCTTGAAAACGGTTAAGAATAAATATTAGACCAACACCAAATGTATTTTATCGGATGGGACTGAATTTGGACAAATGATGTTAAAATGTAATTTAACCAAAAGTATCGTATTTAACTTATTATCGTATTAAGTATTATGAGGAAGGTTTAAAATATGATTTGTTATTAAGCGGGAAAGTGTACGAAATTTGGACTAATATTTTATGATGCGGAAGCGCTGCCGAAATTTCCTTTCACGATTTTTATGACATAAAACACTCGTATAAGTAAAATTGTATATAAAAGGAACATATTATGCAATAACATCGTCTTTGGACTCAAAGACGCCAACGTAATCATAAAAGTAACAATATTACTTAAAACGAACGTTTTAAACCTTTTCGCGATATATTAAACTTCGCCACAAATTGTGATCATTGTTTTAATTCATCAAAATATATTTTACGACAAACTTTTTATAAAATGGTTTTAAAGGCATTTTAACTCTAATATTTTGGTAAGAAAAGACTATAAATTATCCAAAGTGTCAAAGTTGGACTTTTACGTTGACTTTGACTTTCTTCCAAATTGAATATGATTTTACTTCAAATTGTTGACTTTGACTTTTATAAAGTCAACATAATTGACATTTGACTCTTATGAAGTCAACATCTTTAATCTTGGTCAATCTAATGGAACATTGGTGTTAATATTCGTTTCGACTCGGAATGATCATTCGTTTCCAACGGTCGCTATTGACGTGAAAGATCGATATCTTGCTCATCGGCCTTTTTCTGGCGCGGATCATCGTCTTCTTAATCCGTCATCATGAATCGACTAATCAATCGTTGGAAAGTTATATTAAAAACTTAATCTTAACCGAAAAGGCTAAACCTGACTAGACTTGTAGAGATACTGAGACTATGTTGTTTATTGTTTAAGGCACTTAGACGGTGGAGTTGTAGCTCTGTGATTATATTACCCGAGATTTTGCTGGATTTGTACTGTGAGTTATTCGTAGCCCTTGTCTTTACTATTTTTGGGCTATAAAGCGTGTTTTAAAATTGTCTGCTTGTTTGCTGGACTTTACTGATCATCTTGTTTACCAAGTTGAATAGGTCTGCCTTAGATTGGGTGTCTTATACACTCGTTAAGCTTTATGCCCAACGGTTACATATATATATATATAGCTATATGGGTTATTCTACCTAACCCTCATCTCTCGGTAGCTTACTTCTATGGGTGGATGTTATGGTCGTACTTCATTTTTGCCTTTGCTTGACACTGCCTTAGGAATTGGGTCTTCAGGACTGGTAAGGTTCGATGTATAACTAATCTAAGCATGGTATCCTCACTAGGGTTGAAAAACAAGATATGATATTTGAAATTTTAATGTTTATTGAAACTTGTCGATGGGTCACTTTTTACTTAAAATTGCGAATAATTCACCAACATGTTGTTGATGTCGTTTTAACGCTTTGCAGGAGTTTGATGATTTCATCGATCATGCCATGTTGTTTTTCGGGTCGCTTGTTTGGGGAAATTTGAATTTGTAATGTTTGATGAAATTTCTATGTTGATCCGTTGTTGACTTTTGAAGTTGTATTTTGTACTTGGCATTTTACCGCCCCTTTGACTTTGTAATGTATTTTCTAAACATTTGGCATGATTAATTTTATTACGATGCTTTGTCTGTTGGTTGTAATGTTGTAATCCTTGACTCTTGATATTGTAACTGGAACACCTCCTGTTTCCGCTCTAAGCGTGGTGTGACAGAAGTTGGTATCAGAGCCAAAGGTTATAGCGAACCGAGTGATTTAAACTGAGTAGATCACTTGGACTATGACCATAGGCTTTTAAATCGATTTTTCTCTGATTGCAATGTGTGCACTATTTTTCATACGTGTTTATTTTCGCGTTTGTTATTTTGGCATTTGGCCTTGTTTTCGTGTTGCACACATTTGTTGATCGAGTTTTCTTTTCATTTATTCTTAGGACGATGGCGCCTAAGAGGTCAGTTGCGACACGACGTTCCGCGAGACCTGCTACGGACAACGCGAGAGCTAATACCGTGAATTCGAGAGCGAGAGCTAATAACGCGAATACGAATGCGAGTGGAAACAACGCTGGAAATGATACGACACCCGACTTCGGTCAGATGATCGCTCAGCAGATTGCGGCGATGATGCATGAGATTGTAGCTCAGCTTAGAGAGGGCACAACTCAAGGAACTGGAGGTGGTTCGGGTCCTGAAAATCCCGAGCCGATTGTTAATAGTGATGGTCCCGAAGTTATGATTACTGGGTCTGGTGGACCCAAGGCTGGATCGGGTGGAGCAGAGGGCTCAACTCGACGCACTGGTTGCACTCTGAAGACGTTCATGAGCTATAAGGCCCCAGAATTTAAGGGCAATGAGGGAGCTACGGGAACGCTCCAATGGATGGAGAAGCTAGAATCTATTTTCGATGTTGTTGGTTACGCGGACGAGGATCGAGTCCGTTTTGCTGCATTTGTGTTCCAAGGTTAGCTCTGACATGGTGGAATTCGATTGTGAATGTGCGCGGCCGAGCTGAAATCAACACTATGACTTGGGAGCAACTGAAGGAGCTGATGATTACGGAATATGTACCTGAATCCGAGATTCAGAAGTTGGGAGGATGAGTTCTGGAATTTAACGATGATTGGGTCAGACATTCAGGGGTACAACTTGCGTTTTCACGCCTTGTCCCAGCTGGTTCCACACTTGGTTCGACCGGAGCTCAAGCAAGTCGGTCGCTACATTCACGGATTACCCCAGACAATCCGTAAGGGCGTCCTTTCCAACAAAACGTCACATTTCAGAGCGTAGTTGAAATCGCGACCACGTTGACTCAGAACGCGGTCCGGGATGACGAGCTAGCCCCGGTGATTGTTAAGCAAAACTCTAGAGGGAAACGTAGCGGGGGATTCCGCGATGGTGACTCGAGGAAGAAGTCAAGGAGACAAGATGCTCCTCAGATGGTGCAGGCATTGGCGACTGTGACTCCGAATACTCAGGGTAAATATCAGAGGTGTGATCGGTGTGGTAATCACCATTCCAGGGAGATGGCTTGTTGGGAATGTAGTAAATGTAAGAAAGTGGGCCACACAGATAGATTTTGTAAGACCATGAAGGGAAAATGTTATGAATGTGGTTCTCCCGAACATCATAAGGACAAGTGTCCTAAATTGGGTTTAGCTGGTGATGCTACTGGTACATGTACTTTTCTCAGTTAAGGTAAGCTTGCATATATTCTATTTGATTATGATATTTGACCTTATTTTCCTTGCGTTACACTTCTTTTCTCTTCTTTTAAATTTCGTTTTCTTCGTACGACCCTTTTGCGTTGACACCGAAGAAAGCTCCTATCTGCAAAGAAGTCGACGAGTCGAGGTTGTCCTACGAGTGCGATTCCGAGAGATTCGACTCCCGATTTTAATCCGCCACTTCGCTTTGATTTAGTAATCATTGGTACAATACCAAACTATAGTCAAGACTCTTCACAAATCATTTCACGAACTTTAGTCAAGACTCTTCACAAAACTTTAGTGAATTAATTCCGCAAATGCATGGTTCATTTTGAACTACGCTTAATTTGGCCAACTACGCCTAGTTCCGAATAAATTATGCAAGAACGGAACGTAATCGCTATTGTTAACAGTTTATTTTTGAGTCAATAATTCTCAATTCTACTGATTCCCGATTTTAGTCCGTCATTCGAAGAGTTTCATATTTGATGCGTTTAGGACTATGATTCCTTGAACGTTTATACCCTTAGCGTCTTCCTTCGAGAGTTAGCCGTTGGTGAGTTTTTCCTGCTACCGAAGTACTTTCTTCCTGTTGCGTTAGTTCTGATGACCATTCTTTTCTTATCGACTTGATCCCGAACACTTTAGGTAGCTTCGACGTTATTATCGGCATGGATGGGTTGTCGACACACCGTGCAGAGGTTATATGTTTCGTGAAGATTACTCGCGTATCGTTAATGCGGGAAGAACTGTTGTTAGATCAGGGGGATGAGGCGGAGAAGCGCCTTAAGATCGTCTCGTGCTTGAAAGTTCGGGAGTACATCAAATGGGATTGCTCACTCTTTCTTGCACCCCTAGTGAAGAAGGACTCTGCGGAGAAGTTGGAAGAGATGCTCGTGGTTCGTGACTTTCCCGATGTGTTCCCAGAGGACTTACATGGATTACCCCTAGTTGAGATGTGGAGTTCCGGATTGACTTAGTTCCGAGAGCAGCGCCAGTGGCGAAGGCTCCTTATCGGTTAGCACCTTCAGAGATGTTAGAACTATCGAAGCAGATTCAGGAAGTTGTGGACAAAGACTTGGTTAGACCGAGTTTCTCTCCTTGAGGCGCGCCGGTGCATTTCGTGAAAAGGAAAGATGTTGAATACAAGACGACGTCGATGGATTGAGTTGCATAACGATTATAAATTTTGTTTTTTTTTTAGATTCGCTACCATGCGGGTAAGGCGAATGTAGTAGCCGATACGTTAAGTCGCAAGGAGTCGGTTAAGCCGGTGAGAGTACGCGCCACGATGATTTCGATTTAGTCGAGCATGAAGGCTCGTAGCATTCAGGCTCAATTGGAGGCTTTCACCGAGGATCGTACCATTTGGGTTATCGTTGATCGGCTGCCTAAGTCAGCACATTTTCTTCTTACTCGTGAGAATTACCGAAGAGAGAAATTTTCTAGGTTATACATCAACGAGATTGTGGCCAGTCATGGCATTCCAGTAGCTGTCATTTCCGATCGAGACGGGCGTGTGTTTTAGATTTTGGCGGGAGTTGGAATCGACATTTACTGTTAGTCGAGTTTTCATACAACGATAGTTACCACTCCAGTATTAATTGCGCGCCATTCGAGGCCCTTTGCGGGCATAGACGTAGGTCTCCACTTTGTTGGGCTGAGATTTGGTGATAGCCAGTTTATGGGTCCGGAGTTGATCCAGGAGACTACCGATAAGATCTTTAGGTTAAGGATCGTCTTTTGCCGCTAGAAATCGTCAGGAGAATTACGCGAATTTGCTTCGGAAACCTTTGGAATTTAAGGTCGACGATGTGGTGTTATTGAAAGTTTCTCCGTGGAAGGGTGTGTTTCGTTTTGAGAGGCGCAGCAAGCTAAGTCCACGTTTTACGGGTCCTTTTAAAGTTTTGTCTCGTGTTGGAGCAGTGGCTTACCGTCTTGAGTTGCCACCCGAGTGTGCGGTGTGCACAACGTGTTTCATGTATCGCATATCAAGAAGTGTCTTGCTGACGAGTCATTGATTGTCCCTTTGGAGAAACTACGTTTGGACGAAATGCAGCGGAAATATCCCCATCTCTTTCTAGCAGCGATGCTCAATAGATATTTCGAGGACATAATTCTTTTTACTGGGGGAGGCTGTGACGTCCCGTCATTTTAGGATATATTTACTTTAGTATTACTTTACTTTTATTCCCAATTGTTTTAACCCTTGCATTTCGCTTTGTTTTACTCACAGTTTATTTACTGAGATTCGAGTTTTAAATGTTTAATTTGATTCGTCCCTTGAGACGTAAGATTGTGTTTATCTAAGTGTCATATAGTTAGTATGCTCATGGTAATAAGTTAGAAGGTTTATGCCAATTTTATCGGTTAACGTATGTCTTATCTTCGAGATATCGTGCTTTTGCTCTTGTTTATCACTTACCGAAATCGTGCGTATCTCGGAATCTAAATTGAAAGTTAATCATTTAATGAACTCTAATACCATACAATGAACTTTCCTAAGTTCATTTGAAATCAATCGGGAACCTTAGCGAACGAAAATGCCTGACGATAACGGAAAAACGAAATTTTTGCTGAACCAGCCATTTAGCCAACGGCTGGATGAATTCAGCCAACGGCTGGGCTCCAGCTGGCGGCTGAGATCCTCCAGCCGGCGGCTGAAATGCTCTGGTCAGCTTTTTGGTGACTCATTTTTGCATTAAATGTAAGTGGTCCACTTGCCTCAACACAATTGGACCTTCATTTCTGCCAGAAATCTCAGTCCCAAGATGATATTACTGCACTTTCTTTCATTTTCTTTCATTTGTATTAACACACACACACACACACACACACACACACACACACACACACACACACACACATATTGGTGTTTTCTCCAATCCTCTCTCAAACCTCTCATCTATTCATCATTTTTGGCTGTAAATCCATCAAACAATCATCAAAATCATCACAATAATCTGTTTCTAACATCAAAGGGAGTAAGAGGTGGTAATCTTTCGATTGGGTACTTTGGTTTTCATCAATTTCGGGTTAAAATCTCCATCAAAATCTCCATCAAATCGTCTAGATCATAACTCTTTCATTTTCTTGAGGTATAATAACTTTTTCCCCACTGATTTGATTTATACTTTTCACTTGCATGTTTAATCTAACATCAAATAAAGGTTTTTATAAAAGTTTAATGGTGGTTTATCTATAAGCATAAGATTTATAAACCTTTTACATAAGATCTTGATATATAAAGTGGTTATTTGAAGAAATCTCTTGATATTATTAAAGATGTATAAGTTGCATGTCGAGATCTACAGAAAATACACTTGAAAATGCTAAAGATCGCTAAAATAACGAAAATCCGGAGCTGACTGTGGAGTCCGAGCCGGCAGCTGGATCATCCTAGCCGGCGGCTGAATATGGCTGTTAACACGAAATTTTGTTTCGACTTATTAACGGTGGTTGTATTGTGTTTTGGAGGCGGATATTCTCATCACCACACCACTGAGGTCATTTGTTCCAGACTCTTGTCAAATCCTTGCGAGTGTTAACGGTATAAATTGTTATCCTTGTGAATCTTTCGATTTCATTGTCTTCGTTATTCGTTTTTAGCCTTGAAAACGGTTAAGAATAAATATTAGACCAACACCAAATGTATATTATCGTATGGGACTGAATTTGGGCAAATGATGTTAAAATGTAATTTAACCATAAGTATCGTATTTAACTTATTATCGTATTAAGTATTATGAGGAATGTTTAAAATATGATTTGTTATTAAGCGGGAAAGTGTACGAAATTTGGACAAACATTTTATGATGCGGAAGCGCTGCCGAAATTTCCTTTCACGATTTTTACGACATAAAACACTCGTATAAGTAAAATTGTATATAAAAGGAACATATTATGCAATAACATCGTATTTGGACTCAAAGACGCCAACGTAATCATAAAAGTAACAATATTACTTAAAACGAACCTTTTAAACCTTTTCGCGATATATTAAATTTCGCCACTAATTGTGATCATTGTTTTAATTCATCAAAATATGTTTTACGACAAACATTTTATAAAATGGTTTTAAAGGCATTTTAACTCTAATATTTTGGTAAGAAAAGACTTTAAATTATCCAAAGTGTCAAAGTTGGACTTTTACGTTGACTTTTACTTTCTTCCAAATTGAATATGATTTTACTTCAAATTGTTGACTTTGACTTTTATAAAGTCAACATAATTGACATTTGACTCTTATGAAGTCAACATCTTTAATCTTGGTCAATCTAATGGAACATCGGTGTTAATATTCGTTTCGACTCGGAATGATCATTCGTTTCCAACGGTCGCTATTGACGTGAAAGATCGATATCTTGCCGATCGGCCCTTTTCTGGCGCGGATCATCGTCTTCTTAATCCGTCATCATGAATCGACTAATCAATCGTTGGAATGTTATATTAAAAACTTAATCTTAACCGACAAGGCTAAACCTGACTTGACTTATAGAGATACTGAGACTATGTTGTTTATTGTTTAAGGAACTTAGACGGTGGAGTTGTAGCTCTGTGATTATATTACCCGAGATTTTTCTGGATTTGTACTGTGAGTTATTCGTAGCCCTTGTCTTTACTATTTTGGTTCTGTAAAGCGTGTTTTAAAATTGTCTCCTTGTTTGCGGGACTTTACTGATTATCTTGTTTACCTAGTTGAATAGGTCTGCCTTAGATTGGGTGTCTTATACACTCGTTAAGCTTTATGCCCAACGGTTACATATATATAGCTATATGGGTTATTCTACCTAACCCTCATCCCTCGGTAGCTTACTTCTATGGGTGGATGTTATGGTCGTACTTCATTTTTTCCTATGGTTGACACTGCCTTAGGAATTGGGTCTTCGGGACTGGTAAGGTTTGATGTATAACTAATCGAAGCATGGTATCCTCACTAGGGTTGAAAAACAAGATATGATATTTGAAATTTTAATGTTTATTGAAACTTGTCGATGGGTCACTTTTTACTTAAAATTGCCAATAATTCACCAACATGTTGTTGATGTCGTTTTAACGCTTTGCAGGAGTTTGAGGATTTCATCGATCATGCCATGTTGTTTTTCGGGTCGCTTTTTTGGGGAAATTTGAATTTGTAATGTTTGATGAAATTTCCATGTTGATCCGTTATTGACTTTTGAAGTTGTATTTTGTACTTGGCATTTTACCGCCCCTTTGACTTTGTAATGTATTTTGTAAACATTTGGCATGATTAATTTTATTACGATGCTTTGTCTGTTGGTTGTAATGTTGTAATCCTTGACTCTTGATATTGTAACTGGAACACCTCGTGTTTCCGGCGGGGTGTGACAATCTGTTTGTAAGATTCTTTTTTCTGAGGAGGCAGGAATCTTCAGTGGAGGCATGTGTTCAACTAGGCCCTTAATAGCTGTCACTGCTGCAGTTTGTTTTGATGTCCACTGTGGGGGATTCTTTTTTAACATGGGGAACAGCAAGGCAGTGTGTTGTGACAATTTGGGCAAAAAATCTGCCATATAGTTGACTAACCCAAGAAACTGTTGGATCATTTTTTGTGAAGATAATACATCTGGGAATTTTAGCAACTCTTGGGCCACATGTGGTTGAGGATGGTATTTTCCGTCAGAGATCTCCATGCCGAGAAACTGTATTGTGGTTACTCCAACTTCCATCCTCTTTTCAAATAACATAATCTCATATTTTGTGACGAGACCATGAAACCTTGAACGCAAATCTACATGAGATTGTGCGTTTAGGGAATACAGAAGAATGTCATCAATGTAGACTAGTGTGTTGGAGAGGATTGGCTCAAAAATGGTTATCATTGCCTTTTGAAAAGCTGATGGAGCATTTTTCAAACCAAACGACATGACTTTCCACTTATAATGATGATTGGGGATGCAAAAGGCTGTTTTCGGTCTATCTTCAGGCTTAATTCCAAGTTGCCAGAAACCTGATTTGAGATCAAACTTGGAGAGAACTTTGGCATCCGCCAAGTGTTGAAATAATGATTTCTTCTGCGGGAGTGGAAATTTATGATCGGCCAAAAAATGGTTTAGAGGCTGATAGTTAATAACCAATCTTAGCTTTCCTCGGACTTGTTCACTTCTTTTGTTGACATAGAAAGCTTCACATGCCCATGGGGAGGTTGTATGTTCAATGATTCCTTGAGACACAAGTTGGTCGCACTCTTCTTTGGCTAGTTGGTAGTGGTCTGGGTTCATCCCTGGGTGACTTGCTTTTGTCGGATTGACATCTTCGTTTTGTTTAAATGGTAGTGGGACAAAGAATGAGGGATTTAACCATAAAGGTGAAGGGTGTTTTGTTAGGAATTCAGTATGGGAGGAGGCACAAGGGGTTTGGATTATTCGTTGCTTTATATAGTTGATATTGAAGACAGGCGGGGTGATACTTGCTACGAAGAGGCGATGCATGGGCGTCCATGGGTTGAAAAAGATTTTATATCGAAGACCTTCACATGTCCACCGTAACTGTAATAGTTTATGGAGGATATCGAATCCTATCAAGAAGTCTTTTCCGTGAGAGCTTGATCCTAAGAGTCTCCTCTTAATTACACACTTTGGGAATAACCGAATGTTAGTAGGGATACTTATCTTGTCAATGACAAACTTTTCTCCATTTGCGGCCATGAAGTTCTGGTGATGAGGTTTCCAATAATGATCTGGGAGGATAGCGGGATTTAAGATAGACACTGAGGAACCGGTATCAAAGAAAGCAATAACCGGAATAGGCTTTGCATATGCATCTGTAAGGAGGTGGATCTTGGCTAGTGGTAATGGTGGGTCTTCTTGTACTGGAAACACGTGCGGTATCGGGTTGATCATATGGATACCAAAATCAGAATCACAATCGTTATCTGAATCGGTATCATCATCAGATAAAAAATCTGAGTAGGCAATCGTGCACAAGACTGAGTCACCGGGTTCATCATCTAGAGAATAGATTGACTCTAGATCAGAAAGATCGACTGGTTCTACCTGGTTTAAGCTTGGACCAATGCCTGAGACTTCTTTTTATCCGGACAATTCCTTGCAAAATGGCCTCTTTTTTGACAGATAAAACATCTGTCAGATGTTTTTCCACGTTCGTTTTTCTTTCTAATGAATTTCCACTTCTTGTTGCTTTGTCGAGAAAAACGAGGTTTACTAGAGAATCTTGAAAACCTTTTAGAGTGGAACTTCTTTCTTGTGTGAGTACAGTCACATGATGACTTATCTTTGCATTTGATTTGTAAGTACTTGTCATCGCATGCTGTTCCAAGGCGCTTTCCTGTCTTTTCAAATTCTGCAAGAAACTTCTTCTGGTTGCAAAGCTTTGCCAATGCATTCAAGATTAAATGGGTTAACTCGCCAAATGTTGTCTGGGCTATCGTGACATTTCTTGTTTCTAATGCTCTATATGCTTCATTTCCAAGGGATTTTGGAAAGGAGTTAAGAAACAACTGCTTTAGATTGACATCATCTACTCCATTTAAACAGTAAAATCGTTCGGACATGCGATTATAGTGTTTTTCGTTATCTTTCCTTTGGAATGAGCAACACTTCATCTTGAGGAATTCTTCTCTTGCATGAGCCGTATGTTCCCAAGGACTGCCAATAAATTCTGAGTATATATATTCTATGAATGCTTCAGGAGATATTGACTGTGGAATTTGGAGTTGGCGGTATTCGCCAAGACTTTGATACCAATATCTGAGACGTCCTTGGATCCTGGTTAAGAACCTTTTGATGACGATTTCAATGGTATAATAATGCAACTCTGCAGAGCACCAAGTTAGCATCTCTATGCTTCTTTCACGCGATTTGGATGGTGGTACATCATCAAAGGTGAAGTATTGTTTTAAATCAGACTTAGGGAAGTCTGTCGGTGTTGTGGTGGTTTCTCTTTCCTGGTGTTCGTCATATTCTTCTGCATCAAACTGAACAGTTGATTCAGCAAATTCTGGTTCAGCCATGAACAAATGTTCAAATGCTTCAACAGTATCAATTTCTTCATAATCTTGTCGAGGCTTGATAACTGGAGCAACAAATTGGGAGTGTTGAGGGTGTGGTTTGGGTGAGCGAGTTTAGGAACATTGAGACTGGGTTCACCTTTTGGATTGGAAGAACATCAGGGGTTTTGTTTGAGGTGTCCATTTTATCGGTGGACTGTGACACCTGGGAAGAGGTTGGCTCTTTCTTGGTAGATGGCTGAAGCCTTCTTTGTTCTGTCGCCCATATGTTTAGAGATGGCGAGGTTGTAGGAGTTTGTGTCCGAGATAATGTTTGTGGATCAAATGAAACTCCTACAAAAGGCGTTGTCGGTAATCTCCACGGATCATCAATAAGAGAGTTGACTCTCTTTTGTTTATATTGCCGTTCGAGATCTTGGAGTTGATTTTGTAAGTTTCTCATTTCAGCTTCTTTTTGGGAGATGGAGGAGGAAGGTTGGTTTGTAGGTGGGGATTGAATAATTTGGATGATCTCTCGGTGAAGCTCTTGGATTTTGAAGCGAAGCTCATTGATAATGTTCTCAAGAGATCTTACTTTAGTTGAAAGTTTCTCTTGGGTATTTGAGATCGTGCTTTGTTGCGAGAGAATTTTCACAAGAACTTTATTTTGCGCAACGGCGTTCTCACTTTGCCAATTCAAAGTTGCCTCAGCGAGACTGATTGTGTTTGGGTGTCCTGTTGGGCCAATAGTTGTTGGGTTTTTTATTTTCCAATCATGTTTAGTTCGACTATCAAGATGCTCGAAGGAATTAAGGGCTGGAAACTATTGTTCATAGGAACATGAAGGGTCCTTGGTTATTGGAAAAACTGGTGATGCAGACACTTCCTTCTTTGTTGGTTGCAATTCTTGATGCAGAATGGATAAGGCATGTTGGTTTAATGGTGAAAGTTTAGGTGATGGTGGTGATTGACTGTATGGTGAAAGTTTAGGTGATGGTGGTGATTGGGTTGACTTTTCTCTTGGGTACAAGACATAATAGTCAAATTTTCCAGAAGGTTCTCCTATAAGTCCGACTGCTGGATCGCCATTCTCATATCGTCTTTTGATTTTTTTCTGGGAGGAATTTCTTTTCTTAGGAAGATCTTCTTCATCATCAATCTTTGCGGCATCATCTAAGCAACTTTCACAGTTACATACATCCCACCATATGTGCTTAACTTGTTGAGGAGGCACTTGAGTTGCGGTTGGTGCTGGTGTAATCATATGAATGCCTGTAGGAAAGACATTAGATGCCTTTGGTTGTGGGGATGAGAACTTAATCTCGACCATACCATTCTCGTGTCTGACAAATTCAGGGGCGGAGGTTGATCGTACCGGAGCTTGATGAATTTGTTCATAATTGGTTATCCATTTTTCAGGGAGCAATTTAACCAATTGATCTCGAAACAGCTGTATTTGGACATATGTACAGGTTGGTGTTGCATTAGAGTCAACATCTATCAGCAGAGCATCTATTGCATTATCTTGTCCGGGTACTAGAATGTCTAGCGAGTGATTTTGGACTCGGTAGGCCATTTGGAAATGAAATGTAGCTTGGAACGTATTCACTTGGGGTGTACGACCAATCTGTATCTGAGCTTTGAAGGCCATGAGTATGATGGATCATTTAGGGGCATGTTAAAGTTGGGGTAAAATGTGACAAAAATTGTTCCTGCGTTCAAAGTGGTTTGGATAATACCAATACAAGCGTGTTGGTACTCTACAAATCTTGTATCGAGTAAAGCGATACGAGAGAATGCCGGAAGTCCTTTTCGCCCATGATAGGTTAATGCCAACCTTATAGCACCAAAGTGGATATGAGTATATCCTTGTGCGAGACAATGACGAGGGAGATCAGTTGGTAATGATAAAGGCACCAAGTGTTCAACCTTGGAAGCTGGTAATTTATGGGAGTCAAATTTGGAGGTTTGGACGAAGTCTTTAATTTGTCTGTTTGGTGTAGAACCCATCAACTGTTTGACTCTTTTTGTGATTGAAGTGGTTGGTTTTGTGAAAACTTGGTAAGGGTTTACGAATGGCATTTCACTTATGGGTATCCTGGAATCATCTAGAACATAAGAAATTTCGTATAGTTGATCTATTCTAGATGTAGAGGATTGACGGAAACTAGAGGAAGGTGAACGGGTAAAGGGATTGTTGTTACTCATGACCTTAAGAATTATAGGTTTTATTTTCTAATTCTATACTCTCCCGGAGGAAACAACTGCGACGTACTTCGTCGACTTACAAATCCTACAACGGCACTGATAGAAAATAGAAAATAAAGGACTCAATTCTTAAGGTGATATACTTTAAAGCTTTAAGTTAAATTCTGGGTTTCTGATGTGAAAGATCAGACGCAAGGCTGCAATCACAGAGCATACTAACCAAGAAATTAATTAAAGAAAGTACAAGAGCGAGGGTAAGAGCCTGAGTGGCTCTGATACCAAGGGGAGGGGGAGTTGTGCATATCTATATAAGACCTGTAAGAACTGGGAAGGGAGGATGTATACTAGATCAGATCTATATTGATCTATATATTATTTATGTAGAAAAGCTATGGAGGTTTTAGAGAGAAGTTTGTAGAGAGAGAAGTATAAGAAAACACTTATATTACTTCAAAATTTGATGCCTTACAATGGCAAAATCCATGGCTAATTATAGCCTTGATTGGTACAACACACAAGCTTATAGTACAAGCATTCTTAATTTTTTACATTATTGCCTTATGACATAAGCGCTTATGTCAATAAGGGCATGGCATCATTGCATATGTCATTATTTCACACTAGAACCTAGTAGAGATATTAAACATAGTTAAGCTAATAAAACACACTTAAAAACATAATTAAACCATAATTAACGCTAAACTATGCACGTTTAGCATTCTTCATTTCCAGCGAGCATCAGGGTGTGTCAGGTCATCTTCATAGGGTTCCCAATCTGAATCTGAATCATTCCAGACCTGAGAGGGAAGATTATCTTCGTCATCAGACGTGTCTTCTCCATAGTTTTCGAGGTTGTCATGAATCCATTGTTCATTTGCTTCGATCCATTTGTATGCATCAGGATGATCCCTACTCCACACCGACGTGTTGAACTATTATTGAATACATAATATTCACTAGTGAATCAGTGTATTTTTTTATGAATACACTAATATCATCCATTATACTTTAATATTCAATGTATTTTCTTCATTTGTGGATACATTGTATTTGTATTGTAAATATATATATATATATATATATATATATATATATATATATATATATATATATATATATATATATATATATATATATATATATATATATATATATATATATATATATATATATATATATATATATATGATAGTGTTAGTAGGGAATAGGCTCGATACATATAGCCTGTAAACCCTAAAAACCTAACACAACGTAAGATGAAGATGAAGGCTCAGTCCCTTCCAGATCCAGGGAAGGCTCCCAGTCCCTTCCAGATCTTGGGAAGGCTCTTAGTCCCTTCATCCAAGGAAGGCTCTTATTCATTCCCACATTATGCAGGTTCTCGGTCCCTGCCACCTCCCAAACGTCGGCCCTCATCTCCTGGCTTCCAGCTCCCGGCTCCCGGCTCCCGGGCTCCCGGATTCCGGCCTTCCGGCTCCCGGCCTTCCGGCCTCCCGGCTCACGGCCTTCCGGCTCCCGGTTCCGGCTCCTGGCCTTCCGGCTCCCGGCCTTCCGGCTCCCGGCCTCCAGGTTTTCGGCTCCCGGCTCCCGGCTTCCGGCTCCCGGCCTTCTGGCTCCCGGCCTCCAGGTTTTCGGCTCCCGGCTCCCGGCTCCCGGCCTCTCGGCTCCCGATATCCCGGGTCCGATCTCCTGGATCCCGGGTTCCTGGTCCTTGACTTCATTGCTGTTTCCTCTAAGCACTGTGCCAGACGGTCTTAAGCTCCTGCCTTAGGATTCAGACCGTTGGCATCATTATGAACAAAGGCGTTACCCTTTATTCTCCCATAATGACGACAATAAAGTCACGAACGTTGGAACCCCATGAATAGCATTCAAGAGCCATGATAAGCCTTTATGGCCAACCGTTTCCCATGTTTGGGATTGTTGGGTATAAATACCCTACCCTGATGCAGTTCAAAGGGACGCTAACATTCCATCCTCTCCACACACATAGTATTATCTCACCGGAATACCTACTTGCCGTAGTAATCATATTCCGACCACCTTCTTCAACCAACCACTTGACCACCTTAGGCTCGCCAAGGGCTTGATAGGTTTGCACTGCTTAGCAGGAGGTCATGAGGTTGAACCCCAAACACCCAAGTTACTGAGCCTGCTACTATTTGCTCAAACATTGGCGCCATCCGTGGGACCCGTTTTAGGAACGGTGTTTCATTTCATTTCCATCTTATTTCATTTCTTAATTTCACAAATTCGTCTTCTCCATGGAAGACAGTTGCCCATCTCAAATAGGTTTACATAAACCAAAAACAACCACCAACACCCCATTCACCACCCTAGCTAATTACATATAAATGATGAATGAAGAGGTACATCTGCCAATTCTATGGCTGCTATCCTAGAAGGAAAAACACTCAAAACGATACAACACAATCTCCTTTGATCAGCTTCTCAGGTGAGACACATTGATCAGTAGGCAAAATAAGCATGTAGTTAATGTTGGGAGAATACCCTTACTACTGGGTCAAAATGATAAAATTAGCAAGAATTAGTTCATCATCGGCCTACAATATCCTACTGGGCAGGCCCTCAACAGTTTGGACCAATTCCATCTACCATCCATGACATGGTCGAATTCCCTATCCTAGTTGGCATAGCCACACTTAGGGACAGGATGCCATGTCCAAAATACTAATCCGTCTAAAAAATGTCATAGGCAACCATTGATGTTGGCCAGGCACGAAAAAGGTTTAACTTAGTCAGATCTTTGTATCCCACAAAGATATTGAATGCCATGAAGACTTTCAGCCTACAATGTCCAATTGGGCAGGCATGCATTATAAAAGTTTAGAACAATTTCATCCACCATCCATGACATGGTCAAATTCCCTACCCCAGTGGACAGAGCCATAATTAGAGACAGGATGTCATGATATGGATCTAAAAGTGTCATGGACACAATACAGATCCAAAAGTGCCATAGACACAAGATAGATCTTAAAGTGTCATTAGCACAATACAGATCTAAGAGTCTCACGGGGCACAATTCAAAATTTTCATGGACAAAAAATAATACGTGTCATTTACACCTAACGAGATCCTGACAGCCTTGGATATGACTTCTGATCTACAGCCGCCGACTGGATCGTAATAGGCACCTGGGCATAGTAGCCATCCAAGCATAATAGGCATCCAGACATAATATCCATCATGACGTACTAGCAATCCATGCATAATACCTATCCTGACAAACTTGATATTTTTGTCCGGACTTGATATTTTTTGTCCGGACCTGATATTTTTGTCCGACACACTTGATATTTAGTGTCGGACCTTGATATTCGGCCAGCTTGGACAGCCGGCCAATTTGGCAAAAATTTGATATTTTTGTCCGGACTTGATATTTATTGTCCGGACTTGATATTTTCGTCCGACACACTTGATATTTAGTGTCGACCTTAATATTCGGCGCTTGGACAGCCGGCCAATTTAAAAAAAATAATAATAATAATAATAAATAAATAAATAATAAAAAAAAAATCACCTCCCACGGAGGAAATGGTTTTACCTCCAAGAGGGAAACAGTGTTACCTCCCAGGAGAGGAAAGGGTTCCACCCCTCTCTCATCCCTCCAAATGGGAAGGGTGTCACACCCCGCTAAAGCGGAAACACGGGAATGTGAAGAGCTGGAAAATCATGTCACAGGTCATATAAAACATAACGGTAAAAGAGTCATTCATTAAAAATAACAGTGTTTAAATCCCATTCAAACAATCGAAAGACAAATAGTTTAATACATTGACACACAATTAAAATGTTTCATAAAAATTCCCAAATAACTGGCCAAGTCTTTTCCCACTATGGTTCTCCCGCGACCGCCTTGACCCATCCATGCCATGCACCTCAGACTTACACTAATTTCCTGAAACATAAGATAAAGTGTCAACTACGAAAACGCAGTGAGTGAGTTACAGTTTGAATAGTTGGCATAAAAGTATGAGCAAAGTATATAAAGTAAAAGTTTTCCCATAAGGGAGATTAGCGGAGAATAGTCGCTTAAAATGTTTATATACTTGTAAAGTTTAAGTAACGGGCGAATTGTGCCCTAACTTGTAAAGACTAAATAGAATCAAATTAGTCATATAGTAGAAGCGGATAACAATCGCTAAAAAATTGTAAGTTTATGCGTAAGTAACTAAATAGATTTCTTGTATCAACCACTTGGCATCTATAACTTAAGTGTTCACACTAATCCGATTATCAACCGAGCGGCCCCAACTTCCCGCCTCTCAAACGGAAAGTTAAAAGAGAGAAATTCAGTAATATGTACTTAGACTGCCATCTAAGCAAGGAACGGTTATTTCCTAAGTATCGATACCCATAATTACTATACGGCTTAAGTAGTTAATAGTGTGTAAGAGAGAAACTAAAGCATAATTGGGCACTATGAAATTTTATTATAAAAAGAGAGAGAATCACATCACTTAGAAACGTGTTATAGTTCCATCAAGGGTCGGTTACGCATACAAGTATCAATAAATAGTTGAATTAAAGAGATGAATCAATAGTATAAATAGAGAAAGAAATGTTTTTCGCATAAGAAACTAAGTAGACGTTTCAATGTCAAAGTTTAATAAAGTCAAGTCAAAGTTTAATAAAGTCAAAGTCAAAGTTTAATAAGTCAAAGTTTGATGTATTACAAATTATTTTATAAAGCATAAAATGCAATTAATCTTATGTTTCCCCCAAATTCATGTAAAACATATAAAACGAGGGGTTGTAACTCACGGATTGCGAAGAGATCGAGTACTCGGAAAATTCGGTCGGAATGTGTAAGCCGGGAATCACGGATTGCCTATTAATACCAAGGTAGTTTAATGAGTTGTTATATTATTAGGTTCTTATATAATAATATAGGTAAAATGTCATTAAAGTGTGAGTGTCAAATTTAAGTATCGTCGAAATGGTCCAAAAAGGTAATTGTCTTGTTTTGTCCGAAAGTCCGATTTAACGTTTTAGGTTATTGTATCTCAAGTGTTTTGCTCGCTGAAGTGATTTACAATTTCTGATGAAATTTGGGCAGCGCTTCCGCGCCCAAATTTCATATCCAAAAATTGCAAATCAATTCCGCTCACAAATCACCTAAAATACGATAATACATATTTTATAGCTTATTAAAGTCCAAATAGTCCAACACAAGTCATATTTATTATAGATTTCATTCATCTCAGTCCCCACATGATTCCAGTAAAAAGTCCAGAAGGTAATTTATTCTAAAAACGAGCAAAACAACAAGTTTTCGGGAAGACAGCAGCCCGGTGCGCAGCACCTGTCAGGGGGTGCTGCGCACCTCCTTGCTGTTTTCCCGTTTTTGTGATTTCTTTTGTTAAAAACGTATTTTCACCCATAGACTTTGACATGCAACCGGTTAAAACTTATTAAAACATCTTTTTAACAGTTTCTAAAGAGTATTTGGTTACAAATCCGTGGATCTAAAGATTATTTATGTTAAAAACGTTTTTGACCGTAAAAAGTCATAGATTTATGTAAAAATACATTTTCAACCGTTAGATCTTACATGCAATTGAATATTTATGTAAGAATAGTAAAAATAAAGAAATCTACCGGAGGGAAAGCTTGGATGATGAGTTTTTGGTCGGATTTAACCCCAAAAATCTTTACAACCGTGGTCCTTTTTCGAAATAACAACACCTCCGAGCTTCTCTTGAGGTTTAGAATGATTTGTATGGTTTAGAAATGGTTTTTAATGGTGGAATGTCACTGGTTTACCTTGAGTTTTTAGAGAGAAGTAGAGAGAAAATGAAGTGTGTGTGATTTAGTGTGTGTTTTTGTTTTGATTAAAATGAAAAGTAAATTGAAAAGAAAAGATAATTGGGGGTATAGGGACTGGTAATTCTGGCCTTGGGACAGGTAATAGCAGTAAAGGAACGTTTCTCATTGGCCAATTTGGGTGGTGGGAGTGTAAAACGAGAAAGGGACCAAATTTGTAACATTTTTGAAAACCTGGCGCGAGGTGCTGCGCACCACTTCACTGGGTGCGGCGCACCGGGCCATTTTTGGTCTTTTTGAAATTTTCGTTTTTGCGTTATTGCTTCGTTGGACCTTTTTGTTAGTTATAAGTTGTTGGTTATGATAAGTTATGAACTTAATAGGTGTTTTCTTGGTATTAAGACTTATAATTTTGATTCCGGAAGTTATTCCGACACTAGTTCCGATAAAGTATAGATTCAAAAGTTACGAACCAAAATAGAGCGAACGAGACAAAGAAGTAACTAACGTTTCGAATTGATATTACAACAGAATAAGTACCTGAATTTTGACGGTTGTCTCATTCTCCCCGGGTTGAAAGAAATTTCGTCCCGAAATTTAGTGCGTCTTATCAGGTAGAAGAGTTCTCGAACAGATGAGGATATTTCTGACGGAATTGGTCTTCACGCTCCCACGTGAATTCGTGACCGCGTCGAGAGTTCCACCGAACCTTGATTATCGGAATACGGCTCTGTCGGAGTTGTTTGACCTCGCGGTCAACAACTTCGAGTGGTTCCTCGATGAAGTTTAATTTGCTGTCGATTTTGACTTCGTCAAGAGGGATGACGATGGTCTCGTCAGACAGACACTTTTTCAAGTGTGAGACATGGAACACATCACACTCGCGAGAGTTTGAGGAAGGTGGAGACGATAAGCAACGGGACCGATACGTTCGATGACTTCAAATGGGCCTGTGTACCTTGGGCTTAGTTACCGCGTTTCCCGAAACGGACTACCCCTTTCCATGGCGATACTTTGAGGAGTACACGGTCGCCCACTTGGAACTCGAGGGGTTTCCGTCGGTTGTCAGCGTAGCTCTTTTGTCGGGTACGGGAA
>CAJVGC010000060.1:28374766-28424881 GCA_910822075.1 Senecio squalidus | reverse complement strand
TTTTGCTGAAAGAATTGGTAGACAAATTTTGCCTTTAGATCCGCAAAGTCTTTAATGCTCCTTTCTGGAAGGCCAGCAAACCAATCTCTGGCGAACCCCTTGCAATGTTCCTGGAAACATTTTACAGGCTACAGGGTCTACCCATTTTTCTGTCATGATGGCCTGCTCAAACAAGGCCATATGCTCGTCTGGATCCCTTGTGCCGTCATAAGTGCCTACAATGGAGGGGACCTTCTGCTTGTCTGGCATCGGATATCTGGACACCCAGTCACAAAATTTTGAACTTACTATTGATACAGGCATAATAGCTTCTCTTGTCATTCCTCCTTCTGCTAGTTGCTGCAACAGTCGTAATAACTCGGAATTGGGATTTTGAGGTGGCACCGGTGTCGGCGCGTTCTGCTTCAGGCGATCCGCCAATTGTGTCAACAGGACATCTGTTTCGGATTGTTGGGGAATTACCTGTGGTGGTGCTGGCTGCAGGGATGCTAATAGTTGAGCCAGGAGGTGATTAGATGAGGTTGGTGCCGGGACCGATGCTGCTCCTTGGATATTCTGAAATGTTCCTTGAGTGCCGGATTGGGATCCCGCTGAGGCAGACTGCCTAGGGGCTTCAAAGCCAGGAAGTTCTGGGACAGCCTGTCTAGAGGCTTCAGCGGCTTCTTCGTGCAGTGTTGAGGTACGAGACATGGGGATCTGAAAACTTGGGACGTTTGGGGTTGGTATGGCAGATGTACTAGCTCCGGACACCCTTGTAGAATACAAAGGTCCAGTGGTTGATGATCGATACAGGCGGGCAGGACCTGAATCCCCTAGTGTCCAATCCTCCAAGGCGGAAAATCCGTGCCTGCCTGTCCTCCCCATAGGACCTCTTTCAAACGTCATGTCTGTCTCCATGTCTGGTATGAATGGACTGGATGGAATAGGCAATGAAACAAATGCACGAGGTGACGAAACAGTCGTTGGTATCAGGGTGGTACTCCCTTCAGCTTGGGATGTGGTCACAACAGTCACTGGGGAAGGGGTTACAGTAGTCATTGGCGGTGGTATTGTGGTAGTTACTTCTGGGGTTGAGGAAATTATTGGTGAAGAGTTCATGTCTTCCATGATGAAAGAAGAAGTGAATTAAAGAAAAAATTTTGTGAAAATCTGGAAATGAAGGTAAAACACCCTTGCTAAAACGTGTATGGCGCCAATGTTTGAGCAAGGATTGACAGGCTCAGTAACTTGGGTTAGATTGATCACTCTCTTGGCCTCCTGCTCAAGCAGTGCAAACCTAACAGACTCTTGGCGAGTCTAAGGTGGACAAGAGATTGATCGGAAGGGCTTGACGGAATATGTTTAAGTATTCCGGTCGGTGAGTATGTGAGGAAGATGATGAAGTTGTTCCCAAAACCTGAAGTGTTAAGTATTTATACCCAACACTTCCAGGTATTAACAACGTATGGCAATGATGACCATTTATGGCTCATCAATAGGATTCCAATGGCTATTAACGTCTATGTCATTAATATAACTTTATTAATGCTTTGACGGTTACACTCAGGGATTAGGCTTGAGTGTCTGACTGGTAGGATGTCAGGAGTATGGTACTGTGAGACGAACTCCAAAGCATCAGTGTTGGTCTACACAAATCCTTATATATGCCAGGCCATGAGTGTCGGACTGATCGGCAAATCTCCAGACACAGGGCGCTAGGTGCCGGGACACAGCCGGGACACGGGGCTTGGCTCCCGGACACTGCCGGGACACGAGGCCAGGTTCCCGGACGCTGCCGGGACACGGGACCAGGTTCCCGGACACTGCCGGGATACGGGACTTGGCTCCCGGACACTGTCGGGACACGAGGCCAGGTTCCCGGACATTGCCGGGACACGGGGCCAAGTTCCCGGACACCGCCGGGACACGAGGCCAGGTTCCCGGATATTGCCGGGACACGGGGCCAAGTTCCCGGACACTGCCGGGACACGGGCTTGGCTCCCGGACACTTGCCGGGACACGGGCTTGGCTCCCGGGACATTGCCGGGACACGGGCTTGGCTCCCGGGACATTGCCGGGACACGGACTTGACTCCCGGATACATGCCGGGACACGGGCTTGGCTCCCGGGACATTGCCGGGACACGGACGTGGCTCCCGGGACATCGCCGGGACACGGGCTTGGCTCCCGGACACTTGCCGGAATTGCCGGGACACGAACTTGGCTCCCGGGACATCGCCGGGACACGGACTTGGCTCCCGGGACATCGCCGGGACACGGGCTTGGCTCCCGGACACTTGCCGGGACACGGCTTAATTCTCGGACACGGCCTGGTTCCCGGACACGTGCCGGGTGCCGGGCCATTTTTCCTGGTCGCGGGGCTTCTGGTGTCGGTTCTGGCCCTTTTGTCACATTTTAGTGGGCTTAACCCAAATGTTAGGATTGATAGGCTATAAATATAAGCCATCACCTACTAACACTATATATATATATATATATATTTTTTTTTTTTAAAAATACCTGCAAATACAGAAATACGAACAAACGTTCAAGGACACACCACTTGAGGCAAACCTCAAGCAAACAACCAGAAGCTAAAAAACCTCAACAACCAACCAAACTCAAAGACAAAGACTTAACAAAGAACCGACCACAGCAAAAAACTAAACACCAGACGACCAAACACTACGAACTTCATCTCACTGCATCAAAGAAATCTTCATCCGAACCTTGGAAATTACCAACTGAGCAACTTGGGTAGGCGACCTAGACCCTTTTTATAGAGTCGAATATTCCGCTCCTGCCAAATAAAATAAGCAGCAGCACCAAGAACCAGTTTACCAATAATATTCCACGCAAAGTTTCTATGAGACAGCGGGATAAGTAGAGAAATTATATGTTGCCAACTTGGAGTTGAGATATCCAGCTTAGCCATATTCCGAACCGACCGCCAAACCTCTTGAGAAAAATTGCATTCAAAAAATAAATGATGGTGAGAGTCCATAACCTGCGAACATAACGAACAAAGAAGAGTAATATTATTATTTTTTCTCCCATTCCTTCAGCCTGTCTTGAGTCTTCAACTTCCCTCCCATAATAAGCCAAACAATGAAAGAATGACGCGGAATAGCATGCGAGAACCAAACTAAATTAACCCATGGTTTGGTTACATCCGTTCACGTATGGAATTCCACACCTCGCCTGATCCACTCCCTGATCACGCCAAAACAAGAACATCACGACGATTACTAAGCACCGGCCTAGGGACTGCAATTATATATTATATAGATATTATATATATATATATTATTTATATATATATATATATATATATATTATATAATATATAGGGAGAGGTTCTTATAAACCAAAACTTAAGTAAAATAAGTAAAAAAATAAGAAAAAATAATTTGTTATATGTGTAATTTTGTATTATGTTTATTTATTCAATTATAACAAACTTTTAAAAAACAAGTTTTGATATGCATCAAAATATATGTCGTTTAGGGACTGTGCATCAAATTCTTTGTTTCTGTGCAGTAAATATTCAAATTTGATGCACAATGGTAAAAACTACCCATTTTATGATGACAACAAAACTTGTTTTTTAAAGTTTGAGATATGGTTAAAATGAACGATAATCCAAAATATCTAACGTTATAAATTTTTTTAATTTTTTTTTTACTTATTTTACCTTAAGGTTTATTTTACAAGAACCAACCTCTATATATATATATATATATATATATATATATATATATATATATATATATATATATATATATATATATATATATATATTTCGATTGGAGAATTTGTGTTAACAGGGTTGAGTGGATATGTGTTGTTTTCAGTTTAACAAGTTAACATACATTAATTTTTCACTTATGAATTTGTGTTTGATTTATTTTACACTCATGAATTACTCTCCTATATTAATTTTTGATAGTTCATATGGGTTTGTCACCAAAAATATTTTTTTATTTTTTTTGGGCTTGGGGTGGTTTTTTTGTTTTTTTCTGGACTTCTTCTAGCCCAATCCTTTGATGATTGATTAATCGGTTTGTGCTGGCTTTTGCATTTGTTTACACCTGTATTTCTACTGCTTCATCTGCCTTACGTGTTCACTATGTTTCTTTCTCTTAATTTATTGGCGATCTCCAACACTTCGTAAATCAACTCAAACCAAAACCATTACTTTACAAAAAGTAAAAATGGGATCCGCCGTGAAAGTGAGTGACGGGAAAGATGGGGCGTCGTGATGCAAAGGAATATCGAAGTTTTTCACAGTTGAGCAATAAATCGTCTGTTTGTGTGATTAATTTTGATTTAAAGTAATTGTTTTTTAATTTTGGTGTTTTTTGTTTTTTAGGGTTTAATGATGATTTGTGTATTTTGTTGAAATTAGGTTTGGAAATTGATAGTTACAGCTGATTATCTGGTAAATTTCGGATTTTTATTTTTGTGTATTTAATTAGGATTAGATTACTGTAGTTTGTATGTTTAATTTTGGTTGATTAGTCGTTTTCGCTACTATTTATCGAAAGATAGAAATAAATAACTTTTGAAATGATATGAGCTTATAAAACATTGTTAGTTGTTTGAGATTGCTTAAGACACTACTTTATATGTTTTTTGATATAAAGATAGAAAACACGAGATAAGTACTTCTTTTCGATATAGGTAACTTTTTATATCGTGATGCTTAAAAAGCCTGTAAGCATTTTGCTATAAGAAGGTCAGGACCTGTTTATTGTGTTCTTGTAATAGAAATGGTTTTTTGGGTTAATTGGGGATGTATGCAAAGTATTTGATAAAATTCCTGAGTGAAAAATGTACTGAATTTTTGGTATTTTTGATAAGATGTTCATATTTGGTATTTGATTCATCTATTGGAATATTAAGATTTCTATCGAGTGATAAATTGTTAAGATTTCGCGGTTTTAGCTTGCTGTAGTGTTCATTTTAGCATTTAGTATTACTAAAGATAGTTGCTTAAAAATATCTTTTTTATTTCATTAGCCTAAATGTGATCCAAGTATTTTTTTTTTTCTAATTATTTTGTTCTCCTACGTCCGTTTTATTATAACTGATTGTTTGATTTTGACTAATTAAAGTTTTTCGTTCTTCTTACTTGTAGGAATAGTTCCAAGGCTTCTTGTGCTCCAGCTCAAGTAACAATCTTTTACGGTGGAATGGTGAACGTCTATGATGATATCTCCCCCGAACAGGTATAAATCTTTCTTATCACCATTTATGAAATCTTGATGAATATAGCTCGAATCTTAATAAATTCTCGACATCTTATATAGGCTCAAGCCATCATGTTCTTAGCTGGAAATGGAGCGTCTGCAAGCACTCCTCAACCGAGAGATCAAACCCAAATGCCCATTTCTAGAACACCGGTAGGTGACATGGCTTATGCGAGCCAACCAATCAACGCACAACCTGTATCAGCAGTCTCGAGCCCAATGTCTGTGTCTTCACACCTTGTGGGACTCTCTAACAAAGACGAAGGTACTAAAACAATGTGTGGTTGTTAGCTTTGATAAGTTTAGAAAATTTCCAACTTTTGGTATTTATACGAACATGATAATTTTTAAGTCATTTTCATGGAAGTTGACCATCAAGTTGTCGTATGCAGCTGTTCGTCAAGCGTGCAAAGCATCCTTGGCTCGGTTTCTTGAAAAGCGCAAGGAAAGGTATGATTCATCAAGCTTATTTTAGAAAGGTATATATATTTGGTTAATGAACATTTCATTTTTGTAGTCTGATAAGTGGTAGTGTTTGTTTTGTTTAGTTTATGGAAGGATGGTGAATAACTCGATACATGGACAAACGAGTAAAAGAAAGAACATTCGGGTTTAAGAAAGGGTATTGAATTTCTGTTTTGTTTTGGTCTAGGATCGATTATTTCTGACAAGTGTGTGCTGTGGAGCTTAACACTTGGGCAATCACGAGTTTTGTGTTTCGAGGAAGCAGAGGAGACCTTGAGACTGGGTTTTCTGGATTTATTCCTGAACGTCGCTATGTGGTATATCCTATGTTATCTATCTATCAATATATATATATGTTCATTTGGTGGCGATGAAATCATTATATTGTTTTAATTATATTTCGTTGTGATATATTATTGTCAGCGTATTCATGCTCGACCTCTTAATACCAACTCCCTTGCCTTTCTTGTCACAGGTACTTGCCACTTCTATTTTTTTTTTATTTCAGAAATAACAGTTTTTAAAAAAACCCCATCATATTAAATCCATGTAAGTGGTGTTCCGAAAATTTGATCACTCTTTCGGAACAGGCATACATTTACTTAAGTTTTTTTAATATATCGGGATTGGGGCGGGGCAGAACCTAAAAACTTTGTATATTAACCAATCTGTAATATGTTTCACTTCTTAGGTTACATGTTTATTGATCACATCTAATGTGACCGGTGTCCACAACAAAATGCTCTGAACTATTATGATCAATCAAGTCCTCAACTTTCATCACTTCATCATCGGTTGCAGGTGTGAATCTCCCATCACCTACAACCTGATGTTATTTCTCCCCGGTTCCATCAGTCTTGTCCCTTAAATGTGATTGATCATAATAGTTCAGAGCTGATGGTTCTTCAGTTGCTACTTTTGAATTTGTTGGGTTTTCATTATGGTTGCTGTGGTGTTGATTATTGGTTGCCGAATTGATTGCTGCTTTTGAATATCTTGGGTTTTGATTGATTTTAGACCAAAGAGATGCTACTGAAACTGCCCAGGTTTTTTTTTTTTTGTTCGATTTGAAGCGAATTGTTGTTTGTTTTATTTAGGTACTTATATTGTTCATATTTTTGTTGTAGATTGAGCCCAGGTGTGATTTTTTTGTTCGATTTGAAGCGAAATGTTGTTTTTTTTTTAGGTAGTTATATTGTTTTGATTTTTGTTATTGTTTTGATTTTTGTTCTAGCTTGAGGAGTGGCTAGAGTATGCCACTGTGTTCTCATCTGGTTCTGAATTTGAGGGGGCGTGTAAGTTCGTTGACGGGTATTTGTTGCAACGAACTTTCTTGGTTGGTTGTACTCTATCAGTTGCGGATATTGTTGTATGGTCATATCTTGCTGGTAATTTTGAAATTAGATATTTTGTTTCTATTATTTAATGTTTATAGATAGTTAACCCATTTGACCCGTTAGAAATATAACGTATGAAAGACGAAGATCTGGCTTTGAAGCCTCCTTGAGTCCGGCTTAGCTATTACTATCGTTATCAATATCAGCATGCTATGAAATATGAACAAATACAGGACGGCGAACCCGTGCAACGCACAGGTATCTCCTTGTTTGTATTAATTTGTATGGATTCTGGGATTTTGAAGAAAATAGTTTGGAGATTTTGGGGATTTTGGGATGGGGACATTGAGAAGGGAAAGAGAAAGTGAAAAGGACTAATATACCCTCACGTGTGACCCACGTGAGTTGACTTAACGGCACATTTAACGTCACGTCCAAAATAGAGACCCTGCAGGCAACAAAATTTAAACTTAGGTACTAGTGGTGTAATAGAAAAAGCTATAGGGATGACCGGTGAAAATGGTGCAAACCATAGGGACGACTCAGAGTTTTTGGAGGAAGGTTTTGTTGACCAAATGTGTGGCTGAGATTCCTTCCTACACCTTTTGTTTTAAAAACTTTTTACAAATTTTAAAGAAGCAAGTTTTGATATGCATCAAAATATATGTCGTTTATAGGTTGTGCATCAAATTTATTGTTTTTGTGTAGTAAATATTTAAATTTGATGCACAACAATAAAACTACCCATTTTTTTGGTAAACAACAAAACTTCGTTTTTTAAAGTTTGAGATAAGGTTAAAATGAACGATAATACAAAATTTATAACGTTATAGATAATTTTTTAAATTTGTTTACTTATTTTACCTTAAGGTTTGTTTTACAAGAACAAACCTCGAGGTTGGTTCTTGTAAAGCAAACATTAATGTAAAATAAGTAAAAAAAAAAATTAAAAATAATATATAACGTTAGAATTTTTTTATTATCGTTCAATTTTATAATATCTCAAACTTTGTAAAACGAAGTTTTGTTGAACATCAAAACATATGTAGTTTTATTGTGGTTCATCAAAGTTGATAATTACTATACAAAAACAATGAATTTGATATACAACGTATCCCTAAACGACATATATTTTGATGCGTATGAAAACTTGCTTTTTTGAAGTTTGTTGTAATTCAATAAATAAATATAATACAAAATTATACATATCATAAATTATTTATTTATTTATGTTACTTATTTTACTATAAGTATTGTTTTATATATATATATATATATATATATATATATATATATATATGTATATATATATATATATATATATATATAAACAAATTTGTTAAGTAAAAGTTGTTATACATAATTTTTGTTTATTTAAATACCCACTAATTATTTTATTTTCAATATATTTTTCCCATTAAAGGTGAGATACAAATACATTATTAAAAAGAGTTGTGACAGGACTTTAAACCAGAACAACACTAAATCAGTTAATTGCATGATCAAAGTGAGATGCGGAATCTCTCAATTTGAGTGAATCTAAGCTATAATTGTATTGAGAATTGGTTAATTGAAAGAGAATGTAAAGATATCTTTGATAGTGTAATTTTGGCGGGAATAGCCGTTTACAAACTTTAAACTCTACGGTACTCAAGAGAGTCCGGGTTCAAAGAAAAATGATTAAACACACACATATCACTCTATTTATAGACATCTCAATACAGTCTCTCTACAAATAAAATACTTAATTCTTCATTTTACTTTAACTCTGGTGAACTTCAGTTAAGTCGGGTAGACTAACTTGTTCACCCGAGTTAAAGTCTTCAATGTTGACTTGTCTTGATCAACTAAATCTTCAATTAACATTAACTCGTGTGAACTTGATTTAACTCTGGTGAGTAAACTTGTTCTCCCGAGTTAAAGTCTTCACTGAAAGAGTTTCTAAGTTTTAGTTCAGGTGATGAACATGTTCACCCGACTTAAAACTTAGAGCAAAAACAGACTTTGAAGATTTTATAGCTTCATCCATAAATTTCAATACCCAACATCCCCACCCCACCCCCCCCCCCCCCCTCCCCGGTTGATGCTATGAATCTTAATATGCAGTTAATGAAGTTTTTTTTCATTAGATAACATTTATGACCCAGAATTAAAAAACGTTGTGTTGGAGCATAAAATGAGTGATGGTTGAAGCTTCCAAAGACTCTTCATCAAGTGTTTTGTGTTAAACATTTAGTTCGGGTGAACATTGTTTATCACTCGAACTAAATCATAGTTAGGATTTTCATGAAGACTTTAATTCTAGTGAACTACTCTTCACCAGAGTTAAGTTCAAGTTCACCCGAACTAAAAGGTAAATGAAGTTTTATTTATTTGTTCACCCGAAGTGTTTTTAAATAAACACAAGGGTTGATGTAATGTAATAGATAGAATGTACAACCTATAATTAGTGGTGAGAGTGAGTCATTTGTGAAGAGCTTGAGTGTAAGTGAGATTATCATCTGTAACAAACTTTCCCGCCATTTATGGCTTTTGGATGAAATATTCCTTCACTGATTTCAGATTGATTCATTGTGTTGGAGCATACAAGTGTGATGGTGAAGCTTCCAAAGATCTGAGTCATAGTGTAGAGTAGTAGACTTTTAGTTCGGGCGAACATTTTTCATCACCCGAACTAAATAATAAAGTGTAATCTCAGGAAGACTTTAAGTCGGATGAACTAACTCTTCACCAGAGTTAAGTTCAAGTTCATCCGAACTAAATTTAACTGAGTTGTAATTTAATAGTTCAGCCGAAGTGTTTTTAATAAACATAAGGGTGTTTGTAATGTAGTAGTTAGGTAGAATAGCCTATAAATAGTGGTGAAAGCAATGCAGAAATTGTGAGTTTGTTAGATCATTTCCTATAACAGACTTTTCCGCCAATTAAAGGCTTTGAAATAAATTCTCTCAATTCGTTGTATCCTTGTTCTTATTCTGTTTAGCTTTGATCAGTAACCTGTTATTCCGCGACTAGTTATTGAATCCTTACATAGATTGTGTGAGCTTTGAGGATTTCAAGACCTGACAAGTGGTATCAGAGCTGGAAATCAAATCCGATTTGATTCAGCGTAAGCTACATTCGAAGTGTTTGGAATAGCTTTAAGGATTAGAGCATTAAGATCAACGATCAGTCAGAATTTCAGAAGTTTGAATTTTGGCGGTAATAGTTGTTTTTGAGAAATTGTAATTGAATAATCAATTTCAAGTGATTTTGTGTGTTAAGGAGTATAGCTAAGGTGTAACTGATAAGTTTTCTGAGAATTTGATTGGATTAGCATCGGTTTGGTATTTTTTTGTTCATCCGAGTTAAAAAGTGATCATCCGAGTTAAAATCATTCATCATGTCTGCAATTCCGAGTCAATTTCTTTAATCAAACTTTGATTATGTTCCCTAGTGTATTTAAGAGTGTTTAAGTAGTCAACATAACAAGAATTAGATAGTAACTCATCAGCAAAAACTGAATCAATCTTACTCATGAGAGCTGAAACCTTCTTGTTCTTGGAATCCTCCTCATGCACTTCATCCCATTCACCAAATGTGATCGAAGCTTGATTCTGCCCACTTGAGCTTGCTTCATCACTCCCAACTTTTCCTTTTGCAGCTGTCAACTTCTTTTGATCATCTTTCACTTGATAACTGTTCCTTTGATAGTTATTGTTGTTCATCCTTCTAGGTGCCCTGCACTCTCTAGCAAAGTGACCATAATCATCACAGTTGAAGCACTTGACCTTTGACTTATCAAATCCAACTCTATCTCCATTATCCTTCCTGAAATTATTCCTTCCTATCTTCTTGAAGAATCTATTAGCCCTCACACTTAGCGTGGACATTTTCCATTTCAAGTCAATCTCCTCCAAGTCATCTGGATGGAGTTGTTCAAGATCCTCTCTAGCAAGTTCAACAAGAGTCAAACTTCCAGCCACAAAAGCTTCATAGCTTGCAACAAAAGCTTTGTACAACATGTCTTTGTCTCCTAACCCATTCAAACTCATTCCATTTACTCCAGAATTCACAGAAGATGACTGATAAGCACTAGATTCACCACTTTGACCATAATAACCTCCATAACCATTTTCCTTGTACCCAACGTATGATTTATTAGTTGAATAGTAGCTTCCAGAATGGCAATTTGTATGTGGTTGAGGTTGAGGTTGAGCTTGATTAGTATAGTGAGTTAATTTCACAGGAATTTGAGCTTTCAAAGCACATCCATAGGTGTTACCAGTCTGCTTCTTCTCATCAATCTTCATATCAGCTTCATATGATTAAAGAATCTCAATCAATTCCACCAATGTCATTGCATTCAAATTGGCAGTTCTTTTGATGATCATAACTTGCACTGACCACTAAGTAGGTAGAGATCCCAACAGTTTCTTACACACATCACTATCTTTCAACACAACCTCAACACTCTTTAGATCACTAACCAGTAGTGTGAATCTACTGATTTGTTTAGATAATCTCTCTCCTCTCACATATTCAAATGATTCATACAACTTCTTCACCATGTTTCTCTGCTTTCCTTAAGCTCCAAACTCCCTTCATAGAGTAACTCAATGGCATCCATTAGCTCTTTAGCTGAAGAATATTCTTTGAAATTATTGTAAATTTCAGTAGGAAAAGCCAAGATCACAGCTCCAAGCTCTCGAAACTTTCTATCAATTAGTTTGTTATCTGCTTCAGTGTACCTTTCAGGCTCAACATCTACCATACCAGTACCACCAGTCTCTTGCACTCTATGTCGATGAGGACCACTCACAATATAATTCCATAACTGCACGTCACTATAGAAGAAAAAGTCCTTGAAGCGAAGCTTCCACATCATGAAATCAGATCCTGGTAGGAATTTAGGAGGTCTACCACCAGAACTTGTTTCATTATCGTAATTCACAACTGGCGCAATCATTACTATTGTAGAAATTTGAATTGAGGAATTTGAATTTTAACTCGGATGAACAAAATTTAACACTTAACACGAAATGATTGAAACTTGATCAAATTTGCAGAAATTATCAATTAAGCCTTATCAAACACTCTAATAATCAAATTCACACTTAGAACAAACAATTAAAACTGAATTACCTTAGTATCGTATTTTACCGCCAAATTTCAAAACTACAAATACTCAAAACGTTGATTTTACGGTTCTTGTCCTTAATAACTCGTCTAAAAACCTTAAAAACTAGCTCACTATCACTCGAAAACTGATCTGAATCAAAATGTATTGATTTCCGGCTCTGATACCAAATGAAAGGTCTTGATCTTTCTTAAACGAATAACCAGGTGATTAGGATCATTAACAGGTTGCGAAATAACAAGTTAATGATTGAGTTCATGAATCAAACAATGAATCAAAGTGTATTTGAGTGAACGAATTCATTCAAAGCCAACAACACTACTACAAAATAAACCTAATGCAACACCAAAAAAGTGTTGTATTAGGTCTTGAAAGTGTTGGAAAAAGTGTTGTATTAGGTCTTGAAAGTGTTGCATTATAGCTAATGCGACACTTTACCAAGTGCTTCCTTAGACGACGTTGTCTTAGGTCTAAAGTAACACTTTTGACACAATACGCAACACTTATTATAAATGTTGCCGGTGTGTATGAAATATGACACCTTTTATATGCAATATCTTTTAGGATCAATTGAAATACTTTTTATAGTTAAATGCAACACTTCTTTTATTCAAATACAATATTTTTTATATTCATGTACAACACTTTTTATACTTACAACACTTTTTAAATAATTCCATTACTTTTATTTGTTACGCTCAATATTTCCGGTCCTTGTATTTAAATACCTAAATCAAATACTTTTGACATTCTTATATTCTATTATGTTCTATGTAATACAAATACAAATACTTTATAAAAATTGATTCACTATTTGTTTTCAAAACGTCTATTACAATATTTTTATATAGATTTCAGCTAATAAAAATGATAAACGTATCATATTATAGTTTTACAAATATGTTCAATGCATTAAATAATAACTACCGAGATACAGTAATATATAGACTATGTAAAAAGAGGTGAATTTCATCGCAAAAATGTTGAAATACTTGTAGCATATCTCAACTTGCAGCTTTTCATACTCCAATAACTACCTGGTACATAAAAACGCAATAACGTATATTAGTATTTCTAATTCTATTAAAAAGAGACCGTATCAATTATATCTTTGCTATTGTATATCTATACCATATGTAATTCAATAGCATTAGAGTAAATGATCATAATTAAGTACTCATCATGTAACATGAGAAATGGATTAGGATTTGTTGTACTCCCACTAGTGATAATAATTAGGTACAAAAATATCAATCGAATACTTGGAGTGACATAGAACATTTAGTCTTGGAGTCACATAGAACAACTCCTAAAAATTATTATCAATCTCCCAAGGACAAAACTATATTTCAATTAGATCATAACACATTTTGTAAAGAGTAAAGACCATAAGTAAATTCACTCTTAGAGCAAACCCGAACACCGACCATTGTTGTCTCGCATCATAACATTTCCGGAACTTTGTTTTCCTCTATATCAAGCTTATTCACCATATACTCTATATTCAATAACATTATTAATAGTCGAAAAAAGAGTTGGTTACCAAAGAGACTAATGACGAATATGTTGAAAAAAGTCAGTTTTTATTCTTTTACTGAAACCAACAGTATCTAAAGACCAGATCTTAAACAAGATTAATCAAGGCTTTCTTAAACAAATACTTGAAAGATAAATTTAACATTATTAAACATATTATTAGTGATCAAAGAATATTAACTCATATAAGGATAATAGATTGAGGAAGTACCCCTGACAATTGTGGAGACATAATTTATCAGACAAGTACTTGAATAGATTAATAAGAATGGATACTTCTTGGTCTTTGTCGGAATTCCGACTTGGGGATAATCGAAAATAATGATGAAGAAGGGCCGACGTAATTTCAGAATCTGGATAATTAAATGGCTAGGGATTTACAGTATGAGTTTGGAAAACCGCAAATATGAAATATCAGGCCCATGGAGGGAATGTCGAAAATTGAAAAAAATTGCAAGTCTTTGGAGGGAAAGCACTGAATTAAGGCGCCAGATCGATTTTAAGGTGAATTATTTGAAAAAAAAAAAAAAAAAATCTAATTATATGCTTACGTATTTGTATATCATGTATGAATAAAATGGAACATTTTGTACGAAAATTATTATAATCACCCTTTTTCAATCACTATTTAATTATACGTATTATGGTTTTCAATACATTTGACATTGCCAAACTTAATAAATGACACGTTTCGAAAATGTTATAATGTTTTTCAACATTTTAACCAAAGTTTAAAAGTGTTTTTCTTATATCAAATTAAAAGTGTTTCTTTTTAACTTTAACAAACGCTAACACTTCTTTAAATATTACAAATATGTATAGAATAGGGAACACTTTAAGCAAAATGTTGTCTTTAAGTTTTAAGTAATGCAACACTTCTAAATAAAATGTTACATTAGATATTTATATGCAACAGTTATTTTGAAAATGTTGCTTTATAACAATTGATCTCTAAATCGCAACATTCTTTTAAAGTGTTGCTTCCAAAATGTTGCAATAGACCCAATTTGATGTAGTACAATGGCGGGAAAAATGGTTACAAAAGATATATTTACTCATAAGTTCTCTCTAACTGACTTATTTCTCTCTCTATTTATAGGCTAATACGCATACTAACTATTACATTATAACAACCCTTATGTTCATTTAGGAACACTTCTGGTAAACAAAATATATTATGTCATCAGTAAACTTTAACTCTAGTGAACTCCATGTTAAGTCGGGTAGACTAACTTGTTCACCCGAGTTAAAGTCTTAACTGAAAAGACTCTAATTCCGCTCCAACATTCAACCATATCGAAAATCACAAAATATCACATGGAAACACAAATTTGTCTACTTTAACTAGCACGTTTTCAACTACCCCCCCTAGGATATTGAACCAAACGATCAACCAATTCAATGCACATACAAATAGGTCGTGGTTCTCCTAAACCAAGTCTTACATACATGGAATATGACATCAAAGAAATACTAGCTCCTAAATCAGCTAATGCATTTTGAACGGTCATATTACCAATTAGACAAGGGATAGAAATAGCGCGTGGATCGCTCAATTTGTTTTGCATTAATGTCGAGCATCGGGCATTCATTGTAACCTTAGAAGCTTCCTCCAACTTGCTCTTATTCGTCACAAGATCTTCAGATACTTCGCATACTTTTGCATTTGAGCAATTGCATCAATAAACGGGATATTGATGTGTAGTTGCTTCATGTTCTCGAATAATTTGTGGTATGTCACAATTTATTTATCCTTCTTCAAAGAAGCCGGATATAGAACAGCTGGAGTATAGTCCTTAACCACCGATGTGGTTTTCAACTTCGTGGTAGAAAACGGCTGATTCTTTTTCAAGATCAGAGGCTCAACCGTCGGCTGAGAAGTTTCAGCCGCCGGCTGGTTTGTAGCAGCAGCATAATTTTTCGGTTCTTCTGCATTCTCGTACTCTTTTTCCTTCTCAACCAGCTCAAAATTAAGAAGAACTTCGTTAGTAACACCTTTAAAAGAAGAGTTTAGAACTTTATACTTCGAGTGGTAATTGCTTTCACATGATCTCGAGGATTTGTTTCCGCAAAGCTCGGTGGCTGTCCCGAATATCTTTCTTCTACTACTTTCCCCAATTGTCCCATAGTGCCTTCAAGTTATTTGATGGAAGCACATTGATTTCGAAGGATGGAATCCGTGTCATCTATTCTCTTAATCGTTGTTTGCATAAATTGATTACTCGTATTCATCATTTCAGTGTTCGCGGTCATGAGTTGTTTCATTAGTTCATGCAGATCTTGGTCCTTTGGTGGAAAAGGTGCTTTCAGAGCTTCTTTTGCATAGAACCCTGGTGGTCCTTGCCTAAATGGTTTTTTCCCTCTTGAATTTCCTTGATTATTTTTGTATGGATTGCGATAATAATTGTTGTCTCCTCCTTGACGATAATTGTTGTTATTTCCTTGGTAATCTCTGTACATTACTTCTTCATTAACTTCTTCCTCCTCCTTCGGAAAATCTTTCGTCAAGTGATATTCGTTACATATTTCACAACCGACTTGAATATCATGGACTTTTTCGTTAACTCTTTTGATTTCTCGTCCCATGCTATCCAATTTAGCGGTAATTGCAGCGAGACCGTTGTTGTATCCGCTAATTTTATCCTACCTTTACCACTGTCTTCCCACAATTTCGAATGCTTCGCATGGCCTTTGATGGCGGCCCAAGCATCAGCAAGAATTTTCTTTGGAATCTTTCCTTCGGAATCCAGTTCACTTCGAGTTTGACGATCAACTCCCTTGTAAAATGTCCTGATCACTTGTTGATAATTGAGATCATGTTGAGGACATTTGTGTAACATGTCCTTGAAACGCTCCATGCTTGGTAAATTGATTCGTCAATGTCCTGGGTGAAGGTCTTATCTCATCAATCATCTTAGAAGTCTTTGAAGGTGGACAATAATTCTTCAAAAACTTAGTCCTCAAATCGTTCCATGTGGTGATTGAGTTTGCAGGTTCATTTCCAACCCATTTTTTCGCATGTCCCTTGAGTGTCATTGAAAACAGTTGCAGCATAACATTATCCTTTGTTACACCAGGAATAGTGTAAGCATCAACAATCTCTATGATCTTTTCCACATGGACATTAGCATCTTCGGTTTATTCACCACTGAAAGGAGTTTCTCGAAGTTCTTTGGGAAATTGTCGTTTCAATTGGAACTCAGCTCCTCGAGTATTAGCTGGATTGGGTATGTCTGTTACAACATTCGGAGTAAGAGCATAGTACTCCTCCATAGTAATCTGATCAATGTGGACTGCCATTTCGTTTTCTGATTCTTCGAAAGATTCAGCACCTTCTTCGGAATCTTGTTTTCTTAATCATATTTCTCATTTATACTCTTTGTTCTCTTCTTTTTCCTCTTCTGAAAGTATATTTTCTTCGTCGTCTGAAGGTGGCATAAAATCTGATTCGAAGTTTTGGTTGTTACGAATTTCAAAACTGGTTAATGGTTAAGGTGTTGCAGCAAACAATATTCTTCTAGCTCGAAAAACTCTCTCCGGTTCATCGAAAGGTATTACAAGATTCGGATTTGATATGCGGGTTATGCACTACCTACCAGAACAGAAAATAATATGTCAGTAGCACGTGATAACTGAAAATTAAACGAAACGAGCAAGTAAAACTATAATTAATCGCAAATTAAACAGGTGCAGTAGGTCAGCCAACGGCTGGTTATGTTCAGCCGTCGGTTTAGCCGGCGGTTGACCAGGTCAGGTTGTAAAATTTCTGAAAAATTGTAACCTTAAACACCCGATTAGTCCAATAAACAATTGTCACGTAAATAACAGTAAAAATTTAAAATTACGAATAAAAATAGCAACCGTTCCCCAGCAGCGGCACCAAAAACTTGATGTTTAAAATCTGAGTTAAATTATTTATGAAAAATAATTGGATATTACTAAAGTAGACTATCACACAATACAAGCAGTGTACCTGATCGTATGGTAGTATAGATTTAGTAAGTCCGATCGAACTCAGGACGTGTATTTAAATTTGTTATTTCAAATAATTAATTAATCTAATAAAAACAAATAAACAAAGGGGGACATTTTAGTTCTGAGAGAACGTATTTCGATTAAATGAATAACTACAGCAAAGTAATAATCAATTAACTAAATGGATGATGAATGAAATGATGTATGGAATAATTTAAGGATGTAATCAAGTATTGTAAAAGCAGTGTTCACTTGGATTTAAAGTTTTACTTGAATTATGAATTATAAAACTATGTTGAATTGGTTTAACTGTGATTTCTCAACTAACTAGACTTCCTATTAGAGTCGTCTAATCCTACAATATTAAGGAAAGATGGTACGAACAATTGTCGTACATCAAGAGCTATCTTAGATTATCCACCCTAAATTGTGAATTTAATTCACTATTATTATCAATTTAATCTATCGACTAGGAATTAACTAAAGTGTCAACTATTCGAATATGATATAATTGTCTTGTTCGTTTGAATTATTAGGTTACTATTATTCTTATCCTATATCAATTAAGTCTCAAGCTATAATTATTTAACAGGTTAAACAATCATAAATAACTAATAAACCTATATAAACGCTAGTTATGACATAGATTTATCAATCACGCTAAGTAGTTAACCTAATATATTCAATTAAACAAGGATCAAGATTAAACGATAAAAATAACGGAAAAACCAATTACTTCAACATAAAACTTAATGATTCATAATAACAAGCTAGACAACCCAAACAAACACTTAATTGAATTAGTTAATAACGGAGTGCAAGATCTCAGCAAAAAAAAGTAATAAACAAAGTCATGTTTGAGTATGAATTAAACTAGAAAAGACAAACCAAAGTACTAATCTTCAAACACGATAAACGGATGTTAATCGTGGCTTCTAACGTGATCAGATGCTTCTAAACTTCTCTTTGCAGCTCTTCTGGTCAAAACGTGTATATAAAAGTGGAAAAAGAGATACCAAATTCGTAACCTAGAAGTTTGTTTATATGGAAATCTTGGCAGGCCTCGGCTGGCTCATCTGGCACATAAGTTTCCTAATATAATTCAATGCAAGTCGGTGGCTAACATTCTGGAAGTTTCTACCCAGCCGGCGGCTGGTTGTGGTTAGTCGGCGGTTGGGTCTTTAGACTTTCACCGTTTTTTGCTTGTTTTCTTCCATATTTAGTCAGTTTCAGCTCCTTTTTGCTCCATGATCGAAGTTTGACTCTAATATGCATTTATGAATGAAAACACTACCCAAATCATAATAAAATGCGAAAAACAAGAGTATAAATGAGAAATATTATTAAAAAAATGTCAATTATTTTAAGCATACCACTTGGATATGTTTTCGCAAATCGGGCTCGTCACTTGTTTGCACAATGGGCTGAGGCCTTTCTTAGTTTCTGTAGGGTTTTAGCCCTATAAATGTAGGATTAAAACTTACTAACACTATCACTTAACACTTACAACTTTCTAGATAATTAAATTGAATTATTTTAATTCATATTAATTATATAAATATGTATAGAAATTGTTTTACGTAATCTATTTTATATATTTTTTTAATTAAAATTTGGATTTAATTAGATATTATATTTTTAAAACGTGCTAAATCTTTGTTTTAGGTATCCATATTTCATAAAAACTCCTACAAATATTATAATAATATTTAAGGAAAATTTCCAAATATTTTATTCACTTAAAATCAATCCAAATATTTAATTATAGAATATTCTAGAATTATTCTTTTCTTTGAAAATAAGACAACCAAAACTATAAATACTCATCAAACCTAAACCAAGTTCACAAGTTTCTTTCTTTCTTGCTTGGCCGACCGGTTTCATCAAGGGGGAATAGGATTTCGATTTTTGCAAGGGTTTCCAAGGGTTTCACGTTTACTTTTGTAGTAAGTCTAAAACCCTAATTTCTTTTACATGTTTTTAGATTTCTATATGTTTTCATATATGTTTTTATAAACCTAATTTTAATAAATTGTTTATTTAATTTTAATTTTTATCTAACAGTGGCGGCCCTGGGGCTGTGCTGGTCGTGCAGTCGCACGGGGCCTCTGATTTAAAAAAAAATTGTTTTTTATTTTTGGTACAAGCTTACAAATTATCTTTGTCCCACCTTTGAGTTACAAGAGAAAGAAGAGTTCAGTTTTTATTTTTGTCCCACATCGGTGGAAGAAGAAAATGATTAATTGATTAGATAGCTATAAATTAACCTACCCCGTTGAAAAAATCACACCACATACTTTTAGTTTCAAGTACGTATTTGATTATTATTTATGTTTAATATTGCCAAAAGTAGCGTATTGGATAGTTTATCTATTGTATAAGAATACAATATATACTATTTGTTACACAGTTAGTTAGTAGATAATTGTTAACTTGTTAAGTTTTTATTTATTTTTTATATAAAGGATGCCTCCAACTAGAAATTTGAAATTGGGTTATTCTAAACGCAAAAGAAAAGAAAAGGAAGAACGCTTTATTCGTATTCAAAGAGGTGCTATCGATAAATTCATTATCAAACAAGTACGAGAAGGGGTAACAATTAAAGCTAATCGAGAATCATTTGAGGTAAAGGAAACAATAATCGAAGATAATACCATAAATGTTGATAATGTTCAATCTAACGAGGATCATAGAGAAGGTGTAACACCTGAAAGTGATGGAGAACCTAAAGAACAGGAAAATATTTCAGTCAACATATATGATCCTACGAATTGGGACACCCTCGATATTAAATGGAGAGATTTACTAGTGAAAAATGATTCTATAAGAGATATATTAAAAGGTAAAGGTCCTAAAGATGTAAAACATAGACGTTTTTGTTCAGAATTTTATGATAAGTATTTACCAAACTGGAATTGTTACAAAATAATTTGCTCGTCGAACACGACACAACCAACTCAATACTTAATTTTTTGAAACGGTTAAACACTTATCCGATTTCTTGTTTGGCATACAGAATATTGTTGACTGTTCCCATTACTGTTGCATCCGCGGAAAGAAGCTTTTCTAAACTAAAACTTTTAAAATCTTATTTGCGGTCGACCATGTCTCAAGAGAGATTAAATGCATTGGCTTTAATTTCAATTGAGAACGCTTTTCTTGATAATATTGATTATGAAAGTATAATAGATGAATTTGCTTCAAAAAATGTTAGAAGATCGATGTTTAGAAAATAATAATGTAACACATGTTTATTATAATGAAAAAAGTATTTATTATAAATTTTATAGGGTCTCTTTTGTTTTTGTGCACCGGGCCTCCAAAATGTCAGGGTCGGGCCTGTTATCTAATCAATGAATGTTAGATTGGATCTAAACAAAACGATTTTGATAAGCTTGGATCTAAACTATGAACATGTTTTACTTACAATTATTGAAACTCTTATTTCTATGTATATGTATGTGCCGACTCGTATACATACATGTATGAATTTTAATTTATAAATTTTATTATTGTATATAAACTATTTACATATTAGACCCTTATGGATGCAGGTTGGTTTAATTGTATAAAATACTTTACAATTTTTTTTCCAAATAGGCTCATCTATTTAAGTGTGATGTCTAGCCAAGATTAAGGAGAACGTGATCCGAATGAGAACGACCATTAACAAGTGGTAGTCGCACTGGCCCCTCTCAACGTCTTAGCTGATCCGCTTAAGTAGAGCTACAGGTTAACTAAGTTGAGTAGGTTAACAGTTATAGCATCTAGGTGAAGTGAATAAATAAAATCTAACACATAATAGAAATTTACTATTTTCGGTAACTTAATATTTATAGTAACTTACTAATTTTAACAACCTACTATTTATGGAAACTTTCCAAATAAAGAAACCTTCTAAAATGGAAATTTTCTAAAATTAGAATATTACCAAAATTCTTATTTAACCTTGCTACATATTTGAAGGTATTCCTTGTTTGCATCAAGTCTTTTTGTCTATTTGCTTATTTGCTTACTACGAGACTAAGGTGAGTCTTCATGCCTTACTTCCGTGTTTTCCTATGTGATTATTCATAATTTTAAAATCCTCTTTTTATTACTACTTTTGAGGTTGGAATATATCCAATGTTTTGATATGTAAGTTTTGTACTTTCATATATTCAAATAATTAGCATGTAGACACATGTACTCAACATCAGTTACATTGCTTAGATAACATTAAGAATATATTTGCTTTCATTATGGATAGTTAGTTATGGACTTAAACACGAACTTTGTGAATAGATTTAATGAGTTTTACAAATCTATTTAGATGGGCACCGCCTATATTATTTCTATCAAACGGACACATAACATCTGAATTCACATTACGGATATACTAGTGTTTATATTTGCACGACAAGGTACACTATTGATATTTAATATATTTTAGTTAAGGTTTATTTTATATGAGTCTAATGGAATGCTTAATATATATGTTGAAAATGAAGTGGTGACTTCATAAATCTTGTGGTCTATATATTCAAAGTATTGATGTGTGCAATACAATTGTACGTTAACGTGGTCAGCGCAGATTTTCTACGAATTGTTACAATATTCAAACCTATGAAGTCACTCAACTTTTTATTTGACCCTTGTTTTAATATATTCTCAGGTAACAAAGTATTCCAGTTAACACTATGAAGCTAGGAGCTTGCCCTAAAATTCTCATTTGCATGAGATAGTTTTTCTTTATTTAAAGCTATAGTTTTATTTAATACACTATGGATTTTATTTAATACACTATGGATGTTATAAACCTTGTTTCATTAGAGTCGTTTGCTATTTATCTTGACTGTGATCCATGAATATTATACCCCTTGTTACATTCCGAGGCGCAAAGGTGTGATTCCAGCTTTACCTAAAGATCTGTAACAACTTCAAGGATGACACTTCAACTAGGAGTTAATGGATGCAATGGAGCTACATTATAAAGGAAGTCTAGAACTGAAGGAGAGCAAGAAAGATATGCTCATCTCTATAAGCCATTTGAGTATGTGAGAGGTGAAAGTTTGTCTGAGCAAGTGAGGAGGAACACTTTGTTGATTAGTGATTTGAAGAGTGCATGAGTGGTGATGAAGTATTGTGATATTTGTAAAATATTGTTGAGTTCACTTCCTACCAAATGGTCAGTTCAAGTAATGATTATCAACGAACTCCAAATCTCATTGCTATGACTTTGGTGGAACTGATAGGGATTCTGCAATCTTATAAAGTGGATATGAAGTTGGATGATAAGAAGCAATCAAGCAATGGTTATGGATGTGCTATGGTTACATCAAAAGCTCAAGTTCCTTTTAATATAACTCATTATCCAAGTCAAGCTCAGTCTCACAATAATTACTATTCTGGAAATTTTTATTCCCAAGTCAGTTATATGTTGGTTACAATGGTAATAGTTGTGGAGGTTTTACTGGTCAAAATGGTGAACCAAGTGCATATCAGTCTTCGAGTTGGAATTCAAGTATGAGTGGGATGAATGTGAATGGGTTAGCGGACAAAGATGTGCTTTAAGAGCTTATGTGGCAAGCTATGAAGCTTTTGTAGCAGGAAGTTTGACACAAGCTGAATTGGCTAGAGAAGATTTAGAGCAGATACATCCTGATGATTTTGAAGAAATTGATTTGAAATGGAAAATGGCTATGTTCAGTGTAAGAGCAAACATATTCTTTAAGATGACTAGGAGAAACAACTTTAGAAAGGATAATGGAGATAAAGTTGGATTTGACAAGACTAAGGTGAAGTGTTTCAGCTGTGATGAGCTTGGACACTTTGCTAAAAATGCAGAGCACCTAGAAGGATGAACAATAATTACGAAAGGAACAAGTATCAAGTCAAAGATGATGCAAAAAAGTTGACTGCTGCAGAGGTGAAAGTTGGAAATGATGAATCAAGCACAAGTGGACATAACAAGCCTTCATTACTTTTGGTGAATGGGATGGTATACAAGAGGATGAATTCAAAAACAAGAATGTTCAAGTTCCAATGAGTAAGATTGATTCTCTAGCAGCTGATGATGTCCTTTCAAAATCTTTCCTTATTGAATGCTTGAATACTCTTAAGTACACTAGAGAACACAATCAAAAATTGATTAAAAAAATTGATAAAGTTAAATTTCATCAAAGAGTATTTCTAAAAACTGAAAAGTCTTAAAAAGAGAAAATTGATTCATTTTTGAAAGATATTGATGTTTATGAGGGTAAACTGGGTAGATTAGAAACTCAACATGAGAATTTGTTTGATAGATTCAAAAAGGTAACTCATGAGTTTGAGAATGAAAAGATTCAGGTTGATAAGTTTAATTTTTCTTCAAAAACTTTGAATGGAATTATTGACAGTCAAATTGTGTGTAAAGCAGAAGTTTGTATTGGTTTTAAAGCAGTACCTCCACCTTTTAATGACAATTATTCTATCAAACCCGAATCTACATCTTTTGAAAGTAGTTTACTGATTCTAACAAGTTTGATGATGTTTCTGTGTAAACTCCTTGTGTTAATTTGAAAGTAAAACAAATTGATGATATTATAACTGATGTGAATAAAGAATGTGTCTTAAGTGATTTTGCTAGTCCTAATGTTAAAAATTAATTGTGTAGCAGGTCAAAATGTAGAGAAATCTGAGTTTAGAATGATTTTTGAGGATGTAAAAGAAGAGATGATTGATGTTAGAAGTGTTAAGAATGTAGTGTCTTAGAGTTTAAGTGCATATACTTCAATTTTAGACAATAAAATTGTGAATTTGTTTAAGAATTTGATGTTTTAGAGATTGAGGAAAAATTTGTTGATTGTATTCATAATTGTGTGCATGAAAAATGTTATTCATTTCATAATATGAATGTTTCCGTTCTTAGTAGTAATGAGTTGATTTTGAATGAGATTGATCATAAGAATTCACTTGAGAAAGAAGTTGTTAATCTAAAACTGTTAAATCTAAAAGAAAACCAAAATGTTCATTGTGTAAAAAGAGACATAAAGCTGTTGAATGTTGGTTGAAACAAAAGTCTGAAGTTGTGCATGAATCTAGTAGTAGTTTATCTGTTAAACTTCAATTTGGAAGAATTTATGTGAAGAATGTAGGCTTAAATTTGAGAAATCTAAATGTGTGAATGTGATTAAATTTGGTAGAATAACTTCTGAAATGCTACATGGTCAAAAAGTCCAAAAGTTGATAAATCCATTATCAGAGTTAAAATCTTTAAAGTCTTCTAGTAAAAATTTTAAGTCGGATGATGTAAAATTCAACTCTAGTGTTAATATTAACTCGGAAGTTGAATTTTTTAGGTCTGATGAACAAAATTTTAAGAAGGATAAATTTTTGAGCTCAAATATTAACTCTGATGTTGAAAGTTTTCATTCGGATTGTCAAACTTTTATGTGTGAAAGGAAATTGCATGATCATTTCAAGTTCAAAAACTTTAAAAAATTCAATTCCAAGTTTACAAAAACCTAGGTTCACAAATCTTATTAAGATACTCTATTGTGTGTAGGAACAATCTTCTTAACTTGAAGATAACATATGGGTTGTGGATAGTGGATGTTCTAGACATATGACTGGGAATTTCAAACTGCTTCAAGACTTTATTGCTTTCACTAGAGGAAATGTATCATGTGGAGGAGATATGGGTGGCACAATAACTGGTCCAGGGAAGGTATCCAATGGTCAACTGACTTTGGATCAGGTGAATTCTGTGAAAGAATTGAATTACAAGTTTCCTTCTGTGTCTCATGTATGTGATAAAAAGTACACTCTAGTTTCACTTCTGATCATTTTTACATCTTAAAACCTGAATTTGTGGTACCAAAGGATATGATAGTTTTGCAAACTCAAATATATGAGGACATGTATGTTTTGGATATGAACAAAGTTAAATCAAATGATTATTCTAACTGCTTTGTATCCAAAACTACTAAAAAAGAGTCAGATTTAAGGCATTGAAGGTTTTTTCATTTAAATCTTAAAACATGAATTTAATTGGTCAAAGATAATCTAGTTACTCGATTACCGAAAAAGAATATTCATTTGATTGACCATTGTATTTCTTGTTTAAAAGGTAAACAACATAAATCAAGTTTCAAACTTAAGACTCACAATTCAGTAGATACAGTCCTACATCTTTTACACATGGATTTGTCTAGTCATCACAAATGACTATTCAAGATTTTTTGGGTATTTTTCCTTGCAAATAAACATGAGATACATGAGATGATCAAATATTTCATTGTGCAAATTGAGAAATTATCTAGTAAAAAGGTTAATATGATCAGATGTATAAGGGTAATAATTTAAAAATGTTACTTTGAATGAGTTCTGTGCACTTAAGGGTATCACTAGACAATATAGCTCTTCTAGAACTCCTCAACAGAACGGGGTGGCAGGAAGGAAAAACGGGACTTTAATTGAAGGAGATAGAGCTATGTTAAGTGAATCATTCTTACAAGTCACATTATGGGCAGAAGCTGTAAACCCTATGTGTTATGTGAATAACATAATTCATGTTGTTAAAAGCTTAGGAAAGACTTCATATGAACTATTCTCAGGAAGAAAACCTTTCATAGGCGTTTTTTAAAACATTTGGGTTTCAATGTTCTATTTTGAATACCAAGGATCACTTAGGAAAGTTTGACTCTAACATAGATGAATGATATTTTCTTAGATATTCTAGTGTTTCAAAGGCTTATAAGATGTATAATAGAAGAACTAGATCCATAGAAGAATCCATCAATGTGATTTTCAATAAACAACCTCCAAATGTTAAGAATTAAGGTGCTGATTGGTTATTTGATTTAGATACTTTTGTAAATCCTTTTGATGTTTCTTGTCAAGAACATGTTTCAGAAAAGGTGCAGGACTTTTCAGTACTTGATAGAACAATGGAGAATAGAGATGATTATGAGATTAGTACAAGGAGAAAATCAAGTGAAGCTAAATTAATTACATCAAACTCCAGTTGTGAAGAGCAATCAAATGAAGACACTGATAGCGCATATACACATATTTACATGCAATATTTGGTCGTTTTTGAATTTAACCATGATGGATAGGATAGGATTTTTGCATTTAATCGTGTGAAAGTGTTTGATTCCAGTGACAGGTTGAATATGATCGGAAAGTGGTTGTTTGGACGAAGAAATGCGAGTAAAGGACAAAAAGTACGTGAAATGGTGATCTGGTCAGTTGTTGCGACGCATCAGGTGAGTATTGCGACGCAGTAAACAAATACAAAGTAAAGAATAAGGTACTGCGGCGCAGTCCTGTATTATTGTGGCGCACCATGAGTTCTAATTCAAGTACAAATTGGATTCCAGTGCCTTGTTACTGCGGCGCAGCGAGGCGGTTTCCAGCTTTTTCAGGATTCCGAATATCTGCCTATAAATAGAACCTTCACAACCCATATTCGAAAGAAGTTTCTAGAGGTCAACTCAAGGGTTAGAAAATCGACTGGGAGCAGCAAAGAAGAGCAAAGACGAGGATTTTGAAGTCCAATATTCATACTTTCGAGTCCAAAACTCTTTTACTTCTTTTTTTCGAATCGGTATTATGACTTTTACTATTTTTATGTCTTTTGTTTCAAAAACTATGAGTAGCTAATTTCATAAACGCTTGTTTGGTTAGGAAACTTTTGTGATGATTTGATTTATGTTATTTGGATGTTATTTTTGATGTTGCATGTGTAATGGTAGATCCTACTTACTTTAATCTTAATATTGTTTAAGTTCTTATACTCTTTTGGTTAATTGAAAGTCTAGGTATTCGAGAGGAATCTAGAACTAAGTTAAACAATTGACAAGAAACAATCAATCGGTGTATAATTAATTAAAACGAGTTCGCTAGTTTATAATTACAAGAGATTGGATTAGAAAACTAGATAAACTATTTGAGAGGAAGTTTAATAGATTAAATCATTAACATCGGCTTAATTCATACAGCTTAGTTATTTAGGGCTATTAGTGTATTCGAGAGGAACGGTATAGTTTGAGATAATTAAAGTTAACTAGGTATTCGAGAGAAACTTAGTTATATATTGGAAAAATTAATAGAAAACATTCAATTGCATAATTTAAATCGGATCATTAGTGAACTAGTCGAACTAGTGTCTTTTCCTTAATTGATTTATTAGAACATTCAACTTTTCAATCAACGTTTTCACGTTATAATTACTTTCAAATTAGTTTAAGCAAAGTGACAATTCGGTCACAAACACCCAAAACAATTAGTATATTAATTCTTAATTTAAAACTAACGTAGTCCCTGAGAACGAATCCGACTTACCTGAACTAAACTATACACGATTAGGTCCACTGCCTATAAGTTTGTAGTCCAGTTAAGAGTATTTCGAGTTTAAAAATTGAACTGGATTTTACACATCAAGTTTTTGGTGCCTCTGCCGGGGACTTAGTTTTAGTTTTCTGTTTAGAATTTGTAATTCGATCCTTTTAAGTATTTATTTACGTGAAAGTTACATTTTATTGTTTATTACAATGGTGCGTTTGAAGGGTTTGTTAGTTGTGTTTTGCAGGTATTCAGGTAGTTGATGAACACAAGGTCTTATGGGTTACCACTCAAGAGTCCTTTTGTCAAATCCAGGAGTATCAAAAAGGCGTAACAAGCAACCTAAGGACAAGTCAGCAATAAATATTCCACCCGCATTTGGACCGTTCTCACCTGTTAAATTCGAAAAGGAGGACACCGGTTCTTCATTAGGAGGTGATAGCAGTTCAGACTCAGAGATTGAAGAAGTAATCTTAGAGGATAAACCGGAAGCGGCAAGCAACTATGGATCCATTGGAATGCCGATGCACGGACGGGCTACAGCTGTAGCAGTGCCACCCACCCGAGGGTCGGCTATTACCACCCCAGACTTGGGTGAAGATTTTGTGGTCAAGGGTCATCACTTGAAGATGATTAAAGACAACACGTTCAATGGGCTATACAATTCAGATCGACATAAGCACGTAGCTTAATTCAATGAGCTATGCGAGATGTTCAAATACGGAGGATGAAAGAGCGAAAGTGTGTCGTCTCTCACCGGAGAAGCAAAGACGTGGTTTGAGGAATTAGAGGAGAATACGATCACAACTTGGACACGGATGAGGGAGTCCTTCATCAAGAGATTTTTCCCACCCGCAATGGGTAGGAAATTATTTCGAGATATTCGTGGGTTTAGGCAAGAGGAGGGAGAGACATGAACCGAAGCATGGAGTAGGTTAAAAGAGATGCTGAGGAGTTGTTACGAGAACGGTTTGGGCAAAGACCATATCGTGGAAATCGTTTTCTATGGTTTGAACAAGGAGTCTCAAAACGAGTTAGACCTAGCTGGAGGAGGAGATTTCATGTACAAGTCAACCAATGGAGCATACAACCTCATGGAAGACAAGTTCGTGATTAGTTTGTCGAGGGAGTATCGCGAAGATGGTAGAGGAGGAAGATCAAGGGGAACCGTGGCTCAAGTGGAATGTAATAACGATACTTCCATTATATTAAAAGAGATCAAGACGATGGCAGACAAGATCAATAAATGTATGGATTATTTGGAGAAAGAGGTACATGTGATCAAGCATGGTTGTGAGAATTGTGGAGGACCTCATTATGCTAGCGATTGTAGACTTGAGGATGTAAATTATGCACAATATGGCTACCCTAATCGGGGAGCAAATTGGAAAAACCGCGGAGGTAACTACAACCGTGGTGACAATCGAGATAATGGATAGCAAAGAAACAACACGAGATCTCCACCACGACCAAGATATGATAATAATCCACCAAAGGATGAAGATGATCAAGGATTGAAGGATTTAATGAAGACGTTTATTCATACACAAAATGCGAAGAATGACACGGTGACAAATCAATTTAAGGTGTTAAACGATCACATCGATCAAGGACAACAGAATCAACAAGGTGCAATGCAAGACTTGGAAAGGAGGTTTGATCGTATGAAAGATCGGTTTTCGAATAGGCCAACCGGCTAATTTCGGAGTAACACGCAACCCAACCCGAGACCGCAAAACAATCCAAGCACTTCAAACAATCAAGGGTCGATATACCAACCCCCTGGAATGAGAGAAGAACACGTGAACGCCATTATGACACGTTCACAAACTAAGTTTGGGGGGAATCGAGAAGAGAACGACGAAGAATTTTCGGAAAAACTACTAGGTAGTGCGCCGCAATCCCCTCTACGGTGATGCACTGACTTGGATTTCGGGCAAAAAGTTTCTGAAAATGAGCCCGGTGCGGCGCAGTTGGTCCCGTGTGCGCCACAGTCCTCTGCAGAACCCGAAAAATTTGTTTCAGAGGATTTGGAGATCGAGGATGACTTAGGAGATTTACCTCAGGTTCAATCTAAAGCAAAAACACCAGAACCATTGGAGGTTCCACCAATCAAGGCATATAAACCGAGAATTCCATATCCTCAACCGTTGAGGAAGGAAAAGATGAGGAGCAAAATGGTAAGTTTTGTGAAATGATTAAATCAGTCCATATTAATGTTCCTCGTGTTGATTTGATTGCGGGGATGCCGAATTACGCGAAGTTCATGAAGGAGCTTATAACGGAAAAGGGGAATTCATTTGAAGCATAAGCTACTTTCTTGAATGTCGAGTGCTAGGCTTTGGTGAAAAACAAAAGGGTTCCACCGAAGTTGGATGATCCAGGGAGTTTTCTTATTACTTGTTCTTTTAATAAAACATATAGATGAGCTTTAGCGGATTTAGAAGCAAGTATTATTTTGATGCCTTATTCTGTTTATGCAAAATTAGCTTTAGGAGTTTTAAAACCGACACGTATGGGCATTAGATTAGATGACCGTTCTTTTCAATATCCCTTAGGAATTGTAGAAAATATGTTAGTACAAGTAGGCAAGTTTACTTTTCATGTACTTTGTTATTTTAGAGATGGAAGAGGATAGCAAGGTCTCGTTAATCTTAGGTCGACCATTTTTATACACCGCAGATGCTATCATCCGTGTCAAGGACATAGAGATTTCATTGGGGGTCGGGGATGAAAGAATAAAATTTTCTTTTGACAAAGCTAAGAAACATTCATACTCCACTCATGAAACTTGCTAAGAAACATTCATACTCCACTCATGAAACTTGTTTTCGAATTAATGTTATTGACGATATGGTTGACTTAGATGTGCAGGAAATCCTTGAGTTGGAAGATGAAGCTTCGGTTGAAGATGAGGAAGAATTAATGGCGAATGAGGAAGATAAAGAGCTCGAGGATTTTGAACCCAATTGAAAAAGGAGTTGGAAGATTTGAGAAGAAGTTTACCAACGTGGTGGTTGAGAAATCTGACCCGGATTTGGACTTACAAGAAATCGAGTATTTGATAGATCATCCGGGTGCGACTTTGTTGGGGGATAAACTTCCATTTGCAAGCGAGTCTGAAAATTCACATGTTCAAGGTATATCTAATAAACCTACTGATTTACTTCTAACATGTCGATAAAAGGTTAAGTTTATGCAGGAATATGAGAATGTTGAATTTGATGAATATTGGAACGAGCTTGAGAAGGATTACTTTGTTAATAATGGATGTGATGACGGATGCAAGTTCATGAACCGATATGACATTTTACTATTTTCTGAGGAGCGAAAATTGCACGACGCTTGGTTTAAACATCGCAAAGTTCTCGGCGTTGGAGAAAAGGCATTAGTATTTGGTGATCATGTCGGATATGAGTTGAGGGAAAGATTCTTAGAATCTGGAGAACACACAGGAAAGAAAGGCGAGAGAAATCTCGACCTTTACATGAAGTCATAAGTCGTAGCATTTCGAGTCAAGCTAACGACTCGGTGAAAAACAAACGCTTTTCGGGAGACAACCCGGGTTTGACTTTAGTTTTCGTAGTTTAAATTTTTAGTTTTTAGTTTATTTTTATTTACGATATTTATTTTAGGTATTTTTAACATTTCTTGTTTAGTTTCAGTTATTTAAGTAGGAAGAAAACCGACGAAAAACCAAAAAAATTGAAAAACGGAAAATACAGAAATATACCCCGGTACTGCAACGCAGTAGTACCTGGGTGCACCGCACTGAAGAGAGAAACAAAACAAAAAAAGGCCACGGTGCAGATGGTGTCGCAGCGTGGTCAAAAATTCAGGTTATGTTGTATGTTTTTCATTTATCCAAACACAACACACACTCATACATACAAACTGCCGACACCACAAGAAAACATACACTAAATTGTTTTTGATTTCTTGCTTAGTTCCTTCATTTAATCCACACATCATGAGGAGAATGGTATGTTTGTCTACTTTTTATCTTTCAATGAATTCGATTTTCGTTTAATTTGTTAAAATCAATTTGGGGGAAATTTTAGGGTTTCTCAAATTAGGCTTAGAAACATCAAATTAAGTGTAATTAATTGTTGGATTTGGTGATGAGAACATTGAAAACGAATTTTAGAAATCCGTCAGAGCTTACTGCGCCGTAGTGTTTATTTTTTATTTGTGGTGTGTAGGGAAAACGACCAGTTGAAGAAGAGTCTCGAGTCTGGTAGTGGACACAGACAACGGGGTAGGCGAGCACCCGATCCTCCTAGCGAAACATTAAATGCGCAAGCGATGACACCGGAGAATCATCCTTGGTTGAAATGGCCCGGTTGTCCCCAGAAAGGAAGGTTGAGCTAAATAAAAAATTAGCCGAGTTGCAAGAGCGGGTGGTTTGTGCACCCCGTGTTATGGTTTGGAGGTTTTTAAATGGTTTGGGGGGATTTAGGTGGTTTCATGGTTACGAAAAGTGCGACTGCACAATGTGAGATACCGATTTGGGAGCGAGCTTGGAAGGTTGAGGAGTTGGTGTATCGAGAGTGGGTGCTGGATTTTTATTGTTCATTTGAAGCTGAGAAGGAGTTTGATGAGAGTGAGTTGGCAACCACTCCTTTGATTTCTTTTAGTCTTGGTGGAAAAGACCACAATTTTGATGTGGTGGAGTTTGGTAGACTCACAGGTTTGTTCGAGGATAATGAGGCGGCGAATGAGGCTTTGATGGCCGCACATATTGCCGATGCGGAAACCGACTCGTCGGGTTTTGGTGCAAATGAAATATGGAACGAGTTTTGCGAGTTGCACACGATTCTAGCTTACTCATTTGTGCACCGAGTGGCTTAGCATGATAAGTGCTATCATGATGACTTGTGGATACTTCACAAGTTCAGTCTACGGGACCCGTACCAGTATATCAATGTCTCGAGGACCCTTGCGAAGTACATGGCAGATCGAGGCATGGGGAAGACCGCGCCGAGTCAGATGGTTTGCGGACATTTTGTTACCCACATTGTGAGGAAGTTTGGATATTATACTCCGGCGAACGTTCAAAGATGTTCACCTCATGTGAAATGGAAGGTGATAACCCAAAATGACTTGACAAGAGCAGAGTTGCTTACCTGAGCGGGTACTCAGTTGGTAGGACCGGCGTAGGGTAGGGTCCGATTCCGGCACCACCACCACCGAGGGAGCCAGAGCCTACTATGAGGGAGATGCTAGGAGAGATCACCCGGGGTGTGCATGAGTTTCGACATGGGTCAGCTGGGTCGACAGATGGCGAGTATGGTGGAGCACACCCATTATCATACTTATAGGTACCAGCCAACACTAGAGGACATGGCTCACCGACGTTACGAGGCATCAGGATCGACTATACCTTGGGAGCATTACGTGTCCCCAGAGTTTTACTATCCTCAGCCGTATCCGGGTTATCCGCAACCCATGTACGAGGAGGCGGGCGGCGGCGATGGAGATGATGATGATGATGCCATGGAGGACTAGGTGGTGGTGATTTGTGGTGGTTGAAGATGTGGTATTTGATATTTTGTATGATGTTATTGTTTATATTTTACTATTCCCAATTAGACTTTTAGTATGTACTATTTTTTTTATTCGTCGTAACTTGGATTTTTGGTTTTTATTTTTCTATTTTGGTTTTGATAGTTTTGTTTAGTGTTTGGTTTTTAGTTTTCAAAGACTGGCAGTAAATTCAGCACCCGTTTTTGATTCCGGCATTCAGTTCAACAAAGCTTTTTCAACTAGGAATTTTCAACATCTACAAACGGGTTCTATCTTTCTACCTTTCTTCTTTTGTATTATTTTTATTTTTAACTTAGATTTTTGTAATTTCCCTTAGTTTTTAATCGTTTACATATTTGGGGCAATGTGTTACTTAAGTTTGGGGGGGTCATCGGGAAATTCCAAAGTTATTTTTAGGACCCGTAGTTTCTATCATGTTAGTTTTGTTAAGTTTTGTACATTTTTGAAAAAAAATTGAGAAAATACAAAAAAATTGAAAAATAAAAAAAATATATAACGTGTCTAGTTGGTAATACCTTAAACTTTTGTTGCATAACCTAGCACATTTGATACCTACTCGAAAATAGTTAGATTTTTAGCCTTTGAAAGCATTCATCTTTAATGCTACTTTTTCAATTCTTTGAGTGTACTGATGGTTGATGACTTTAGAACTTGACATAGTTATACACTTCGAGACCATATACGAGCATTACATTAGGACAACTTAGTGTAATTTGGCATAACGGTAGGGGAAAATTAGGATTAACCTATTTGTTTAGCCTTTTTCGTTTCTTATATAATTTTGTATAGTTTATTCACATTGATTTGCTATTTTCCGCCTAACCCTTGTAAAACTCATTTTTAGTGTTAGAAACTTTAGAAAAACACTTTGCGCCTAAACCTTTTTCGTTTCTTAAACACTACTATATATTTTTGTACACTCGCCTGTATTTTTCGTTTCGTTATTAGATGAATCCGAACTTAGTTTTAATTGCTACTTTTTACTTAGTGTTTTGCTAGTTTAGATGATTTTGTAGCCAAAAGTTATGTCGCATCGAAGCCATATTTGTGACACTTTTAATATAGGAAAATACAAAATCGGAAAATTAGTGTGTATTAGGCCTTTTGAGTATACAACCTTAAGAGTAAAACTGGAAGGAATACACTAGGTAAACTAATACATACTTGCGAAAGAATCGAATGAAAAAAAATCGAATAAGTGAGGAAAACAGAAAAAAGAGAGTTGTTAAAGTAAAGTAATTCAGTGTAATTTGAATCTTATTGAAGAGTATTGTAAAATGTGATATGTATATTGGAGAAGTTTGAAGTAATATGTAGCAATTCGTGTCGTTAAAGATTTATAGTTCGGATTTAGTCTAAGATAGTTGTATACTACGTTATTTGTATACTTTTAACTTAATTACCTTTTACACTCCATTATATATTTCCACATGCATTTACATGTACATTACAACCCGAATAAAAGTCCCCGTGTAGTTGTACCTAGACTCTAGTGGTGGAGAAGTGATACTTTATCAAGCCTATGGTAGAAAACTCACCAATGACTGAGCAATTGAGCGGATCTACAGAATATTTTACACACACTTTAGACTATTTGAGAGATTGTGTGATTTACTCCCATAAAATTAGTGAGGTGTGTGGTTATGCATTTTAAAACATGGCTTGATAATTGTTTGAAACATAGTTTTTGCTTGAGGGCAAGCAAAACGGTAAGTTTGGGGGGATTTGATATTGCATATTTGTAAACATATTTATATGCGATATTTGGTCGTTTTTGTATTTAATCATGATGGATAGGATAGGATTTTTAAATTTAATCGTGTAAAAGTGTTTGATTCAAGTGACAAGTTGAATATGATCGGAAATTGGTTGTTTGGAAGAAGAAATGCGTGTAAAGGACCAAAAGTACGTGAAATGGTGATGTGGTAAGTTGTTGCGACGCATCATGAGAGTATTGCGACGCAGTAAACAAATAAAAAGTAAAGAATTTTCGAGAATCAGGTACTGCGACGCAGTCCTGTATTACGGCGACGCACCGTGAGTTCTAATTTGAGTTCAAATTGGATTCCAGGGGCTGCGACGCAGTGCCTTGTTACTGCGGCGCAGCGAGGCGGTTTCCATCTTTTACAGGATTCCGAATTTATACCTATAAATAGAACCTACACAACCCTATTCGAAGGAAGTTTCTGGAGGTCGACTCAAGGGTTAGAAAATCGACTGGTAGCAGCAAAGAAGAGCAAAGACGAGGATTTTGAAGTCCAACCTTCATACTTTCGAGTCCAAAACTCTCTTACTTCTTTTTTTCGATTCGGTATTATGACTTTTACTATTTTTATGTCTTTTGTTTCAAAAACTATGAGTAGCTAATTTCATAAACGCTTGTTTGGTTAGGAAACTTTGGGGATGATTTGATTTATATTATTTGGATGTTATTTTTGATGTTGCATGTTTAATAATAGATCCGTACTTACTTTAATCTTAATATTGTTTAAGTTCTTATACTCTTTTGGTTAGTTGAAATTCTAGGTATTCGAGAGGAATCTAGAACTAGGTTAAACAATTGAAAAGAAACAATCAATCGGTCTATAATTGATTAGAACTTAAATAATTAGATTAAAACAAGTTCACTAGTTTATAATTACAAGAGGTTAGATTAGAAAACTAGATAAACTATTCGAGAGGAAGTTTAATATATTAAATCATTAACATCGACTTAATTCTTACAGCTTAGTTATTTAGGGCTTTTACCTTATTCGAGAGGAACAATATAGTTTGAGATAATTAAAGTTAACTAGGTATTCGAGAGGAACTTAGTTATATATTAGAAAAATTAATAGAAATCATTCAATTGCATCGGATCATTTGTGAACTAGTCGAACAAGTGTCTTTTCCTTAATTGATTTATTAGAACATCCAACTTTTCAATCAACGTTTTCACGTTATAATTACTTTCAAATTAGTTTAAGCAAAGTGACAATTCGGTCACAAACACCCAAAACAATTAGTATTATTAATTCTAAATTTAAAACTAACGTAGTCCCTGAGAACGAATCCGCTTATCTGAACTAAATTGTACACGATTAGGTCCACTGCCTATAAGTGTGTAGTCCGATAAAGAGTATTTCGAGTTCCAAATGAAGGACAATTCAACTCTGATGAACAACAAATCAACTCTGAAGCGTAATTTAAAGATCAAGCCAACTCGGATGAAGTTCAGGATGCAGATCAATTTAACTCGGATTCTACACAAAACAACTCCGAATGAAGTTTAAAACAACTCTGACAGTGTGCATATTAACTTCGATTCAACAAACCATGATCAATCTAGTGAAGCTATTCTTAACTCATTCTCTCTTGAAGATTTTGACCTAATCATAACAATTTATCTGAAAATATTACAAAGGATGCAAACATTTTCTTGAATATTCATAAAACTCATCCTTTGTCTAATATAATTGGAAAGTTTAATGATGGGGTCAAAACAAGAAATTTTTCTGGTTTGATTAATCTTTGTCTGTTTTCATGTTTGACACAAATTGAGCCTAATAATGTGGACATAGCTTCGACCATTAATATTTGGGTAGAAGCTATGCAGGGAGAACTCTTACAGTTTAAGAAATAGGAAGTAGGAACACTGGTAGAAAGACCTGTAGGAGAGCACATTTTGGGTGTTAAATGAATTTTTAAGGTCAAAAGAGATGATGGGTTTATTATTGTAAGAAATAAAGCAAGACTTGTGGTGCAAGGGTATACTTAGGAGGAAGGAATATACTATGATGAGGTCTTTGTCCTAGTTGCTAGGATAGATGCTATAAGATTGTTTTTGGCATATGCTTCCTTTAAGAATCTTAAAGTTTATGAGATGGATGTTACGTCAGCCTTTTTGTATGGAGTGTTAGAGGAGACTATGTATGCGAGTAAAACCCCAAGTTTCTTTGATCCTCAATATCCTGATTATGTGATTAAGTTGAATAAAGCTTTGTGGTTTACACCAAGCTCCTAGAGCATGGTATGAAACTCTTTCTAAGTACTTAATTGCACACGGGTATCTTAGAGGCACCATAGATCAAACTTTGTTCATTAAGACAGTTGACCAGGAGTCAATTTTTGTGCAGATATATGTGGATGATATTATCTTTGGGTCAACTAATGATTTGTTATGCAAGTTTCAGATGAGTTCCATGGGAGAAATGTTATTCTTTTTTAGGACTTTAGGTTAAATAGTTAGACAATGGCATTTTCATTAACCAACTTAAGTATGTGAATGTGACACCCGTCAAATTTGAGGTTTGACCTTCATTTCTCGAACCCTTTGACCGCCTTTGATTGGCTATTATTTAAACTTTTTATGCTTACGTGTCTTCGTTGAATATTTGACCCGACTACTATTTTTTCGTTTATGCTTATGTATTATTATCATGATCTTGTAAAACATACTATTTATTGTAACTTTATAGTGGGAAAACCTCTCGGAATTACCTTACTAACTTTTGTTACACGTTTTATTATATAAAACTCCCGACTTGATAAACAGAACTTACGTAGGATCTCATCATTAATACTTTTGAATTTCTCATTGAATATTTGTTTAAGGGTTAATGTTGTCATAACATAACATACTTTCGCCAAATGTTTATTTTACATAACATACTTTTTTTTTGTTTATTTAGGTACCTCAACATCCTAAACCGAGTAATTAAACACCTAGTGACTTATTACCGGTAAAACGCATTACACAAAGATGACCATTTGGCGAAAGTATGTTATGTTTTGAAAAAGGTAGCCGGTCAATTTGGATCTCAAAATCATTATTAAAATAAGTATGTTATTCATTTTAAAAGTTTCAAGAAGTTGGGGTACCTAAATAAACAAAAAAAAAGTATGTTATATAAAATAAACATATGGGGAAAGTATGTTATGTTCTGACAACATTAACCCTTTGTTTAATCATATTCTACTTTTATATTTACTCTTCCGTCATAAACTCCTCAAACGCCTCACCTAGAGTAATGGACTTCATATACTTCGACTTAGAACATATGTTTTCTAGACATCTTAGACTATTGATTTTTACGTTAAAAAAACTCTCAAAACAATTCCCGACCAGCTCCCATGACCACCGAATTTCGGTCATGGGCTAATGGTTAGCCAAATTTTCTTTGTTAAATTTGCTTAGCCCAAGTTATTTAGTCCATACCCAAGACCTTAACCCAAGTCACAAGACCACAAGTCCATGTCAAGGGAATGACTACTCATTTCTTACCACTCTCTCACTCATTTCTCACTTCACATATACATTTTCACCTAGTCTTTTCTCTAGAGAAAAAACTCACACAATCCCTCTCCTCACCGGCGCCACCCTACACCACCATCCCCCACCATCGGAGACCACCACCAACACCGTGAGCCACCACCGCCACCACCACGAACCAACCAAACCCCTTTCCAAAACCCACGTGTCACACACACACACACACATAAAACACACACAAACCCTTTTCAAAATTACATAAACCCTCACTAAAAATCCTTAGATTTAAGTTTTAGAAAGTTTTCTTAGGTTGTTTCAAGGTAAATATAATCAACAAAGAATAACATATAAATTTATCTAACATCTAACTTTTTATTTACTTATTTACTTTCATGCAGTTTTATCTTTATTTACTTTAGTCTACGGGGGAAACCCCTCTTCTTGTTTAAATTTGATGTCTTTTATATTTTCTATTACAAATATACCTATATGTACGGATATGCCGAATTGGGATGATTATGAATCGGTTTTATTATCATGATCTTGTATTATTATCTTGATCTTGTAAAACATACTATTTATTGTAACTTTATAGTGGGAAAACCTCTCGGAATTACCTTAGTAACTTTTGTTACACGTTTTATTATATAAAACTCCCGACTTGATAAACGGAACTTACGTAGGATCTCATCATTAATACTTTTGAATTTCTCATTGAATATACGTTTAATCATATTCTACTTTTATATTTACTCTTCCGTCATAAACTCCTCAAACGCCTCACCTAGAGTAATGGACTTCATATACTTCGACTTAGGACATATGTTTTCTAGACATCTTAGACTATTGATTTTTACGTTTAAAAAACTCTCAAAACAATTCCCGACCATCTCCCATGACCATCGAATTTCGGTCATGGGCTAACGGTTAGCCAAATTTTCTTTGTTAAATTTGCTTAGCCCAAGTTATTTAGTCCATACCCAAGACCTTAACCCAAGTCACAAGACCACAAGTCCATGTCAAGGGAATGACTACTCATTTCTTACCACTCTCTCACTCATTTCTCACTTCACATATACATTTTAACCTAGTCTTTTCTCTAGAGAAAAAACTCACACAATCCCTCTCCTCACCGGCGCCACCCTACACCACCATCCCCCACCATCGGAGACCACCACCAACACCGTGAGCCACCACCACCACCACCACGAACCACCCAAACCCCCTCCCAAAACCCACGTGTCACACACACACACACAAAAAACACACACAAACCCTTTTCAAAATTACATAAACCCTCACTAAAAGTCCTTAGATTTAAGTTTTAGAAAGTTCTCTTAGGTTGTTTCAAGGTAAATATAATCAACAAAGAATAACATATAAATCTATCTAACATCTAACTTTTTATTTACTTATTTACTTTCATGCAGTTTTATCTTTATTTACTTTAGTCTAAGGGGAAACCCCTCTTCTTGTTTAAATTTGATGTCTTTTATATTTTCTATTACAAATATCCCTATATGTACGGCTATGCCGACTTGGGATGATTATGAATCGGTTTGTACCAATTTACTTGATGTTGACACACATATTTGGTGTTAGCAAGGGATAGTAACCCGGAAAGTATGCTAGATCTTCGGATCTGTAGATCCCATGAAGATCCTAGTATTTTTCCGAGAAACCGATGGCAAAACCCCATCATTAAAATGGCCAAAACCGATTAGGGTTTTGTATGGGAAGACACAAAAAGTAGGGGAAATGTTTGGGAATTAAACTAGTAATAAAGAATGGTAGACAAACTTGCATGTTTAATTAAAATCTTACAACTTTCAAGACACCCAACTCATTAAAGGCAATTAATAGATCTAGACACATGAATTGATTATCCGTTCAAGGTGTGAACATAAAACAACAAAATATTTAGGGTAAAAACGTTTTTGGAAGTCAAGTGCAAAACGGACAGAATCTGTCCCAGAAATGAGTCCATTTTCAAATGGCCATATCTCCAAACGGCTACACATTTCTTTAGTTTCTTTTTAAAAATAATAGCATGTGGATTATAGTTTTCAGAAAGTCCAACCACTCGTTTTAATTCCACTTATTTGGCACTGAAATGACATTTAAACCAAAGGCTACACAAACTGATCTTTTGTTAGATTATTTTGATCAACTTACCCTATTCATATCTCACTCAAATTTTCTCCAAACATGATGATACCAGTCGGAAAAGCTAAATATTTTGTTTCCTTTGATTTGATTACTATTCCATTATGTGATTCCAAATGGTTCCTTCTCAGCCAGCCGATGAAGGCACTGGGTTCCAACAAATCCACAAACTGTTGAGACCTAAAGTGCGAGGCTTTGGAATTGATTTAAACCGATCTAAGAATGCTCAAAACTTGAGATTACAATATTAACATATCATATTTGGATAAACCAAAAGATCATGACCAGATTCACCTTGTAACTTGTCGATTTCGGTATTTTAATCAAGTGCATATTTTGGACACCCTAACTTATTTTATGTTTTGAAACTCTACACTATTTCCCAAGTGTTACAATACTTTATTCTAGCGTAAAACTTCTATTTTGCTATACCAAAGGCTTATACAAACTTTTCTTCATTTTATTAGGTTCTCTCTAGGGTTACCGAACTATTCCTTTTGCTAGCTTTCCCCGAGATCCACATGCAATGTGAGTACATGGATCCCGTTTTAAACCTTAAACTTTTAGGATGAGAACATATGAACTAGTTTTCCTTAGAATGCAAGAATGTCAAAACACTTTTTATGAATTACATAAGTTAGCCAAACGAACTAGTCGCGACATAATTTGCCCACACATGAAATGTTAATTAGTGGACTTTTCGCGAGCCTAATGGATAGTCCTATCGGACTTGACCACTCCCGTTCGGATATGGTAGCTCCTATTGGGTAAACGAACACATTGTAGGTTTTGAGGTTGTTTACAAGTGACTTGACTAGTGTACTTGTAGGGGCACAAAACGATATTTTATATCACACGGTTAAGGATACATTTCATGGCTTATGTAATTATAAAATGATTTTATTTACGTTTACTCTTACGTTAAATCGCTTGCATTCTACTTGTGTCTATTTATTAAACCCATGTTATTCACCAACTTTTGTTAAGGAATTCTTTTCACTTGTTCTTAGGTAACGATGGAGCTTGAATGCATGATTGAAGTGTGATGCTATGAACAATGTGTTGCACTTGCATGTTTTTATTTGGATATTCGTCGTTTGAATCATTAACTTTTGAAAACCATTTTCGCCATGTCAAGGGCGCTTGTACTTTACTTTTATTTACGCTTCCGCATTTATATTTTGTATTGTGTCAACTTTTAAAAACACTCTTTTACCGTGGTACGGACCACGAAGAGACCCCGTTTTTTGTTTTATGGGTCTATTTCAACTATTTTAATAAAATAAACATTTTGACATCGCGCTTTGAGCAATGACCGTATCCATGAAAGTCCACCTAAGTCGATTTTGACAGGGTGTGACAGATTGGTATCAGAGCCAAGGTTTTTTAGGTTTGCATTTTAAGCCTAGGCTAAGACCATAACATGCTAGTGCTCTATGTGCAAAACGACTCTCTCACATGCTCCCTATTACTTGACTTGCTTAATTAGTTTATATTTATGTGTTGTGTTATTGTTTAATTGTTTGGTGTGATCTTGACTTGTTTATTTTATTGTTTGGTTAGTATGTCGAACTCTAAGCGACCCATGCAACTTACGTCTGACGACGAGGAACCTAAGTTCGTCATCGACCCCTCACCTGCCAACGCAATGAACCAAACTCCCGCACCAACGAACTCACCCACCACAAGCCACCCACCCAGATTCCCGATTCCCATGATCGAAGACCAACCTTAAGCACCACCCTCCAACCAATCTTATATATCAAGGAATCGTTCAAACTGGGGAGGCCCTCTTAGGCGCGTTGCCAAGATTAGGGTTAGACCCCCCCCCCCCCATTGAAGGGTAACAATTCGCTTGGATTCGAGGTACCTTGGAACATTGGCGATTCGACGCCGGTCTCAAGGAAATCCTTGAAGGAAGGATCCCATCGCCTAACTCCCCGAATCTCCCCATCACTAGGGAACCTATTGAGCAAACCATTCCTCCACTAGTAGTGCACACCGACAGACACGAACGCGCTATCCATGAGCTTCAAGATAGGCACCACCAATTTGAAGGCCACGTGAGATCAAGGGTCGATCCGCGAATGAATAACATTGAGGACCGCACAATCTGAAATGATCAAAACGTAACCATAGCGAGGGCCCGAATGGAGGTAGTTGAAGCCGAGAATGCTAATCTTCGAGAAGATTTGGAGGAACAAGCGGACACCATCACGACAATGGAGGAGTACACCGATTTACTCGAGGAGAAACTCGAGGTAGTCGAGAAAGGTTTCGCCAACATCCAAACCTTGGCGGCCACCCTCACTCGAGTGCTCGACGCTCTCCGCTTGGTTCAACCTCCACCACTGCCACCTCAAACATGAAGATGAATACTCGAGCTTCTTTTCCTTTTGTTCTAATTATGTACTGTATTTCCTTTCCACTTGTTGTAGTTTCATTTTCCTTGTATTGTTACTATTTTCCACCATTGTAACAAAATTTTACCGGGTTATTCATAACCCCGAAGAATGACAAATCTACTTTTTGTCTTAATTAAAGTGTACAATTTCTTTTCTTACATAATCAAGCTTTACTCCATTTTTAGATAATTCTATTGAATTAACCAAAGTAGTTTTGTTTAATATAGTATACAATTACCCTTTCTTGTATTACTTATATTATACGAAATTACCAAACTTTGCATAATCATACTCTTTCGCAATCACTCATTCTTTCAAAATTGTTATTACTTCTCTATTATACATACAACCATGTCTAAGGAATCGAGTGATGAACTTGGTTGCAAGTTACTCATACCTGTTCTAAACATAGCGCACGACGTCCAAAGTCGTGACACGTTATGTTAAGTAGAACTAATATATAATTTACTCAATGTAGTATTCCTCCCTCCAACTCACACTAAACCTTTAGTATTACTACTACAACCTAACTTATACATCCCCTAGGATTAAAAGGACTTAAGTAATACTATAAGGATTAGTTATCCTTTCTAATACAATAATAATTACGTAAGACACTCATGACGGCGTGTTATAAAACTAAGACCATTGTGTGAATTAATTGTCCTTCATGTTGCAAATAACCCACATCTATAAGAATGAAATGTATAAATATAACTATCTTCCAATTCTTAACATATCCAAATCTATGTACATACGGTCTCTCATAGTTACACTTATTTATCTACTAGGCTAAGTATTAAATATGTGACGATACTAAACCTTTACCACACTTATATGTTTCTTGATATATACTTACTGTGTGTAAAGTCTATAGTACTACATGAAAATTTGCTTCATTTAACTCCAACGTAAAACTCTCATGCGACTATCTCACTTGTTTTCGTTGACTTTTTCCCAGAAATGACAACTACCATAAACCAAGCCGAGACGGACGAAGCAGTAGAAAGGCGCGTGGGAGAGGCCATGGGGGCTTTTATCCAGGCGCAGAGAAGCAACGGAGCAAGCGGTTCAGGCACCGCAACCTTGACTTACTCGTAGTACAAGGACTTCTTAAGGTGCAAGCCCGACCACTTCAAGGGAAGTGAAGGTGCTGTCGGACTTATGCAGTGGTTTGAGAAGCTGGAGTCAGCGTTTTCCATTAGCAACTGCGAGGAAGCCTCTAGGTTGAAGTAAGCCACTTGTACTCGAAGATGGAGCTCTCACCTGGTGGAACATCGATGCCCAATCCGTGGGCATTAAAGCAGCTCACCAACTTCCATGGGCCGAACTCAAGGCAAAGATGATGGAGAAGTATTGCAATCGCAATGAGCTTCAGAAGTTGGAAGTGGAATTCTGGGAATTATCGGTGAAAGGACACAACATCGAGAAATAAATCGACCGCTTCCAAGAACTAGCTCTACTTTGTCCAGCTATGGTCGAACCCGAGTTCAAGCTCATCGAGCGATACATCTGGGGACTTCCATCCTACGTTCAAGAAGGAGTCACCGCCTCCAAATCGGGAACCATCACTTATGCGATCACCATGGCATACGACCTGATGGCCCAATATGTGAGCCGAGGTAACACTGTAGACAAAGGAGTGTCAAGAAAAAGTGATGGGAAACGAAAGTGGGGAGACAACTCCCGAGGCTACAACCCCCAGCAAAACAGGTGGCAAGAGCCATCTATAGCCTATGTTGCCGGACCCGAGATACAAAAGGGGTTACTTGGGAACGAGCCTTACTGTGGAACTTTCAATCGGCACCACGACGGTCCCTGTAACCGACCTCGTGTGGCACGGATCCAGCCAGGACCACAGGCTAGAAAATACGGGAACCAAGTGGCACCCGCAGGAAATGTGAGGAGTTGCTTCGAATGTGGACAAACCGATCATTTTCAGAGAGAATGCCCGAAAATCAACAACTTTCAGCGCAACAACAACTACAACCCGCAACTCAACAACAACAACCGCCAAGGAAACAACAACAACCGGCGCAACAACTAGAACCAACGCAACAATGACCCAAACCGCAACAACAACAACAACAACAACAACAACAACAACAACAACAACAACAACAACAACAACAACAACAACGGAGTCAACCGCAACAACAACACCCAAGGACGCGCGTTTGTGATGAATGCAGGAGAAGCTCAACAGAACCCGAATGTGGTCACCGGTATGTTTCTCCTAAACGATAAGATAGCTTATATACTATTCGATACCGGTGTCGATAGAAGTTTCGTGTCTATAAACTCAGTCTAGTTCTTGACCAAACTCCTACTCCCTTAGAACCTAAGTATTCTATCGAACTCGCCGATGGCAAATTGATCGAAATCGATTCTATACTTAAAGGATGTACATTGAATGTGTTAGACAACACTTTTCCAATAGACCTAATTTCGGTCGAAATCGAAAGTTTTGATGTCATAGTAGGCATGGATTGGTTATCCTAAAATCGTGTCGAAATCCTTTGTTACGAAAATATTGTTCGAATTCCTTTAGTCAATGACCAGACCTTAGTCATCCAAGGTGACAAAGGGAAGTCGAGACTTTGCATCATCTCGTGCCTAGAAACTCGGAAGTACCTCAAAAAGGGTTACGACACCATTCTGGCACACGTAGAGGAGAAGAAACCAAAGGAGAGGGAGATCGAGGATGTACCCATTGTTAGGGAATATCTGGAAGTCTTTCCTAAGGATTTACCCGGATTACCTCCAACTCGTCAGGTGGAATTCAACATTGATCTAACGCCTGGTACAACCCCTGTAGCACGAGCACCTTATCGTTTAGCTCCATCCGAAATGCTTGAATTGTCCACTCAATTACAAGAACTCTTCGATAAAGGATTCATTAGACCGAGTTCCTCACCCTGGGAGCCCCGGTCTAATTCGTGAAAAAGAAGGACGGATCTCTCCATATGTGTATTGACTATCGAGAGCTTAACAAATAAAAAGAAACAAGATAATTAGGAGCAGAAACAAATAAAACATATCAATTCAACGAGAGTAAAGAGACAAACCCTAATTAACTACTAATCGAACCCACATAAATACTCCCTTTGTTGAAAAATCGGAAAAGAAAAAAGTTAAAAGTTTAAATTAAATTAATTAATTATTAAACCAAAATCATGTTCGTATCCATAAGTTGAAATATGTATCAATCTTTAACAAAATCATAAAAAATTTTAAAATTGAAGAAAATACATATTAGAAATTAGTTAACCCTAAAATATACGCTACAAAATTAACACTAAATATATATATATATGATTTACCAATGACGGTGCAAATAAGTGATAAGGGCCGACTATAACAACCTCGATGGTGGAAGCGGTGGGTGGTTGATAGGGAGGAATGACTGGTGGCCGGTGTTAATTTAATTCGTTGGGTAGGGTTTTTGTTTCACTTAAATAGAAGTGGGGAAAATGGATGAAGTGATAAAAACTTGAAGTGAAATGTGAGACCAGATGTCAAAGGGATAATATTTTTAAAATTCAAGTGAAATTAATAAGTGGAAAAAACTGAGTTAATTGAGAGTCCAAATATTTTGGAGAAATAAAAGGGGGAAATTTTTGCTCCAAAAACTAATATATATTATTTATTAGTGTCTAATTTGAATTTTTTGGTCAAATTTTGTGTTCCAAAACGTAACTAACTTTATATCGGTCATGTGTATTATATATAAGAACATTAAAATAATTATAAATATGGTCAACATATTGTGGGTTAACTATGGTCAACATATTATCACATCACGAATTTTGTGGAAAATTGTCGAGACGTGACGGTCATGGATCAGGTACAGTAAAGAATTAATATGAACGACTTTGTAAGATACGTTTTTGAAAATATCTTCACTAAAATTTAAAAGAAACCAAATGAAAGTACTAGCTGATCCTAAAAATCGAATGAAAGTACTAGCTTATCCTGAAAACATGCGACTCCAAATATTATATATTGAGCATACTGACCTTAATAGTGAGTCTAATGTGAAACGATAAAATATTTGGTTTACCGGAAAAAATAATTTATGTTATTTATGAAGTGTTTTAGGGTAGTGTGGGAGTATTGTGGAGCAGATAAGTATATGGTACGGTTTTGTGAAATTACGGTTTCCAGGAAACTAGTTATGGTTTCCTGGAATTACGGTTTAGAAAAGGTATGTGGGGTTTAAGTAAGTAAGATGGATGAAATGGCTTCAATTCTAATATTAATATATATTCTTAAGATATGATCTTAGTTAGTTTATGACCTAGAGGCTTAGGGAACATGCAAGTGACAGACTAAATCGTGATTCTAGGTAATTAACTCATACCCGGTGAAATCTAAGTTTGACGCGGAAAGAAGGTAGAGTTTGGTAGGTATAAGGTACCAGTTTCGATCGTGAATTAGGTTATTATAAAGAGGATTTGTTTATGGTGGGGTTTTGTGAAATAGGATTTTCCAAGAAACTAACTAAGGTTTTTCAAAATTAGGGTTTAGAAAAGGTATGTGGGCTTAAGTGAGTACTTGATGAATGAAGTAGATTCACTTTTAATAATAGCATATGTTCTTAAGATATTGATCCCAATTGGCTTGTGACCTACCTAGGGGCTTATGGAATATGTCCGGTACGGACTAAAACCGCGATTCTAGTTAATCAACTCATACCATGTGAAATCTACGTTTTACATGGAAATAAGGGTTTTGGTGAGTATAAGGTACCGGTTTGGATGATGATTTAGGTTGTCAGGATCGTATTAGTTAATGTAAACTAATAGATTTGCATTCGTTAAGATCGAGATCTATTGAAGAAGTTCAGCAGCGGATGAACACTTCAATATTACAAGTTGTCGAATCAATAAATTATGAATAAGAATAAACAAAAAGTATTGTCGAATTATAAGCCTCAATCGTATTAATCTTAAGAATATCAATACAACGTGTTTCTATCAATACAAGGATCTATCTATTTATAGACCTTGAGGCCGACCTAGATAAACTAGGAAACATCATCTATCCTTATCTACATATATCGTTATCTAGAAATAAGGAAACTCTATCTAATTAACAAAAAGGAAACATAATCTAATTATAATTCTATAACTTAGATTATACTTGCACGGCAAGTTGGTCTTCCGTGTCTTGACTTCTTCCGTATCATTTGACTTTGCCCATAGCAACTTAATTAACTTCCGTAGTATCTTGACTAGCCGTAGTAACTTGTTGAACAGGAGCACTAACTTGTTCTTCCGTAGTAACTCTAAATGTCTTCCGCATTGATAGTTTAAGTTACTATTCTTGTTTGTTAGACGTATTGTTTATGGTTAAACTATTTTAGCTAAGTTATAACCCAACAATCTCCCCCTAACCTTGAACTTTTATGACACATCAAAAGTACAAGTTTTATGCTCCAACAGTACTAACTATTAACATAAGATGATTTTAACTATTACAAGTTTTACATCATCTCTGTTCAGGCCAATCACTTTTGTTGCCTTTGTTCTTTTCATCTACAATTTGAACTAATATCCTCCAAATAAGTTCGTGTGCAAGAGGTGAATCATGAAGTCCATTTAGTTTGACTTCAATCAACTCTTCCAATGTCTTCAGATCATGAGGATATCGTACATCAACCAAATAAAATTCCATAGCACCTACTTTTCTTTTGATAGAGTAGACGCCACTTCTATGATAGATGAACCAATTCAGTACTGGATTGTTTGGACCTCCTTTCTTGAACACTGAGCTTTTCTTTTTGTAACCAGGCTCAAATAGTCCACATAACACATCCATAGCTAAATCAATACCTGAACATTGTCCTCGTTCATGTTGGTATTTGATTTTTCCAATCCTGTACATCTTCTCCAAATCATCTCGGTCAAACAATCTTATTGCCTCATAGAATGCATGAAGTATCTTCTTTGACTTGTCCTGTCTGATTACTTCATATTCTGTCTTTGTTTGCCCGCCAATGTACTTCCAGTCAATGATAATTGGAGGTTTCACAACCAATGGAGTAAACCTAAGTCCTTCCTCATGATTAATGTATGCAGAATAATCTCCCCCTTGAGCAGTGCTTGGAGGATTTTGTTCCATACTCTCAGGCTCTTGTTTAACATCCATAAATGGAATGTCTGAACTTTCCGGTTTAGAGTCAGCAGCAGCATCTTCATTCATCTTTTGCCTTTTAGCTAGAGGTCTTGCAATCCTCTTTGATGGCCGCTTGAATCTCTTAGGTTTCTCTTCTGGCTTCTTCACTTCAGGAACAGGTTCAGATTGATTAAACACTTTCCTTCCAGTTTTCAGGGCTACTTCTAATGCTTTCTTCTTTTCTCTTGAATCTTTGCAAGAGCAGCTTCCCTTTGTGTTTCCTTCTGTCTTTCTTCCTTCACAAGATCCAACATGTTAGTTAACTTCATAGGGCCTAATGATCTACCACTGTGACCTTTTCTTTTGAGGTATGTGGTGTATTTCTCCCTGTCTTGAGCTAACTTTGTTTGTGTGGACTTGGACACTTTCTTCTTCTCAGGCTTGGCTTTGACTTTTGATTGTTTGAGAGCAATTTCATCTTCTTCCAGAGTCTTCATCCCATACTCGAAATCTGCTCTTACCTGGCCTTGAGAACAAAGATTTTGAATAATTTCTTCATTATACATCTCCTGTGCTTTAATTGCATCCTCTACAACAATTCTCTCCATTCTTTCTCTTTCTTCTGGAGTTGGAGCTGTATTCAGTCTAGCATGAA
>CAJVGC010000060.1:28329186-28371686 GCA_910822075.1 Senecio squalidus | reverse complement strand
TTTTTCGTAATTAGATCCTTTAAAGTGCTCGCAAGAGGTAGATGATCCCCTTCCAATAGTCGACGGTTCCAGTGACTATGAGTTCTCTAGATCGATCGGCCTCAAAGAGTTGGGTCATAGCAAGAGTTTTGTCAATCTGAAAGAAAGACTCAAAATAAGGCCATGATTGGTCAATAATAGAATAAGGTTTAACCGCGAAACATACGTCCAACGTAGGGAAGCACTAGGTATATCGTCCCAACCCTATCACTAATGATTGACTTATGTCAAGGGCTGGTAAGTCTAACGGGGTCCTCAAACGAAAACATTGATCTCGACAAAAAAAGGAGAAGTACAAGCAACTACATCAAAAACCAACATCTATACGGAATAGGAGCCGGTAGCTTCTTTCCCTTTCCCGGAAATCCTTACTCAGATGTTTCAGTTCGTTATACTTTTGACCATCTCTAAATTAATTGTAAGCGTATCGTACGTTAGATTGCTGATTCATTGCATCATCCTAAGTTCGCTATTTTAGCAACTTTTCATGTCCATCTCGATGCAAATTGGAGATTTGTTGGATGTAAATTATACTTTGAACGATATTTACTTTTGATATTAGTCACTTGAATCCTTTTGGACCACGATACCGTGTAGGCGCATCCAACATCTAAACTTTTCTGTTAGTACACTCAGTTATGTTACTGAAATCATACGATGACACCAAATGCTGATTCGGATCTTGTTGAATTGATTCGATTTACGCGCTACACAACAATCATACTAATGAAACTCGTTGTGCATGATTCTTAACGAATCTACTCTTATTACTTTTGTTCGTGATGCGGATTTGAGATATTTTCTGACGCAAGTTTTCTTTACCATTTATTGGTATTCAATTTAACTATTTATCAACTCTTTGGTGGTCCACAAGTCGTTCTGTTGACTTCGTTTTTCTTTATTCTCAGCTTTGTTGATCGTGTTTTGTAATTCGATGTTATACTTTAAGTGGTGATCACTCGCAAGTAATGATAGGATTTCTTTTGTGTTTGATCAACATAAGAGGAAACTTATTGTTATACGCGCTCTGACATAACTTTTCAACTTCGGTATTGGTTCGTGAAAATTCGCGTAGCTTTGCGTGCCCAAACTCTTGTTCGTGTTAATTGTGATTTTAATTCACCTTCTTATCGATTATCTGGTGGTTCTTGAATGACCTACAAATTTTGATTCGTTAACCGTGACCCGTAACTCCTATTGTTGAATGTGTTTCAACAATTATGTGTTACATATCAAAAACTATCAATCATACTTAATGATGAGTTCTAAGTTATGTCTGGCCAACATAATGGAGAACTTATTGTTTATCAAGTATCTACATGATTGCTTACTCCCTGTTGTACTAAACTTCATGCATTGTTAACGATTGACCTAAAGAGCTTACACAACTATCCATGACCTGTTATGGTAATCTGAATATACATGTAAAGATGTGTTTATAATTAGACGTAATTTTAAATATGTCTCAACGCATATCAGTTCCAGTATCGGACGGAAACTTAAAGTATTCTAATCAGTGTCTGTTTCATGACACATTACATAAACGAATCTTGAAGAACCGATGTTCGAAACCCTCCTCATCTGAGATACTTCTGTCAGCAGTTATACCACTTGAATTTCAGGACGAAATTCTTTTAAGTGGGGGATACTGTGACAACCGTCACTTCTCTGTCCGTAGTTAGCTTGTATGCATGTAGCTCATTACCGAAATTTACTGAAAATTAAAAACTTTTCTTATAAAGTTGTTTACTACTGTACTTATATGAGATATTACTATTGTATGTGTGTGTATACTCAATATGTGTTGCTTCTTTTAGCTTAGGTGCACATTAGTTAGTACCCTCTAGACGAGCTCCAAGATGCCTAAATAAATTATCTCGTACTCGTGTTATTAGTATAATTAACATTTGTAAACTTCTAAGTACATTGATAATTCATGTCATATTGTTAAATTATGTCAAGAGTCATCGTGTTATTTCGAGTTTCCGCTTGGTCTTCCTTTCGTTTCAAATTCAAAATCCGTTCTAACCTTGACCTTTTAAGTTTTGGAATTAAGGTTTTTATATTCTAGTCCAATGCACATGAAAAGGTATGTATATGTATGAATAAGCTAGGGTTAAGGTTCGGGTTTGATAATAATAAACTAACACCGTTCGGGCCATTATATACAAGACCATTCTATAATCGCATGCGGAGCTAGGACACTTTAAATCGTAAATCCAGCAAGCTCGGCACTACGAAATATCGAGATGGAATCATTGCATACAAAGCTCCCTAGTATTGTGCTATCGCTATTATTATCGAGTTGGTTTTAAAAGTTAGTTTTTATAAAAGTTTAAAAAAACTCAGCAAGTATCTTTAAGTTTTACCCAACTTTAAAGTAACATATCTCGCTCGTTTCTTATCCGATTTTAATGAATCTTATATAGAAACGGCCGCGTTTGAAATACCTTTCAAATGCTTTAGGCCTTGAAACCAGATTAAAATTCTACTGATATTTATAACAGAAACACTAACAGTAGGTTTTAGGTTTTTCTCAAAGTACATATTAACTTCAAAGTATCATAACTCCTTGGTCGTTTATCCGTTTTTAGTGTTCTTTTTATGGAAATGTAGGCATTTGATTTATCTTTCAAATGCCACTGGTATTATGTCATAATTCAAAACCATGTTTCCCAGACTTAATAAAAGGTCTGCGAGCATGCAGATTGTGGGTCAAGGAATTTGGTCAAACTTTAAAATGGTATATCTTGTTCGATATCTATTCGTTTTTAATGAATCTTATATCGAAACGACCGGGTTTAAAATATATTTCAAATTCCACTGGTCTCGTGGTCTAATTTAAAGCAGAAAGTTTTTAATGGTCAAAATAGTCTACTGACCTATTGTTGTTGTTCCAGAAATTATGATAACTTTAAAATACCGTATCTCATTCGTTATTTATCCATTTTTAATGAATTTTATATTGAAACGACCGTATTTGAGTTATATTTAAGATGATATAGGTCTCATAGTGTGGTTTGAAATATATTTTTCCCGAGGTCATGGTGAACAGTCGGATATACAGTGGGTTTTTCAAGTTTTTTAACACTTCTTTATATGTAACATGTTTATGAATACGTGCTATATGTAATATGATATATGAACTATAAAACATGATATAAGAAGTATCAAATATGTAAGAAGGTTAGTAATAACATACCTAAGTGTTATGTATGAAGATCTTGATGCAACTTTCAAACTACCAAGGTTTGATTCTAAGTTCTTGTATGAAATATGTGTGAGTGGGATTTTGTGTTGGTGATTCTCCTTGGTTCTTCTCTTGGCCAAAATTTAAAGATCAAGGAGGGAGGGAGAAGATTTTTTTCACTTGGTGGTGAATGAGCAAGTGAAATGGATGGAAGGGGTCTAGTATTTATAGCCAAAGGAGAGAGTGAAGTCATGAGTGCTAGCACATGGGAGGTATGGTCTATTGAGTTCAATAGTGAAATGGTCAAGTGTGTAAGTGACTAAAACCATGTGATCAAGGACACCACCAACTCATTTAACTAGTCAAGCAAGCAACAAACAACTTGTAGGTGATTATTTAAATTGTCATTTTTGCAAACTCTAGGGTCCTAAGTGAAGTCCTTGTATGCTTAGGGTATTTTGTGTAAGTTGTGTATTTGATATATATATATATGCATGCAAAGTTCCATACATGCAAAGTTGATGAATAAATCATGATTTTATGCATAAAATATTGGACTAGAATTATTGTTGTAAAAATGTTTATTTTATGTGAATATTTGATCCCGTATACCTAATCCCGGTATCCGTATATGTTTTTGACGTAGTTAACCAGTATCATTTATGTATAGGTTGACCTACCGGTCGTAAATAAATCAAAACATATACAAGTTGAGTAATAGTGTTAAAAGAATTTAGTTGGTGTGAACCTGGATTTTTGCGGGTTGTCACAGTCTCCCCTTGTTATGGAAATTTCGTCCCGAAATTTAGTTGGTTTGTTCTGGAGGATGGGTGTCTGAGAAGAGATAAGGGTACTTGAGTTTAATCTGGTCCTCTCATTCCCAAGTGAATTCAGGTCCTCGGCGGGAATTCCATCGAACCTGTACGATAGGTATTCGACTCTGTCGACGTTGTTTGATCTCACGATCCATGATTTTGACGGGTTGTTCGATGAAGTTTAGTTTGGTGTCAATCTGAAGTTCCTCTTGTGGGATTATTAGAGTTTCATCCGACAAGCACTTGTTCAGATTTCTGACGTGGAAAGTGTTATGTACTCCGTCTAGTTCTTGTGGTAAGTCGAGTCGGTAAGCTACCGGTCCAATTCTTTCCAGATTTTGAAGGGTCCGATGTATCGGGGGTTTAGTTTTCCTCGCTTTCCGAAGTTAATGTTGCCTTTCCATGGTGAGACTTTGATCATCACCTTGTCTCCAACTTGGAATTCTAGTGTCTTACGCCTTCGGTCTGCGTAACTCTTCTGTCGGTTGGGCGCCATTCGGAGTCTCTCCTGAATTTTCACGATCTTTTATGTGGTCTCGTGAAGAATATCTGGACCAATAAGTTGGCTATCACCAACTTCGATCCAAAATACAGGTGATCGGCACTTTCGTCCGTAAAGTGCCTCAAATGGTGCAGCCTTGATGCTGGTGTGATAACTGTTGTTGTAGTGCTAAGGGCAAGTGTAAATCCCATCGCTTTCCCAAATCGATGACACGTGCTCTTAACATATCCTCCAACGTTTGGATTGTTCTTTCATTTTGGTCGTCGGTTTGTGGGTGATATGCAGTGCTCATATCCAGACGCGTTCCTAGAGCCTTTTGCAAAGATCTCCAGAATCTAGATGTGAAACGCCTATCTCTATCAGATATGATTGAAACAGGAACCCCATGCCTAGAGACGACTTCTTTAAGGTATAACCGTGTTAATTTTTCCATTTTGTCTGTCTCTTTGATGGGTAGAAAATGCGCGGACTTTGTTAGACGGTCAACTATTACCCAGATAGTGTCGTAACCGTGCGGGGTTTTGGGTAGCTTGTGATGAAGTCCATTGCTATTCCTTCCCATTTCCATGGAGGTATGTCGGGTTGTATCAATAACCCAGAAGGTTTTTGGTATTCAACCTTCACTTTTGAGCACGTTAAACATTTGCTCACAAAAGTAGCGATCTCATATTTCATATTTGGCCACCAGTATAGCATTTTGAGGTCTTGGTACATTTGGTCCGATCCAGGATGTATGGATTACTTGGAGTTGTGCGATTCTTTCATGATCAACTCCCTTAGTCCTACAAAGTGGGGCAACCAACTTCTGTCTTCAAAACATTTGGTTCCATTGTTTTTGGTCTTGAATGATTTTTCCATACCTCGCCGATTTTTGTTCTTTACGTTCTCGTCTTTAAGTGCCTTGGTTTGAGCATCGCGTATCTGTGTGGGTAAATTCCATTGAATCGTCATCACCAAAGCTGAAACTCGTAATGGTTTAGCTCTCTCCTTTCGGCTTAGGGCGTCTGCCACTACGTTGGCTTTTCTAGGATGGTAACGGATGTCACAATCGTAATCACTAAGTAGTTCGATCCAACGACGTTGTCTCATATTCAATTCTTTCTGATCAAGAATTTGTTGCAGACTCTTGTGATCTGTGAACACTGTACACTTAGTGCCGTATAAATAGTGTCTCCGGATCTTGAGTGCGAACACTACAGCTCCTAACTCTAGGTCATGTGTTGTGTAGTTTTCTTCGTGAGTTTTGAGTTGTCGTGAGGCGTAGGCGATAACCTTTTCCATTTTCATTAACATACAACCTAATGCTTTGTGTGATGCGTCGCAATATACCCACAAAATCCTCTGTTCCCTCGGGCAACGATAGAATCGGTGCACGACAAAGCTTCTGCTTCAATAGTTGGAACGTTGGCTCTTCTTCTTCACCCCAAACAAACTTCTCAGTTTCTGCGTCAACTTTGTCAATGCTTTAGCTATCTTCGAGAAATTTTCGATGAAGCGTCGGTAATAACCGGCAAGGCCTAAAAATTGGTATATCTCCGTTGCGGTTCTAGGGACCGCCCAATCCTTAATGGATTCAATATTAGTTGGGTCGACGTGAATGCCTTGACTGTCGATAACGTGGCCAAGGAATTGAACCTTCTCGATCCAAAATTCACACTTAGAGAATTTTGCGTACAATTCCTCCTTTTTCAGTAATTCGAGGATTAATCTCAAATGCTCTTCGTGTTCTTTCTTACTTTTCGAATATATCAAGATGTCGTCAATGAATACGATCACAAACTTATCCAGGTACGGTTTACACACCCGATTCATAAGATCCATGAATACCGCCGGTGCGTTGGTCAAACCGAAAGGCATAACCTGGAATTCGTAGTGACCATAGCGAGTTCTAAATGCGGTTTTCTGAACATATTCTTCTCGTACTCTAAGTTGATGATAACCTAACCGTAGGTCAATTTTAGAGTAGATACTTGATCCTGAAGCTGATCGAAAAGATCGTCAATCCTTGGAAGTGGATAACGATTCTTCACGGTTAGCATGTTCAGTTCTCTGTAGTAAATACACATCCTGAAGGATCCATCCTTCTTTTTGACAAAAAGAACTGGTGCTCCCCAACGTGAGGTACTTGGACGAATGAATCCTCGATCTAGTAACTCTTGGAGTTGGTTGGACAACTCTTCCATTTCCGATGGAGCGAGTCGATACGGTGCTCGAGCCACTGGTGCGGCTCCTGGCACTAAATCGATGTGAAATTGGACTTTTCTTGGAGGTGGAAGTCCGCGTAAGTCTTATGGGAAGACTTTGGGAAATTCTCGAACAATCGGTACGTCGTTTAGTTGTTTCTCCTTCATCTCCGTCTCCGTCATGCAAGCCAAATACGCGTCACATCCTTTCTGTAAGTACTTCAACGTTTTTAAGTTGGATATGATGCTTAACTTTGATCGGCTCCCATCTCCCTTGATCAAGAGAGTTTTCCCGTCGGTGCGGAGAATACGGACAATCTTCTCGTTACATATGATTTCGGCGTGATTTAGAGATAGCCAATCCATTCCTATTACTATGTCGAAACTTCCGAGTTGAATAGGTATTAGGTCGATATTGAATGTGTGGTCAGCTAGGGTTAAGGTACAACCTCGAATGATACTATTTGCTGTTACCAATTTCTCGTTTGCTAATTCTATTGTGTACTTAGCTTCTAAGGTAGTTGGGGCATTATTGATCAAAGTTTTAAATTTTGTAGATACAAAGCTCCTATCGGGGTAGTCTCACGGATTTCCTATTCATGGCACGGGTGGGTGGTCTGTGGCCATGCCTCTTGTAGTAGAAGGGTGAGGATGATGGAACAGTGGGTGGTGTGACAACAAGGGTAGGAGTGGTAGTGGCCTCGATCTCCTCCTCACTGGGATTCTCATCGATGGGCTCCTCCTCGGAGGGGTCGGTCTCCATCGGCTTATCGGCGGTCGATGCGGGATGGGTAACGATCGCGTTGTCATATGTTGGTGAGAAATGTGAAGTGACATGTGATCCTAACATGGATAAGGAAATGTCCATATCTATATCGGAGTCGAAGCCAGGTAGGTCGACCGTAGGTATAGGGGGTACTCATCCTCAAATTCGGACAGTATGATGTAGTGAGGGGTAGAAATGCTATGACAAGGCCCAAATAGTTGTAAATGACAAAGGTATAAAAGCATAGACAATAATAGTAGTGCGAAAGCAGTAAGTTTTAAAGCTCAGTTATAGACCAGGACATTTACTAATGCAACCTGGTTCGCTATAACCAGAGCTCTGATACCAATCTGTCACACCCCCAAATCTCGTGTTCCCGAGACTCGAGGTGTTGACTTCATGGGTCCCAGTTAGCAATGATATATAGGCGAACGACCTCTATATGAGTCGTTTTTAAAAAAAAAACATACATTCATTGATATTGAAAATCAGAGTTTTACATGATCAAGGAAAAGTGTTACCAGAGTTCACAAAACAAAGATTTACATTACATAACTTAAAAGAAAATAAGTAATGCAAGGGAAATCTCCCAAAAGCGTGAGTTTGAAATATGCGACTCTGTCATATCCAAAAATCCCTCCGTCGAAAGCCCTTTCGACTAAGCACCTGAGACATACATGCTAAAGTCAACATGAAGTTGGTGAATTCGTAGGTTTAGTTTAGTAATAAAGAGGACCACAAGATTTCCGTTTAAGTAAAGTCTTACAGTTGCACCTAAGCTCATGACATCGAAGCGTAACAAAGTTCCTTACCCCATAAGTGTTCCTATGTTATAGCCAAATAACATATATAGTTTCAAAAGTAAAGCACCCTACTCGAGTCCACGAGTTAGTTGTGGTAGACGTGGGTTACATCGTCTAGCCGTTGGGTGAGGGTTGTCAAACCCTAATAGATCTATCCAATACAATCGCGCTTAAGTCCTTAACTAACGATTCATGATAGGGGAATTTCCTTTGGCTTAGTGGTAACTTAGGCAACTAGTAAAGGTTTTAAGTACTTGTGTCCATAAGTAAAAGAGCATGTATCTCACCCCAAGTATGTTATAAAAACAAGTAAAAAGCGGGGCTATGAACTCACCTTAGCAAGCCAACTAAAAGTAATGAGGTAGTGTGTGTAAGCCAACACGTAGGAGTCTCAAATCCGAGAATCAGGTAGGTCTAACCTTGACCTATTAAGTTTTGGAATTAAGGTTTTTATATTCTAGTCCAATGCACATGAAAAGGTATGTATATGTATGAATAAGCTAGGGTTAAGGTTCGGGTTTGATAATAATAAACTAACACCGTTCGGGCCATTATATACAAGACCATTCTATAATCGCATGCGGAGCTAGGACACTTTAAATCGTAAATCCAGCAAGCTCGGCACTACGAAATATCGAGATGGAATCATTGCATACAAAGCTCCCTAGTATTGTGCAACCACATTCGCCTTACCCGGGTGGTAGCGAATATCACATTCGTAGTCATTCAGTAACATGACCCAACGTATCTGCCTCATATTCAGCATCTTCTGATCGAAGATATGCTGAAGACTCTTGTGATCCGTGAACACGGTACACTTAGTCCCATACAAGTAGTGCCTCCATATCTTGAGAGCAAAAACAACGGCTCCCAACTCAAGATCGTGCGTCGTATAGAATTGCTCGTGAATCTTCAACTGTCGTGAAGCATAGGCAAAAACGTTCCCCATCTGCATCAGTACACAACCCATGCCTTTATGCGAGGCATCACAATAAACCACGAAATTCTCAGTCCCAACCGGCAGACTAAGAATGAGAGCATCACATAACCGCTCCTTCAACAACTGGAAAGCACTCTCCTGCTCAGAACCCTAAACAAACGGCTCGCTCTTCTCAGTCAACTTCGTCATAGGAGAAGCGATCCTGGAGAAGTCCTCAATAAAGCGTCGATAGTAACCCGCGAGACCCAAAAATGAACGAATCTCGGTAGCTGATTTTGGTGCAACCCAACTCTTTACGGCTTCAATCTTGGCAGGATCAACGTGAATACCCTTCGCGCTGACCACGTGGCCAAGAAACTGAACCGCGAGTAACCAAAACTCACACTTCGAAAATTTGGCGTACAAATTCTCTTTCCGAAGCATCTCCAAAACTAGACCTATATGCTCCTCGTGCTCCTCACGGCTACGGGAGTAGATAAGAATATCGTCATTGAACACGATTACGAATTTGTCAAGGTAAGGACGACAAATTCGATTCATCAAATCCATGAACGTTGCAGACGTGTTTGTCAGACCAAAAGGCATAACTAGAAACTCGTAGTGACCATACCGAGTACGAAAGGCAGTCTTCGATATGTCATCCTCCTGAATACTCAACTGGTGATAACCCGAACGAAGATTAATCTTCGAGAAGTAACACGAACCCTAAAGCTGATCAAATAAGTCGTCGATGCGAGGAAGGGGATAACGGTTCTTCACCGTCAACTTGTTCAGCTCCCGATAATCAATACACAAGCGCATGGAGCCATCCCCATTCTTGACGAAGAGAACAGGAGCACCCCATGGAGAGAAACTAGGGCGAACAAAACTCTTGTCAACCAACTCCTGAATCTGCTTAGATAACTCAACCATCTCTGAAGGTGCCAAATGATATGGAGCCTTCGCCACCGGCGCTGCTCCGGGAACAAGATCAATACGGAACTCGATCTGCCGCTGGGGAGGAAGTCCAGGAAAATCCTCGGGAAAAACGTCGGCAAACTCACGAACAATCGGAATGTCATCAATCTTCGCCGCAGAATCCTTCTTCACCAAATGAGCAAGGTATAAGGAGCATCCGCGACGAATATACTCTCGCACCTTCAAGCTATAAATGATCTTGAGGCGCTTCCCAGCCTCGTCTCCCCGAACAATCAAAGGCACACCATCCGGCCTCGGAATGCGAATGAATCGCTCGTAACAAACAATCTCGGCTCGAAGCGTAGCTAACCAATCCATGCCCACAAAAATATCGAAGCTATCAAGTCTCATCGGAATCAAATCGATAGGAAAAGAAGTATCGGACAAAGTAAGAGAACAATCATGAAGTATCTCCCTAGCATAAAGGCAACTACCGTCCGCTAACTCTACCTCATAAGCAGGCACTAAATGACTAGAAGGGCTAGCTACTAAAGGCCGAAAGTCACTAGATATAAAAATCCTATCCGCACCAGAATCAAATAATATATAAGCAGGATGATCATCAAGAAAGAAAGTACCCGTGACAACGGTAGGATCTTGACGTGCCTCTGAAAAACCCAAGGCAAAAACCCCGCCCTTGGCAATATCACCACCACCACTAGTACCAGAAGTAAGAAGAGGAGTAGAAGAACTGAACTTGGGACACTTATGACGGTAGTGTCCCTTCTCACCGCACTCATGGCACGACCCAGGTGCAATCTTACAAAAACGCTCGGTATGTTCGAGTTTCTTGCACCTCTCGCAGACCCAACAAGCAATCTCCGGTGCATGAGCACCACCACATTTCCCACACTTAGGGAACTTTCCCTGAATACTACCTCCAACTGCTGCATATGATTGAATCGGTTGGGGACCCTGATCCTGTCCCCGCACCCGCTTCCTAGAGTCTGGCCTAAACTTCTTCCCGTGGCGGCCACTAGAATCCCTACGGATCATAGTCCTCTGCAACACACCTCCTCTAATCATACTCTCCGTCAGTGAGTAAGCAATGTCAACCGCACTTCGAAAAGTACCGGGACGGGTAGGTATGATGTTTCCCGCATAGTTTGGGGCAACCCGTGGATATAACCAGTGATCCTCTCATCCTCCGTACTAACCAGTCGAGGAACCAACACCATCAAGTCATAAAATCTATCTGTGTACCCAAGAATGTCGGAACCATGCATAGTGAGGTTCTACAGCTCCTGCTCTAAGCGCTGCAACTCATGCGCTGGCACGTACCCCATCCTCATCAGCACCTTCAAACTCTCCCAAGACATCTCACCAACGGCCGCTCGGCCCTGAGTACGCACTACCGAATTCCACCATGTGAGGGCTATCCCCCGGAAGAGATGCGTCGAGTACTTGACTCGATCCTCAAATGCACATCCTGGAACCTCAAAGACGGACTCCATATTCTCCATCCACTCAAGAGTAGTCACATAATCCTCAGTACCCTTAAACTCGATAGGCTTGTAGGCCAAAAACGCCTGATAAGTACACCCTCGGGGCTGATCCCCAATCACAATCGGCTCTACCCTCGTATGCACTGCACCACCCATGTCTGAACCATCACGGCCTGACGCCATACCATCGGAACCCGTAACAATCACCTCAGGGCCACCGGATCCAGAGCCCACCCCCTCCCCCAGCAGTCTGTAGTAAAGTCTCCTTAAGATGCGCTACAAGTTCTGGCATCGAGGCGGCCATATGCTCAGCAAACATTCGAATGAAGTCTGGAGTAGTAGTGCTCGGAGTCTTCGTACTCGTAGGCGCAACACTCTGTCTCGTACCGGTAGGACGGCTTCGTCTCGTAGACCTCCTCGTGGTCGTAGCTGCTCTCTTAGGCGACATCGTCTAAGAACCTAAGAAACGGAAGAATTATAAGAAAGTGCGACAAAAATATTAGGCCAATCAACATAAACATAAAGCAAGGCATGCAAAGCAAAGCAAAACACATAAAGGCCCAATTAAGGAAATGCGCACATAGGTAAATCAGAGAATTCGTTTTAAAGCCTAAGGTCATAGTCTAAGTGATTCACTTAAAAGCCACTTGGTTCTCTATAACCGTTGGCTCTGATACCAATCAATGTCACACCCCACTCAGGCAAAAACCCGAGGTGTGGTAGTATCAGTAATATCAAAGACTTAGGTTACAACAAAATAAATAACAAAAGGTAACATCGAAATAAATATAAGTTGTCGAGTTACAAAGTTACATAAATTCGAAAATAGTACAATACAAAAGTGACATACGGATCCTAATAGAACTAGTACATAATCAAAACAAGTTCCCAAGCAAGATCCACGTAGTCAAATAACAAGCATAATCATGTAACCTCAAATCCCTGAAAAGCGTTAAAAACGACGTCAACATAAAGTTGGTGGGTTATTCGTAAAGTTAAGAAAACATTAAGTATAAAAAGGTTTTGACCCGAAATTTAGAAACGATTTATAAAATCATAAGTAAATAAGTGTATATCTTGATTTAATACAAATAAGCATCATGAAAAATCCTTAGCATAGTAAAATACACCTCAACCTAACATAATAAGGCATCAACCCCTAGTGCGTTAAACTAAGGCTAGTCTCGAAATATCTACGGTAATAACATCGACTCACATGGACCGCACACCGGCAAAAATCCCAATATAAGCGATGAGGGTTTGTTAGGCCCATATAGATCTATATGTATAACCGATGGCTCTAAAAGAGTTGACAGGTGTGTAAACGGGGCCTTATACTACCACCAAGGCCATATAAGTAAGGTAACGCTAAAACTAAGGCATTATAGTCTAAGTTGCATAAACAAGATATACATAAATTTTAGATAACGCTAATCATGCCCGAAAATATAAAGTGGTAAAAAGGGCATCGAATAACTCACAGGTAGTGTAAAAGCGTAAAAGCTTATAACTTTCGGATACTCAAAATCAGAAGGAATAAGCTCCACCGCCTAAGTGTCCTAGCATAAGACATGAAAGGTCTAAGTATCTATAACGTAGTAGGTTTAGCATTGTATAATTAACGTTGTATTATATATTATAATTTAGTCATGTCCGAACGAATAACATATATAGTTAAAGTCGTCGAATTAAATGGCGATAAGTCGTGTCGAAGTGACGAATAAAAGATATTCGATATTTCGAGTCAATAATGACTACTAGAAGATATCGATCGTTTAAGTTTGTAAAGACGATTAGAAAGGAATGATATTCCAAGCCTAAAATGACTAACAAGAATATCGGTTGAAAGGAATATTAGGTTTAGTTAAATTCAACCAAAGTCAACATCAAAAGATAGTTGACTTGGTCAAAGTCAACGAAAGTCAACCATTTTGAAAGGAAGTCAAAGTCAACAAAAGTCAACCATTGAAAATTTGATTATTATAAGATATTAATTGCATATTCGAGTAAATAGTTTGGAAATAAGTTTATAAAAGTTTGTTAAAAGATTAAGTTTAAAATCAAGGATTTCTATCGTTTTCGAAAGAATAAGCGTATTTAACGAAAAAGACGTACGTTTTGCGAGTATATAATAGTAATATATATGACGTTTTAGATTGCGATTACGTTCTGAGTCCAAAACGTATGTTTAACAGTATATAATACCTTATATATACTAATATAGGGTTATGTATACTTATTTTTGTCCAAAATACACAAAAAACGACGAAACAGCAGCTGGTGTGGCGCACTGGCGAGTCAGTGCGTCGCTTTGGTTTTGTAACCAGCCCGGTGCGTCGCACCTAGGGCCCAGTGCGGCGCACCTAGGGCCCAGTGCGGCGCACTGATGGTCAGTGGCCGAAAATTCAGATTTTTCGTTTACACGTTTTAGTACCGGTAGTTAGTTTAAGTCTTATGTGAATATTTCGAGGTTGTTGTTTGAAGATATTTAGTCTATTAACTCATAAGTGAACTTAGATATATTATACATATTTATACATATAATTATTTTACAAGATTTTACATGATTTTAGTTATTTATACTAAATATGTTTAAAATTTAGATTATATAGAATACTTAGATAAGAAGTTCACTATGTTCAAGAATGTGTTGGAAACATTTTCGGTAGGAATTTACTAATATTCCTATATGAAATTATCCGGTTTTTACATAAGTTTAAACATAACGTTTTTAGGTTAAATTTTCTAATAACCTATTATCATGGCAATTAATCATGTATTATAATAACTTTTAGATTTTAACCATTTTAACCGTTTTTACAAGTTTTACAAGTTTTCATACAATTGTTTAGATGAGAAAATTGAAGAACAAAGAAAACGGAAAAGAATGATAAAAAGGGTTGTAGGAAGTACTGAAGACCTACGCAATTGTCTACAAATCTTGAGACTCTTTCTCGGAATGGACTTCAAATGGAAGAGTGGAGAATCGAGCTCCAAACAAGAAGAAGAATCATATGTTAGAAATATGGATTTCTTAAAGAAAGAAAGTGAAGAAAAGTGTTTACAAAGACTTTACTTACCAAGTTTTCCAAGAGTTGAAGCTCTCTAATTCAAGAACCAGTCGAAAAGTGAAGTTTTTTTGGGTGAATTCCTTGCAAGAACATTAGAGTTAGATTAGTATACTCTTTATGTCATAGAGAAGGAAAATAGAGTAAGAAGAGATAGAGTTTTAAGAGGAAAACACTTACCAAAGGGTGTATGAACCAAGGGAAGTCTTCTAATGATCTTTCCTAACACAAATACCACTCTTGAATTTGGTTTAAGTCTCTACAAGCTCCTGGAAATGAAAGGAAGCTAGAGAGAGTTTGTGTTAGAGAGAGATACAAAAGTTGAAGAAATTAGATAGAAAATGGTTTGAGGTTGAGAAATGGAATGGGAGATGATTAGAATTGGTCAAGGATCCACAATTCACTCATCTCACACCATTTTGGGAAGGTTTTGGGCAGAAATCACGTGTATGCATGTGGGGTGGGATCTCAAGGAACAAAAAGCGTTTTTGTCTTGGTCTGACCAGAGCTCCAATGCGTCGCATTGGGTACTCAGTGCGTCCCACTGCCTGCTCAGTCAGGCTAGTTAGTTTTCCGTTAAAAGGACTGAATTTGTAACAGATTCCGTTAGTTCCCGTTAAAGGACTAACCTTGTAATAGATTTTTAGTTAGAGGACTAACTTTGTAATATTTTTAACGTTAATTTTTCTCGTAAAGACGAAGGCTTAAAAATACCAATATTAATCTACGAGAATACTTATACTTGCTAGGCACTAAGGTAACTATACGTTTTTGTCACGAAGGACATAAACAACTCGTAATATAAAATCCGACACAAACGAAAGTGTGATAAAACGAAATATCGAAATAGTAAATTGGGTCAAAATGAAATAACGACAAATAGAGAAAATTGAACTCGGGAAAAGTACCTCGAAATTTGCGGTTGTCACATTTTTGATTAACGCCTAGAACATGATTCAAAACAAATCAACAACATTCGTTTACTTCCAAATACGAGCCAATGGACTAAAATCATAACCCTAGTAAAATATATACAAAACATTATATATAAAGACTAATAAGACTCAAGATCACAATGTACCCAAACAAACAAGCCGAATGCGATAATCGGCTGAAAGAATGAATCCGAGAGAAAGATTAAGCAACCGCGATATGTAGATGAAGATGATGACCTCCTAGCTTGTTGCTATTGTTCGAAAACTCCAAGAAGAAGATGGGAATCGACTAAAGAAGACCGGAAAGAGGGATTAAGATCAAAATAGGGAATAGAGGAATAAAAATTTGATCGATTAAAGGGTTTAAGGTTAGCCGATCGGTTTAGGATTATGGGGTATGTTAATACTAACTTGAAAATATTACGAACAACTAAAATAGAAAGTTTTACTTTGGGTTCTCGTCAAATTTCCAAGAATATAAATAAGTGTCCAAATGTTAAGCTCAACCTTACGCTAAAGTGAAATTCATAACATATTATGCAAGTATTCGATATATAAAAGTTCATCAAATGTTTCCCATCACAAATAACCACGTACATGTATTCAAGTTTAAAAAGATTCACGTTAAATAACAGTTAACAAGTAATGACAGGCATCTGGAGAGAACGTTGACTAATCTTACGTTGACCGGGCGGATTTGGTGACGGTTGTCACAGTATCCCCCAGTTAAGAGAATTTCATCCCGAAATTCGTGTAGTAAATATGCCCGATCACATTGAACTGGAAACGTAGATAGCTGACACAATATAATTTGTCACCGATACGAATTTCGTTAAGTGAAATTGAAATTGAATCATTCAAAAGCACCATCTCAAGTTTAACAAATAGTTAGGATTTGCGTCTGATCACATACGTGTTATGATACACTCATAATTACGTTAGCTACTGATATCGCTTAATTATATGCATATTTTATCGCGATATTTGTTATGTTTTAGTGTCAAAACGTAATGGATAGGCCCCGTATTACTTATGTTTGTGTAAAGTTTATGTTTTAGGTGTTTTAACATATTTAGAGTGAAAATGAGTCGATTTGGGACTAAAAAAGGCGAAGAGAAACAAGTTCGGAAGTTGCTAGGCACCAATGCTGCGCACCAGACTCCTTATGCGCCGCACCTAGCTGCACCATTCTTTCTTGAGCCTGCTGACCTCTAGATGCGGGGCATCATCACCAAGGTGCGGCGCATCTGGCCTTATTTCAGTTACAAATGTCGTTTTTAATTGCTATTCAAGAGGGGAAGTGAAGGGACTGGTTACTGCAGCTCTTAAGGGACGATTTTGATTAACTTTTCATATCATTCCATCACCAATAATAGTGGAAAATCATAATCTTTTTCCATCACAATCATTGGGAAAAGAAGAAGGCAAATAACACCAATTTTCGAAGAATCATTAGGAAGTATTTCACTGTTTCGTTTGTTTATCATTTTGGATTCAATTGCAAGTTCTTATTTCAGTTTGGTATTGAACTCTTTTCATTTTAATTTCAATATTATCATGTCTTTTATTTATAACTAGTTTATTCCCCGTGTAATACACGGGGTTTGTATAATTAAGTTACATTAAAATATCATTTATAAAATTAGTAAATATCTATACCTAAACAGATGACATCATCAAGTAACAAACTTGTGTAGGTGGACAACTTAGGAGATTGCCACATCACCTTTATGATGTCAGCGTTAACACCCATTTATTAGTATAGATAGATTAGTAAATATCTATACCTAAACAGATGACATCATCAAGTAACAAACTTGTGTAGGTGGACAACTTAGGAGATTGCCACATCACCTTTATGATGTCAGCGTTAACTCCCATTTATTAGTATAGATAGATTTTTGATTGATTAATATTATGCGTAGCTAAATTCATTTTACGTTTACTTGGATATGTGATCGTTTGTATGATTAATCTTGAGTATGAAATTGTATGATTGATGTGTGTTTGGTTAATTGGGGATCCGTTTGGGTTTAAGATTTAAGAAATTATCAAATTGCTTATATTCTTATTTAAAAATCGGGTATTCGAAAGGAATTCGATTTTGCTATAATAAGAATGAAAATATCGACCGGTCTATAGTTCATAGAAAATTAACGGTATTCGAAAGGAATCGTTAATAGTAATTGAAATAAGTAAGATTAAATACAAACGCTTGTTGATAAATTAAGAGAAATCGGTTTTTTGATTAGTAAGCTATTCGAAAGGAAGCTTATAGATTAATTCTCACACATCGGCTTGATTCTCTATGCACCATTATTAGGGGTGTTAACCGTATTCGAAAGGAACGGTTACATGGTTGGGTAATTGGAGAAATCCGGTATTCGAAAGGAACTTAGGATTTTATATTAGAAGTTTATCGACATTTTCATACTTAGGAAATATCACACATTCGTGAACGGTCCAAGCAAGCGTACTCTATCCATATTTGAATAACAAATCATTTTTCACTCGTTTTTACATTCAAGTCTTCCTAAGACTAAAACCCCACTTGTTACGTGTTACTTGTTACTTATAAAGCTATTTTCTCAATTATAATAGTCCCCGTGTTCGAACCTGGAATTTTCCTATACTTTACTACGATCGATGAGGGTACACTGCCCGGTGTCGTAATCTAGTAAAAAGCTTATTTTCGGAAAACTACATTTTGCACATCAAGTTTTTGGCGCTGCTGTCGGGGACTTGATTTAATTGACATTTTAGTTTTTGTGTTTTATTTGTGTTGAATAGAATTCACGGTATTTTCTCGGTTTGTGTTGTGATTTTCAGGGAATTGCTTGTGGATGTTCATGAGGTCCCAAGGGAAGCAAGTAAACATCCCACTTTCTGACTCGGGAAGGATTTTGAGAAAACGAGGACTTGGAGCCGTGGTATTTAGTGAGAAAGGATCTTCCGAGGAGGAAGAGGAATTAATTTTTGAAGAAGAAAATTTTGAACCAAACGAGATGGCAGGAAACGAAGGAGGCGATGGAGCTGTTATTCTTGACCCACCCAACCCGTTTGATGTACCTATGATTAACCGAAACCGAACCGTTCCACTTACTCGAGGATCAGCGATTATTCCACCAAACGTGGGGAATAATTTTTCCGTCAAGGGAAACCATCATAAAATGATTCAAGAAAACTCCTTTGACGGAAATTCCAAAGCTGGCCCGCATAAACATATTGCCACATTTACCGAAATTTGCAAGCTGTTTAGATATGGAGAAGGTTTAGAGGAAGGAGTAATGCTTAGTTTGTTTCCATCGTCATTAAGGGGAGAGGCTAGGACATGGTTTTACGAGTTGGAGCCGGAGTCGATTGAGACTTGGGAGGAAATGAGAGAGTTGTTTGTGACCCGTTTCTTTCCGCCCATCTTGGGTAGGAAAATGTTGAATCAGATTAGGAGTTTCTATCAGTATGATAATGAGACCACAACGGAGGCGTGGACTAGGCTTAAGGATCTCTTGAGGAATTGTCATGGGCATGGTCTAGATAAAGAGCAGATTGTCGATATATTTTATCACGGATTGGACAACCGTTCTCAACATGACTTAGACTTGGCGGGTGGTGGAAACTTTTTGTACAAATCACCAAATGACGCCCATAGAATGATGGAGGATCAAGTGCAAGCCGAAATAGCTAGGGATCGAGTTAACAAAAATAGGAAAGTTAGAGGTTCGGTGAATCGAATAGAAGGAGGAAGTAGTAGCGGAAATAATGAGATTGTAAACGAGATTGAGTCGTTGGCGGATGAATTGAAAAATAGATTGGGTCGGTTGGAAAAAGACGTTCACTTGGTTAGAAATGGGTGTAGGAAATGTGGAGGACCGCACTACACGGAGGAGTGTGAGCCGAAAGTTGAAGACGTGAATTATGCTAATTACGGTTATCAAAACCGTGGAGATTATCGGAATCGTCAACAACAAGGAGGAGGAAATTTCGGGTATGGTGACCAAAAACGAGATAAAAGAAATGAGGGGCAAAATCAGTTTAGGAAAAACGAAGAGGAAGACCCAACCATGAAAGACATGTTGAAGGATTTCATCTACACACAAACCGCGAGAAATGATTTAATAGCGAATTCAATGAAAGGCCTCCACGAAAAGATCGATCAAGTTCAAAGGAACGCCCAGGCGAGCATTTAGGATTTGGAAAGGAAATTTGAAAGAATGAATGAACGGTTTGCAAATCGGCCAACCTGTCAAATGCCAAGTTCTACCCAACCCAACCCGAGGCCAAATCAAAACAATCAAGGAGGTCCATCGAATCAAGGACAAAAGTACCAAATACCAAATAACCGGGTTGAGCATGTGAACGCAATTTCTACACGATCAGGTTTTAAGTATGGGGGCGAGGAAGAAAGTGAGCTGAACGGGAACACAACGCGAAAGTAAGCTGAAACAGCTCAAATGCGGCGCACCACTGATCCAATGCGCCGCAACTCAAGCTCAGTGGGTTCCCAAACTGTTGATGTTGTACCTACTGCGCCGCAGCCTGAACCATTGCGCATAAGTGAGCCCGTGGACAGCGATTCGGAAGAAGAATAGGAAATCGAGATGGAGAGGCGACCCGGGAAAGAACCGATGGTCCCAAGCAAAGAGGAAGGGGTCAAAACGGAAGTAAAAGGAGCATACAAGCCAAACATTCCTTACCCACAACGCTTGAAAAAGGAAAAAATGAAAGAACAGTACGGTAAATTTTTAGATTTAATTAATTATGTTCATGTTAATGTTCCTTTGGTTGATTTGATTGCAGGTATGCCCAATTATGTGAAGTTCATCAAGGAACTTGTGAAAGAGAAGGGGAAGTCGATAGAGGATCAAGCTGCTTACTTGAACGTGGAATGCTCGTCGATTGTAAAGAACGACAAGCTTCCACCTAAGCTAAACGATCCAGGGAGTTTTCTAATCACTTGCACTTTTAGTAAGACGTATCATTGCATTGCTTTAGAGGATTTAGGGGCTAGTATAAATTTAATGCCATACTCTTTATACACAAAATTGGCTTTGGGGGTTTTAAAGCCAACAAAAATGAGCATTAAGCTAGCAGACCAAACTTTTAAATACCCGCTTGGCATTGTAGAGAACATGTTAGTACAAGTAGGTAGATTCTCATTCCCCGTTAATTTTGTTGTTTTGGAAATGGAGGAGGATAGTAAAGTACCTCTAATTTTGGGTACACCATTCTTGAACACCGCGGATGCTATCATCCGTGTGAAAAGAAGGGAGATTTCATTGGGTGTGGGTGACGATACGGAAACATTTACTTATCAAAAATCTAAAAAACATTCGTACTCCACCAATGAAACTTGTTTTAGGATAGATGTTATTAATAATGACATGTTTGACCCAGAATTGCAGGAATTTCTTGAGGATGAGGAGTTAGATGAAGAAGAAGAAGAGAAGATTTTTGAACGGGAATTGGAGGAGTTACTTGGTACGGGTGGGGAAAATATAACTGATTCAAACATCAATGGAGATATCACCTTAGAGGAGTTTGAGAGAATATATCAGCACGGACCCGATTTGCACCAAGAAAGGGAACGAAGAGGAGCAGAACGGACCGAAAAACGAAAATCAGGGCAAACTGGGTGGAATGCGCCGCACCCAGGCACCATTGCGGCGCATTCCCAGCTCAGTAAGCCCAAAAATGTTTTCCACTTTCTCTGATGCGGCTCATTCCAATCCAGTGTGGCGCATTAAGACCCCAGACCCCGAAAATGACCGAAAAGCTGAGTTAGAGGTAGAAGATCAAGTGGGGGATGAATCAATGGTCCAAAGTGAAGACGGGGCACCAAAACCGGACACAACTACACCTACTAGTTTGGATTTGGAATTGGCGGAACTTATTGGAACGGAAATGGGAGAGGTTGACAATCCTATCAACGTAGACATAACTTTGGAAGATTTTGAAAAGATGTTTGATTTGAGTATGGAACCGGTTGTTAACAAAGTTGAGAAAGACGTTGAAGGTGAAAAGGAGTTGATGCCCGAGACTGAGATTGAAAAAGCAATCGTTGAAACAAGTGAATTTTTTCTTAAGCTAAAAATCGATACGGAATCAAATGTGAAAGTTGAAAAAGACGAGAGACACTTAATTTTTGATGATTTCATACATGGAAAACCAATTGGGTATGGTACGGAAAAAAACAAGTATAGGGGAGTTGTTGGCGACTTTAGGGAGCGGGAAGATTGTTCGATCATGCGGGAAACGAGGGAATGTCATGACGCATGGGCGAAAACCCGCGATGAGCTCGATGTTTCTAACAATGATATTCTTTTTGATGTTTTTGCTTATAGGTGTATTGGAGAAAGTAACATTTTGAGAAGTTGGCACGTGGAAGGAAATTGGGGGAAGCCTCAATTTCAAAGTTAGTTGATTGTGTGAACGGAGGACAAGTCGAGCTATAGACACACGATAAAAACAAGCGCTTTACGGGAGGCAACTCGGGTTTTTCTTTTCTTTCATTTCTTTTATTTTTGTTTCGTTTGATTTTTAGTTTTTTTAGTTTTTAGTTGCTAGTTTGGAACGCATTAGGGACAATGCGTTAGATAAGTATGGGTTGGATGTCGGGAAATTTGCTAGTTTAATTCCCTCTCGTATCCATTATGTTTTATTTTGTCCCATTTGAGTCTTCTTAATAAAAAAAATTAAAAAAAAAAATTAAAAATTTAAAATTTAAAAAACGGTTAAATGTAGTTGAGGAAAATGATAGGGGCTTGTATATTTAACTTCATTCCCGTACTTTAACGTGAAGTTGTTTAGGAACATCTCTAGTTAATAAAATATTTGTAAGTAAGAATTTAGGTTTCCTAGTTTTAGTTCCTTAAATTTCCCCGAAAAATCTTAAATCCAGATAACCGCTAGATATCCTTAGTACCGAGCCCTTGTAGTCTCTTGCACCCTTTCGGGGGTATTTGGGAATCCTAGTATCACTTAATCCCAAATGAGAGTTAGAGGCGAAGAAAAAGGCCATAGGTCTTTCCCGTCAACAAAATTGAACTCATCCTCACTATAACGAAGACTCAAATCCCGTTACTAAAACCGTTCACTTCAAAGAAAATATAAAGTTATAAATCTATATTATTTGAAGTGAACAAAAGTGAGAGCAAAGCAAAAAGATGTAGACTAACCAAAAATTCTCAAAGAAAGAAGAAACAAAAAGAAGAAAAAATGGTTTTGTGATATTTTAAGGTATTCCCTCAAAAGCAAGGCGGTATAGGGGTCGGCCCAAAAGGTTGATCGCTCCAACTTAGGTTGGAGAGTGAGGGAAAAGGGGTGATTATTTGGACATATCTAAACTAGGGGATAAATTAGGAATTGACATTAGGAAATTGCGGTTTTTAGTTATTTAAGTAATTTAGTAGCTTTTGATGTTCGTAGTCGGTTTACGATCTAGCAATTTCACGCATATCTTTAATTATTAACACCGGAATGTCTTTAAATATTTGAGCCCGTGATTACTTAATTTTTCTTAAGTTGTATATTTTTGTAATTTTAGAGTAGTTTTAAGTCGAATTTGCTTAGGGACAAGCAAATCTTAAGTATGGGGGGTTTGATATCGCTCAATTATATGCATATTTTATCGCTCTATTTGTTATGTTTTTGTGTCAAAACGTAATGGATAGGCCCCGTATTACTTATGTTTGTGTAAAGTTTATGTTTTAGGTGTTTTAACATGTTTGGAGTGAAAAGGAGTCGATTTGGGACTAAAAAAGGCGAAGAGAAACAAGTTCGGAAGTTGTTGGGCACCAATGTTGCGCACCAGACTCTTTATGCGCCGCACCTAGCTTCACCATTCTTTCTTGAGCCTGCTGACCTCCAGATGCGGCGCATCACCACCAAGGTGCGGCGCATCCGACCTTATTTCAGTTACAAATGTCGTTTTTAATAGCTATTCGAGAGGGGAAGTGAAGGGACTGGTTACTGCAGCTCTTAAGGGACGATTTTGATTAACTTTTCATATCATTCCATCACCAATAACAGGGGAAAATCATAATCTTTTTCCATCACAATCATTGGGAAAAGAAGAAGGCTATTAACACCAATTTTCGAAGAATCATTAGGAAGTATTTCACTGTTTCGTTTGTTTATCATTTTGGATTCAATTGCAAGTTCTTATTTCAGTTTGGTATTGAACTCTTTTCATTTTAATTTCAATATAATCATGTCTTTTATTTATAATTTATGTTTGATTAATATTATGCGTCGCTAAATTCATTTTACGTTTGTTTGGATATGTGATCGTTTGTATGATTAATCTTGAGTATGAAATTGTATGATTGATGTGTGTTTGGTTAATTGGGGATCTGTTTGGGTTTAAGATTTAAGAAATTATCAAATTGCTTATATTCTTATTTAATAATCGGGATTTCGAAAGGAATTCGATTTTACTATAATAAGAATGAATATATCGACCGGTCTATAGTTGATAGAAAATTAACGGTATTCGAAAGGAATCGTTAATAGTAATTGAAATAAGTAAAATTAAACACAAACGCTAGTTGATAAATTAAGAGAAATCGGTTTATTGATTATTAAGCTATTCGAAAGGAAGCTTATAGATTAATTCTCACACATCGGCTTGATTCTTTATGCACCATTATTTGGGGTGTTAACCGTATTCGAAAGGAACGGTTACATGGTTGGGTTACATGGTTGGGTAATTGGAGAAATTCGGTATTCGAAAAGAACTTAGGATTTTATATTAGAAGTTTATCGACATTTTCATACTTAGGAAATATCACACATTCGTGAACGGTCAAGCAAGCGTACTTTATCCATATTTGAATTACAAATCATTTTTCACTCGTTTTTACATTCAAGTCTTCCTAAGACTAAAACCCCACTTGTTACGTGTTACTTGTTACTTATAAAGCTATTTTCTCAATTATAATAGTCCCCGTGTTCGAACCTGGAATTTGCCTATACTTTACTACAATCGATAAGGGTACACTGCCCGGTGTCGTAATCTAGTAAAAAGCTTATTTTCTAAAAACTAGATTTTGCACATCAGCTACGCGCAACTACAAATATACAACCACATTACCATACACATACATAAAATAAGAGATCGCAAGAATTTTTCCGTCAACAATGACGAGAATTAGATTATAGTTGAAAAGTGAAGTCAATACCTTGGTAAATAATAAGCTACCCATTATGTTGGCTAGAGATAACTTAAAACTCACCATTAAGTATGACAGATAGTTCTTAATACGAAACACTCAATGTTGAAACACATTTAACAAGATGTAAGATACGAATTTTAATAAATAGATATGTTGTCTAAACGAAAAGTGAATACATAGATGAACCCAACCTGAGAATAATACAAACGGAAATTGAAGTCAAAGATATGAAACGTTGTGAATCATGTCCGATTGAAAAAGTTATGTCCATACCCATATAACAATAAGATATCTTTTATGTTGATGAGACATAAAAGAAATTTATCATTACTTGCGAATGATTACTACTTAGTGTGTAACGCTAAATGTGAAACACGCTCAAAATATGTGAGGATTAATTAACATAATAGAAAGTCATCATAAATGAAATGAATCGGATGACTACTTAAGGAGTTGACAAATACTTGTTGCTGATAGAATAGTCATAGATAGAGAACTAAACCCACTAGATAACAAAACTTAAGCAACAGAATTAAGGACTAGATAACTAAACTTAAGCAACAGAATTAAGGACTGTATACACTTCCACCAGTATGCTCCATGAAATCCTTGATATAAATGATCGCAAAATTTAAAAATTTGAATTACCTCGAACTGAAAATAATACGGACATAACCAATGTATTTATGATGTGAGAAAATAGTCCAAATGTGAAGCGAGTGCCACGTATATCAAGGAATGTGAGGGGTTTATTATTAAGTAAATTCAATTTATATATAAGAAACTAGTAAGAATGATAGTTCGTAATGTTAAAATTAAAATAATTAAATGGAAAAAGTTTGTTCTTCATAATATAAAAAAAGTTAAAACGAGAATCAATATATAATAAATAGCCTATTAATAATATTAAAAGATAGTTGGGAATTAAATCATGTTTACTAACATATTAGCAACAAGAGATGATTCTCAAAGAAATTATATATTGACATAGTAGCTACGCATGGTTCATCTTTCATTTATCTATACAACTATCTACATTTAGATTATATCGTGCTTATATACTTACACCATGACTTTTTTCACCATATGAATCCGGTGGGGTGGTTTGGTAATCTTACATTTCATTTTTCAGAACTGGAGACAGTGTCGGGAAGTTTATATGTCGCAGGTTTGTCAACACCCCGTCTTGAGTACTCTCTCCATCTTCGCGCAGCTGCAGCTGCTCTGCTTGCTCTCTCTTTCACTTCCTCCTCTGTGCCTAAGTTTCATCAAATTTCCTTTCAGATAATTATATACAGTCTATATATTTAACGAGCCTAACTGCTGAAATGGGTCAAAAGTACCCCCAGACTTAATCAAGTGCCTAATTGTCTGTAACATCCTAAATTCTTTTATTTAATAAAATTTGGATCACTATAGTAATAATCATTTTTATTATCATATTTAGTATATGTAATAAATAGAAGAAGAAAAAAAAAGTCGACGCAACCACACTCGATCTGTTTTGATCCGAGCTCATTTTGGCCTCCACCCAACCAACCCATTTGGTCACTTATAGCATTAACGCTCTTCGACATTGCTATGTTTGAAGAGGAAAGTAACAGTTTCTTTACATTTTGCCAAAAACGTTGGTTCATAAACCAAAAATGGGACCCCTACTAGGGCTTCATCAATGAAAAAAACATGCAACATACTGAAAAAAGTGAATTCAACTTGTTTCCTTTAATCTTGTCTTAATGTTTTAGAGGATGATTGTTTGGATATATATTTAATAAATAAGAGTTGCCTTTACGTATAGCATGTGCAATTGTGTCGATATTGGTGTTTTTTGGCTGTCCTCAAACATATGTACAGGTGTCAGTTTCAACCTAATTGTTTATGAACGGCGAACACCAAAAAAAAATCAATAATGGGTCAAATGGGCTGAGCGGGTTAAACGGGTCAAAAGTCGTCCAAACTTCAAATTGCATGTTTATTGTTTAATGCAATCAACCTCCTAAAATGATTTATTCAAAAACCAAAAAGTGAAAAAAGAAAAAGAAAAAAAAAAGCGTTTTATAAAGCATGGAGGGCCACAGGGTTTTACTCCTTTCGCTTAAATATTTCATACCTGTACTTCGCTGTTTATCACCATTGCCCCAAAGGTTGCTCCAGTAAGGTTCGGCCTTGTCATTAGAGTCCTTTGCTTTCATCATTCTTATTCTAGCTTGCTCCTGAATAAATAAAGTTAATCTGTCAATATATGTTAACTACAGTTAGTTTTAAAACCGACAGGATAATGTTTGAGGTTCGGAAACTATATTTTCCATCAGCGACTAATCTTTAAACGACAAATGAGCTCACTCCCCCGTTATTATCTGAATATGGGGTAGTAAAAACTAGTAAGTAGAGAAAATATGTTACTTATTATTGAATCAATGTTCAAATATGTTAGGAAAACATGCAACAGTTGAAGCAATCTTGTTCCAAGCTTTGCACCTAAATATGTGTCATAAAAGCAAGCAACAAATAAAGATGGAGGAATTTCCATATATAACCACGTCATTTAAAAAGGAGAATTTCTACATATAACCAGCCACGTAACAAGGTTAACTTCATTACACTTATTAAGATTTCTTTTACTCGTGAACATTTTTCTTAAAAGTGGTTAACCATTAATATATATAATTTAATTGTTTAAAGTTTAAAGTGACAGCTGAAATTCAATGTATAATCTTTTTATGTAGGAAAATTAGTATCATTGTACAAGATGAAACGAGTAGTATAAGCACAAGCACAGCATAAATTTGTAGCTAGATATTTCTATATTTACGGTAATATTTTAAAAATCGTAAATGTATAAATGCTTATAGTTGTTACTTCTAGTAAGAGTTTCAGAATTATTGGACACTCTCGTATCTGAAGGAAAAGTAGCTTTGACAATGCCTTTATGATAAATTATTTCATATTGCTTTTGTATTAAAACGGTTTATATCTACATAGCAATAGAATCAACTGACTCGTCTAAAACAGGTAATCAGTTCTGAACATTAAACAAATTGCATATCTTACCAAAACTTTATTCTGTGTCTTTTCCCATCGAGTGCTTGCCTGCCAAACAGACAGCAGAATCATTAAGAAGAAAGCAATGACCCTTCTCCCTCAAAACATGCATGGTCAGTATCTAAAAAACACTAAGCAGAGCTCCCTAGAAAACAACTGTCACTTACTTATCACAGTTCGAATTAAGCTGAAGCTAAAGCAGTTGATTTAAAATACCAAACTTATCTTGTATAGATTATCAAAAATACAAATAACTAATTGATACTATAAGACTTGAAACATGTCCGTTCATAACTTGCTGACTAAATTGTTCCTTTATTACAACTTCGAGGAAAGTCTACAGAGAACTTCAGCTTCAGGAAAGTCTTAATTATTTTAAAATGCTTAATTCAGCTTCTAGGCCGCTTGAGTGATCCTAAGTGAGAATTACTCTCGCAACTTTGCTATGCATGTAGGTGTGAATGAATTTATCAAGTTTTGAGAGAACCAACAGTTTAAAGAGACTTTTACAGGATATATTAGTGGTGTAGGTACAATTATTGAGGATTTGAAAGAATTCAGAGAGGTTTACGATTTTCTCAAACTTTGTAGTAGAAGGTGATATTAGTACGTCTGACATGAGGTGACATTTTCAATGCAGACGAAATATCACTAGACATTCAAGGGAGAAATTAGTGAAAATGTTTAAAATTTATCTTAATATAAGATTGACTAGGATCTAATAAGTAGTGATATGCCTCATGAATATTAATTGACCATAAAAAAAGAGTCGAGTTAAACACATTCATCGGCAGTAGTAGTCACCGCTCAAAGATAGGTCTTACCATTCTAAATACATCTGCAGATGAACCCATTCCCGCAAGCATCAAGGCAACCTGGACACATAACCAAATGCAGAGTTAGCAATATCACACATCTTACATAACTGAAATAAGCTTTTCCGAAGCAGTTAATCATTATATATGTTTCTCACAAAATAGGACATCATTGTATTGTTTTCACAAAAGTTGCATAATAATACGATCTTAGCAGTGAGAAATACTGATAAATCTGGTAATACAAATTCCCTAGAACAAGATTTCCATCTGAATGCGAAACTTCAGGCACACAAAAAGAATTGCAATAAATCAAACTACAACCGCTTGTTAACTCATATGATTTTAATGTATACTGGTTATTTGTTATCCATTCCTGTTAGGAGGGGCATACAAAAGGAATGGTGTCGTCAAAAGAGACGTGACCATCATTTTTAAACTATAGTTTCCAGCTCAAAACTTCCAAATCGTACAGTAATATCTTCATCAAAATCAGATTCAAAATATGCAAAATTCCTTACATTCACTCTCTCTACCCTCCGCATTTCATCTTCAAGCAAAGATAGTTGTTGTGCAGAAGTCCAATGGATGCAATCAACAGGGCTGAAAAGTTTGTCAATTCATATTCAAAGATTAAATGATGAACATTTGAGGTAGTAACTCCTGAGATTACAATATCCTATTGCAAGGCAGAATTAGTACCAACTTTCAATGGCTTGTTGAACCAAGTCAGGATTTCCATTTTGGTCACACGCTCTGGCTCTCCCAAAGTCCTCCTCTATAGTGAAAACGTTTGAGCAAACATTGGCACAATTTTTGCAGCCTGTGGTAAAATATATATTCGTAAAAAATATAGACATACCAATCAAGCACGTAACAGAAATGCAAGAAAAGTAACAAACCTATGCAACTAAACTCGTCAACAAATACATGATCCTTTGGGGTGGAATCATCAAAAAAAGGATTTATTGCAGTCAAAGCATATCCATGAATTTGATCATATACCATCCGTTGAGCTGGATCGCTGAGAACTTCATAAACCTCGTTGATGAAAATGCAAAAATTTGTAGTTTCTGGATTATTGCCGCCACTCAAATCAGGATGACATGATTTCATGCAATTATAATATGCCTTTTTAATTTGCTCTGGAGTTGCATCTGGAAGCTGATTCCAAAAGAGAAACAAATGAAAATTTATTATCCTTAGAGTAAATCAATATTAAATGAAAAAAAATGATATAAATTGTGATACCAGTCCTAAAACAGCATAGTAATCATCAGCAAGAGGATCTATCGAAAAGGGAGACTGATCGGTTGCCACTTTAACTCTGCTAAATCTTCTTCTTCTTCTTCTAGTTTCTCCTTCCACACCACACCACCTTATACTGTTACTGTTCCAAGACAAACCCCGTTTGCTTCTTAATCCTCCATTTTGAAACGTAATCATTAAATCTATGCAAACTGGAGATAACAATAAACCCATTATTATTATGATTATTATTATTCAGCTTAAAATAAATGAAGGGTGAAAATGTTGTGTGGCTTTTAACATATTTAAATATATAAAACAAATATTGTGAGATGGAAAATTAAGAGCCATTTATTTTGTAATAGTGTGTACTCTCGTACAACTGAAAGAATTTAGCATGTCCATACACGTGCCGCCACGTGGGTATGCAACTCTTCCACGTGATGTTTTTGTAACCATCGGTTCAGCCATTTTAATAATTACGGTAATTTACAATAATAGTATTAGACAAAGTTGGTTGTTTAAAGTTTATCAAAAAAATCAACTTTAAACTAAATATAATGAAGAGAATGGTGGGATGAAATCAAAAATATGATAACTAATTATTTGTAGAGAATTTGGTCGGAATGGACATTATCGTCGTCAGATTAGTGTAAACGGAATTGGTCGGAAAATTTTTATAAAATGGTATAGCCGGAACGCCGACTTATGCCAAGTGTGCCGCCATATCAGCATTGCACTCACCCTTTCGCCCAGTCATCGTGCCTTTTTGTAGTTAAAATCCGACGTGTCATAAACACTATTTGGGATATCGTAAGGTGTTACCCTTTGATGATTTACGTATGATCCACGACCATTGTAGAGTCCACATGGCCGTTGAAAGCGGTGAATGACAACTTCTAGCTCTCCAAAGTTTTGTACGAAGTGTGCTCTGTAAGTTCGGATGTACCTTCAATACATGCCTTGATAGGCAACATGCGCACCGTACGTATGACATTGTTATATGATTCGGGTATGTTTGTTGTCATGTTTCCCCAACGTACATGTGACAACCGCAAATTTCGAAATACTAATTCCGAGTTTAACTTCCTTTACTTATCGTTATTTCATTTTGACCCATTAGACTATTTCGATATTTCGATTTATTACATTTGCGTTTGTGTCGGATCACGTATATTAACCCATGTTTAAGTCCTTTGTGACTAAAACGTTTATTTAACTAAGTGCCTAGCAATATTAAGTATTCTCGTAGGTTAATATTGGTATTTTAAAGCCTTCGTCTTTTCGAGAAAATTAACGTTTAATATTACAAATTTTACCCTCAAACTAAAAATCTGTTACAAGGTTAGTCCTTTAACGGGAACTAACGGAAGCTGTTACAAATTCAGTCCTGAGCAGGAAACAAGCCAGAACGACGCGCCTAAAGCCTAGGTCGACGTCCTAGCCAGGACGGCGCACCTAAGCCTTAGAACGACGTCCTAAGCTTGATGGTTACAAAATTCCAAAACGTTTTTGCTTTCCGAAGATTCCAAACCACATGCTACCATGTGATTTCTGCCCAAATCTTTCCCTAATTAGTGTGGGATGAGTAAATTGTGGATCCTTGACCATTTCTAACCATCTCTCATACCAAATTTCATCCTTAAACATTTTCACCTCATTTGGTCAAAAGTTGTATCTCTCTCTAACTTAAACTCTCTCTAGAATCCTTTCATTTCCAGAAACTTCTAGAGAGCTAAACCACATTCAAAAGTGGTATTTTAGTTGAGAAAGATCGTTGGAAGCCATCTTGAAGTTCATACAACTTTCGGTAAGTAATTTCATCCAAAAATCTATCTTTTTCTTTACTCTAGATAACTCCTTTTCCTTGACATAAAAGACATACTAACCAAGCTTTTATGTTCTTACAAGGAGTTCACCCTTAAAGACTTCCATTTCAGTTTGTTCTTGAGTTGGGAGGTTTCCACCTTTGGGAAAATCGGTAAGTAAATCTCGTTAAACAATTTCCTTCCATTTTCCTCTTTAAAAAGCTCAAACTCTAACACATTTTTCTTCTGGTTTGGAGCTTTCACTTTCCATATTACTCTTTGAAGTTTTCCGGCAAAAGCCTCAAGTCTTACTACCATTTCAAAACTTTCCGATAAATCTATACTTCTTTCTCATCTTTACGCCTTTTCTTTTAATTCTTCATTTTTATCACCTAAACTATCTTAAAACTTGATAATATGGTTAAAATGACTAAAATAACTAAGAAAGATACTTTAAAACTTAATAACTTGCCATGTTAATAGGTTATTAGAAAAACTTAACCGAAAACGTATGTTAAACGATTATAAAACCGGTTAAATTCATATAGATTATTAGTAAATTCGTTTCGAAAATGTTTCAACACTATCTTAAAACTTAGTGTACTTGTAAATCTAAGTATTTTATACATAATAGGTATTATAAACAAACTTAACGAATTTTAACGAAAACTTGTAAAACCTTGTAAATAAGTATATGTATGATTAAATAATATATAAGTTTAATTATGAGTTATTTGACTAAATAACTTCACTTAACAATCTGTAAACATTCACTTAAGACTTAAACTAACCTACCGGAACTAAAACAACTTAAAACGACAAGCTGAATTTGAGAAACATGCATTGTGCGTCGTCCTAGTTTCCTAGGAACGACGCAGCGGGCTTGTTTCCCAAACCAGGACGCCGCACATGGTTATCCAGTGCACAGTCCTGGCAGTTGTTTCGCCTTTTTCGTGTATTTCAGACGATTTTAAGCATACGTAAACCTATAGTTAGTATACGTAAAGTATTATAAACTGATAAACATATGTTTTGGACTCAAAACATAAAACGCAATCTTAAACGATATATTATTTGTCATTATATACATTAAAACGTCCATTTTATGGTTAAATCGTTTATTTCTCCGAAAACGATCAAACCTTCGATTTTAAACCTAAACTTTTAAATACTTTTATGAAACTGATTCCTAATCATATTTTACTCAAATATTTAAATTAACATCTTTGAAATATTCAAATTGTCAAAAGGTTGACTTTCGTTGACTTTGACTTCCTTTCAAAACGGTTGACTTTCGTTGACTTTGACTAAATCAACTATCTTTGATATTGACTTTGGTTAACCTTGACTTTAGTTGACTTTGACCACGGTTGACTTTGAATTCGGTTGACTTTGACTTTGGTGGACTCGGACTAAATCTAATACTCCTTTCAATCGATATTCCTGGTAGTCACTTTGGGCTCGGAATATCATCTTATTTATAAACTTAAATGATCGATATTTCTAGAAGTCATTATCGACTCGAAATATCAAATACCTTTTATTCGTCATCTCGCTACGACTTATCGCCGGTGGATTCGACGACTTTAATCCTAAATATTTGTCATTCGTCTAAACTCTACTAAACTCTAATATTTAATACAACGTTAACTAATACGAGGCTAAACCAACTACGTTATAGATACTTAGACCTTTTATGTCTTATGCTAGGGCACTTAGGCGGTGGATCTTATTCCGCTTTATTTTGAGTATCCGACACTCATACGCTATTTACGCTACCTGTGAGTTATTCGATGCCCTTTTACCGCTTTATGAATTTTACTTCGGACATGATTAGCGTAACTAAATTTTATATATCTTGTTTATGCAAATTAGATTATGATGCCTTAGTATTATCGTGTTACCTTAGTTACTTATATGGCCTTGGTGGTAGTATAAGGACCCGTTTACACACCTGTCAACTCTTATTGAGCCAACGGATATATATATATATATATATATATATATATATATATATATATATATATATATATATATATATATATATATATATATATATATATATATATATATATATATATATATATATATATATATGTATATATATAGATCTATTTGGGTTTAACAAACCCTCATCGCCGTATTGGGATTTTGTCGGTGTGCGGTCCTTGCGGTCTGATGTTATTACTGTTTACTAATTCATTGACTAAACTTAGCTTAACACACTAAGGGGGTTGTTGCCTTCTAATTGTTTAGGTTCAGGTGTTTTGTACTAGGCTAAGGATTGTTCATATTGCTATTTGCTATTTAAATCAAGATATATGTTCATTACTAATGATTTTACTAAACCTTTTCTAAACTTTGGGTCAAAAACTTTTATACTTATTACTCTTCTTAACTTTACGAATAACCCACCAACATTGTGTTGACGTCGTTTTTAACGCTATTTCAGGGATTTGAGTTTACTTGTTGATGCTTTATATTTGACTATGTGGATCTTGCTTGGGAACTTGTTTGATTATGTACTAGTTCTATTAGGATCCGTATGTCACATTTGTATTGTACTATTTTCGAATTTATGTAAGTTTGTAACTCGATAACTTATATTTAATTCGATGTTACCTTTTGTTATTTATTTTGTTGTAACCTATGTCTCTGATTATACTAATACTATACACCTTGGGTTTTCGCCTGATGGGGGTGTGACATTACATAGCCTTCGCCATACAACAACGTCCACTTGTCCAAACCGATATTCTTTAGCCACCTCCAAGTTTCCCTAATAATCCCTCTTAATTTACCAACCGTAAATTATACTTTCTACGTTAAGATGCAGTGTCGATCTCCCAACACCATTTTTTCAGCTTCTGGTTTTGAAACGTCTTCATAAGGTTACTTCTTATGTGTCTCAAACATAATCGATGATACCAATCATCCATTTCAGCCATTGCGTTGATCAAACCTAACACACAAATTTATGTTTGAATGTACGGCAACATGATTCCGTAAGTTGTGCATAAATCATCGCCAACTTTCATTTGTCTTGTTATCAACCATGGCGAAAGCCAGAGGAAGTATATTCCCGTTAGCGTTTTTGGTCATGGCTATAAGCATCTTCGCGCTATAGTTTCCTTTTAAATGAGTCCCATCGACACATACGACGGGAATACAGTGCTTGAAGGCTTCAACGGCAGGTCCAAAAACCCAAAATACATACCTAAATTTGGTCGTACCGTTTGGGTTTGTAATCGGGGCATGTAACCATCTGACAATGGTACCCGAGTTTCTATAGACCAATTCGTCAATGTACTTCAGTAGCTCGGCGAAATTGTTCTCCCATATTACATAGAGTCGTTCAATAGCAATTCTACGGGCATTACATGCTTTACAGTAAGACACGTCCACGTCCCAAGTAGACTTGGCAGTGACAACGATGTGTTTTACTTTGTATGCAATGTCTAGCTTGATTCGGTTGGCAATTTTGATTGCAATCATGCTTGCAGACAAAGAATGGTTGTTGTTTCTAGAGACCGATCCAACGCAGTTGTGGACAGGGTTCCAAACTACCAAAATCCATATGCCCTTTCTTTCTACTTGAACCCCTAGCAGTCCATTCACATGGATATTGATGTTCATCTTTTTCATAATTTGGACCCTCTATGTAACATATTTCTCTCCAATGCTCTGGCCTTGTATCTTTTAAGTACATTTCTCGATTATTTTTAAGACACCATATCCTAATGGCATATAAAAATTGAGACTTGCTCTTGATGCACATGTCGGGACGTGGGTCTTGTCTTCACACCGGTAGTCCACTGATTCATCATCTTCGTCGAATGGAAGACGATTCCATTCTTCCTTGCCCACAAATCCAACACTTGATTCCAAAAATACTTCAGCATCTTCATGATTGTCACACCCCGCTAAAGCGGAAACACGGGATGTGAAGAGCGAGAATATTCGATACACAAGTTTATAATCAACCACCAAGTTATATTAAATAAAACATAACTTCAAAAGTTTACAAGTGTTTAAAACATCGTTTACATATCCGGATACAAAATAAGGTGTTCATAGCCAAACCACCCGAACCCTTTCCCATTCTTGAAGTCATCAGCCCAAAGCATTCAAGCATCATTCCCAAAGCTTACTCGTTTCCTGAAAATAAGAGTTAAGTGTTAACTACGGGAGACGTAGTTAGTGAGCTACAAAGTTTAAGTAAAGCATATAAGTTTTTGACGCACATAACAACGGCGTAAATATAGTATTCAAATAGTTGTCGCATAACCATGCGTAAAGTATAGTATTCGTGTTTGTAGGTATTGAACACATAGCGCAACTATGTGACAATACTAAGTATTGCCTAATGATCGTTGCTAAGCCTATAGCCTACCCAATCAGTATTATGCACCATCGTTATTTGGCGTTGAGGTGAGGGTCTATCTACCCTAATCGCGCTATCCCTAACTACTAACGGTCCTTTCCAAAGGGATTAATAGCAACTAATGTCTCTTGGTAGTATCGGGAATTTTAGTGGTATCCACGTCCATGTTGTACAACGTCCCGCAAAATGACGATAATATTTAAGCCTAAGACTCGCATTTCACCCCAAAATGTGTTAAAAGCGTTTAAAAGGAGGGGTTTGTAACTCACTGTTTGCGAAGATTCTAACGCGTGCTCGGAATGTGCTTGGAGGGTGCTCGGAATCACCGAAATCCTAGTATAAACCAAGTTTTCGTATAAGTATTAAAATTTGTTAACTTTCATACTCGTTAGTCAACGATTTGTTTATTGTTAAAGGGTTATAATTATGTCCATTGAAATTTGGGCAGCGCTTCCGCGCTATAAAATTTATATCCAAAATTTCTATCCACTTTCCCGCTTAACACGATACATATAATGACATTATATAACGATATTACAAATTAGTTATTTACATACTTCAACTTATCATTTAAGTTTCAAAACTTATAATCTGTGAGAAAATGTTAGTGACTGTGAAAAATATATGTTCCTCGATTTCTTCGTTAATATGTTACAAATACGAGTTTTGTGCACATCGACATTCAGCCAGCGACTGAAATTATTCAGTCGCCGACTGGATGGTCGTGATAGCTTTTCTCGTTTTGCCATTTTCGCGATTTTAATTTTTAAGCTAGATTTCGACATGCAACTGATAAATCATGATGATTACTTATATATATATGTTCAAATCTCAGTTCATTTTAGATTTCTAGCCACAAATTTATAGATATAAGTAAAAATCCGTTTTTGTATATAAATCGTTATAAAACTTCATAAAAACATGTTTTTGAGTGATGGATCGTACATGCAATGAGTTATTTATGTATAAACAGCAAAGAAAAGTATTTTTATCCAAAGAAAGTGTATGGATGATGATCTAGAGTAGCTAGGAGGTGTTTTCGGCTTCAAATCGGTAGAAAACGTTGTATGTGACTAAGTGAAGGGAAACCCTTGCTTAGATTGATGATGAGGACGATTTGTTTAGGTATTTTAGATGAATTATGTCTGCAATATTTCTGTAAGAAGAGAGTGAGTTTGAGAGAGAAATGGGGTAAGTTGTTTGTGTATGTCAATGTGTGTGTTTGAGTTTGTGTTGAAATATGAGTGAATGAGATGGTTTAGGGGGGGGGGGGGGGAAGTGTCTTGGAGGTTGAATCCCTGCCACTTTGGGAGGTCCAAACGACTAGGGACAGGTGTGATGTTTGTGTTACATGCAGAAATGACTCACCAAAAAGTTAGTGGCTGAACCAGCAATATTCAGCCGCCGTCTGAGCATCTCCAGCCGCCGGCTGGGCCCCAGCCGATGGCTGTTCCAGCTAAAATTCGTTTTAAGTTTTTGTTATCGTAAGCATTAGTCCAGAGTTTTACGTTCGTTATTGTTATGAACTTAGGCAAGTTCACTATGTGATTTCTTGGTATAGAGTTCAATTATTGATTCAATCCCGATTCCGATTCCGTTTCCGACACACACGCGTTTAATGTTTGAGTAACGTAAACCTACGTTAAAAGTTTTTGTATGAGTTACATCGAGCTTAGCTTAAGGTGTTATGCTTACGTAACCACGTAACACATAAGTTAGTTATAGAAAGTATCGAATATACGTATCTAGGTTATAAGTTAAGGTTCTCGACCTGAGTTTTGGCAGTTGTCACAATGAAGAGGTACGAAGTCATCATGACGTCCTTCGTCCTATGAAGCTTCTCCAAGAAGGGCATAGTGTTCTATTGTATATTCTTCCACCATTTCATTATCGTCCTATGAATCATCGTTTCAGCAAAAACATCTTCCGGTTCATGGTGTGGGTGACCTTCGTGTTGGTCTTAATACGAGTCCTAATCTTCTTCGTGATACTTTTCTGTATACCTTGATGGGAATATGTCTTGTGAAAGATGTATACTTGGTTCAGCATAACTAGAAGGGTGAAACTGGTCGCTATAGGATGATGGAAACCCTTCTTGAGACTGATGAGGATGTTGTATTTATATGTTCGACAGCTGGTCTGTAAAACTAATATGGTTTTGTTGAACTACTGGCAGAAATTGTGCTTGTATTTGAGGCTGATATGTTTGGTTGGTGGCATTCAAAACATATATTGTTTCAAACGTATCATCGTCTACAATGTCGCTTCGAACCATATGGTCTCCGTAGGTGTACCACAGGATTAGTTTCAAGCTAAACTATTGACTAGATAAACCGAATTTTCCGTACGCCATTTCTTTAAAACTTGCAAGATCGATCCTCCTGACAAGAGGAAAAACAATATGGGTTTTTGTATCATCACCAATCAAGAAACCGTTTTGTAATAATAGTTCATTTCTATAAACTAGATGGACAAAGATTGGGGAAAATGCATTCATGGTTTTAGGGTTCTATATGAGGGTTGTTTGATATAAGAGTTGTTTGAGAAGGACTGGGGAAAATGATTATATATCTAAAGAATCACTTGTTATCTGATAAGAGAAGATAAAAATCTCGGGATTCAACGTGGTCAAGGGAAAATGCCACGTAGGTATTAGATATGGATAAAATCCAGTCTTAGCAACACCGGATTATTACGAACTTTTGACTGACAAGTGTAATGACTTGTTCAGTGTAATCAATGCTTTGACATGCTTTATTAAAAGCATGTATGATGTAAATAAAACACTGTTTCACCTGCTTTAACCCTATCAAGTTATTATATTTAATATGGTAGAAAATAATAATCTCGGGATTCAACGTGGTCCAGTGAAAATGCCACGTAGGTATTAGATATGGATAAAAGACGGTGTTAGCAACACCGACTTATTACCAACTTTTGACTGACAAGTGTAATGACTTGTTCAGTGGAATCAGTTTTTGACATGCTTTACTAAAAGGTTGTATGATGTAAATAAAACACTGTTTCACCTGCTCTAACCATATCAAGTTATTATATTTAATAAGGTAGAAGATAAAAATATCGGGATTCAACGTGGTCCAGTGAAAATGCCACGTAGGTATTAGATATGGATAAAAGTCGGTGTTAGTGTCACACCCTGCAATAGCGGAAACACGGAATGTGAGAGCTGGAATATTATTACACGGTTATAAGAAAATTAAACGATTCAAGTCATTTCATTTAAAATTAAAAACAGTTCATAGTTCAAAAACAACCAAGCAGTTCAAAGTTTTAATCCAAGTACAAATACAAGTGTCCAAAATAAATTCCCAAAATAACAAGGTCTTTCCCAAGGTTCGCCTCACGTGACCAAATCGACCCTTCTTTGCCATGCATCTCGACACTTACACTAATTTCCTGAAACATAAGATAAAGTGTCAACTACATTGAGTAGTGATTGAGTTACAGTTTGAGTTTCGATAAAAGTTTCCAAAAATAGAAATATATGTAATTACGTCATAAGTAAAAAGGGACGGAGCGACGCTAGAACATATATATAAATAGTAAGGAGTTTCGTACACACGTAAGTAAAAAAAATAAAACTCGTATAAATACAGTTGAAGCGGAATCCATCGCTAAAATAAGGTATATGCGTAGGAAATATGTGCTTAACTAAATTAGTAACTCGTATCAATCACTTGGCATAATATAAATAGTAAGTTTACACTAAACCGATTGTCTGGTCAGGATCTAGCCCCAAAATGTTTCATTGAGTTTCCAACTGAATCTTAGTAATATGTACTTAGGTCGCTAACCCTGAGTAAGGAGTGACCTCTCCTAAGTATCGATACCCATAATACTAACGGCTATTGCTAATAGTGTGTAAAGTTTCCGAGTCAAAAACGGGGCAACTGAGTTCTGTTTCCAAAAATAGTACTAAGTACTTACGGGTTTATATTTTCATCAAGGATTGGTTTCTCTAACAAGTATCCTAAATTTAGTTAACCAATTAAGGAGCATCGACACATATACGCATAATAGTTTCACAAGTTTCCAAGTTTCATAGTTTCGTACGAGTTTCCAAAGTTTACGAGTTTCATCAGTTTCAAAATGTTTCAAAGTTTCACAGAAGTTTCCAAAGTTTCAATAAAGTTTCATAGTTTCAAAAGTTTCAATGAATTGCAAATAGTTTCGAAAGTTACATAGCATACAATCTTATGTTTCCCCCAAATAATGTTTAAAAGCATAAAAGTAAAACAAATTGGGGTTGTAACTCACGGTTTGCGAAGACAAATACGAACTAGCATGGATGGAGCGGAACACGTCGGGAATCAAAGATAACCTAAAACACCGGAATGTTGTATAAGTTTTATTAGTATGATTTAGGTTATGTTAAGTTCTAATTTAACATTTTAAACCCCAATTTCTTATACTTTAGATTCTGTCCCACAAGATTATCACGTAAAAGTTATATGTTTAAACGTGTTTGTGTACATTTTAAGGTCCGATTAGTCCAATTAAGTCCGAAAAGTGTCAATGTCCAAGGTCTAAGTGTATAAGTTATAGAAACCTTACGTTACTGAAGTTAATCATATTTTAGGGTGAAATTTGGGCAGCGCTTCCGCGGTATAAAAATTAAGTCCCTTTTTCCAAAACACTTTCCCGCTTTAATGAACAATTCAACAATTATAAACAATAATACACATGTTTTAGGTTCTCAACTCATTCAAACTGTTATATTTACAAACTCAGTGGGTTCCCAGAATACATAATCTGTAATAAAGTTATTTGAGCTTATTTTCACGTTTAAAGTTCTCAAAACGACAAATTTTTAAAACAGCAGGATCCAGACAGCGGCTGGAGACACTCAGCAGCCGACTGGACCTTAGCCGTCGGCTGAGTGCCTTCAGCCGCCGGCCAGAGGCCTTCGGCCAGTTTCTAGATTTCGTTATTTTTCTGTTTTTAGCTCGTTTTAGTGTTAGATTCGAACATGCAAACTGTTATTTATCAAATATATATGTTTTTAAGCAAAAGTTACAGTTTTTTTCGGATTTATATGTTAAAAATGTAGATCTATTGTAAAAACTCGTTTTTAAGCAAGAAAACGTTTTAGATCTTTATAAAAACACTTTTTCAGTTTATAGATCGTCCATGCAAGTATAGATTTAGATAATAATAGTAAAATAAAAGGGTTTTACCGGAGGAAAAACCAAGGTGATGGTTGGATGTGTTTCTAGCTTCAAAAGTGATGAAAAACTTCTTCAAAACCCGATTTTAAAGCTTCCCTTTGTTACCTTTTTGCTTAGGACAATTTTGTGTATGATTTTGATGGATGGATTTGTGTTTATTTGCTGTTTCAATGGTGTTTTAGTGGAAGAAATCACTGGATTTTTACTATGGGTTTTTAGAGAGAATTGTAGAGAGAGAGAGAGACTAGGTGTTTTGTGTGTGTTTGATTCAAAATGAAAAGAGAGAGAGGTTAGAGTGGTGTGGGAAAGGGCCAAGACTGGCATAGGGACTCAAAATGGCATTTGTCTTGGTCCAATCCCGTAATTAAAAGGTTGGTCCAATCAGATTTCATGCAAAAATGAGTCACCATCCACTGGACAGCGGCTTTCAGGCGCCGGCTGGGCTTCAGCCGCTGGCTGACAGCCTTCAGCCGTCGGCTGGAAGGCTTTTCCAGCTTGGTGACGTTTTAAGTTTTTCCGTTATAGTTAGTTAAGGACCAGAATCTTATTAGTTTCCGTTATGAACTTAGTCAAGTTCTTGTATGGTTTATTTGGTGTTAGGATATATAAGTTGATTCCGACTTTGGTTCCGACTCAATTAAAGACTCAACAAGTACGGACTAGAACAATAAGAACACAATAACGAGAGCAGCTAGAGATTCGAACCGATATAGTAACTGAGAAACACCTGAATTTTTGACGGTTATCACATCATCCCCGGGTTGAAAGAAATTTCGTCCCGAAATTTGACTCGTCCCATCAGGTAGAAGTATCTTTGAACAGATGCGGATACTTTTGACATATCTGGTCTTCACGTTCCCATGTGAATTCGTGACCACGTCGGGAGTTCCAACGAACCTTGACAATAGGAACACGGCTTTGTCTGAGTTGCTTGACCTCTCGGGCTACAACTTCAAGCGGTTCCTCGATGAAGTTGAGCTTGTTGTCGAACTTGACCTCGTCGAGCGGGATGACGATGGTCTCATCAGATAAGCACTTTTTCAAGTGCGAGACATGGAACACGTTATTATCATTGGAAAGGACTTGCGGGAGTTGGAGTCGATAAGCTACTGGTCCAATACGCTCGATAACTTCAAACGGTCCGGTGTACCTTGGGCTTAGCTTGCCGCGTTTCCCGAAGGGAACTACCCCTCTTTGA
>CAJVGC010000060.1:28266699-28329086 GCA_910822075.1 Senecio squalidus | reverse complement strand
GTCAGATTTCCTTTTCTCACCCGACTCCTTCTTGGAAGTTGCGGGAGTGGTGAGTAAGTTACTTGTGAGGCGGTGAGCTAGGATAATGGCACTCTGGAGGGTCTGGGGTTCCGCTGTGATAACCATTCCTCTGATTTCAGGAACAAGACCGGATACATAACGGTCGATCTTGTTCTCTTCGGGAGTCACTAGCCTTGGGACCAGTCGAGCCAACTTTTGGAATCGGGTAATGTACCTTTCGATGTCGTTTCCGACCATCTCGTGATCCCAGAGCTCGGCCTCGAGCTTTTTGATTTCCCCTTTGGGGCAGTACTCCTCAATCAAGAGGTTCTTGAATTGTTCCCAGGTGAGAGCGTAGGCGGTCTCGCGTCCTCTATTGCGAACCACGTTGTTCCACCAAGTCAGTGCCTTACCGTGCAGCACACAGGAGGCGTACTGCACCTTAATAGCTTCGGCACATCCGCTGATGTGCAGCACCGACTCGATGCTCTGAAACCAGGACACCAGTCCTACGGCACCAGTCGTGCCATGGAACTCCTTTGGCTTACAAGCCATGAAGCTCTTGTAGGTGCAAGCAGGTGGGTTTGGGTGTTGGTTCTGATTGTTGTGGTTGTTCTGTTGTTGCTGCTGCCGCTGCTGCTGTTGCTGTTGTTGTTGTTGTTGTTGTTGCTGTTGTTGTTGCTGTTGTTGCTGCTGGTGATGGTTGTTGACATTAGCATTGATCCCAGCAGTGATCTGGGCGATCATGTTGGGCATCGCTGCGTTCAACTGCTCAGCGACTTGCTCAGCGATGATACTGGCGTTGGTACGAGGTGCCATGATTCTATAACAGACAACAGATTCAGTTTAGAAACGCACGATTAGAGTATGATAAGAATATAATCCAATGAACAGTTAATAATCACGCAAGAGTAAAGTAATAGAACATATAGTACACGCACGACAAGGATCCAAGAGATTCACACGACAGGGATTCATACGCACGAGACTAATTCAACCATAGTACAAGATTCACAAGACAATAACAGTAATAGCTAATAAAAGATAGAATTTCATTCATTAATGATAATAAATTTTAGTACAAGGTTCAAAATGGAAAAGAAGTACAGTACAATACAATAAGGAAATAATGGAGATGGCTCGAAGCTGTGTACATTGAAAATTACAACTCGACCTACAGTACATAATAAAAGGAATAAACTAACGGCGCCTCTCCAGGAACATCTTGGCGGCGATGGCCGCCAACAAGGTCCCCATGATCAGACAAACTCCGACCAAACGCTGCACCGTCCGGGCTGTGGCCTGAACTGCAGCGAGGTGTCGCAGTGCCTGCTCCGACAACCGATGCGCGGCATCAGAGACTTCACAAAGGAGCAGCCCTTGTTGTTGGGCTTCCTCTGAAAGTCCCCTTACCTCGCGGTGGAGGTGCAGGAAAGCGGTAGGAGGGGGAAGCTGTGGGGTATGCGGCATCCTCTGCCTAGCTGCTTCAGCCTCTCGGGCCCGCTGCATCTCTTCTCGCTCGAGCTGTCGCTCCCACGAGTAATGATCCAACATCGAGGTGCGTGGAGCCTCGGGAGGTGGGTGCCCGAATGGAAGATGGGGTGGTGCAGGCCTGGACGGGCCGTCTTGCTGTGCCGCCATCCTGTCGGGTAGTCGACCCGGAAGGACTACCTGCTTACGTGCCGTCATAACGACACGAGGTCCACGACGCTGTGGTGGTGCGGCATCGGGGGCCGGTTGAGGTGGTGGTAACAACGACCTCGGGCTAGACCCGATGCTGCTTGACACAGCCATGGAGGTATCCTCCGTGGGGTCGGTAGTCTGGTGACGGAGGCTCTCCGAGGCGGTATGGCCCTCGGATGGCTCGTGAGATGACGCGGCTCTCTGCAGTGACCGGGACTGGGATCGCTAGGGGGAGCGTGAACGGGATGATTGAGACATGACGGATCTGCGACGTAAAGAGTTTCGTAAGTACAGGAACAAGATAAAGTTTAAAGGAAAATATGTAAGGAAATGCAGGTAAGAGTCAATCACGTGAGGTTGGGAATAATAAGACCGGGAATTTTTCGACTCAAAACCGTTTTAAAAATAGTAATTACGTTCCGTCCTTGCATAAGTCATTTTGAACTAGGCATGGGTGATCAGGCCATGCGTAGTTAAAAACAATCATGCAATCGCGAAATTAATTCTCTAAAGTTTTGAAACCCATAATGATTTTCCGAAAAGCCTTGGTTATAGTTTGGTTTCGAAAACTTTTTGAAAATTTTTAAAACCGTTTTCACTATAACCTGTGCTCTGATACCACGTCTGTCACACCCCGCTATAGCGGAAACACGGAATGTGAGAGCTGGAATATCATTACACGGTTATAAGCAAATTAAACGATTCAAGTCATTTCATTTAAAATTAAAAACATTTCATAGTTCAAAAACAACCAAGCAGTTCAAAGTTTTAATCCAAGTACAAATACAAGTGTCCAAAATAAATTCCCAAAATAACAAGGTCTTTCCCAAGGTTCGCCTCACGTGACCAAATCGTCCCTTCCTTGCCATGCATCTCGACACTTACACTAATTTCCTGAAACATAAGATAAAGTGTCAACTACATTGAGTAGTGAGTGAGTTACAGTTTGAGTTTCGATAAAAGTTTCCAAAAATAGAAATATATGTAATTACGTCATAAGTAAAAAGGGACGGAGCGACGCTAGAACATATATATAAATAGTAAGGAGTTTCGTACACACGTAAGTAAAAAAAATAAAACTCGTATAAATACAGTTGAAGCGGAATCCATCGCTAAAATAAGGTATATGCGTAGGTAATATGTGCTTAACTAAATTAGTAACTCGTATCAATCACTTGGCATAATATAAATAGTAAGTTTACACTAAACCGATTGTCTGGTCAGGATCTAGCCCCAAAATGTTTCATTGAGTTTCCAACTGAATCTTAGTAATATGTACTTAGGTCGCTAACCCTGAGTAAGGAGTGACCTCTCCTAAGTATCGATACCCATAATACTAACGGCTATTTCTAATAGTGTGTAAAGTTTCCGAGTCAAAAACGGGGCAACTGAGTTCTGTTTCTAAAAATAGTAGTAAGTACTTACGGGTTTATATTTTCATCAAGGATTGGTTTCTCTAACAAGTATCCTAAATTTAGTTAACCAATTAAGGAGTATCGACACATATACGCATAATAGTTTCCAAAGTTTCCAAGTTTCCAAGTTTCATAGTTTCGTACGAGTTTCCAAAGTTTACGAGTTTCATCAGTTTCAAAATGTTTCAAAGTTTCACAGAAGTTTCCAAAGTTTCAATAAAGTTTCATAGTTTCAAAAGTTTCAATGAATCGCAAATAGTTTCGAAAGTTACATAGCATACAATCTTATGTTTCCCCCAAATAATGTTTAAAAGCATAAAAGTAAAACAAAGTGGGGTTGTAACTCACGGTTTGCAAAGACAAATACGAACTAGCACGGATGGAGCGGAACACGTCGGGAATCAAAGATAACCTAAAACACCGGAATTTTGTATAAGTTTTATTAGTATGATTTAGGTTATGTTAAGTTCTAATTTAACATTTTAAACCCCAATTTCTTATACTTTAGATTCTGTCCCAAAAGATTATCACGGAAAAGTTATATGTTTAAACGTGTTTGTGTACATTTTAAAGTCCGATTAGTCCAATTAAGTCCGAAAAGTGTCAATGTCCAAGGTCAAAGTGTATAAGTTATAGAAACCTTACGTTACTGAAGTTAAGCATATTTTACGGTGAAATTTGGGCAGCGCTTCCGCGCTATAAAAATTAAGTCCATTTTCCCAAAACACTTTCTCGCTTTAATGAACAATTCAACAATTATAAACAATAATACACATGTTTTAGGTTCTCAACTCATTCAAACTGTTATATTTACAAAATCAGTGGGTTCCCAGAATACATAATCTGTAATAAAGTTATTTGAGCTTATTTTCACGTTTAAAATTCTCAAAACGACAAATTTTTCGAACAGCAGGATCCAGACAGCGGCTGGAGACACTCAGCCGCCGGCTGGACCTTAGCCGTCGGCTGAGTGCCTTCAGCCGCGGGCCAGAGGCCTTCGGCCAGTTTCTTAGAGAGAATTGTTGAGAGAGAGAGACTAGGTGTTTTGTGTGTGTTTGATTCAAAATGAAAAGAGAGAGAGGTTAGAGTGGTGTGGGAAAGGGCCAAGACTGGCCTAGGGACTCAAAATGGCAGTTGTCTTGGTCCAATCCCGTAATTAAAAGGTTGGTCCAATCAGATTCATGCAAAAATGAGTCACCATCCACTGGACAGCGGCTTTCAGCCGCCGGCTGGCCATATCCAACCGCTGGCTGACAGCCTTCAACCGTCGGCTGGAAGGCTTATCCAGCTCGGTGACGTTTTAAGTTTTTCCGTTATAGTTAGTTAAGGACCAGAATCTTATTAGTTTCCGTTATGAACTTAGTCAAGTTCTTGTATGGTTTATTTGGTGTTAGAATATATAAGTTGATTCCGACTTTGGTTCCGACTCAATTAAAGACTCAACAAGTACGGACTAGAACAATAAGAACACAATAACGAGAGCAGCTAGAGATTCGAACCGATATAGTAACTGAGAATCACCCGAATTTTTGACGGTTGTCACAGTTAGCAACACCGACTTATTACCAACTTTTGACTGACAAGTGTAATGACTTGTTCAGTGGAATCAATGCCTTGACATGCTTTATTAAAAGCCTGTATGATGTAAATGAAACATTGTTTCACCTACGCTAACCCTATCAAGTTATAATTTTAATATAGTAGAAGATAAAAATCTCGGGATTCAAAGTGATCCAGAGAAAATGCCACGTAGGTATAAGATATGGATAAAAGTCGGTGTTAGGAACAACGACTTATTACCAACTTTTGACTGACAAGTGTAATGACTTGTTCAGTGGAATCAATGCCTTGACAGGCTTTATTAAAAGCATGTATGATGTAAATAAAACATTGTTTCACCTACTCTAACCCTATCAAGTTATTATATTTAACTTGCACACGCCGACAACAAATTAAATCTCATAACCATGGCTTCTTCCAGCAATTCGTATGCAGACACCTCCAATACCCTGGACACTCTTTTCAAACATATAGAAGAGCATAAAAAGCGTTACGAAAAACTAAATTACTTTATCAAAAGTTTCCAGAAAGCTGAAAATGAAAAAATCCAACTCATATAATCACTTAAAGATAACCCCCACCTATTATTTTTAGAACAAGATTATCTCAACCTCCTTCGTCTCCAGTGCGTGAAATATTGGGAAAATACGTCGAAATGTACTGAGTTGCTCAGTCGGATTGATCTTTAACTTGAAGAGAAACATGAATTTATAGAGAGAAATTTCAACGTGAACAAAGGTCTACATGCGGTCAACATCTTCGAAAACAACGAACAAGCTATCATACCAGCTGAAAGTGCTGAGGGAGTTTTCCTTCACGGAGACAAAGGAAAGAATGAAGACGACCAATATTGTAAAATTTCTTTTTTACAAGACGACGTCAAATGTTCTAGAACGCTTTGGGTCATTTTGTTAGGATTTATGCCAGACAATGCATTGTGGGAAATTGTAAGCTTGTGATCTTTGCAATTTAAAGTTTTTTTATTGTGTATATTATTAATTTTTTTTTCGTTATTTCAGCATGTCGATGCATGGATAAGGCGGTCACAACTGGTTCATAGACATTTAATAGAAAAGGAAGCAATTCGCACAAGAACCAGGTATGTAGTTGTGCCTATATCGTTTTATGAAGATTTTTACGATCATTAAATTTGGGACAAATACTTTGATCTAGCGCATGGATATATAAAACCATATATACGCTGGAAGAACGTTGATTTAGTCCTTTTTCCAATTTGTTGTCCAAATAATTATTGGTTTCTTATTCAATATAAACTTGCTGAAAAATGAGTTGACCATTTATGACTGTGATAAATCTGCTACTCCGACTGTTTATATGCGAAACTTAAAATCATTTTACCAAAAAAAACTTAGTATGGTTTTATAACTGTATAAGAGATACTAGAGCAATAGCAGAGCCAGTACCTCCTACGGTGCCGAGCCGCAGATTTATTTGAAAAATGTTAAACAATATTCAGGTAGTAAGTCGAACTCTACTTTGTCTGTATGTATGTTTATTCGCTACCTGGTCACTCGTGAATCCTCAAATGAAGTTACAGTCGATGTATCTGATGAACAACTACTGGATTTCAGAAAAATGATGACTATTGTACTTTATGCTAAACATACAATATAGGGTGATATTCCGACCGTTTATGTAATGTTTTATGTTTAAATATGTAATGTTTTATTTTAAATATGCAATGTTTTATTTTTAATCTATGTAATGTTCTATTTAAAAAATATGTAATGTTTTTACGTAATGTTTTTATTTAAAAATATTGATATGTAATGTTTTTATGTAATGTTATTAAATATGTAATGTTTTTAAAAATATTGATATCACATGGGTCTAATAATGAATGTACTTATAAATTTTGCAACTTTTGTTTTCTTTCTTCACGTGAATTGTCATAGAATATTCGATGAATGTACTTATAATGTCAAAAGCAACTTTTGTTTTCTTTTGTTTTTATGTAATGTTTTGATATCACATGGGTCTAATAATGAATGTACTTATAAATTCTACAAATTTTGTTTTCTTTCTTCACGTGAATTTTTATAGAATATTCGATGAATTTACTTATAATGTCAAAAGAAAATTTTGTTATCTTTTGTTTTTATGCAATGTTTTGATATCACATGGGTCTAATAATGAATGTACTTATTCTGCAACTTTTTGTTTTCTTTTGTTTTTATGTAATGTTTTTATGAATATTTTATATATATTGTTTTATGTATTTTTATATATATTATGTATGTATGAATAGAACACAAACAAATATTAAAACACGAAACAAAATTTAAAACACAAACAATATAAGTTTTTATTCATAAAAACATAAAACAAATAAAAATACAAACAATTCTGAAACTCTAGCGACGACGGGGAGGTTGTGGTAGAGGATGATTGTCCGTTCCACATCTGGTTGGTTGAGGATTCCTGAATGGTCTTGTACGTCGGTCTTGACCAGCGGTGACGTTTTATGTGTGGGGTGGTTGGTTGATATCTATGTTTTTTGATAACCCTAAATCACCAAAACTTTGAATTTGAACCGGGCTATTATCAGCATAGTCACACCGGTGTGCAACTATGTCAGTATCCGGGTCTCTTTGATAATTTGGTTGTACCTAGTTACTATGCTCCCTGGGCATATTTGGAGACAACGAAAACCACGCAGGGTAGGCTATCATGATTCTCGACACCACTTGCTCCAACATCATGCTGATATTGGGAACCACTCCCACCGGCCTGATACTGTTGCCCGTACTGGGAACCACTCCCACTAGCCTGAAACTGCTTCCCATACTCGGAATCACTCTAACCAGCCTGAAACGGACCTCCGTCATGGGGTTGAGACCCAGTGTACCGTTGAGGACTTGATGGACGTGGATAATAAGGAGGTGGGGGAAACGCATATTGTTGGGACCCGTAATTCATCCGGTACTGGTTATGACCATATCGCATAGCTTGAGTAGGGATTTGAACAAAATCCTGCCACATATCGCTATTACCCACTCCACTGTCGATTGTACGTTGTGGGCGATCGTGGATTTCCCTCAATGCTTCGTTCTACAAAATAAATTTAAATATATTAATATAATATAAAAATATATCATATATATATATATATATTGTTGGGTATATAAGGTTTAATACTGGTTGTGTCAGTTAGTACTGGGAATAATATTGTTAATACTGGTGAGTAATAAGTGTTTAAGATTACTACTGGTACTTTACTACTGCTGACATAATACTAGTAATAGTTTATACTGGCTGCATGGAATGCATGGTGAGAGTTTCTACTGGCGCGCTTGTTAGTACTATTAATGTGATAGATTTTGTTAGCGCATTGTAAGGAGATAATTATGTAAACAATATATTGATAATTATCTTTGTAGATTTGTTTAGATATAACCTAATCTTAATTAGGGTTTCCTCTAGATCTATATAAATAGATCCCTATGTCGTATGTAAACACACGTTTATTAACGATCATTATTCTTAATAGATTGAGGTTGTTGGTGGAAATTCTTGTGCTCTTAATTGTTAACATTTATTCACTCATATACATAAACTGTTAATCAATTAACCCTTGTTAATATCAAAGTGTTGATCCGTTGCAACTTCTTTGATAGATCTTGATCTACACGATTGTATTCATACAAGTATAGTTCGACAGATCCTAACAAGTGGTATCAGAGCAAGGTTGCTCTAGATCTACGATCAACAAGGTTTTTAAACAAGGTTTTTCACAAAAACAAAAACAAGATGTCTGATGTTACTGAAGGCGTTCAAGCAAATAGGGTTCCTGTTCTCACATCATCAAACTATGATATGTGGAAGAGTCGCATGTATCAATACATGTTACAAACCAAATACTCCATGTGGAAAGTGGTGAAGAATGGAGCTAAACATGCTCCTTTACCTGGACCAGATCTCAAGAACAAAGCAGTTGTTGAAGGTTCCGTTCAAACACTGACTGAATCAGAGAGAAGAGATACTCACAATTAATGTCAAGCGTTAAGTACTCTACTCGTTCCTATTTCTAATGAGTATCAACATCAATTCAGGAATTATACTGATGCTAAATTTCTATGGGAGGCCTTGGAGAAAAGATTTGGTGGAACTGCAAGTACAAGGAGAAATCAAAAGGATTTACTAAAGCAACAGTTTGAGAACTTCATGGCTGTGAAGGGAGAAACTCTCTCTCAAACCTTCGATAGATTCAATAAGCTGTTTGGTGAATTATCAAGCATGGGATTTAATACTGCTCAAGACGATATCAACAGGAAGTTTCTTCGAGCACTAGGAGAAGAATGGGCAATGTACACAGTCAACTATAGACAAGGAAGCACTCTTGACACAATGGAGATTGACGAACTGTACAATGAACTACGGGTATTTGAACCAGAAATCAAAAGACCAAGTAATAACTCAACACATAATGCAACATTTGTTTCTACTGGTGGAACACCCTCTGAAACTGGATTCATATCAAGTGAATCTAAAGGAAACAAAAATGAAGAAAGTGTTAGAGACACTTTCTTTCCGGTCATGGAAACTCTGGATTAGTTATTGAAGACTTGGAACAAGTGAATGTTGGTGACTTGGAAGAAATTGACTTAAAATGGCAATTTGCTATGCTAAGTGTTCGAACAAGAAGGTTCATGCAACGAACAGGAAGAAACAACTTTGTCCAGAGAATCAAGATAACCATCAGAAGCAGACAACTCAACATAATTCATCTGGATCAAATAGAAATTTTCAAGGGCGATCATCAAACTCTATTGCTCTAGTCACTCAAGATGGACTAGGATTTGATTGGAGCTTTCAAGCAAATGAAGAAACGACAAATCAAGCTCTTATGGCAGACACTCCTAAAGACAACATCCCACCTGAGGTACCTTCTGAACTCTGTACTCTTGCATGTATTAAACAAGTTAGGGAATATAGAGATCATAATAAACTTGTGTGTGAGTCTTTACATAAGCTAGAAGAAAGAAGAAAAGAAATGGCCACAGTCATTGCTAGTTATGAACAACAGGTTAAAGCATATGTCAAGAACGAATCAAAATATCAAAAAGATTTAGCAATTGCTTTATGGGAAAATGACAATGCATTAACTAAAGTTCTTAAGATGGAAGAACAGGTTGAAGAGATCAAAATAGAAAATGATCAAATCAGGCTCAATATCAAGAAGTATGAAAATGCTTCTAAAATTGTTGATCAAATTCTTAGATCTCAAGTCCATGGGAATAGCAAACAGGGGATTGGGTATAACAATGTGTCACCACCATTTAACAATAATTATATACCACCTAAGGCTGAGTCAAGTGAGGAACACAGTGATGAAGAAATTGCTGTTAACACTCACGCAAATGCTGATCCCATAAAAAATAAAATCTTGTTAACTAGACCCAAAATTAATGAACAAGTCAATGAAACATCTGTGACACAGGATAAATCTGGCGATTCAGAGTCTAGTAAACGTCCAATGTTGAAACAAGGTCAGAGCCCTACTTTTTACAAAAATCTCAATAATCGACCTGAAGTTTATAGAGAACGAAATTGGCATTGGGTGGGTCCAATGCCTGAGGGAAAAACATGTCAGTGTAAGTGTCAAATTAATTGTACATCTCGAGTAAGGGGAAATGTTCGAAACCGAAATCAAAAAATCACCCAACAGCGAGGAAAACAAACTTTCATTAGTTGTGACATTTGTGGAAGAAATAATCATTTGACTGTCTAGTGTTTCTACAATAGAAATCATCATCGTGGCCTTGGTTTTAAAAAGAACAAATCGAATGAAATCCCTAGATTTGGTAGGACAGCTCAAAAAATTTGTGAGCTCAATGAATGTGAATGTAAAAACACCAAAGTCAAACGTTCCACATACTACTGCCAAGAGAAACTACTGGAGAGATACCAGTAGTAAGTCTACCAGAAGATACTACAAGAACTCCACCAGTAGTAACTCGGACAGTAGTAACTCACTACACTTTCAAAACAAAAAATCTGCATATCAGTTCAAACATTTTGATTATGTTAATGAAGTAGGTAAACCCAAGACTACGTTGGCTTGGGTTCCTAAAAGAAACTAATCCTTTTTTCATGTGCAGAGCAAGCCAGGTGTCAAGAAAGGAGAGACGTGGCATGTAGACAGTGGTTGCTCTAGGCACATGATAGGAAACAAGTTGCAGCTCAAAGACTATGTTGAATATGATGGGGGCTATGTTGCATTTGGAGGAAATCCACGAGGAGGGAGAATTACAGGAAAAGGAACGATCAGCAACGGTACCATTACTTTTGAAAATGTTCTTTTTGTTCAAGAATTGAACTACAATCTGGTTAGTGTTTCTCAAGTTTGTGATAAAGAAAATAAAGTCTTGTTTACGAAAACAGAATGCATCATTCTTGATCCTAAGTTTGAAATAGGTGATGAAAGTATGATCATTATTCGAACTCCTAGGCAAGAGAATGTATATTGTTTAAACATGGACCAAATTCCTAATGAAGGAAAAGAAAACTGTTTTATCTCAAAAGCATCACAAGATGAATCTTCTTTATGGCATCAAAAAATGTGTCATATGAAATTCAAAAACATGAACAAATTGGTCAAAAATGGGTTGGTTAGGGGGTTACCACAAAAAGAATTTACGTGCAATGATCACTGTATTGCATGCCTCAAGGGTGAACAACATAAATCTTCTCATAAAATCAAAGACACAAACTCTAATCTGTCAAGTTTACACTTATTGCCCATGGATCTTTTTGGTCCTACACATGTTATGAGTCTAGGAAAGAAGCATTATTGTTTAGTTATTACTGATGACTTTACAAGATATACTTGGGTTTTCTTTCTTGGTACTAATGATGAGAACAAGACAGAGAAGAAGGTGAAAATCATCTGATGTGACAATGGGACAGAATTCAAGAATCAAAAGATGGATGAATTTTGCATAATCAAAGGAATTGAACGTCAGTATAGTGCTCCACGCACTCCTCAACAAAATGGAGTGGCAGAACGTCGAAACAGGACACTCATAGAAGCAGCACGATCCATGTTGGCTGATTCCAAACTTCCCGTTAAATTCTGGGCAGAAGCAGTTCACACTGCCTGCTATGTCCAGAATAGAGTATTGATTGCCAATCACAAACCAAGACCCTATATGAGCTCTTTAATGAGAGAAAGCCATTCATAATCTTCTTTAAACCATTTGGGTGTCCTTGTACAATCTTAAATACTAAGGAACATTTAGGGAAGTTTGACAGCAAGGTTTCTGATGGGTTTTTCGTAGGATACTCTACACAGAGCAAGGCTTACAGGGTTTATAACATCAAAACCAGGATTGTGGAAGAAAGCACAAATGTTTCGTTCAACGAAAAGACTTTCAATGCCACTGGAGAAGGACCCGATTGGTTATTTAATATTGATGAACTAACTCGTTCTTTGAATGCTCATTTTATAGGTCACAAGGACAAGAAATCGGACGAAGGTGTTAATAATGTCGAACCAGATACTACTGGGGAATCAGTTAATACTGATAACTCAGTTAAAACTAATAATCCAGTTAATACTGGTCCTTCAGGTAAAACTGGTCGCCCAGTTAATACTGGACATTCCAACGTTCCTACTGGTTCTAAAATTAATACTTGTGATCCCACTACAAACGGTTCACATGATAAACCTCGTTCTTCTTCTCCACGTGACCAATTCATCTACTTTCCATATATAAGCGTTGATGCTCCAGGAATGTCCAAGCCCGTCACCACTGACGCTGCAAGCTATGAGGATCCCCATGCTGATCCTGATCATGAGGATAGCCCAAAGGATGGTGAAACATCACTGTCTGAAGTAGAGGATCAATTCGTCAGTCCTACTCCAGCTGATACTGCTCAAGCGGAGGAATCAATATCCACTCCACAACTCACTTCAACTGATATTCCTGAACAAAATGATTCAAATTTGGATGAGGAAATTCCAGTCGATCCAGTTCAAACCCATCGCATCAACAGGGAACATCCTTTGGAACAAGTCATTGGAGATATTCTTTCAACAATCAAAACAAGAAAACAACTCCATCGTAGCTTTAATGAATGTCTACTTGTATGTTTTCTTTCTCAAATGACTCCAAAGAAGATTGAACAAGCGCAATCAAGGATCCAAGTTGGGTTGAAGCAATGCAGGAAGAGTTCTTACAGTTCAAACTACAGGCAATATGGACAATTGTTGTACGACCAAGTGGGAAACGCGTCATTGGTACCAAATGGATCTTCAAGAACAAAACGGATGAACGGGGCATCATAATCAAGAACAAAGCAAGGTTTGTTGCTCAGGGGTACACCCAAGAAGAAGGAGTGGACTATGATGAAGTGTTCGCTCCAGTTGCCAAAATTGAAGCCATAGACATTTTCTTGGCATTTTTCTCCTTCAAAGTATTCAAGGTGTATCAAATGGACGTGAAGAGTGCTTTTCTTTATGGCAAAGTTGAAGAAGAACTATATGTATGTCAACCTCTAGGGTTTGAGGATCCTGATCATCCTGATATGGTATACAGACTAGACAAAGCGTTATAAGGTCTTCACCAAGCTCCTCGTGCTTGGTATGATACTCTATCTGTTTATCTTCTTAATCACGATTTCAAGAGGGGTGCAATTAACAAAACACTGTTCATCAAGACTGTTGGGGGTGACATTATGCTTGTCCAAATCTACATCGAAGATATCATCTTTGGCTCTACAAATGATCTCTTATGCAAAGACTTTGAACAAATCATGCACAAGAAATTCAAGATGAGTTCAATGGGGGAATTAACTTTTTTCCTAGGTCTACAAGTCAAGCAGAGTCATGCTGGTATCTTTATTCACCAAGCAAAATATGTCAAATACATTCTTGAAAAATTTGGCTATCAAGATGCTAAACATGCAAGCACCCCCGTGGAAACACACAAACATCTTGCGCCCGATTCTGAGGGGGAGGACGTGGATGAGCATCTCTACAGATCAATGATTGGTTCATTAATGTACTTAACAGCATCTCGTCCTGAAATCATGTACAGTGTGTGTGTGTGTGTGCACGTTATCAGACTCGTCCCAAGATTTCATATCTCGCTGCCGTCAAGAGGATCTTTCGATATCTAAAGGGAAAACCGAATTTGGGTTTATGGTACCCAAGAGATTCTCCATTTGAGCTCATATCATACACAGACAGTGACTATGAAGGACAAAATCTTGATAGAAAGTCAACATCAGGAGGATGTCAATTTTTTGGATCACGTTTAATCTCATGGCAATGCAAGAAACAAACGAACGTATCCACATCCTCTACGGAAGCCGAATATGTTGCTGCATCAAGTTGTTGTGCACAGGTGCTCTGGATTCAGAATCAAATGATGGACTATGGTATCTCTTTCTTACATACTCCTATTTTTATTGATAATAAGAGTACCATAAGTATAGTCAATAATCCAGTCAAACATTCGAAAACTAAACACATCGAAATTCGATTTCACTTTATAAGAGATTGCAACGAAAAGAATCTTATATAAGTCGTCAAAGTTCATACTGATAATAAGTTTGCAGATCTGTTCACAAAAGCATTTGATGTGGGCAGGTTCACATTCTTGATTAACAGTACTGGAATGATTAATCCTGCTTAAACTTTCTCTTGTGAAAATAACAAATTAAAACATCTCAGAATGAATCTTGTGTGTGTTTAGGTTAATTTTGGTCATTAGTAATGTCATGATTTAATACTGTTGTTAGTTACTACTAGAAATCTTGATACTGGCAATAGTTAATACTGGTAATGAGTTTTAAACAGTTACTACTGATCCTTTCCATTAGCTGTTTTTAGTACTGGCAGTTGAAAAATTTTGGCGGGAAGATTAATACTGCCAAGTGGGAAGTTGGTTATTTTGTTTTGTGTGCAGGGGGCAATTAGTATAAATGGGGAATTAAATGACTACTTAAATTTCATTCGAATTACACTTTCGCTCTCTCTCAAATTGGAAATCCCCAAAATTCAAGGAAACCCTCTAAACACAAATCCTCTTCTTACGCAAACCCTAATCGTTCATTCATCATCTACAATCTCAAAATCAATGGCTGAACAAGAACAACAAGCACCACAAGAACAACAAGAGCAACAAGAACTTAACTTCGGACTAGTTCATAACATAGCCGCTGACTTTACACTTTATAAAGATATCGCAAACTTTCATCAAATCATTCGATTCTTCAGACGGTGATACATACATTATGCTTTAATGGTAAACCCTTCGGTTAATGAAAAGCACATTAGGGAATTTTGAGCAACTGCCGCTCTTGAAAACAGAAACAACCAAGAATGCATTCGTGCGGTTATTGACGAGAAGGAGATAGTTGTTACGGAGGCTACCATTCGGACTCATCTAACCCTTAACGATGTAGCAGGTATAACTTCTATCCCCAACAATGAAATTTTTGACATCTTTGAAAGAATGGGGTATGATGGAAGCCTTACTAAATTCACTTTTCAAAAGGCGCTTCTCTCACCCCAATGGAGGTATATGGTACATGTTTTACAACAATGTATCTCCAAAAAACGATATACCTGGAACGAAATTAATACCACCATAGCCACTGCTATGGCGTGTCTTGCAACCAACAGGGTATTCAATTTTTCAAACATGATTTTCATTGATTTAAAGTTCAATATTGCACACGTGGAAAACAAGCTTTTAATGTATCCAAGGTTCTTAACCGTCATATTTAATAAGGATATTAAAATCTTTCCAAAGAGGGAGGTGTTCTCATCATGGACTGTCATACACAGAAAACTTTTTCAAATATGAGAAGAACATAAAAAAACTTTTCTGGGAAGGTGACGCCATTGTTCTCAAATATGGTGGGTGTCATTGTTACATCCGGCGAAGGACCAAGTACCCCACTTGAGTCCCAACCCCCACCATCCACTTCAACTGCTAAACAGGTTACTAAAACCAAAAAGAGTGTCTCTAGTGCACCACCTCCATCCACTCAAAATGCACATCCGAAGGAGCATGCCCCAAAGGCCAAGCAGGGTCCTTCACCTCTTGGACCTAAAACCAAACAATTTAAACCATTGGTGAAACACGCTAAGAAGGTGGTCCGTAAGGAGCGGGGAGACCATGTTGAGCGGGCTCACACTACTGATGCATCACCCCGTGGTGCTCAGGGCAGTGTAACAGGCAATAAGACCCAATCAACGGAAACTATACATGAGGATGTTTCTCCGGATTCATCCTAACGAGGTACCTGGGGCCAAGAAACCAAATGGGAGATTGATGCACCTGCTAGGCAGGGGGCACCCTCTACATCCGAGGAACTGCCCATTGTTGGTACTCAACATCAGGGTGGGAAGGATAGCTTTAACTCCACCCCACTTGAATTGATGGAAATGTGCCAAAAGTTTATCTTGAAGGTGGAGGGACATGAGGATGAAATTTAACGGTTGAAGAAGCTTGTATCTCTATTAGTTCAGGAAGTCAAAGTTTGCAGATTTTTAATGAAGAAGGGAGGTGGAAAGAAAACTAGAAAGAAAGGTGCAAAGAAAGGTGCAAAGAGGGATGCAATGATAGATGAGGAGAATGTTGCCTCTAAGGGGGAGATGAATGCAGACAAGGAAGCTGAAACTGAAACAGAAGTCCCAGTTGTTGACACAAAGATTCCGGTTGTTGAAACATAGATTCTGACTGATGAAACAGAGGTAACAACTGAGAAGGAAACTACAATGCAACCACCAGTTAATACTGGTGAGAAAGAAGTTGTTAATACTGGTGAGGGTTCACTAGTTAATATTGGTGAAGAGCAATGTCAGACCCCGCTAAAGCGGAAACACGGAATGTTCCGGTTATAATATCAAGAGTCAAGATTACAACAATATAACCGATAAACAAAACATCAAACTAAATAGATCATGCCAAATGTTACAAACACATCATAAAGTCAAAAGCGATAAGACGCCAAGTACAAATACAAATCCAAAAGAAATAAACAAACGGATCGTCATGGAAATTACAACTAAACAGTTCAAATTCAAATTTCCCAAAAGCATGCGATCCGAAAATAAACTATGGCATGATTAACGGAAATCCTCAATTTCATGCAAAGCGTTAAAACGACATCAACAACATGTTGGTGAATTATTCGCAAATTTAAGTAAAAAGTGACCCATCGACAAGTTTCAGTAAACAATGTAAGTTTAAAATCATATATCTTGTATTCATCCAATTGGTGAAAGGTACTATGCCTAAGTAGTCATACATCTCGATCCTAAACCAATCAGTTTAATCCCCTATCCTAAGGTGTGTCAAACCAAAGGCCAACAGTTTAATCATACAGTTTAAAATTAAGGTCATAACATCTGCTCGTAGCAACAGTCTACAGAGGAATGTGGGTTAGGTACATAACCCAATACAGATCTATACATATGAACCACGGGAAAAAGCTTAACGAGTGTATAAGAGGGGAGCCACCATGGCTTAGACACTTAAAACTAAGGCAGACCAAATTCACTGGGTAAACAAGATAATTAATAACATTCTGCATTCATGCAGACAGTTTAAAATACACAGACAGTTTAAAATACGCTTTACAGCCCAAAAGTATTTAAGACAAGGGCTACGAATAACTCACAAAACAACTTCAGCAAATCTCGGGTAAATACAATCACGGGACCACAATTCCACCGTCTAAGTGCCCTAAAACAGTAAATAATATAGTCTTAGTATCTCTATAAGTATAGTTCGGTTTAGCCTTGTCGGTTGAGATTAATTTAATATAATATTCCAACGATTAATAAGTCGAATAAGGATGACGAGTTAAGAAGACGATGTTCCGCGCCAGAAAAGGGCCGATCGGCAAGATATCGATCTTTCACGTCAACAGCGACCGTTGGAAGCAAATGATAACTCCGAGTAGAAAAGAATATTAATACCGATGTTCATTATATTGACCAAGATCAAAGATGTTGACTTTATAAAAGTCAAATGTCAATTAGGTTGTCTTATTAAAAGTCAAAGTCAATTTAAAAGTCCAATTTGACACTTTGAATAATTTGAAATCTTTTCATACCAAAATATTTAGAGTAAAATGCCTTTCAAAACCATTTATAAAGTTTGTCGTAAAACATATTTGACAATTTAAAACGATGGTCAAGATTTGTGGCGAAGTTTAATATATCGCCAAAAGGTTGAAAATGTCCGTTTTAAGTAATGTTATGACATTTAGGATTTCGTTGGCGTCTTTGAGTCCAAAGACGATGTTATTGTATAATAAGTTACTTTTATATATAAGTTTACTCATACGAGTGTTTATGGTCGTAAAAAGTCGTGAATCGAAATTTCGGCAGCGCTTCCGCGTTAAAAAATATTCGTCCAAATTTCAGTCACTTTCCCGCTTGACAACAATTGCATTTTAAACCTTTCTCATAATACATAATATAATAATAAGTTAATTACGATACTTTCGGTTAGATTACATTTTAACATATTTCGTCCATTCTCAATCCAAATCCGACAATACATTAAGTGTTGGTCTAATATTTACTCCTAACCGTTTTCAAGGCTAAAACCGAATAACGACGGATAATGAAAATGAGGAATTTGAGAGAAAACGATTGTTACCGTTAGCACCCGCTAGAATATTCAAGAAAAGAATCCGGAACCAAAGACCTCGGTGGCGTGGTGATGAGGACAAATCTTCCTCCCAAAATAAAATACACTCACTGTTAATAAAGGTTCATAATATAACGAGTTTAAGGTGCAAATTTCACGGATTTACAAAGTTTCCAAAAATCTGGACCACGACCGCCTCGCGGTGGAGTGACTGCGCCGCGGTCGTATTTTCACCACGACCGCCTCGCGGTGGAGGCACCGTGACGCGATCACGACATCATATTTTTCAAATTTTACAAAAATCGTTTTATGTCGGAAAAATCATCTTTTGATGTAATAAGTTTAGACATGCAAGTTATGGAATCATCAAAACACTTTCAAACTACCATTTTGTTAAGTTTTTCACCATTTAAATCAAAGATCTATATACATATTTGTAAAACTTGATTTCAAAGATTTTTAACCATCAATTGTTATAAAACTCATTTCTATGCATTTAGATGATACATGCAATTGATAAGTCAAAGCAAAAACAGAAAGGACGAGTTGTTATACCTCAAAGAAAATGAAGATGTGATGATCTAAAATGACTTGATGGAATTTCTTGAAGCTTGATGGTGATTTTGACCCGAAAACGTTAGAGATAATTGAATGCTTCCAAAAGAATGACTAAACCTTACTCTCCTTGATGAAAATATTGATTTATGGTGGTGAAATTTGGTGTTTATTTGCTGAAAATCTCCGCCATAAGGATGAAGTTTTGAGGGAGAGTTTCAAAGGAAAATAAAGAGTGTGTGTGTGTGTGTTGTGGTTAATAAAATGAAGAAAAGAAAGAGAAAAGTGACTTAAAATCTCCTTGAGACTGCATTTCTGTCAATGTGGAAGGTCCAAATCGGGTTGAGGCAAGTGTCAAGCTCACACTACATGCAGAAATGACTCACAACTCAAAAAAAAAAAAAAACTGTCCAGGATTACTAATGCGGCGCGGCCAGCTCACCGCGGCGCGCTCGGTCAAATTCCCGGATTTCTTCGTTTTGTTCGTGTTGTCGTTAAGTATATGAATTCGTTTAGGATTCCCGATTATTTTACAAATGAACTTAGGAAAGTTCATTATATGATTTTTCTTGGTATTAGGATTCATTAAATGATAACTTTTAAGTTTTGGATTCGAGACACGCACGATTTCGGTAAAAGATAAAACAAGCGCAAAAGCACGATATCTCAAGTATAAAGGATCCGTTAACCGACAAATTTGGCATAAACCTTCTAACTTATAATTATGACAATACTAACTAATTGTCACTTAGATAAAATAAAATTATTACGTCTCAGGGGACGACTCAACAAATACAGAAAACCCGATACTCAATAACAGTAAATCGTGAGCAAAACAAAGCGAAATACAATGGTCAAATCAATTGCGAATAAAATTTAAATAATAACGGTAACATAAGTACTTCAAATTGACGGGACGTCACAGCCTCCCCCAGTTAAAAGAATTTCGTCCTCGAAATTACTAATGAGCATCGCTAGTAGAAAATAGATGGGGAAATTTCCGCTGCATTTCATCCTCTTGTTCCCACGTAAATTCAGCTCCAATCTTAGAGTTCCATTGGGCCTTCACATCCCGCTTATAGCGGAAACACGGAATGTTCCAGTTATAAAATCATGAGTAAAGATTACAACAATACAACCAATAAACCAACATCAAAATAACATTAATCATGCCAAGTGTTTACAAAATACATCACAAATTTCATTACAATAAATCAACATTCTCATCAAGGAAAGCTAGGGTAAATCATCCATGGGTTTCACATATTGATTTCTATCAATTTTTGGGTCAAAGATCACCACCAAAGCATCAAGAAATTCCATCAAGTCATTTTAGATCATCACATCTTCATTTTCTTTGAGGTATTATAACCTATCCTCACTATTTTGAATATGATTTATCAAGTGCATGTATCATCTAACTAGATAGAAATGAGTTTTATAAAATTTGATGGTTAAAAATCTATAAAATCAAGTTTTACAAATATGTATATAGATCTTTGATTTAAATGGTGAAAAGCTTCACAAAATGGTTGTTTGAAAGTGTTTTAATGATTCCATAACTTGCATGTTTAAACTTATTACATCAAAAGATGATTTTTCCGACATAAAACGATTTTTGTAAAAATTTGAAAATCTGATGTCGTGACCGCGCCACGGTGCCTCCACCGCGAGGCGGTCGTGGTGAAAATACGACCTCGACGCAGTCACCCCACCGCGAGGCGGTCGTGGTCCAGATTTTGGAAACTTTGTAAATCCGTTAAATTTGCACCTTAAACTTGTTATATTATGAACCTTTATTAACGGTGAGTGTATTTTGTTTTGGGAGGAAGATTTGTCCTCATCACCACGCCACCGAGGTCTTTGGTTCCGGATTCTTTTCTTAATTATTCTAGCGGGTGCTAACGGTAACAATCGTTTTCTCTCAAATTCCTCATTTTCATTATCCATCGTTATTCGGTTTTAGCCTTGAAAACGGTTAGGAGTAAATATTAGACCAACACTTAATGTATTGTCGGATTTGGATTGAGAATGGACGAAATATGTTAAAATGTAATCTAACCGAAAGTATAGTAATTAACTTATTATTGTATTTTGTATTATGAGAAAGGTTTAAAATTCAAATTGTTGTTAAGCGGGATAGTGATTGAAATTTGGACGAATATTTATGACGCGGAAGCGCTGCCGAGATTTCGACTCACGACTTTGCGACATTAAAACACTTATATAAATAATTTGTATACAAAAGTAACATATTATACAATAACTTTGTCTTTGGACTCAAAGACGCCAACGCAATCAAAAATATCATAATATTACTTAAAACGGGTATTTTCCACCTTTTTGCGACATATTAATCTTCGCCACATATTTGATCATCGTTTTAAGTCATCAAAATATGTTTTGCGGCAAACTTTATAAATGGTTTTGAAAAGGTATTTTACTCTAAACATTTTGGTATGAAAACACTTCAAATTATTCAAAGTGTCAAATTGGACTTTTAAATTGATTTTAACTTTAATAAGTCAACATGATTGACATTTGACTTTCATAAGTCAACATAATTGACCTTTGGCTTTTATAAGTCAACATCTTAATTTTGGTCGACATAATGAACATTTGTATTAATAATCCTTTCGACTCGGAGTTATCATTTGCTTCCAACGGTCGCTGATGACGTGAAAGATCGATATCTTGCCGATCGGCCCTTTTCTGGTGCGGAACATCGTCTTCTTAATTCGTCATCATTATTCGACTTATAAATCGTTGGAATATTATATTAATTTAATCTCAACCGACAAGGCTAAACCGAACTATACTTATAGAGATACTGAGACTATATTATTTACTGTTTTAGGGCACTTAGACGGTGGAATTGTGGTCCCTTGATTGTATTTACCCGAGATTTGCTGGAGTTGTTTTGTAAGTTATTCGTAGCCCTTGTCTTAAATGCTTTTGGGCTGTAAAGCGTATTTTGAACTGTCTGAGTATTTTAAACTGTCTGCATATATGCGGAATGTTATTAATTATCTTGTTTACCCAGTGAATTTGGTCTACCTTAGTTTTAAGTGTCTAAGCCATGGTGGCTCCCCTCTAAAGCACTCGTTAAGCTTTTGCCCGTGCTTGGCATAATATAACTTAAGTGTTCACACTAAACCGATTTACCAACCGTGAGGCCCCTTACCCCGACTACTTACGGGGAGTCATGTCTGATCGAGTAATATGTACTTAAGCTGCCGCCTAAGCAAGGAACGGTTATTCCTAAGTATCGATACCCATAATTACTAAACGGCTTAATAAAGCTAATAGTGTGTTTGCAAGATGGGCACTAATGTTTCATTTTTCAAACTAGTAGTAGTCACTTATGGTTAGTTATATCCCTCAAGAGTCACGTTAGTTATACGATCAATCAAAGTTCATACGAGTGCGGAGAGTGGCATTAAATAAATTAAATACGGTGCCGAGTGTGGCAAAAGTAATAAATTTATAACAGATTTGAACCAAAAAGCCGATTAAGGGTGGCAAACCATTTAGCCGAAAAAGGGTGGCAAACCATTTAGCCGAAAAAGGGTGGCAAACCATTTAGTTTTGTATGCCAAACGGGCAATTAAAACTGTTTTCACATGTAAGTTCCACAAAACGTTCAATAAGAGTTCAATAGTAATAAAACGTTCCAAGAGTTCATAATAGTTCCAAGAGTTCATAACAGTTCCAAAGTTCATAATAGTTCCAAAGTCATGTTTCCCCCAAAATTTATTTGAAAACAGTAAATAAAGTGGGGTTGTAACTCACGGTTTGCGAAGAATAGCACAATAGAGAGAGAGCGGTCGGAACGGGTCGAAATGGGTCGGAATCACGGAACTCCTATAGTAATACCAAGATTGAATGAGTATGAATGTTTACAAGTTTATAATGTCATTAGTTAACGAAAATGATTTTAATATAAGTGTTGGTTTTAGGTCTATCGAAAATCGGGCAGCGCTTCCGCGCCAAAATCCTTAAATCCAATTTTTAAACACTTTCCCGCTTAACAATTTCCAAAACATTTCACGTATGTTTACTAATACAATGTCATATAAAACTTGTTCGTTTAGTCCTTTTATATGTAAGTTACACTCATTACAGATTATAGTTCTTAAATTCAGTTTCGAACATAAGTTTAGAGCAACAAGTTTAGAGTTACGCTCAATAACGGTTTAAATAAGGTTTGGTAACAAGTCTTTCACCACGACCGGGACTGCGCCGCGGTCAAGAGGTCACCACGACCGCCTCGCGGTGGAGGCACCGTGGCGCGGTCATATGTTCACCACGACTGCCTAGCGGTGGAGGCACCGTGGCGCGGTCGCGAGACAGTTCATTTACCCAAAAATCGTTTTTAATGAAATTCGTCATTTTTTATTTGGATTTTGACATGCAACCAAAGATACACTTAAATAATGGATGTCTCATAGTTTATTTAGTGTTTTTAACCACAATCTATAGGTCTAACCATGCATTTACAAAAATCCCGTTTTTGTTCATGAATGGTAAAATATTTCGATATAAACTCATTTTTAGGTGATAGATGTTACATGCAACGAGTATAACTTATAAAGACAGGCGTTTTGAAGGATTTTTACCGAGAGTAAGATGGTTTGGAGGTGATTGGAGTGAACCCTTGATGATTTTGACCCAAAAGCTTAGTAATGAACTTTTAACCCAAAGAAATGCTACCCCTTTTCTTCTTCCTTGATTGATGACGATTTTTAGGTGTTTTATGTGGTCAAATTTCTGTATTTGTGATGTGAAACTTCTGTAATTGAAGAGGATTAGAGAGGGTGTTTGTTGCAAAGTTCAAGAGAGAGGGAGAGAGCTAGAGTGTTTGTGTTTAGGTGTGTGTATGTATGTGTTTAATTTTTGTGTTATAAGTGAGTAACAAAAGAGTCACTGGACTCATAAGAAGGCCTATAACATGTTTAACCCGGAGCCAAAGTGTTGGGCTCGGGTTTGGGTCCGTTTGCTTAAGTTTTGAGTTTAACCAAAAATGGCTAGTCTGTACCCTCCACAGCGGCGCACTGGGCTCACCGCGGAGCGCTGGAGGGCAGATGTTTGCCTTTTTTGTTTTTTTCGTTTACAAGATGAGATAACCAAGTATTTAACGAGTTGCATAACAAAAGTACATAATTAAGCGTTTAATAAAATTCCCAAAATGATAAAATAGGTCTTTTCCCAATTCTTGAATTTACATGACATGCCTGACCCATCCATAGTATGCACTTCGTGTCTTACATTCGGTTTCCTGAAAACATGAGATAAAGTGTCAACTAAAAATAAAGTAGTGAGTGAGTTACAGTTTTCTAGTCCTCGACCAAAAAGGGTTTAAGTTAAGTATATCAATACTTAATAGTTTTGAAAAGTAGAACAATGCTTAAAGAATAGTTTCGTTCCATAAAAGTTGCTCAAAAGGTAGTTCGATCCATAAAAGTTGCTCAAAAGATAGTTTGATCCATAAAAGTTTCTCAAAAGTTAGTTGCGGAGATCATATATCCATATACGCGCAAGATAAGCAAACTATTGATTGAAATCATGTATAACGACTGCTTGGCATAATATAACTTAAGTGTTCACACTAAACAGATTTACCAACCGTGAGGCCCCTTACCCCGACTACTTACGGGGAGTCATGTCTGATCGAGTAATATGTACTTAAGCTGCCGCCTAAGCAAGGAACGGTTATTTCCTAAGTATCGATACCCATAATTACTAAACTGCTTAATAAAGCTAATAGTGTGTTTGCAAGATGGGCACTAATGTTTCATTTTTCAAACTAGTAGTAGTCACTTATGGTTAGTTATATCCCTCAAGAGTCACGTTAGTTACACGATCAATCAAAGTTCATACGAGTGCGGAAAGTGGCATTAAATAAATTAAATACGGCGCCGAGTGTGGCAAAAGTAATAAATTTATAACATATTTGAACCAAAAAGCCGATTAAGGGTGGCAAACCATTTAGCCGAAAAAGGGTGGCAAACCATTTAGCCGAAAAAGGGTGGCAAACCATTTAGTTTTGTATGCCAAACGGGAAATTAAAACTGTTTTCACATGTAAGTTCCACAAAACGTTCAATAAGAGTTCAATAGTAACAAAACGTTCCAAGAGTTCATAATAGTTCCAAGAGTTCATAACAGTTCCAAAGTTCATAATAGTTCCAAAGTTCATTTAGATCTCATGTTTCCCCCAAAATATATTTGAAAATAGTAAATAAAGTGGGGTTGTAACTCACGGTTTGCGAAGAATAGCACAATAGAGAGAGAGCGGTCGGAACGGGTCGAAATGGGTCGGAATCACGGAACTCCTATAGTAATACCAAGATTGAATGAGTATGAATGTTTCCAAGTTTATAATTTCATTAGTTAACGAAAATGCTTTTAATATAAGTGTTGGTTTTAGGTCTATCGAAAATCGGGCAGCGCTTCTGCGCCAAAATCCTTAAATCCAATTTTTAAACACTTTCCCGCTTAACAATTTCCAAAACATTTCACGTATGTTTACTAATACAATGTCATATAAAACTTGTTCATTTAGTCATTTTATATGTAAGTTACACTCATTACAGATTATAGTTCATAAATTTAGTTTTGAACGTAAGTTTAAAGCATCAAGTTTAGAGTTACGCTCAATAACGGCTTAAATAAGGTTTGGTAACAAGTCTGCACCACGACCGCCTCGCGGTGGAGGGACTGCGCCGCGGTCAAGCGGTCACCACGACCGCCTCGCGGTGGAGGCACCGTGGCGCGGTCATATGTTCACCACGACTGCCTCGCGGTGGAGGCACCGTGGCGCGGTCGCGAGACAGTTCATTTACCCAAAAATCGTTTTTGATGAAATTCGTTATTTTCGAGTTAGATTTCGACATGCAATGGCTAAAAATAGTATAACCTTTTATAATTTCATTTTAGTTTGGATTTTCATCCATAAAAACAAGGATTTAACGTGACTTTTATCAAAAACCCATCAAAACCCGTTTTTGTTCATAATTGGTCAAAAATCTTCATATAAACTCATTTTTAGGTGTTAAATGATACATGTAATGAGTATAAATTATAAAGACAGAAGTTTTGAAGGATTTATACCGAGAGTAAAGTGATTTGAAGGTGATTGGAGTGAACCCTTGATGATTTTGACCCAAAAATGCTTAGAAATGAACTTTTAACCCAAATGTATGCAAGCTCCTTCCTCCTTCTTGTTTAAGAACGATTTTTGTGTGTTTATGTGATAGTTTTTTTGTGATTTAAGGGTGTTAAATCTCTGTAATGAAAGGTGTTTGTGGGAGATTTTGTTGAAAAAGTTTGAAATGAGAGAGAGTAGTAAAGAGAGTGTTTGTATGTGTGATTGTGTTTGGTGTTTGAATAGTTAGAATTGTGAGGTGTTAAGAGGGAGTCACTGGACTTCTAAAGGCCTCTAACACGTTTAACCCGGAACCAAAGGGTTGGGCTTGGGTTTGGGTTTGCCTGTTTAAGTTTTTGAGTTTAACAAAAATGGCTAGTTTGTACCCTCCACCGCGGCGCACTGGGCTCACCGCGGCGCGCTGGAGGGCAGATTTTTGCCTTTTTCGTTTTTTTCGTTCGTTTTAACGTTAAGCGTTTTCGTTAATTGAAAGTTTCCGGTTATTTAGATAGGAACTTAGGCAAGTTCACTAGGTTTTTCTTGGTATTAGGATTCATTTTGTGATTCCGAATCACACTCGTTTACGATACAAGTATAGATACGATCAATTCGAATTTAACTCAAAGATAGAGAATGCGGTTTTCACCGGAAATAAGACGGTTGTCACATTCTCCCCGGGTTGAAAAGAATTTCGTCCCGAAATTTAGTTCGCCTCATCGGAAGGAAGGATCTCTGAACAGATGTGGATACTTCTGAAGAATCTGGTCTTCACGTTCCCAAGTGAATTCGTGACCTCGTCGGGAATTCCACCGAACCTGTACAAATAGGGATACGACTTTGCTTGAGTTGTTTGACCTCTCGGTCTACCAGCTCAAGCGGTTCTTCGATAAAGTTAAGCTTGTTGTCGATCTGGACCTCATCCAGTGGAATGAAAATGGTTTCATCCGATAAGCACTTTTTCAAGTGCGAGACATGAAAGACGTTGTGAACGTTAGAAAGAGTCTGCGGAGGTTGGAGCCGATACGCCACTGGGCCGATTCGCTCAATTACCTCGAATGGACCTGTGTACCTCGGGCTTAACTTGCGGCATTTTCCCGAAACGGACCACCCCTTTCCATGGCGATATCTTGAGGAGTACTCTATCACCCACTTGGATTCTAGGGGTTTCCTTCGGTTGTCGGCATAGCCCTTCTGCCAGGTACGGGATGTCTTCAGTCTTTCCCGAATGGTAGTGATTTTGTCGATGGTTTCCTGGACGATATCGAGTCTTGGAAGTTGTCGATCGCCAGCTTCTAGCCAACAAAGCGATGACTGACACTTGCGTCCATATAAGGCCTCGAACGGTGCACACTTGATTCTGGCATGGTAACTGTTGTTATAGGAGAACTCGACCAAGGGGAGGTGAGCGTCCCAACTTCCTCCGAAGTCAACTACACACGCTCTCAGCATATCTTCAAGCGTCTGGATCGTCCGTTCACTCTGACAGAGAAGTGTACAACCCGACGATAATAAGACTAAGCATCAAATATCAATTAGGATAAATGCAGGTTGAACTAGATAAGAAAAGTACTCGTACCGGCTGAAGCTAACTTGGGACACTTGTCCCTACGATGATCAGGAGAACCACATTCATAACATTTTCCCTTCATGGTCTTACAGAATCTATCTGTGTGGCCCAGCTTCTTACATTTACTACATTCCCAACAAGCCATCTCCCTGGAATGGTGATTACTACACCGATCACACTTTTGATATTTATGCTGATTACAAATCACAATTGCTCTGCCTCGAGGATCCAAATCAGTCGAAGTTCCAGCATCCACTGCAACCAACTCAGGACACTTGTTCTTAAGATGCTCGGGAGATCCACACTCATAACAATTTCCCTTCGGGATCTTGCAAAACTTCTCGGTATGCCCTAATTTCTTACACCGTCCGCACACCCAACATTTTATCCCCTTAGCGTGGGGGTTACCACATCGATCACACTTCAGAGGCCTACTCTGGGCATTTGGAGCCACCGTTGCATATGCTTGCACAACCTGAGGAGCATCCTGCCTCCTAGCTCTCTTCGGCGAGTCCCCATAACGGTCTCCACCACCTCGTTTCCTTTCAGAGTTTTGCTTAACTACCACTGACGGTACTCCACCATCACGGACCGCATTCTGGATTAACGTGGTTACCATCTCCACAACACTCTGGAAAGTGCTCGGGTTGGAGGAAACATCTCCACCAAGTACACCAACCTCGGGTCCGCCAGACCCGGTATCCATATCCTCAGGACCATCGTGCCCCGTTCTTCCACCAGTACCATCAACCTCAGGGCCTTTACCTTTAACCTTCGGCTCGGAATCATCCTGATCCGAACCATCAGATCCCGTACCAGTTTCCGTATCGATACTATCCTTAATCTGAGCGATCATGGTAGGCATCATGGCTTTAATTGCTCGACTATGAGTTGTTTGACGTCCGTCGTCATATCCATTTCCTCATCACTTACTTCCACATTCGGAGTCGCGTCATCAGCTTCCGCGCTCGGACGACCATGTCTCGCTGACCATCTCGTCGCTGTCGTCTTCACAGGCGGCATCGTTCTAAAAGAGACGAAAGAAAATAAAACTCGATCAGCAAATGTGTGCAACACAAAAACAAGGCCAAACGCCAAAATACCAACGCGAAAATAAACACGTATGAAAAATAGTGCACACATTGCAATCAGAGAAAAATCGATTTTAAAAAAAAGCCTATGGTCATAGTCCAAGTGATTTACTCAATTAAAATCACTCGGTTCGCTATAACCTTTGGCTCTGATACCAACTTCTGTCACACCCCGCTAATAGCGGAAACACAGAATGTTCCAGTTATAATATCAAGAGTCAAGATTACAACAATATAACCGATAAACAAAACATCAAGTTAAATAGATCATGCCAAATGTTACAAAATACATCATAAAGTCAAAGGCGATAAGACGCCAAGTACAAATACAATTCCAAAAAAAATAAACAAACGGATCGTCATGGAAATTACAATAAAGAGTTTAAATTCAAATTTCCCAAAAGCAAGCGATCCGAAAATAAACTATGGCATGATCAATGGAAATCCTCAATTTCCTGCAACGCGTTAAAACGACATCAACAACATGTTGGTGAATTATTCGCAATTTTAAGTAAAAAGTGACCAATCGACAAGTTTCAGTAAACAGTGTAAGTTTAAAATCATATATCTTGTATTCATCCAAAAGTGAAAGGTACTATGCCTAAGTAGTCATACATCTCGATCCTGAACCAATCAGTTTAATCCCCTATCCTAAGGTGTGTCAAACCAAAGGCCAACAGTTTAATCATACAGTTTAATAATAAGGTCATAACATCCGCTCGTAGCAAGTGTCTACAGAGGAATGTGGGTTAGGTACATAACCCAATACAGATCTATACATATGAACCACGGGAAAAAGCTTAACGAGTGTATAAGAGGGGAGCCACCATGGCTTAGACACTTAAAACTAAGGCAGACCAAATTCACTGGGTAAACAAGATAATTAATAACATTATGCAATCATGCAGACAGTTTAAAATACACAGACAGTTTAAAATACGCTTTACAGCCCAAAAGTATTTAAGACAAGGGCTACGAATAACTCACAAAACAACTTCAGCAAATCTCGGGTAAATACAATCACGGGACCACAATTCCACCGTCTAAGTGCCCTAAAACAGTAAATAATATAGCCTCAGTATCTCTATAAGTATAGTTCGGTTTAGCCTTGTCGGTTGAGATTAATTTAATATAATATTCCAACGATTAATAAGTCGAATAAGGATGACGAATTAAGAAGACGATGTTCCGCGCCAGAAAAGGGCCAATCGGCAAAATATCGATCTTTCACGTCAACAGCGACCGTTGGAAACAAAAGATCACTCCGAGTCGAAAGCATTATTAATACAAATGTTCATTATGTCGACTAAAATTAAGATGTTGACTTATAAAAGTCAAAGGTCAATTATGTTGACTTATGAAAGTCAAATGTCAATTATGTTGACTTATGAAAGTCAAAATCAATTTAAAAGTCCAATTAGACACTTTGAATAATTTAAAGTCTTTTCTTACCAAAATGTTTAGAGCAAAATGCCTTTCAAAACCATTTTATAAAACTTGTCGTAAAGACATATTTCGTTAAATTAAAACGAGGTTCAACAATTTGTGGCGAAGTTTAAAGTATCGCAAAGAGGTTTAAAATGCCCGTTTTAAGTAATATTATGACATTTTTGATTGCGTTGGCGTCTTTGAGTCCAAAGACAAAGTTATTGTATAATATGTTACTTTTGTATACAAATTATTTATATAAGTGTTTTAATGTCGCAAAGTCGTGAATGGAAAATCCGGCAGCGCTTCCGCATCAAAAATTATTTGTCCAAAACCCGTACACTTTCTCGCTTGATAACAATTTACACTTTAAACCTTTCTCATAATACATAATACAATAATAAGTTAATTACCATACTTTCGGTTAGATTACATTTTAACATATTTCGTCCATTCTCAATCCAAATCCGACAATACATTAAGTGTTGGTCTAATATTTACTCCTAACCGTTTTCAAGGCTAAAACCGAATAATGTTGGATAATGAAAATGAGGAATTTGAGAGAAAACGATTTATACCGTTAGCACCCGTTAGAATATTCAAGTAAGCTTTCAGGGTAGTTTTAAGAGAGGCATGTCTCTCTTATGTAGGTTTTTGGTTTTGTAGTTTCATTTTGGTTGTTGCCCATGTCATGGGTTGAGATATAGGATTTCACCTATATCCATTGTACTTCAATGCTCTTTTTTGGTTATATAATTTACCGGGGTGAATTCCCTTTTACCAAAAAAAAAAATATTCAAGTAAGGAATCTGGAACCAAAGACCTCGGTGGCGTGGCGATGAGGACAAATCCTCCTCCAAAACACAATACACTCACCGTTAATAAAGGTTCACAATATAACGAGCTTAAGGTGCAAATTTAACGGATTTACAAAATTTCCAGAATCTGGACCACGACCGCCTCGCGGTAGAGTGACTGCGCCGCGGTCGTATTTTCACCACGACCGCCTCGCGGTGGAGGCACCGTGGCGCGGTCACGACATCAGATTTTTCAATTTTTACAAAAATCGTTTTATGTCGAAAAATCATCTTTTGATGTAATAAGTTTAGACATGCAAGTTATGGAATCATCAAAACACTTTTAAACAACCATTTTGTTAAGTTTTTCACCATTTAAATCAAAGATCTATATACATATTTGTAAAACTTGATTTTATAAAAGAATTTTTGCCATAAAATTTTTATAAAACTCATATCTATGTACTAGATGATACATGCAATAAGTAAATCATATGAAAAACAGTGATGAAAGGTTATTATACCTCAAAGAAAATGAAGATGTGAAGATCAAGCAAGAAGTGATGGAGATCCTTGATGTGTGAAGGTGATCTTTGACCCAAAAATTGATAGAAATCAATATGTGAAACCCATGGATGATTTACCCTAGCTTCCCTTGATGTTAAGCACGATTTATAGTGATGAAATTGGTGATTATTTGTTGTTTACTTGCTGGAATTTACAGCCACAAAGAAAGAAATTTGATAGAGAGTGTTTGTGTGTGTGTTTGAGTTTATGCAAGGAGCAAATGGGGAGAATGAAGTTTTGGGTTTTTGATGTTAAAGTGAAATGAAAGGGAACTTGTATTAGTGTTACATTGCTAAAAATCTGTATTAAGGTGGCTTTAACACCTGTTAGACAGGTGGTGAAACAGTTTGCCACGTTTTGTGTGACTCACGACTCAAACTCAAAGTGTTGTCCAGGGTTATGACCGCGGCGCGGCCAGCTCACCGCGGCGCGCTCGGTCGAATTCCTGGATTTCTTTGTTTTGTTCGTGTTTTCGTTAAGTATATAAATTCGTTTAGGATTCCCGATTATTTTACAAATGAACTTAGGAAAGTTCATTATATGATTTTTATTGGTATTAGGATTCATTAAATGATAACTTTTTAAGTTTTGGATTTGAGACACGCACGATTTCGGTAAAAGATAAAACAAGCGCAAAAACACGATATCTCAAGTATAAAGGATCCGTTGACCGAAAAATTTGGCATAAACCTTCTAACTTATAATTATGATAATACTAACTAATTGGCACTTAGATAAATAATATTATTACGTCTCAGGGACGAACCAGCAAATACAAAAAACCCGATAATCGATAACAGTAATTCGTGAACAAAACAAAGCGAAATTCAAGGGTCGAAATTAATTGCGAATAAAATATAAATAATAACGGTAACATAAGTACTTCAAATTGACGGGACGTCACAGCGGCAGACCAAATTCACTGGGTAAACAAGATAATTAATAACGTTCCGCATTCATGCAGACAGTTTAAAATACACAGACAGTTTAAAAGTACGCTTTACAGCCCAAAAGTATTTAAGACAAGGGCTACGAATAACTCACAAAACAACTTCAGCAAATCTCGGGTAAATACAATCACGTGACCACAATTCCACCGTCTAAGTGCCCTAAAACAATAAATAATATAGTCTCCGTATCTCTATAATTATAGTTCGGTTTAGCCTTGTCGGTTGAGATTAGTTTAATATAATATTCCAACGATTAATAAGTCGAATAAGGATGACGAATTAAGAAGACGATGTTCCACGCCAGAAAAGGGCCGATCGGCAAGATATCGATCTTTCACGTCAACAGCGACCGTTGGAAACAAAAGATAACTCCGAGTCGAAAGCATTATTAATACAAATGTTCATTATGTCGACTAAAATTAAGATGTTGACTTATAAAAGTCAAAGGTCAATTATGTTGACTTATGAAAGTCAAATGTCAATTATGTTGACTTATGAAAGTCAAAATCAATTTAAAAGTCCAATTAGACACTTTGAATAATTTAAAGTCTTTTCTTACCAAAATGTTTAGAGCAAAATGCCTTTCAAAACCATTTTATAAAACTTGTCGTAAAGACATATTTCGTTAAATTAAAACGAGGTTCAACAATTTGTGGCGAAGTTTAAAGTATCGCAAAGAGGTTTAAAATGCCCGTTTTAAGTAATATTATGACATTTTTGATTGCGTTGGCGTCTTTGAGTCCAAAGACAAAGTTATTGTATAATATGTTACTTTTGTATACAAATTATTTATATAAGTGTTTTAATGTCGCAAAGTCGTGAATGGAAAATCCGGCAGCGCTTCCGCATCAAAAATTATTTGTCCAAAATCCGTACACTTTCTCGCTTGATAACAATTTACACTTTAAACCTTTCTCATAATACATAATACAATAATAAGTTAATTACCATACTTTCGGTTAGATTACATTTTAACATATTTCGTCCATTCTCAATCCAAATCCGACAATACATTAAGTGTTGGTCTAATATTTACTCTTAACCGTTTTCAAGGCTAAAACCGAATAATGTTGGATAATGAAAATGAGGAATTTGAGAGAAAACGATTTATACCGTTAGCACCCGTTAGAATATTCAAGTAAGGAATCTGGAACCAAAGACCTCGGTGGCGTGGCGATGAGGACAAATCCTCCTCCAAAACACAATACACTCACCGTTAATAAAGGTTCACAATATAACGAGCTTAAGGTGCAAATTTAACGGATTTACAAAATTTCCAGAATCTGGACCACGACCGCCTCGCGGTAGAGTGACTGTGCCGCGGTCGTATTTTCACCACGACCGCCTCGCGGTGGAGGCACCGTGGCGCGGTCACGACATCAGATTTTTCAATTTTTACAAAAATCGTTTTATGTCGAAAAATCATCTTTTGATGTAATAAGTTTAGACATGCAAGTTATGGAATCATCAAAACACTTTTAAACAACCATTTTGTTAAGTTTTTCACCATTTAAATCAAAGATCTATATACATATTTGTAAAACTTGATTTTATAAAAGAATTTTTGCCATAAAATTTTTATAAAACTCATATCTATGTACTAGATGATACATGCAATAAGTAAATCATATGAAAACAGTGATGAAAGGTTATTATACCTCAAAGAAAATGAAGATGTGAAGATCAAGCAAGAAGTGATGGAGATCCTTGATGTGTGAAGGTGATCTTTGACCCAAAAATTGATAGAAATCAATATGTGAAACCCATGGATGATTTACCCTAGCTTCCCTTGATGTTAAGCACGATTTATAGTGATGAAATTGGTGATTATTTGTTGTTTACTTGCTGGAATTTACAGCCACAAAGAAAGAAATTTGATAGAGAGTGTTTGTGTGTGTGTTTGAGTTTATGCAAGGAGCAAATGGGGAGAATGAAGTTTTGGGTTTTTGATGTTAAAGTGAAATGAAAGGGAACTTGTATTAGTGTTACATTGCTAAAAATCTGTATTAAGGTGGCTTTAACACCTGTTAGACAGGTGGTGAAACAGTTTGCCACGTTTTGTGTGACTCACGACTCAAACTCAAAGTGTTGTCCAGGGTTATGACCGCGGCGCGGCCAGCTCACCGCGGCGCGCTCGGTCGAATTCCTGGATTTCTTTGTTTTGTTCGTGTTTTCGTTAAGTATATAAATTCGTTTAGGATTCCCGATTATTTTACAAATGAACTTAGGAAAGTTCATTATATGATTTTTATTGGTATTAGGATTCATTAAATGATAACTTTTTAAGTTTTGGATTCGAGACACGCACGATTTCGGTAAAAGATAAAACAAGCGCAAAAACACGATATCTCAAGTATAAAGGATCCGTTGACCGAAAAATTTGGCATAAACCTTCTAACTTATAATTATGATAATACTAACTAATTGGCACTTAGATAAAATAATATTATTACGTCTCAGGGACGAACCAGCAAATACAAAAAACCCGATAATCGATAACAGTAATTCGTGAACAAAACAAAGCGAAATTCAAGGGTCGAAATTAATTGCGAATAAAATATAAATAATAACGGTAACATAAGTACTTCAAATTGACGGGACGTCACAGCGGCAGACCAAATTCACTGGGTAAACAAGATAATTAATAACGTTCCGCATTCATGCAGACAGTTTAAAATACACAGACAATTTAAAAGTACGCTTTACAGCCCAAAAGTATTTAAGACAAGGGCTACGAATAACTCACAAAACAACTTCAGCAAATCTCGGGTAAATACAATCACGTGACCACAATTCCACCGTCTAAGTGCCCTAAAACAATAAATAATATAGTCTCCGTATCTCTATAATTATAGTTCGGTTTAGCCTTGTCGGTTGAGATTAGTTTAATATAATATTCCAACGATTAATAAGTCGAATAAGGATGACGAATTAAGAAGACGATGTTCCGCGCCAGAAAAGGGCCGATCGGCAAGATATCGATCTTTCACGTCAACAGCGACCGTTGGAAACAAAAGATAACTCCGAGTCGAAAGGATTATTAATACAAATGTTCATTATGTCGACTAAAATTAAGATGTTGACTTATAAAAGTCAAAGGTCAATTATGTTGATTTATGAGAGTCAAATGTCAATTATGTTGACTTATGAAAGTCAAAATCAATTTAAAAGTCCAATTTGACACTTTGAATAATTTAAAGTCTTTTCTTACCAAAATGTTTAGAGCAAAATGCCTTTCAAAACCATTTTATAAAACTTGTCGTAAAGACATATTTCGTTAAATTAAAACGAGGTTCAACAATTTGTGACGAAGTTTAAAGTATCGCAAAGAGGTTTAAAATGCTCGTTTTAAGTAATATTATGACATTTTTGATTGCGTCGGCGTCTTTGAGTCCAAAGACAAAGTTATTGTATAATATGTTACTTTTGTATACAAATTATTTATATAAGTGTTTTAATGTCGCAAAGTCGTGAATGGAAAATCCGGCAGCGCTTCCGTATCAAAAATTATTTGTCCAAAATCCGTACCCTTTCCCGCTTGATAACAATTTACACTTTAAACATTTCTCATAATACATAATACAATAATAAGTTAATTACCATACTTTCGGTTAGATTACATTTTAACATATTTCGTCCATTCTCAATCCAAATCCGACAATACATTAAGTGTTGGTCTAATATTTACTCCTAACCGTTTTCAAGGCTAAAACCGAATAACGTTGGATAATGAAAATGAGGAATTTGAGAGAAAACGATTGTTACCGTTAGCACCCGTTAGAATATTCAAGTAAGGAATCCGGAACCAAAGACCTCGGTGGCGTGGCGATGAGGACAAATCCTCCTCCAAAACACAATACACTCACCGTTAATATAGGTTCACAATATAACGAGCTTAAGGTGCAAATTTAACGGATTTACAAAATTTCCAGAATCTGGAATACGACCACGGCGCAGTCTGTCACACCCCGCTAAAGCGGAAACACGAGATGTGAAGAGCAAAGATATCATTACACGAGTTATAATTAAAAACATACGGTTACAAGTCATTAGGATAGAAAATTCGAGTTTACAAGATGAAATAACCAAGTATTTAACGAGTTGCATAACAAAAGTACATAGCTAAGCGTTTAATAAAATTCCTAAAATGATAAAATAGGTCTTTTCCCAATTCTTGAATTCACATGACATGCCTGACCCATCCACAGTATGCACTTCGTGTCTTACATTCGGTTTCCTGAAAACATGAGATAAAGTGTCAACTACAATAAAGTAGTGAGTTAGTTAAAGTTTTATAGTGCTCGACTAAAAGGTATAAGTTAAGTATATCAATACTTAATAGTTTTGATAAGTAGAACAATACTTAAAGAATAGTTTCGATCCATAAAACTTGCTCAAAACACAGTTGCGGAGATCGTATATCCATATACGCGCAATAAAAGTAAACAATTGATTGAATTCATGTATAACGACTACTTGGCATAATATAACTTAAGTGTTCACACTAAACCGAATTACCAACCGTGAGGCCCCTTACCCCGACTACTTACGGGGAGTCATGTCTGATCGAGTAATATGTACTTAAGCTGCCGCCTAAGCAAGGAACGGTTATTTCCTAAGTATCGATACTCATAATTACTAAACGGCTTATCAAAGCTAATAGTGTGTTGCGAGATGGGCACTAATGTTTCATTCTTCAAACTAGTAGTAGTCACTTATGGTTAGTTATATCCCTCAAGAATCACGTTAGTTATACGATCAATCAAAGTTCATACGAGTGCCGAGTGTGGCATTAAATAAATTAAATACGGTACCGAGTGTGGCAAAAGTAATGAATTTATAACAGATTTGAACCAAAAAGCCGATTAAGGGTGGCAAACCATTTAGCCGAAAAAGGGTGGCAAACCATTTAGCCGAAAAAGGGTGGCAAACCATTTAGCTTTGTATGCCAAACGGGCAAATAAAACTGTTTACGCATAAGTTTCACAAAAACGTTCAATACGAGTTCATAATAGCATCAAAAGTTCATAACAGTTCCAAAGTTCATTTAGATCTCATGTTTCCCCCGAAAATTATTTGAAAACAGTATATAAAGAGGGGTTGTAACTCACGGTTTGCGAAGATAAGCTACGAGCGCGAAGAGTGATCGAAACGGGTCGGGAATCACGGGAATCCTATTGTAATACCAAGATTTAATGAGTACCAATGTTTATACGTTTATTAGATAATGATATGTTTTTATTTTAAGTGTCGGTTTTAGGTCTACCGAAAATCGGGCAGCACTTCCGCGCCAAAATCATTAAGTCCAATTTTAAACACTTTCCCGCTTAACAATTTCCATAAACATATTACATATATTTACCAATACAATGTCATATAAAACTTGTTCGTTTAGTCCTTTTATATGTAAGTTACACTCATTACAGATTATAGTTCTTAAATTCAGTTTCGAACATAAGTTTAGAGCAACAAGTTTAGAGTTACGCTCAATAACGGTTTAAATAAGGTTTGGTAACAAGTCTGCACCACGACCGCCTCGCGGTGGAGGGACTGCGCCGCGGTGAAGAGGTCACCACGACCGCCTCGCGGTGGAGGCACCGTGCATATGTTCACCACGACTGCCTCGCGGTGGAGGCACCGTGGCGCGGTCGCGAGACAGTTCATTTACCCAAAAATCGTTTTTGATGAAATTCGTTATTTTTGAGTTGGATTTCGACATGCAACCAAAGTTACACTTAAATAATGGATGTATCATAGTTTATTTAGTGGTTTCAACCACAATCTATAGGTCTAACCATGCATTTACAAAAATCCCGTTTTTGTTCATGAATGGTGAAATATTTCGATATAAACTCTTTTTTAGGTGATACATGTTACATGCAACGAGTATAACTTATAAAGACAGAGGTTTTGAAGGATTTTTACCGAGAGTAAGATGGTTTGGAGGTGATTGGAGTGAACCCTTGATGATTTTGACCCAAAAGCTTATTAATGAACTTTTAACCCAAAGAAATGCTACCCCTTTTCTTCTTCCTTGATCACGATTTTTAGGTGTTTTATGTGGTCAAATTTCTGTATTTGTGATGTGAAACTTCTGTAATTGAAGAGGATTAGAGAGGGTGTTTGTTGCAAACTTCAAGAGAGAGAGAGAGAGAGCTAGAGTGTTTGTGTTTAGGTGTGTTAAGTGAGTAACAAAAGAGTCACTGGACTCATAAGAAGGCCTATAACATGTTTAACCCGGAGCCAAAGTGTTGGGCTCGGGTTTGGGTCCGTTTGCTTAAGTTTTGAGTTTAACCAAAAATGGCTGGTCAGTACCCTCCACCGCGGCGCGCTGGAGGGCAGATTTTGCCTTTTTCGTTTCTCGTTCGTTCCAATGTTAAGCGTTTCGTTAGTAGAAAGGTTTCGGTTATTTTAAATAGGAACTTAGACAAGTTCACTAGGTGTTTTTCTTGGTATTAGGATTCATTTTGTGATTCTGATTTCGATTCCAAAACACACAAGTTTATGAGACAAGTACGACAAGATCAATTCGAGTTAAGTCAAAGATAGAGAATGTAGTTTTCACCGGAAATAAGAGGGTTGTCACATTCTCCCCGGGTTGATAAGAATTTCGTCCCGAAATTTAGTTCGCCTCATTGGGGGAAATAGATCTCTGAATAGATGTGGATGCTTATGAGGGATCTGGTCTTCACGTTCCCACGTGAATTCGTGACCTCGTCGGGAATTCCACCGAACCTGTACAATGAGGATACGACACTGCTTGAGTTGTTTGACCTCTCGATCCACAACCTCAAGCGGTTCTTCGATAGAGTTGAGTTTGTTGTCGATCTGGACCTCGTCCAGTGGAATGACAATGGTCTCGTCCGATAAGCACTTTTTCAAGTGCCAGACATGAAAGACGTTGTGGACGTTAGAAAGAGTCTGCGGAATTTGGAGCCGATACGCCAACGGGACGATTCGCTCTATTACCTCGAATGGCCGGTGTATCTCAGACTTAGGTTGCCGCGTTTCCCGAAACGGACCACCCCTTTTCCATGGCGATATCTTTAGGAGTACTCTATCGCCCACCTGGAATTCGAGGGGTTTCCTCCGGTTATCGGCATAGCTCTCCTGCCGAGTACGAGATGTCTTCCGCCTTTCCCGAATGGTAGTAATTTTGTCGATGGTTTCTTGGACGATATCGAGCCTTGTAAGTTGTCGATCGCCAACTTCTAGCCAACAAAGCGGTGACCGACACTTGCGTCCATATAAGGCCTCGAACGGTGCACACTTGATGCTGACATGGTAGCTGTTGTTATAGGAGAACCCGACCAAGGGGAGGTGAGCGTCCCAACTTCCTCCGAAGTCAACTACACACGCTCTCAGCATATCTTCAAGCGTTTGGATCGTCCGTTCACTCTGACCATCGGTCTGAGGGTGGTATGCGGTGCTGAGGTCTAGTCGCGTTCCCAACGATTTCTGAAGGGCATTCCCAAAACGGGACGTGAATCGACTATCCCTATCGGAGATAATGAAGAGAGGTGTTCCGTGATGAGAGATGATCTCGTTGATGTAGATTTGAGCGAATTTCTCCATCGAGTGTTTTTCTCGTACCGGGAGGAAATGAGCGGATTTTGTCAAACGGTCAAGTCTGTCACACCCCGCTAAAGCGGAAACACGAGATGTGAAGAGCAAAGATATCATTACACGAGTTATAATTAAAAACATACGGTTACAAGTCATTGAGATAGAAAATTCGAGTTTACAAGATGAAATAACCAAGTATTTAACGAGTTGCATAACAAAAGTACATAGTTAAGCGTTTAATAAAATTCCTAAAATGATAAAATAGGTCTTTTCCCAATCCTTGAATTCACATGACATGCCTGACCCATCCACAGTATGCACTTCGTGTCTTACATTCGGTTTCCTGAAAACATGAGATAAAGTGTCAACTACAATAAAGTAGTGAGTGAGTTACAGTTTTCTAGTCCTCGACTAAAAGGTTTAAGTTAAGTATATCAATACTTAATAGTTTTGATAAGTAGAACAATACTTAAAGAATAGTTCCGATCCATAAAAGTTGCTCAAAAGACAGTTCGATCCATAAAAGTTGCTCAAAAGACAGTTCGATCCATAAAAGTTGCTCAAAAGACAGTTGCGGAGATCGTATATCCATATACGCGCAATAAAAGTAAACAATTGATTGAATTCATGTATAACGACTACTTGGCATAATATAACTTAAGTGTTCACACTAAACCGAATTACCAACCGTGAGGCCCCTTACCCCGACTACTTACGGGGAGTCATGTCTGATCGAGTAATATGTACTTAAGCTGCCGCCTAAGCAAGGAACGGTTATTTCCTAAGTATCGATACTCATAATTACTAAACGGCTTATCAAAGCTAATAGTGTGTTGCGAGATGGGCACTAATGTTTCATTCTTCAAACTAGTAGTGGTCACTTATGGTTAGTTATATCCCTCAAGAGTCACGTTAGTTATACGATTAATCAAAGTTCATACGAGTGCCGAGTGTGGCATTAAATAAATTAAATACGGTGTCGAGTGTGCCAAAAGTAATGAATTTATAACAGATTTGAACCAAAAAGCCGATTAAGGGTGGCAAACCATTTAGCCGAAAAAGGGTGGCAAACCATTTAGCCAAAAAAGGGTGTCAAACCATTTAGCCAAAAAAGGGTGGCAAACCATTTAGCTTTGTATGCCAAACGGGCAAATAAAACTGTTTACGCATAAGTTTCACAAAAACGTTCTATACGAGTTCATAATAGCATCAAAAGTTCATAACAGTTCCAAAGTTCATTTAGATCTCATGTTTCCCCCAAAAATTATTTGAAAACAGTATATAAAGTGGGGTTGTAACTCACGGTTTGGGAAGATAAGTTGCGAGCGCGAAGAGTGATCGAAACGGGTCGGGAATCACGGGAATCCTATTGTAATACCAAGATTTAATGAGTACCAATGTTTATACGTTTATTAGATAATGATATGCTTTTATTTTAAGTGTCGGTTTTAGGTCTACCGAAAATCGGGGAGCGCTTCCGCGCCAAAATCATTAAGTCCAATTTTAAAGACTTTCCCGCTTAACAATTTCCATAAACATATTACATATATTTACCAATACAATGTCATATAAAACTTGTTCGTTTAGTCCTTTTATATGTCAGTTACACTCATTACAGATTATAGTTCTTAAATTCAGTTTCGAACATAAGTTTAGAGCAACAAGTTTAGAGTTACGCTCAATAACAGTTTAAATAAGGTTTGGTAACAAGTCTACACCACGACCGCCTCGCGGTGGAGGGAGTGCGCCGCGTTCAAAAGGTCACCACGACCGCCTCGCGGTGGAGGCACTGTGGCGCGGTCATATGTTCACCACGACTGCCTCGCGGTGGAGGCATCGTGGCGCGGTCGCGAGACAGTTCATTTACCCAAAAATCGTTTTTGATGAAATTCGTTATTTTTGAGTTGGATTTCGACATGCAACCAAAGATACACTTAAATAATGGATGTCTCATAGTTTATTTAGTGTTTTTAACCACAATCTATAGGTCTAACCATGCATTTACAAAAATCCCGTTTTTGTTCATGAATGGTGAAATATTTCGATATAAACTCATTTTTAGGTGATAGATGTTACATGCAACGAGTATAACTAATAAAGACAGAAGTTTTGAAGGATTTTTACCGAGGGTAAGATGGTTTGGAGGTGATTGGAGTGAACCCTTGATGATTTTGACCCAAAATCTTAGTAATGAACTTTTAACCCAAAGAAATGCTACCCCTTTTCTTCTTCCTTGATTGATGATGATTTTTAGGTGTTTTATGAGCTCAAATTTCTGTATTTGTGATGTGAAACTTCTGTAATTGAAGAGGATTAGAGAGGGTGTTTGTTGCAAACTTCAAGAGAGAGAGAAAGAGCTAGAGTGTTTGTGTTTAGGTGTGTGTATGTATGTGTTTAATTTTTGTGTTATAAGTGAGTAACAAAAGAGTCACTGGACTTATAAGAAGGCCTATAACATGTTTAACCCGGAGCCAAAGTGTTGGGCTCGGGTTTGGGTCCGTTTCCTTAAGTTTTGAGTTTAACCAAAAATGGCTGGTCTGTACCCTCCACCGCGGCGCACTGGGCTCACCGCGGCGCGCTGGAGGGCAGATTTTGCCTTTTTCGTTTCTCGTTCGTTCCAATGTTAAGCGTTTCGTTAGTTGAAAGGTTCCGGTTATTTTAAATAGGAACTTAGACAAGTTCAGTAGGTGTTTTTCTTGGTATTAGGATTCATTTTGTGATTCTGATTTCGATTCCAAAACACACAAGTTTATAAGACAAGTACGACAAGATCAATTCGCGTTAAGTCAAAGATAGAGAATGTAGTTTTCACCGGAAATAAGACGGTTGTCACAAGCAAGCACCTAGTACTGGTAATATCATGATTGATGATTCAACCTTAGCTTATCAACTTGACAAGATCAAAGATGAGAAAGCTAAACAAGAGAAAGAGAAAGCTGAAGCTCTAAGAAAGAAACAAATAGTTGTTGCAGTTGCACGCCAAAGAAAAGCAGCAGCTATGCAACCAAAAGAAAAACCTGTCACTTTTGATGAATCTGCAGGTACAAACGAAGATGTTCCTCCCGAGTCAAAGAAAAGAACTAGGTATATTACAACAAAGAAGGGACTTCAAAAAGTCAATCTTGATGACCCAGAACACACAAACAAGAGGAAAGGAAAGGTGGTGCAGAAGTCAAAAGAATAAAAGGAGGAGGAGGAATTAAAAAGGAAACAAAAGATTGCAGAGGAAAGAGATGAAAGGAATAGGCTAGCAGAGTTAGAAAAAGAAAGAATGGAGCAAGAAAGAGCTACCGTTGAGCTATTAAAGAAACTGGAACAAGAAGATCACAATGCATAACAAGCAACTACTCAAGCAGAGAGAGAAAGACTGCAAAAGTTTGCACAAAAAGATGTTCATGCACAAAGAATGGCTGAAGAACAAATTCAAGATGAGCTAAAACGCAAAGCTCAAGAAAAGAATGACGTTGAACTGGCCCAGAAGATGATAGACAGAGATGAACTCTTGTTACAAAAGAAAAGAAGAAAAGAAGAAAGAAGCAAGAGTACAATTAAAAGAAACAAAACAAGAGCAGAGGATAAGAAGAAATATACTGATTTCTTGAAATCTACTGGGAAATACAGTGGTAAGCAGTTGGGGCCTATGAAGCTTGATGATGTCTTGTCATTATACATCAAGGAAAAACGTATTTTGAAGGCTGCCCAAGAAAAAGCATCATTGGAAAGGGAAAGGCAAGAAAGGGAAAGGGAGCGAGCTCTTAAAGCTGCTCGAGATAGAGGATACAGAGTGGTCCACTTTGGTAAAAAGAAAGAAATTGGACTAAAAGTGGAAAAAGAAAAAGCTCAACCACAGTTTTTACCGATGAAAAGAAGATATCCAGGTGACATTCCTACTGCTAAAACGTCAAGACCAACAGTAGAAACTGTTAATACTGGTACAAAAATAAAGGAAGGTACTGGTTTCACTGATCAAGCTGAAGTGAAGAAAAATAGAGTTGAGCAAGAGAAGAAATCTACAAGTCAAAGTTCTAAGGGCAATGATATGGAGAAAGAAGTTGAAAAGGAAGAAGAGAAACCAAAAATTGTCCAGGTCAAGCTAGAAGATATTTCTGTAAATTTTGTGTTTGGTTGTGTTCCTGAAATCTCAGATGAACAGGTTAATGAAGCTGCTGACAGGGTTTTTGATGATATGAAAACTCTGTTCATACACTCTGAAGATATGAATTGTGCAACAACTTTTTCTGAAGTACCCATTGTGGATTGGTTTACGGTGGTGGTAAATGGCAAAAATGGGTATAAAGTTGTTCGAGCAGATAAGAGCTTCAGAGTATATTACAGTCATCTTGAGATTATTAGGAACATAAGTCGACAAGACCTAGTGGATCTTTTCCTTATCGGTTGCAAGAATTACTCTAATGGCAAAGGTACTGTTCCTAATCACAATGATTTACTTATGGAAGTACTTGAAGTCATATTTGAGCCCGAGAATGTTCCCAAGAAGGTATCAAAGTGTACTCCAGTTCTTGAGTGGGTTTATTATGAAAGTTGTGGAGTTTATTCATTGAGCAGAAGTGATGGCTCAACTGATTACTTCTTGGTGGAAAAGCAATACAAGCATGGTGTCAATGTACTAATCAATATGTTGAATGTCAAGTTGAAGGCCAATTAAGATTCAGAAGAAGCCATTCAATTAATTTGGAAGATTAGATGGCAGCTTACAGATCATAGAAACTCTTTGTAGCCAGGTAAATGTATTGGCAACATTCTCCATGTTTTGAAATGAAGAAACTTATGCAGTTAGGTGAATGCAGAAGTTTGGGGGAGATTGTTGGGTTTATAAGGTTTTAATACTCGTTGTGTCAGTTAGTGCTGGATTGTTAATACTGGTGAGTAATAAGTGTTAAAGATTACTACTGGTACTTTACTACTGCTGACATAATACTGGTAATAGTTTATAATGGATGCATGGAATGCATGGTGAGAGTTTCTACTGGCGCCCTTGTTAGTACTGTTTATGTGATAGATTTTGTTAGCGCATTGTAAGGAGATAATTATGTAAACAATATATTGATAATTATCTTCGTAGATTTCTTTAGATTTAACCTAATCTTAATTAGGGTTTCCTCAAGATCTATATAAATAGATCCATGTGTCGTTTGTAAACACACGTCTGTTAACGATCATTATTCTTAATAGATTGAGGTTGTTGGTGGAAATTCTTGTGTTCTTAATTGTTAACATTTAGTCACTCATATACATAAACTGTTAATCAATTAACCCTTGTTAATATCAAAGTGTTGATCCGCTACAACTTCTTTGATAGATCTAGATCTACACGATTGTATTCATACAAGTATAGTTCGATAGATCCTAACATATATATATATATATATATATATATATATATATATATATATATATATATATATATATATATATATATATATATATATATATATATATATATATATATGTATATATATATATATGTATATATATATATATGTATATATATATATATATATATATATATATATATATATATATATATATATATATATATATATATATATATATATATATATATGTATATAATATTAAAAATATATAATATATATAAATATTTGAATATAATATAAAAACATTTAATTCAATATATATAAAATTTGGAGAGTCGTGTGCAGTCGGAGACATGATAAGTAATACAGTGCGTTGGTAGAACCACTACATATAGCGCGGTGGAACGCCGCCTCCTTCTAATCCAGAAAATTGATTGAAATTTGAATGTATACTATTCCAACACCCTACCTCTGCTGATTTCCTTTCTAGCTAACCAGTCCGTACCACGTCCACCCGTATGCTTAGCCTCGTGAATTTTCTTATGTTGCCGAACTATAAATAAATACAACTCCTGGGGAACCCCTTGTACGTATCCAAACTGTCTGCATACTCTATCAGGTACATAGGGTTCGACAACATACCAATAGACGATCAACCCACAATATGCCCATAATTCGCGATAATTTTGGCAATCAGCCGCAAGTGACTCCACGACCCCACTATAAGGACACCATATAAAGTGCACCTCTTGTAAGGCGGTGAAAGCAGCACGATATGTAACCAACAGATGAGCGGTGTCGCAATGTGCCTAAAGTGCTGATTCCACCTAATATTCACAATTATACTCATAAATTTAATTGTAATATTCGTAATCTAAATTAATCAAAATAATACTCATAATAATAAAAATAGAATGGTATAAGTATTACTTGTTGCCATAGCAGTGTTGGTATTGAATAGGTCAATCCCCCAATAAAATACGGGGAGCAATCTGTGGTATTCTCTCCCAGGCCCAAAGCTGTAGCAAAATTACCGGGCCCTGAATACCTTTCACATCCTTCTTCTCGGCAGCATTATACAGTTGTCAATACAAAAATGCCAATACTGCACTGCCCCAGCTTTTTCGACAAGCTTCAGAGAGCTTGTCTATATTTTTTAGGAAATTTAGCGAAACATCATTTGACCGTGAATCGCTAAACAGGTGCCCACCCAAAAGAGCTAAAATATATACTCTAGCTATTTGTTTATATCTTTTCTTACTCTTCCTGCACCGTTTTTGAATTTCCTCTATTAAAGTACGAATTTTTACTCTACCACCTTCAACTTCATTAAAGTCTGGAACAAACCCCAAATAGCCATCACAGTCGCTAAGCCATTCATCCTGACTTTTGCACTCCTATTGTCCAAACACCACCGGTCCGTTTATCAGCAAAGCCCACAGAACTTGTACGTCCTGCAACGTAACAGTAGCTTCACCGACTGGGAAGTGGAATGTATGCGTCTCGGGACCCCACCTTTCAACCAACGTGGTAATTAGAGCTTGGTCTTATTTGTGTACCTGGTGCGTAATACACCATCAAAACCCACAGTTATTATCCACTTTCTAACACCTTCTTCAATGACATCCATGTGGTCCCAAAGTCCCGCATCACATCTTCTGGATTTTATTGTTTCCAGAGGATCTTGCTCACTGTTAAATAACCTAGCTGAACGATGGTGCTCATCTTCTTGCAAAAACAACAAACTACTGTTTCTCGGGGTTGAACTTTCTCCAAATTGCGCCATTACAGACTAGTGTCATGAAAAATATATGTGTTTATGTGTTTGTGTGGAGAGTAAGAAAAATATGTGTGTGTGTTGAGAATATGTAATTGAATGTGTGTTTGGAGAGTGTGAAATACTGCCGGTTTTAAAGACACCATAAGTCGGAGGTGCCTACTCCGGCTTATGACGTATCACTTTCTTACTGGGCGGTGATTTTTGAAGCATGTGACGGTGGCAGAATCAAGGTCAAAAGTCGGCACTCCCACCTCTGGATTTTGACTAAGTGGGAATCCGAGATGAAAAGGTGTTGGAATCAGAAGGAAAGCCGTTGGAATCAGGTAGTGGAAATCAGACGTGGCAGTACACTAAGCATAAGCCGGCGTTGCCAACGCCGCTTATACCATTTTCATGAAAATTTTCCGGCCAAGTTCCACTAATCCGACGACGATAAAGTCCATTTCGGCCAAATTTTCTTAATTGTATGAATGAAAAAATAAATTTACAAGTCTATTCAACACGTACAGGTCACTTTCAATAGTTAGTTGCTTGTTTACTTAGTCTTTGATACTCACGAGATTTAACTAGGATAAGAGCAGATATTCTTGGCTATGCAATCATGGAATAACAACCGAAAAAATCATGGCATAACAACCTATGAGATTTTATCTATAAATATAACCGGTAAATATCTTTACAAAAACCCACTAAGAAAAAAATACGTACCTATTTTTCTTGTTGCTATTCAAGAGAACCATAACTTCATCTTAGTGTTATTATTTTTATACAAACCATATGTGCTTTTTCGATTTATTATTTTCGCTTACGAAAAACCGTATGAGACTATATTAATTCTGAGGCGTTACAGGCTCCGTAAAACCTTTTAAGGAGATGGTTTTATCTCCAGTGCAGTCTTTTTTCTTTGTCTTCTATTTCAGGTCCTATTTGTTGTTGTGAACGAGATATTTGGTTGTTGTTCATATTAGTTATAATTGTAGGTAAAATATATTGTATCTTAAACAATTTTGATTATAAATGAAACGAATTACATTTAACATATTATAATTACAATAAATAAAACATACCATATGTTTGATACGAAAGCAAAACAAAAGAAATACCGAAGAACGGTATAGTCGAGGCCCGTGTTTCACACGGTTCCCTTAAAACAGTTTCGCGTCTATATGTCGTCTGTCTCCCAGGGTACAACGGCTAAAGCAGTAGTACTGCCAGACTTGAACCCGAATGCCTAAAATATTGTCGATATCTTGTATTCGAACATACAAAAGGGTGTGCATTGTGGTGAGAAATGCTAGAGGTATTTTATATGATTATTTCCTTTTTAGTGTCTTCACCATCACGTAGACTTCATCTTTATAAAGCCAAAACAAAACCAATATCATTATGTTGATTATTAATTTCGTTTAATAATCATTATTATGCCATAAACCATAGTTGTTACAAAACTTATCATTAATCCGACATAATGACACAAAGTCATAATGAGAAGAATTAATAGGAGTATGTAACTCAATTGGATATAATTCATAAAATACCTCATTTTGAGACTTGATATCTCATTCACCTCATATCTAATTTGGACACACAACTCTTAATGTATCGTCTATATATATTATTTGAGCATACCTTTATTGTGACCAAAGTGCCATTAATCACACACATGAATGGATATCGATCTCCCACATGAATGGATATCGATCTCATTAATCACACACATGTTCCGACAAATTTCAACAGTTAAATCTTGCACACGATAGGTAGGTGTTACCCTTTGAACCTTCGCTTATGGAATATACTTAGACTACTTTCTCTGAGTAGATCTCGATATCTTTGAACTCGTTTGTGTAGACGACAATATACTTCACACAAGATTCTCCCTGACATGATCAAGTCCTCATAGTCATGTTCGTTATGGTCATGAACATTAGTCTGGTTCTGCGAGAGCTATAGGAATTGTGCCCCAAAAATTCTATTCGGAGCAACCTCACTTCTCTCTCAAATAGGTGATTCATTAGAAATCATTAGACTCATATGGTTATTTTTTGAATCATTAAAAGCGTTGAGCTTAGCCTTACACTACTGTCACTATTCATAATGGACTAGGAAGTATACTAAACTCTCTTAAATTAGTATAGGGGGTAGGTAAACTACCCTCACAGTGACCTCCCTTCATTCATACAACTAGGTTGTCCTATTGAACCCAGATCTTGGGATCTTCAGTCAACTAGGTTAGGTTTCCTTTGCATAAACTTATTCATTCAAGGGATTTAGTCTCATTCCACAACTTGATCTCCTTTCAACCCCGTGGTTGTCGAATCCGAAAATTGTTATCTTTTAACTCTTTAGAGTTAATTAAGATAATATTATAGGAGACAAGTTGTTATAGTGGTATTGTGATAAAAAGATGTAGATCACCTCCAAGAAGTTTCGAAGCTGGCCAGCTATCATCTTGAGGATTCCACCAAAACACCACATTTTCCTTTAAAGGAACACATCTCCACTTATGCTATTAAACTCTTGTATATAAGATTATTAACTAGCATTTGAGTATCCTTATCACACTAAAGGACCTCTTTTTCTTTATATACCTTAAACCTCTTACTTTTCTTTTAATTGATTCTCACACGTGAATCAATTGTAGTGATTGCAAATTTTTGTATCACACACATTACAAGGTATTTTAAAATTTTTCAACCTTTGAGTATTCCTCTTAGTCGTGTCCTAATTGAGTTGGACCCCCACATTTCTATATATTAATATTGATAAAGAATGGTCCTCCCTTTTGTACATGTATTTGGGTTGCCTCTATATTTGGTTCCCCCACACGAATTGCAATTGGGAAAATTTTGCAACGTTAGGACATCAGGATCATATTCAATTTAAAATCTCATAATGATGCAAACGAAGGTCATACAAAGAGATAACATATTACATATTCATCTCCATATGTTAAATATGTTCCATGGTTTGAGAAATTCTTGGTTAAACTCTAAGTTAAACCTAGAAACCTTGAATTCAGATAGTCTAACATGGCTTAGTCTCAAATCATAGCTCTCGTACCTGAGTTCCTTGGTAGGAAATTCAAGTCATGGAAAATATAACAAAGATATTTATCTTCGTAATTTTCTCATATTTAGAATTATTCTTGCTAACAATCATATCAACTATGAAAATGATATCTACCATTCTCTTCTTTTTCACTTTGGCTAATATGAGTTTACCTGGTACTAGCAGCTATTTCTCATCTTAGTAGGAGCTTTCCAAAGAAATATCTTAGTAGCCACATTAGCAGCGCCTGGTATGATTTTTGGCGCGACGTATTCCCTTTGGCTATATAATTGTGATTTATTGCTAGGCGACGTTTTAAATTTCTCATGTTCTTCATTTAACTGAATAAACTTTTGATTTTGTCTTGTCGTTTCGTACTAATGTTCATAAACACTTTTATCTCCAATGTTAATTAATCTCAACAGAGACTTATAATTAACGAGTCCAAGTCTAGCATGCCATAGACCTACGACCAAAGAATATGAACAGAAGATGCATCATTCTAATTCTTCATATCTTTCTTACATGGAGCCTTACACCATCTCTCTAATCAACGACACTTCTTAATTTAGACAAAATTGATTTATGAGACTCAACCACCATCCAAAACTATAAAAGTTATAGGAGTGTCTCATATACTTATTATTTTGTATATTGAGTCTATACAATACTCATCATTCAATTATTTCAATCTTTCAAATCATATATCCGTCTATGATTGAAAAAGTTTCACCATAACTCCATAGAGAGATCAATCTCGTGCTTAACTCGCACAAATATGGTGAAATACTATTAATTGAAACCATGTGACAAATAATATATCGCTAATATAACTAGATTACCATTATAAATTATTGGAGTCAAGTAGATTGACACCCAAAACCGTCAAAATCTATGGTGGTTATCTCAAATACTACAAACAATTTCAATATTATTTTAGTGACACCATAAGATTGTCAAATAATTTGAATTGTAGTATTTACACTTTATTGAAAACATTTTCCATTTGCAACAAAATTGAAGGTAATACATAAGTACACAAATCCTTCATCTACCATGAGAGTATGTGTGACAACCGCGACTTTCAAGGTATTATTTCGTCTTTTATTGCGTATTGTCTTGTGTATTTGTCACACCCCGCTAAAGCGGAAACACGAGGTGCGAAGAGCTTGAATACCATTACACGGGTTATAACAAAATAGAACGGTTTCAAGTCATTGATTAAGATAAGAGTGTTCACAAATTCAAAAGACAACCGAGTCGTTTAACGTTTCAATACAAATACATAATTAAATTTTAGACAAATTCCCAAAATAATAGACAGGTCTTTCCCAATGTGAGTCTCACGTAACCATTGGTTTCCTGAAACATAAGATAAAGGGTCAACTACAATAAAGTTGTGAATGAGTTACAGTTTTAAGTTTCTCGACAAAAGTTTCCGTGATGTATATATAAGTAAAAGAGTTTCATAAATGAAAAGAAGCGGAACGACGCTTAAATATATATACTGAATGTTTCCGAGGCAACGAGGTATAACAATACCTTAAAATTTTGTACAAGAGCAAGTAGAACAGTACTTGTAAAATAGTAGTTGCGGATTCAATCGTTAAAAGATTGTATATGCGTAAATAAGTAACTAATGATTATAATCTTGTATCAACCTCTTGGCATAATATAACATAAGTGTACACACTAAACCAATTATCCAACTTTGAGGCCCCTTACCCCGCACTATCTACGAGGAGTATTCTGATCATAGTAATATGTACTTAGACTGCCATCTAAGTAAGGAACGGTTCTTTCCTAAGTATCGATACCTATAATTACTAAACGGCTTAACAAAGCTAATAGTGTGTGACGAACTAAAACCGGGCACTAAAGTAATTTTTGTTTCAAAACTGATAGTAGGCACTTATGAATCGCGTTATATTCTCATCAAGGGTTGGTTTCGCATACAAGTAATCATAGTTTAGTATAGCCAATTAACAGGGGCAAGCCAGTAAGCCGAGTAAAGGGGGAAGACCATTAATCCGAGTAAAGGGGGCAAGCCATTAAGTTTATTGTATGCCAACCGGGGCAAATAAAACTGTTTACGCATAAAAGTTTCACAAAATGTTCAGTAATAGACCAATAGTTCATAAAAGTCCCAAACGTTCATAACAGCTGCAAAAGTTCATAAAAGTTTCCAGAGACAATTTGATCTCATGTTTCCCCCAAAAAGTTATGTAAAAGTTACAATAAGAAAAGGAGATGTAACTCACGGATTGCGAAGTAAAGTCTCGAGTAAAAGAGAGGAGCGGAACACGTCGGGAATCAAAAACGACCTAAACACCCAAGTTTCTTGTAAGTATAAATATTACGCTTTAAGTTATGTTAAAGTTCTATTTTAACATTTTTAGTATTAAATCTTTACACTTAGATTCTGTGCAAAAAAGTTTCAATACGGAAAAATTATGTGTTACAATATGTTCAATTACGTTTAATGTCCGATTAGTCCAATTATGTCCAAAAAGGTTTGACGTTCGAGGTCAACATGTTTCGGTTATCAAAATAATATGTTACTAGATTTTAGGTATATGTTACGGTGAAATTTGGGCAGCGCTTCCGAGCTATAAAAATTTAGTCCATTTTACAATTCCACTTTCCCGCTTTAACAAACATTTCAGACGATACGTTTTAACAATGCATTTGTTTTTAATCATCAAACTTAACCAAACAATATTTTTCATAAAATCAGTAAACTGTCCAAACATATATTTTGTGATAAATTTACTAGTTCTCGTTTCTTAATTTTTACGTTGCAAAAATGAAGTTTTTATGGTTAGCAAGATCCAGACAGCGGCTGGAGATATTCAGCGGCTGGACCTCAGCCGCTGGTTGAATATCTTCAGTCGCCGGCTGGAGGCCTTCGGCCAGTTTCACCGTTTTGATACTTTTCGATTTTTAAGCCATTTTAGTGATAGATTTTGACGTGCAAACTGTTCTTAATGAAGTATAAACATATTAATGTCAAAACCACAGTTTCTTTTAGATCTTTAACATCAAAAGGTAGATCTTTATGAAAAACCCGTTTTTAAGTAAGAAAACGTTATGGATCTTTATAAAAACAGCTTTTTAAATCATAGATCGTCCATGCAAGTATTTATTTATGTAATAACAGTAAAATAAAAGAGTTTTACCGAAGGAAAAATCTTGGTGACGATTGGATGAGATTTAAGCTTCAAAATGGTGGAAATCTTCTTCAAAAACGTTAACCCTTTTTCGACTCCTTGCTTTAGGACGATTTGTGTAGTTTTTGTGAATGATTTTTTTTGTTTTTAGTTGATGTTTTGGTCTAGAAATCACTGGATGTTTGTGTTGTTTTTGAGAGAACTTAGAGATATTTTAGAGAGAGAGAGTTGAGAGTGTGTTTGTGTTTTGGAAAAGTGAATGAGGAGTAAACAAGGGAGGGGTACTGGCCTAGGGAGTTGAAGACACTGCAGAATGAGGTCCAATCCTGAGCTAGCAAGTTGGTCCAATGAGAGGACATGCAAAAATGAGTCACCAAGTCGCTGGTCACGAACTTTTAGCCGCCGGCTGGCCATATCCAGCCGCTGGCTGACAGCTTTCAGCCATCGGCTGGATGGCTTTCCCATCTTGGTGTCGTTTTAAGTTTTCTGTTATTGTTAAGTGTAGACTAGAATTTTATTAGTTCCCGTTACGAACTTAGTCAAGTTTATTCTATAGTTTGTTGGTGTTAAGATTTATAAGTTGATTCCGACTTTGGTTCCGGCACAATTACAGTCACAATAAAGTACGAAAAAGAATGATACGATCACGATAAAGTACGACCAAAGATTTGTACAAACATAATAAATGAGTATCACCTGAATTTTGGACGGTTGTCACATTCTCCCCGGGTTGAAAGGAATTTTGTCCCGAAATTTGATTCGTCGCATCAGGAAGAAGTGCCTTTGAACATATGTGGATACTTTTGACGGATTTGGTCCTCACGTTCCCAAGTGAATTCATGACCACGTCGGGAGTTCCACCGAACCTTGACAATAGGAACACGGCTTTGCCTGAGTTGTTTGACCTCGCGGTCCACAACCTCAAGCGGTTCTTCGATAAAGTTGAGTTTGTTGTCGATCTTGATCTCGTCAAGTGGAATGACGATGGTCTCATCAGATAAGCACTTTCTCAAGTGCGAGACATGGATTACGTTGTGAACGTTGGAAAGGATCTGCGGGAGTTGGGATCGATATGCTACTGGGTCGATTCGCTCTATCACCTCGAACGGTCCGGTATACCTTGGGCTTAGCTTGTCGCGCTTCCCGAAGCGAACTACCCCCTTCCATGGCTATATTTTAAGGAGCACTAGATCGCCAACTTGGAACTCTAGGGGCTTCCTTCGGTTATCGGCGTAGCTCTTCTGCCGAGTACGAGACGTCTTCAGTCTTTCCATGATAGTAGTAATCTTGTCGATGTTCTCCTGGACGATGTCGAGCCTTGTGAGTTGTCGATCGCCGACTTCTAGCCAACAAAGCGGCGACCGACACTTGCGTCCGTATAAGGCCTCGAACGGAGCGCACTTGATGCTAGCGTGGTAGCTGTTTTTGTAGGAAAACTCGACCAGAGGGAGGTGAGTATCCCAACTTCCTCTGAAGTCAACCACGCATGCTCTTAGCATATCCTCAAGTATTTGGATCGTCCTTTCACTCTGACCGTCGGTCTGAGTGTGGTAAGCGGTACTAAGGTCTAGTCGCGTCCCGAGCGATTTCTGAAGCGCGTTCCAAAAGAGGGACGTAAATCGACTATCCCTGTCAGAGATAATGGGGAGCGGTGTTCCGTGGCGAGAGATGATCTCATTGATTTAGATTTGAGCGAATTTATCCATTGAGTGGTTCTCTCGTACTGGTAGGAAATGAACAGACTTTGTCAATCGATCCACAATTACCCAAATCGTGTCGTTACCCTATGCCGTTCGGGGCAACTTGGTGATGAAATCCATGGAGATTTTTTCCCACTTCCACATAGGAATCTCGGGTTGCTACAGTAGACCTGAGGGCTTCTAGTATTCCGCCTTGACCTTCGTGCAAGTAAGGCACTTGGCTACGTACAAGGCGATATCCTTCTTCATACCCGGCCACCAATAATATTCCCGAAGGTCCTTGTACAACTTGTCGGATCCCGGGTGGATGGAGTATCGGGAACGGTGGCCCTCGTCCAAAATTAGCTTGCGAAGATCTTCGGATTTTGGAATCCAGGCTCGGCCTTTGAAGTAGTGGATTCCTCTTGCTTTGTACCCCAAACAAAATCGTTGTCCTTCTGAGTGAGCTCGTTTAATGGTTTAGCGATCATCGAAAAATTCTCCATGAACCTTCGATAATAGCCAGCTAACCCTAGGAATTGACGAATTTCCGTAGGAGTCATTGGGGCTTGCCATTTTTCGATTAGCCGGGTCTACATGGATTCCTTCTTGGTTGACCACATGACCAAGGAAATGTACCTCCCCGAGCCAAAATTCACACTTCGAGAATTTGGCGTACAGTTTCTGATCTCTGGGGAGTTCTAAAATAAGTTTCAGGTGTTTCGCGTGATCCTTTTTGTTTCTCGAGTAGATAAGGATGTCGTCAATGAATACGATCACAAATTTGTCCAGATATGGTCTACACACCCTGTTCATCAAATCCATGAACACCGCTGGTGCGTTGGTCAGACCAAATGGCATGACGAGGAATTCGTAATGACCAAATGGTCGAACAGATCATCGATCCTCGGGAGTGGGTATCGGTTCTTGACGGTCAGCTTATTCAGTTCTCGGTAGTCGATGCACATACGAAAGGATCCGTCTTTCTTTTTAACGAAGAGTATTGGGGCTCCCCAGGGGGACGAGCTAGGACGAATAAGACCATGATCCAAAAGTTCCTATAGCTGTTTCGGTATCTCTTGCATTTCTGGTGGGGCTAGACGGTACGGTGTCTTAGTGACCGGTGCTGCGCCAGGACCTAGGTATATCCGGAATTCCACTTGTCGATGTGGCAGTAGCCCGGGTAAATCTTCGGGAAAGACTTCAGGGTGATCCTTGACTACTGGGATATCTTGTACTCGGTTCTCTTTGGGTTTACGTTCGACAACGTGAGCGAGGAATGTGTCACAGTCCTTCTCGAGGTACTTGCGCATTTTCATGGAGGATACGATACGGAGTTGTCGTCCAGGTTTGTCTCCTTGAACAACTAGAGTTTCACTGCCTGAGAGAGAGATACGAATGAGTTTGTCGAAACAAACGATCTCGTCTCGAAAACGAGATAGCCAGTCCATTCCGACAATCACATCAAAGCTTTTCAGTTCGATCGGGATTAAGTCAATGGGGAAAGTTTTATCGGCTATGCATACAGAGCATCCTAAGATTATATCCTTAGTTTCGAGTTCTTGACCGTTAGCGTACTCTATGGTGAAGCTATCCTTAAGAACATTAGATCCTAAGTTGATGAGGGGTCTAAATTCTAAGGACACGAAGCTTCTCTCAGCCCCTGAATCGAACAATACTGATGCGTAGTGGTTGTTTACAGGAAACGTACCGTTCACCGCGTTCGGGTCCTGTCGGGCCTCTTCAGCTGTGAGGGCGAAGGCACGTCCTCGACCTCGCCCGCCTTGGTGAGGTTGGGCGTTCTGAAGTCTGGGACAGGCGTTCTGGAAGTGCTGGTCACTCCTACATTCAAAGCATACCGGCTTCTGACCTGGGACTATTATCTTCTCAGATCACTGCTGCGCATGGAAGCATTTAGCTTAGCAGCGACCTGCTCGGCTATGAGGCTAGCATTTGAACGCTTAGGTGCCATGATTCTACAACAGAAGAAAAGATTCAGTTTAGAACGCACGAATGGAACACGATAAGAAATTAATTTAATGAACAATGGTAATGACAACCCAAGAATAATACGAAAGAACAAGTAACATACGCACGATAATGATTCAAGAGATAATAATAATGATTTGACACTAGTATAAAGATTCACACGGCAATGACAAGTACGAATAATTAAAGATAGAAATTTTTATTAATAATAATAAGTTTAGTACATAGATCAAAATAAGTAAATGAAGTATAAGTACAATACAGATGGAAATAAATAGATAAATAGCTTAAGTCGTGTACAATGGAAAATTACGACTAAGCTTAGTACAGTACAAATACAAAGGAAATATGACTAATGACGCCTCTCCAGAAACATCTTGGCCACCATGACCGCAATCAAAGTTCCCATAACTAGACACGCCCCTACGAGACGCTGCACAGTTCGTGCCGTGGCTCGATTCGATGCGATGACTCACAACGACTGCTCGGACAACTGATGCGCAACATCGGTGATTTCGCTGATGAGGAGTCCCTGCTGCTGGGTCTCCTCTGCAAGTCCCCGAACCTCTCGGTGCAGGTGGAGGAATGCGGCTGGCGGGGGAGGCCGAAGAGTAGGCGGCATCATAGGTCTGGAGGGTCCGGCCTCCTGGGCACGTCACCTCTCCTCGAGGAACTGACGCTCCCACGCATAGCGTTCCATAACCGGGGTACGCATGGTGGGGTCGTATGGGTCCAAGAAGGACTGAGGACGTGCGGGTCGAGATGGACCGGGCTGCAGGCTGGTCATCCGATCAGGCAGACGTCCAGGTAGGATGACCTGCTTGCGCGCGGTCACCCTAGTACGTGGCCCCTGATACTGGGGTGGTGCTGCAACGGGCACCGGTGGAGGGGGCGGTAGCACAGTCCTCGGGCTGGACCCGATACTGCTCGAGATGGCCATGGAGGTATCCTCCGTGGGATCGGTAGTCTGGTGGCGTTGGCTTTCAGAGGCTGTGTGGCCCTCAGAAGCCTCGCGAGACGAAGCGGCTCGTGATATTGAACGGGAGTGGGATCGTGACGGTGATCGCGAACGTGAAGAGTGAGACATGACGGATCTGCGAACAAGAAGTTTCGTAAGTACGAGGAACAAAATAGTAAAGGAAATGTGTAATGAAATGCATGCACGGGTCAGTCACGTGAGAATCGGGAAATGATAAGACCGGGAATTTTGACTCAAAACCGTTAACGATAGTAATTACGTTCGGTCCTTGCATAATTCATTTTGAACTAGGCATGAGTGATCAGGTCATGCATAGTTAAAAACAATCATGCAGTCTCGAAATTAATACACTAACGTTTGAACCCATAAATGATTTTCCGAAAAGCCTTGGTTATAGTTTGGTTTCGAAAATTTTTGAAAATTTTAAAATCCGTTTTCACTATAACATGTGCTCTGATACCAAGTCTGTCACACCCCGCTAAAGCGGAAACACGAGGTGCGAAGAGCTGAATACCATTACACGGGTTATAACAAAATAGAACGGTTTCAAGTCATTGATTAAGATAAAAGTGTTCACAAATTCAAAACACAACCAAGTCGTTTAACGTTTCAATAGAAATACATAATTAAAGTTTAGACAAATTCCCAAAATAATAGACAGGTCTTTCCCAATGTGAGTCTCACGTAACCATCCTGACCCGTCCATGCCATGCACTTCATTCTTAACTTGGTTTCCTGAAACATAAGATAAAGTGTCAACTACAATAAAGTAGTGAGTGAGTTACAGTTTTAAGTTTCTCGACAAAAGTTTTCGTGATGTATACATAAGATAAAGTGTCTGGCCAACGTTAATTTTGAACATGTTATACAAGAGTATATTCGTTATGGTTGATGAATATTATATGAATGGCAAGTAAGGTTAGAAAGTATATGCTAGAAGTATATACTTACATTTATGTTTATATTAGTATCTGTTGATAATTATAATTGCGTATATTATAATCTTTATATTTTGTTAGCAGTATATTTTCTTATTAGTAGAATTTAAGAGGGAAGAAGTAGTAGTTATAAAGAATGTGAGATAGAATTGGATGTTTAGTAATGGTGGCTAATGAAATTATTCAAGCTTTTAGAAAGGTAATGTTATTTTTATATGACGAGGATTAGAGAAAATGTATTAGAAGTTTCTTTACGGAAAGGGGTAATATGATTTAGATAGAAAGAAAATTTTAGTCCAAGGTTAATTGGACTGTTTAGAAATTTTTGTTTTAAGAATTAGAAATTGTTTATTAGTTAAAGTTATTTGAAATAGTATATGATAGAGAAATTGACGAAGAATTGATTATGTTGATAAACGATAGTTATTTAGACCGAAAAATGAAGCAACTTTAGAATAAGTAAATCAAGGTAGTTAGAATTCTTTGGAATTATAGAAAAGGATAGGATTTTATTTAGAATCCGGAGAGTGAAAGAAGTAAGTTTTATTCTTGTTTCTTCAAAGAATAGATTTCAGGGACGAAATCGTTAGAAGGAGGGAAGATTTGTAACATCCTAGTTTCGGATAAAGAATATTCTATAGTTATATGTTATGTTTTAGTCTTTAATAGAAATTAGAAATGGAAAAGGACTAAATTGGTAAGAGCAATAGTTAACTTTGGTTAGAAAGGATTTAAATTGCTAACTATAATGGTTAAGTAAGTAACTTAGTAAGGTTTTGAAAGATGAAGGACTAGAGTTGTATATATGGAAAATTGGTTAAGAGGTGGAGGATAGATGTCTTCTCCACAGATTGTTGTAAATATGTGTGTGTATGTCGGTTTGGAGAAGATTTCAAAGAAAAAGAAGATATCAAATTGAAGCTATTTTATAGTGTATTACATCAATTAAAGTGAAGATTAAGGGTTTAAGAACCCTAGTTTGGTTCTTATGGAAGAAAAATGAGGTATGATTATATACTTTAAGTTATTTGATGAAATTGGGTTTATATTATGTGTTATAACATCATTTAGATGTTTAATTTGAAGATGCAAATGGTTAAATTGGTTAATTTAGATATTTGATTATTTTGGGGATAATCATGAAAGTTGAAGAATTGTTAGAATTAAGCTTATTTTATATGTTATTTGATGATTAATAATATATGTAAAGGTTTAGAAGATTGAAAGATTTATGTATATGAAATTTTGTAAGATTTCATGTTTTAGCTAAAATGGGTGAAAAGATGAATTGTTATGTAGAAATGTTTATTATTGTGAGAAAGAATTAATGTTAAGAATGATTATTATTATGTTTATGATAGAAAAGATAAGCTAAATGTACTTGAATATGTATTTGAGTGAAATGGTGTTAAGTATGTTATGTTAGTTGCCAAACGGGTCATGTGACCCGTTAAGAGGTGGCAAATGGGTAAGAAATGGTTAAAGGGAAGAAAAGATTACTTGCAATGTGTTGTTTGTGTTTGATGTAATGTATTTAAAGAGTTAAAATGCTTATTTGTGCATTAAACAGTTAAACGGGTCAAAAGACCCAAGGAGTGGCAAGTTGGGTAGAATTTGCCAAAAGTGTTAGAAAGTGTTAGAAAGAATTAGAAATAGTTATAAAGAGTTGTAATGAGGTTAATACATATGTTTATATGTATGTAAGATATATTAAAAGAAAGATTTGTTTTTGATTGTAAAAACGCAGATTTGGAGAAAAAGAATAAAAGTAAAGAGCTTTATATGTTGTAGCTTAATCCGACTTCGAGGTGAGTATACGAAGCTTATTTAATATATGTTGAATGTCATATTTGTATGTAAATATATTGGAGAGTTGATTTATATACTAGTTATATATATGGTTGAGTTGTTAGTAGAAATGAGAACTAGAAGTGCCGTAAACTAACGTGTAAGTGCAGGAGAACATCAAAACGAAAAATCAGCCATTCACTGGCCTAGATGGGCCGCACCTGGGCCTTGGTGCGCCGCATCTGGCACTCAGTGAGTGTGTTTGATTTTCAGAAATGTTTAGATGCGAAGCAGTTGTTTTAGATGCGGAGCAGTTAGTGCCTATACCAGTTTTTAGTGATTTCTAAAGTAGTTTAAGTGTGGGAATGATATCCTAAACCATTATTAAGCTAGAGATGAGTAAAAATGACATTTATATGTCGAGAAGACGTAGAATCAATTTTGCATACCGCGAGGGTATGTATACGACTTTAATAGTCGGAAAGAATTAAGAACCCACTCTATATAGTTGGAAGAAGAGAAATATCAGACTTTAATTAGTCTTGGAATATTTAGTAATCAATGATATAGTATATATTGTTTGAGCATATAATGTGAATTAACCGTAGAGTCCTTGTTATGGTTATTATTTATATTACGGTCGTTATTTATAATATGGTTGTTAATTATGTTATGATGGTTGTTTATGTTATGTTATTTATTATGTGTATGAAGTATTTTTAAATTGTTATAGTGAAAAGAATGGTTAGATACGACATTTAGTTGTCGGGAAAGAGAACAATTGTTAGATACGACATTTAGTTGTCGGGAAAGAGAACAAGTGTTATATACGACATTCAGTTGTCGGGAAAGAGAACAAGTGTTAGATACGACATTAAGTTGTCGGGAAAGAGAACAAGTGTTAGATACGACATTTAGTTGTCGGGAAAGAGAAGAAGTGATAGATACGACATTTAGTTTTCGGGAAAGAGAAGAAGTGATATATACGACATTTAGTTGGCGTGAAAGAGAAGAAGTGTTAGATAAGACAATGTGATTGTCGGGAAGAGAAAAGAAGTAATTGTATAGATCGTGTTAGATGTGATTAACATAATCGTAAGGTATACTCACTAGCTTAATGCTAATATATTATGTTAATTGTATGTTTTGTAGGTAATCGAGTTTTATGGCAAGGCAAGCTAAAGAAGAAGGGAAGGGGACCGTATTGTAGATATTAAATGTTTAAAAATGTTTTTGTAAGGGCTTCCGCTCCAAATTGTAAAATGAGATATTAACGGACATTTTTCATTGACTAATGAGATGAAATAAGTAACACCTTAGAATATTAATTACATGTTTTGTAAAAAAAAAAAATATATAGAGTGTATTTCGTTCCGGGTGTTACAAGTTGGTATCAGAGCCTTGACTTGTGTGAGTCGAGTATCTAGTCAATACTTGAACCCAAGTTGAGGCTTTGTAATGAAAGACCATTTGGGAAGAAGCTTGCCTTGCGGAAAAGATAAGAGTAAGTAAAGTTTTTGTAAGTGAAGTAAGATTAATTGTTAGTAATTGATAATGCCCTAATTTAAGATATGCAATGTTAAGTATTGCGTGTACATGAGTTTTATGTGTTTAAAGTTAACGTCTGGCCAACGTTAATTTTGAACATGTTGTCACACCCCGCTATAGCGGAAACACGGAATGTGAGAGCTGGAATATCATTACACGGTCAT
>CAJVGC010000060.1:28175926-28266599 GCA_910822075.1 Senecio squalidus | reverse complement strand
CACGTATTGTTTATTTATTTATTTATTATTTTGGTTGCATTTTATGCAAGTATGAGTTATCGTATTTATTGAGATTATTTAAAATAATCGTATTTATCGAGTTTATATATATTAACGAAGTATTTTATAAAAATTATGTTTGTCGGGATAGTATCTTTTGGTTTCCCGTTCTTTATGACGGAAATCGTATTAGAAGCTAAGTGCCTAGTAGAAATAAGTATGCTCGTAAGTTAAGTTAGGGTAGGATATGCCTATATTTATGTGAGTAAATTAACGTTAAAAGAAATGTATTATTATCACTATTATTATTAATATTAATATCTTAAAACCATTACTTATATTATGTTACCACCGTTATATTTATTTCAAAACTTTCTTTATCGAGAATTAACGGAAAAGTTTACATAAATGATTACTTAACGGTATTTTTAAGTAACTTTCATCATCTCTCCGAATTTCACTTCGATCGGGTAAGTATTTCTTCGATTTTGTTTGAAACTTTATTTTTAGATTCGGTCTCAAAAACGCCACTTTTCACCATCAAAACCCGAAATTTATTGAGGGTTTATGTACCTAAGCATATCTCAAGACCATAGATGTAAAAATATATCATTTTCAGTCCAAAACGAGTCGTTTTGAATTGTTCTGCGACTTAGTGTAACTGTTAGTTACGCTAGCGTAACTGTTAGTTACGTAGCGTAACTGTTCCTAGTGTAACTGTTTAGGTTTTTGATCAAACTCATTTATAATAACGTTATAACGTACGTAAAGTGTTACACCCTTTCAAATCTTATGTTTTAACCCCAAAACACATGTCAATCTTAAAATATACACTATTAACACAGTTTTGGTCGAAAACATGTATTTTGCTATATAATGCTAAATCTTTCCTTTAAACCATCGGGATTATATAACATTAAATGACTAAAACATACTATATCATATTATGAAACGTTAATCGCATAAGGAAACCCTACTAAGCTTAAGAGATACTTAGTCGGTTTATTGTACGTATTATTAGGGCACTTAGGCGAAGGAGCTACTTTCGGTTGACTATCTTCCCGGCGTATTTATTTGCTTTTGCTTTGCTCACTGTGAGTTATTCGAGCCCTTTTTACCGTTTTACACTATTTGGGCATGTTAAGCGTTTATTTACTTAAAGTATGTATGTATGTATGCGGTATTGCGTATTAATGAATCATGATGCCTCTAGATTAGCGTTCCCCTACTTGTATGGCCTTTGTGGTAATATGAGGCCCCGTATTGTACACCTGTCAACTCGTATGAGCCGACGGTTCATATATATAGATCTATATGGGTTTAACAAACCCTCACCACTAACTTTATGATGATGATGTCGCTCTGTCAAGTTAGGTGGATGTTATGACCGCTTTATTCGTAGTATACACTTAGTTTAACGCACTAAGGTGGGGTAGTCTCGAGTATGTTATGGTTCAGGTGATATTTTATATCCAGGCTCATGTATGTATTGTGGCGTATGTCGTTGAAACAGTATTTTATGAAATATTTAATACGAGTCACTTATGATTTCAATGTACGATTTAAAAACGTCTTATTCAATCGTTTTATGGGTCAAAACTTACCGAAACCTTTTTAAACTTATATTTTCATTATTATGTGAATAACCCGCCAACTTTATGTTGACGTATTTATTTTTAACGCTTTTCAGGGATTTGAGGTTGCACCTTATGTGTTGATATGCTTTTGACTGACTCAGAACTGATTTGCTTTTGTTTTGTATTAGTTCTTGTATGATCCAACGTTGTAGTCCCTTTTGTAATTCGATTCGGATATTTTAATACTTTTTAATCGAATTTTATTTAATCTATGGATGATTGTACTGTTATTTATGTTTGATGTAACATTTGAAATATCTGATACCGTATTTACTGTACACCTCGGGTTTCCGCCTGAGCGGGGTGTGACAGTATGTATGTTATGAACCTCATTAAGTTCAACATTATAAGATTATCAACATCTTATTGTCATTCATTAAAATTCATAAACATGAATTTTCTCTCAATTGTTATATCGAAGAGTAATGTCTTTCACATAGACATATTTATATAACAATTGGTTTGAACTTTGAACAACAAATTCTATCATGATGTATTTATTCCAAGTTATAGACATATATAATGCGTTTAGCATAATGTCTTTCCAATATTATAATTCCATTATTTAGGTCGTTATTAGTCATATCACAACTTAACAACCGTTATTTTTGTCATGGCAACAACTCTTAAAAATTTGTTTACACAAATAACTTCTCGTGTGTTCGTATATTATTCATTAAAAATATTATTCAGAATAAATTTAATCGAACAATTTTATTGTTTCAAATTTCACAGGAAAGTTTCTAGTTTCTAATCGTTTAGCAATTTAGTAATTGTGTTGTTTATTTCTCAAAATATATAACACATTTTGCAATACCATAATTATCGAGAAATTTTATCTCATATATTTATTTTAAATAAATACGTTGTAAACGGATATATACATAATTTCAATGACAACATTAACAAATAATAATGTTGCTCTCGACATCACGAACTATAAGAAAATTCCCAATATGGTTCCCATGACGGCCTTTGTGCTCACCGCTTTGGTTCTGCCAAATTAGTGTTCCTCGCATCCACAAGGTGATTAGTGTTCCTCGTATCCACAAGGTCATATTCGTGTTTCATCTTAAACACAAAACTTAGAATAATTAACAATATATTCTATAGTTTTTCTTAATATAGTTATCAAGAAACATATTTCTTTATTGAGTAGTAGGGCATCTACAACTCGTGTTAACTATTACTAATCAATCGTAACAAGGTTTACGAACCTTGTGCTTTAAATAGAATTATATTCCAAAAGGAATCATTTAAACTCTATTACTCAAACGACGATTTACGTTTTGAAAAAAATCCATTCCAAAAAGAAATCGTTTGAATTCTATTTCTCAAACGACCATGTTTGGAATATGATAATATTCAAAAACGGTTCGCTAGAATTCTATTTTCTGAAGCGACATATGTTTATTAAACCGTTTAATAAAGCCATTACAAATACTTTTATGGGGTTGGAATCTAAAACGTTTTTACAATTTGTAAACAACTTCTACAAGTTTACCACAAGTAAACGTTCATATATACTCAAATTTATTTATTTATTAAAAAAAAAAGAAAAAAGAAAAAAAACTTTGGGAAATAAAGAGAAAAAATAATATGTGCAAACAAACTCGACACATGTTTTTACTTCTTTTCAATCCCAAAACCATATCAACCCACTTAAATTGTCTATGACCAAATCAATATACTCATAACTTTATGCTATAAAAATATTAAAAACAATTAAGGGCCAACCATATGTTATAAAATGCATTAATTTATTTAACAATAATGCATATAATATATCCCTTTTAACTTTCCAAAACATGTTTTACGTGTTATAAGTTCTAACAGTTTTCATAATTGTTCTAACATATATCTTTTAACAAAATTTGTTTTTCAACGATACATCAATAAAAAAATTCTGACTTGTTTTAAAACAACTTTTCAAAACTTTTACTATAATATGGATACTCTCCACATTATAAAACAAGATGTAAAAAATTTGTAGAACAAACTTTCTACTTAACAAATTGTTTACAATGTAAACACCAATGTATAGAATACTAATGAAACTGTTTTATAAAATAAACATAATTGGTTTCAAAGCTCTACGCAACATTATTTCAAACTAGTAGAGACTCGTGCGTTGCACGAGTTCGGGGGTTACGCAAAGCAGCAAGTTCCTTTTCCATTGCAGCTAGTTCTCTTCTCGTTCTTTTGCCTTGCACTTCCATTGCTTTGTTCAGTGTCTCAACATTCCTTGCCAATATCTGCAAATTTAAAATTATCAAATATGCACACTGAAAACCAGTTAAAAGAACAGACAGTAGAGTAGTGTCAAATTCAACACTTTGATTACAATTTTGATATTCCATAGTATGAATTTTGTTGTTTTAACTACATGTTTATTATACATATTATGAGTCGATGATGAATTTTAAAGCGTTATTATCAATCTTCTTTAAATTCATTTACATGGATAGCGGTTCATAAATTTTATCTTTAACAATTTTAAGAAGGTCGCTTCTAGTGAATCCATCGTCTTTAGCGTAAAAATAATGTATCATATTAGACATGCCCCAAAATATATCTTTGCCACTCCTTGGAACAATATTTCCGTTTACTTGCAAAACTAACCTCATTAGTTATTTCCTGTTATCATTAACTATCATCTTTATCTCCTTTACAACCTCTTCTTCATCTCCATCACTCGTGCTCAATGTTACCGCATTTAGTTTGCCCGCTTTCTAAATCTCTCTGCATAAACGATATATAAAGTTTTACGTTCTTATATGATCAAAACTCTGTATGTATATGTATATCTATACCTTGTAGGTTTGGATATCGTTTAAAAGGCGTCCTTGAATACTCATTAACCGTAACAAATTGTTCATTTCAGAGCTCTGAACAACTTCCTCTGATAAGTTTGGTTCGATAATGTAAAGAGTTGCAAATACAATTGGAGCTAGTGCGAATGATACAATACCATTTTCTGTGTATTCGCTCATTGTTAGTACCGAGTTGTCTTTGGCCCATTCAGCTTCTTTTAACATACTTTTCATCAAATCTAACCACTATCAACAAACAAAAAAAATACGTCGATTAACTTACACCAAGTAACGAAAATATCAAATAACGGGAGGAAAGGATATAATCTTACAGTTTGAATAAGATGAGTTGTTATGCTTCGTGATTGACGTTTAAAAGCTCTGTCTCCAATCCATGTGACCGCATCTTTAAGTGCTAAAAATACAATGCGAACAATCTTTGAACAACAATCTTTATCAACATCTATATTCCATCTGCAACCGACAATGTAAAAGTATAAAACCATCACTTTTTTAAAAACATTACGCCTAAAAAGAAACAGAAGTATTTTAAAGATAATATACTTTTTAACACACCGAATCAGGTTTTCAATCTCGTCCATAGACGCTCCAACATCAAAGAAATCATCAATTGCGCCAGTGAGAATTGTACTTTTGGCCCAAGCAATACGACCATCATATAGTTCGGGAGACGGAAGTATTGTTGTAGCACAAAAGTAACAGTAGGCGGTTCTCTGTCTAGCAAACTTGAGTTGGTTCAGTCTCATCTCTGTCACCCAACTGCAAATCAAAATAAAAAAAAACGTAAAATATTCGATTCCATACTTGAATTAACACCAAAAATGACTTTGAGAGGTCGTACTTTTCAAGAACTTTCAGTTCATCACGATAAATAGTTTGGCACGCGTTAAAATCTTCAACTGCTAACTTTTTGTAATCTATGCTGCTTATGTTTAATGAGCTTCCATAACAAATAGTTACTCGCATTAAAGTCTATACTCTGACTTCTTTCTCGTTTATGAGCTATAATTGAAACCATACCCAAATGTAGTTTTTAGAGTTCTTGTATTTTCTATATTGTAATGCTCGATATTTCTTCTAGTAGAAATACGTTCTAAACAGCAATTCAAGGGGAACTCAAGAACGCCGTGTACCTGATTGAATGATCAACTCATATATGTTAATGTATTATTATAGTTAAAGGTTATAATTGACTGCAAGTGAAAGGAAAAACTTTGGCACCTCGGGTATCAAAGTATTTGATGATTTCCGTTCAAGGATATTTCTCGACCTCAAATATAGATCTCCAAAAGCCAACTCTTCTTGATGCATAGATATTTGTGATGACTTATATACTTCAACCACTGTATATACGTCTCTAAAAGGCTCCTTAAATGAGTTCATGAAAGCCCCCTCTTTGGTAATTTCAGCTAATGGATCTACAAGTGACGATGAAAATAAAAGAAATATAACAAATTATGGGAAATGACTTGCTAAATTATATGTTCTGAAGTTTGAAAAATATACCCGAGGATATTTCATATCCATTGAACCTTAATATCCTGAAGGCTAGAGCACAAGTGCCAACATCCATGAATATTTCCTCGTCCGCTTCTACCCAACATCTAAACTTCTAGCGAATGTCATATTTTGGACAGATGAAATTCAATGACATATGTTTTAATTTAATAGAATGAAATGAGCATGATTACCTGTATGTTTCATCTAAAACATTTTGGATTTCCTCCTTGAAATGTCGTGCGATTCCCAAACTTGTTAGCGTGTCAACCATGCAAAGTCGAGCATATATATCAACAGGGTAAATTGTTGGGGCTGCATTCCCGAATTTCTTCAAAAGTGCCTTCATTACTGTATATGCATCTCCTAATTCCCTATCTTTATCTGAAATAGTAAAAATTTACCAAAAAACCATATAAAAAAGTGGCGAATTGCATAATAGGGAGCGAGAGATGCCATTTGCGATAGCTCGGTCTATTAATAAACTTGGTTTTCACAAGAGGCTTATGGTCATAAAACCAAGTATAAACAGCAGAATCTTCCTCTTCATCTAACTCGAGTTGAATTGGTTCCAAAGGATCGACATCAAGAAGATTGTCAGCATAGTCCAATGGAGGCTCTTCATCATCAAAAGGAGGAAAACGCACTCTCTTGAAATGCCTACTATCCCTCTTTTCCCTACGTATCATAATCCACATGGTCCCCCACTGCATAGGTACATAAAAATCAACTTACTTCAAAACATGATTTTGCATGTAGAAAGAAAAAACAACTTAAACTGATTACAATCTACAATAGTGAAACAACTAACAGAGATACAGATATAAAAAGTATGAAACATATTTTTTTTCATGCAATTGCTCTTATATAAAATGGCATACCTGAGCCAAATATATGGGTTCAACAACCCAAGGAATCTCATTCACAAATGTGATTGCACCAGTATTGGCAAAGAAAAACAAATTAGTCCAAAAAAGGTAAATTATGAAACAACTCGTGAGATATGAAAAAAAGAAAGTGGTGTTAACATGCATAATAGAAATGAAACAAAAATGCAGTACCTGTTCCCAAGGCATTGACATGTTCTCTAGAAGCTTGTAAACTGCATGAGGAACAAACTTAAGAGCTCCTAAGTATACCCGCTTATCATGTCAATACATCTTTGATGACATATCCCCATGATCTCTGAAAGAAAATACCAAATTGCAAAATTAGATCCAAATATTATAAAACCAAAAAAATTGAAAATTGCCAGTACCGATTCACATATAACATAGCGAATCAAAAGGGATAAAATCCAAACATGAGATCATCTTATTAATTGATTTACCCTCTAAATAAGCTAATAAGCTGTTCAAAAAAGCTTAACCAAACACCCTACAGAGCTCATCACCTTTATCTTAATACAAAAACATAAAATAAAAAAATAAAAAACTCTTCAAAAAGCTAATCTTCCAAACACTTAAGCCGCCCAAACATGGCTTTAGCAAGTAATTCGCCCCTAAATCTAACCTCGAAAACATTCATCTACAACTAATTATGCTCAATTTTGCTTCAAAAACACTAAAACCTAAACATATTGAAACTTCGTTGAACAAATTTGACTTCAAAATCAATCAATCAATTACAACCTAAAATTACAGCGACCTGAATTAACAATTAAAGGATCTACTAAATCTACAATTGACAAATTAGATCGAAATGAGTTACCTTGATCATATCATCTGCTGGATAACGCAACACGTGTTAAGCGGAGAAGAAAAGAGACGCCAGCATACAACTCCACTCAAAGAAACCGTTGTCCTATTGGACTGGGCTGCCTAAAAACCCAATGAAACCGGGTAAAAGCCCAAATCCGGCACAGAAACCAAAAAAAAGACGACAATTAAACTGTGTATAGAATAACCACTTTATCAAACTAAAATAAAGCTTTATGTTTTAATATTATAATCAAAATCAATATAGTCTATAATTTTTGTTCTCTTCTTAAAAGATTATAGACAGTTTACACCATTCTTAAAAGACTCATGAGTCACAGATTATATTAAAACCGCCAAACCGTTTCTTTCTTTGATTGTAAACACAACGCCCCATGTTTGAACAATGGTTGTCAAACACAAAGATTAGGGTTTAGATGATGTTATGTGATAATCACAGTGCAAACCCAACAAGTTCTTGACGAACCTAGGGTGATCAAGGTTGAGGATGAAAGCGAGAGTGTATGAACTCTGCGTTTAAGCTTTAGTGAGTGTGTGTTGAGATGAGATCGTCTCGACAATGATTTAGACCATGTATTTATATGGGTAGTCGCAAGTATATGGAACGTTGATCCATTAATGATGATCATGAATACTTAAGCTGCCATAATCATCAATCACCAGTATATGTAACGCCTTACTATTATGATGACAATAAAGCAGTCGTGAAGCGCCATTATGACGGGACGTCAGCCAATAAGACAGACGATATGACAGGCGGGCGTTTCAAATGACAGGCGTTGACAACTTGACAGGCCGTTTATGACAGCCTGACTAGTTTTGGTGACAACCTATCAGACAGTTTCAGTCTGACAGCTGACTAGTTTTTATCAACGTTGTTAGTCATTGGGCTAGGTTGTAGTAGTGGACTTTAAACAACAAAGGCTCTTCATTATACTTAGGTTTTAGGAATTACCTATATATAAATAGGTAATCCTTACTAACCTCATCACCCCAATAAATTGTATATCCAAACAAGAGATAAATGGATTAATAACATGTCTAACCAACATAAATTAGAATTTAATTTAATTGTAGTATATATCATGTTATATGCCATATTGGACTTCATGTTTTATTTTTAAATAAACAAAAATAATGTTTCTAATCAAAATCTTCTTTAACATGTTTTGAATTTAACTACAAAATTGTTACAAAAAATCATAAGACATGTATTTAATATAGTTTGTACAATTCGTTTCTCAAAACTTCACATAGTTTTGAATCAAAATATTTTGGGTATGACTTATATAAATTATGTTTTAAGATTGTAGGTAAAATATATTTTATCTGAAACAATTTTGATTATAAATGAAACGAATTACATTTAACATATTATAATTACTCTATATATTAAATCAGGTGGGGATTTTGAATTTCGTGCCCTTAATGGGCTTTAACCCGGTTTTGATGGGCCTTTGCTTAGCCCAGTCCACTGCTCTTGATAGTAACGCAAAGGTTAGTTCAGTCCGATAACACAAACGTGTTGCGCCTCCTCCACCTGTACAACAGGTGTCCTACCCTCCTCCACCTCTACAACACGTGTCTTGCCCTCCTCCACCTCTTATCATCGTGTGAATCGTTATCCAGTAGTTAGGGCGGCTCGTGGGAGGTTCACATCCTCAGGCGAATATTACAATAAATAAAACATACCATATGCTTGATACGAAATCAAAACAAAAGAAATACCGAAGAACGGTATAGCCGAGACCCGTGTTTCACACTGTCCCCTTAAAACATATTCGTCATCTATACGTCGTCTGCCTCCTAGGGTATAACGGCCAAAGCAATAGTTCTGCCGGAATTGAACCCGAATGCCTGAAATATTGTCAAAATCTTGTATTCGGACATACAAAAAGGTATGCATTGTGGTGAGAAATGCTAGAGATATGTTATATGATTATTTCTTTTTTAGTGTCTTCACCATCATGTAGACTTCATCTTTATAAAGCCAAAACAAAACCAATATCATTATGTTGATTATTAATTTCGTTTAATAATCATAATTATTTCATAAACCATAGTTGTTACAAAAATTGTCATTAATCCGACATAATGACACAAAGTCATAAAAGAATAATTAATAGGAGTATGTAACTCAATTGACTTTAATGCATAAAATACCTTATTTTGAGACTTGATATCTCGTTCACCTCATATCTAATTTGGACACACAACTCTTATTTAAGCATACTTTTATTGTGACCAAAGTTTATTTGAGCATACTTTTATTATTCCTGCTCGACTGACAAGATGAGGTTCCTATTAGTCGTTCTGAATATATCCTATGTGCTCGATCCAAATCTATCTCCTATTTCAGAAAACCCGATTCTGAAATCTGGGAAAAATGGGAAGGACGTTGATGTTGATCTCGAGAAGCAACGATTTACTCGTATGGAACATGAAGAACTATGTTGCGGGTACATCATAAACTCGTTGTGTGATCGTCTCTCTGATTTGTATGCATCAATAAAGAATCCACGAGAGCTTCAGAATGCACTGGAGAACCACTAACAAGGTACAAACAAGTATTTAGTTTCGAAATTTATGAAATTTCAAATGGTTGGCGGGAAATTAATCTTAGAGTAAGTGCACGAGCTTCAAGTTCTCGTCAACAAATTGAAAGCTCTTACCAATATCTCTGCCCGGAGTTTTTCAAGTTGGTGCTATTATAAGCAAACTTCCGTCTTCTTGAAAAGATTTTTCCAAAAGAATGATACACAAGTTTGTGGACTATTCCTTAGATGACCTTTTGAAACATCTTCTAATAGAGGAAGAGGTCAGGACAAGGGAAAAATAAGGTAGTCTTGGATCCCAAGTTTATCATGTGAAGCCGGAAAGAAAGCTTATCGTGTCGGGCCACAAAAACCTACGTTGGGAGTAAACCATGAGAGGTTCAAAAAATTCGCATCATCTAAAAGAACCGGAAAATGGCATATGTGTTGAGAAACTGGGCATTATGCCCGTGAAGGCAAAGAAAGGATATCCAGAATTAATGATGGAATGCGGTGGACGTGGAGGAGACAACATAGTGGTTGCTCATATCCAAATTGGTGATGCCACTTTAGCGGGCTAATGGTTTTATTAGAGCGATTAGTTTTAAATTGAATAAGGCATTTAAAGTACTAGTCTGTTTACATTTTGCAATTTCAGTTCTAGTGTAATCGTTTTTGCGAAGGCAATAAACTTCAGTTTTATTTTATGAAGTATATATGTTGGTTTATTCTTTTGTTGAAAACAATTTGAAATAATGAAATGTTCAATAAACCAAATTATGACTAAAGAGAAAACAGAAAAAAGAAAAAGAACGATTATTGTTAATAAAAACTAGTATGAGTACTAAAGTTTTAGAAATTAGATTCTTTCTAAACAATGTTGTTGATGAAGTTATTGATAGTGTGAATTTAATTATTTATCTCTATTAATATCACAGATCAATAGAATAGTCTTTAGAAACTTAATACATTTTATGAAGGTAATGATATTATATGAGAACTTTATCAGATAATCACGATGTGTCATTTCTTAATTTTTTGACACTTTTGTGAAGCAAATAGTGAGAATGGTACCATTATTGAATAGTTTTCAAGTATTTTGGAAACTTGATTTTGACACTACTAAGTTTCTAACGAGAGTCTCAATAAGTGTTTATGATGAGTTTGATAAACGTGATCACTACTCATCAGATATTTCTTTTTAAGCCTCTGACAAGGGACTTATTAACGAATTACTAGAGAAATGGGTTATAAATCACTTTTGAATCGATTAGTGATGGTAACCCAACACGTTTGTAGAGATCCTACATCACAAGTTTAACGGGTAATAACAAATCATCAATCGAGAGTATAACATTGTAATGTGTATGTATTCGATTGTATAGATCACAATCTTTGGTTTAATCTTTGGACACCATTAGATAATAAGGTTTGTGGTTTAATATTCGGACGCCACTAAATTGATCTTACTTTGTATATATATATATATATATATATATATATATATATATATATATATATATATATATATATATATATATATATATATAGGGACTGATTCATGCGAGAACTCTTATTTCTGCGAGAACTGCGAGAACTCTTAAGAAAAGTGTCAATTAACATGTAATTATGTTTATTGACATGTAAAAACTATTGAATGTTAAAAATCTAGTAAAAATATAAATGAAAAATTAAAAAAAATTGTATGAAATCACGCGTATTAAGAATTGTTCACATGTGAACGTTGTTTTTCAAAAAATGAGTTCATATATGAACGAAAAATTTTCACGTCATTTTATATGATTTTTTTTTAGTTTTTTACGTTTATATTTACTTGATTATTAATCTCCAAAAGAGTGTGCATGTGAATGAACAAAGTGAAACGTGATTTAACACTTTTTGTGAGAGTTCTCGCAGTTCTCGCAAAAAAAGGAGTTCTCGCATGAACCATTCAAAATATATATATATATATATATATATATATATATATATATATATATATATATATATATATATATATATATATATATATATATATATATATATATATATATATATATATATATATATATATATATATTATACTGTGGTCTAATATTTATGACTCCTTGTTGCATGACATGTTTGAGCGAGAAGAGAAATTGTTTAATCTACTGGGGCGGGGGATTGTTGAAAATTAATAACTATAATAATTCATTTTTAATAATAGTTTGAACAATTTATTTAGATGAAGTTGGTTGTTTAAAGTTTATCGAGATATCAACTTTAAACTAAATATAATGAAGAGAATAGTGGGTGAAATCAAAGATGTGATAAGTAATTATTTGAGTATGAAAAGATAAATTTATAAGTCTATTCAACACATGTACAAGTCAATGAACTTGGACTTGTTAATAGTTAGTTGCTTGTTTACTTAGTCTTTAAGTGGGATAATGGGAAATATTCTTGTTTATGCAATCATGGATAGGAACTATTAAAATCGTGGGATAACAATCGACGAGATTTCATCTATAAATATAGCTGAGATTTCATCTATAAATATAGCTGGTAAATATCTTCACAAAAACACACTAAGAAAAGAATACGTAGTTATTCTTCTTCTCTCTAAATCTTGTTCCTATTCCAGAAAACCATAACTTCATCTTAGTGTTATTATTTCTCTACAAACCATATGTGCTTTTTCAGATTATTTTTTTTCACTTACGAAAAACCGTTTAAGATACACTAATCCTGGGTGTTACGGTACGAAGGATTGAAGCAATCATACATGTTCCGTAAAACCATTTAAGGACAAGGTTTTATTTTCCGTCTAGTCTTTTTTCTGTTTCTTCTATTTCAGATCCTCTTTGGTGTTGTAAACGAAAAGTTTGGTTGTTGTTCATATTTGTTGATTGATGTGGTTATATTTCCAACAATTATCTTAAAAGGGGGTAACGATTAAATAATCAAAAAATTACATCTTTAAAGTAAGATTAAAAAGGCTCTTTTTAATATTAAATATCGCTATCGAGTAATTTCTTAAACATATTTTAGCAAATTAAATATAGAGGGGTTGTTTGGTCATTTAACACATTTGATATATTTTTTACTCTTCACTCTTTTATTCCCTTTATGTCTTTAATGTTTCATGCTTTCCTGAAATCTATAATACTATATAAATTATATTATCCTTTTTTATTTTTAAATTTTGTTTCTAAGAAAAATTAATGAAGACCATCCATTCATTTTACAAGAATCATCATCAATTCAATACTATAAATTAAATATATTATATTAAATTTACTAAATATATTTTTTACTCTTCACTCCTTTATTCCCTTTAAATATTTTTTAATAAATAGCTATTAATATAAATTAATAAGCTGTTAATAGAATAATTTAATAAACAATAAGAATAAAAACTTTCAATGCATTAAACACTAATTAGAATTATAATTATAACTTTTATAATACATTATAATTATAAAAAGAATACTTTTTTTTTGAAGATTAAATTTCATTCAAACAAAAAAGCACCACGGACGGTTCTCAAAGCAAGGACCCCCCGAGACAAACGAAGAAACATTAACCTAAAGGATTATTACACCATCTATTCCAATCATTGTCTTTTATTCTAGATCTATTACGAATCCAAAAGAACGACGATAGCTTAATGTTTTCTGTCACTTCGATAGCTCTTCGAGATTTATTGTTGAAGACTCTATCATTCCTTTCTTTCCATATACACCACATAGCCGTATAAATAATGCCTCTAAGGATTTGAGCCTCCTTTTTAGACTTAGTCTGTGTATCAGCCAACATTAGCAGGTCTCGAATATCAAACACGAAAATCAGACTCATCCTACACCACTCCCCCACTGTATACCAAACTTCACATGAAAACCAGCACCCCTTGAACAAATGAATTGTTGTTTCCAAGTCAGTTTCACAAAGAGGGCACATCTCGTTGGATCCGTCGTTTAACCAGCTCCATTCTTGTAGGTAACCTGTTTAGCTCCGCCCTCCACACCATAATTCTACACTTTAATGGAGTTTAACCATTCCATTTCAGCTTCGAAACATTCGCTGTCATTTGACTAACGGTTAACATCTTTTTTGCTTTATTAACAGTGTAAGTTTCGTCTTTGTCGCCTTCCCACTTCCAACGATCTTCTCCAATATCCCATGGATGATCGTAAATGTCCGTTAGCAATGCAAAAAGTTCATTGACTTCCTCATTAGAATCAGGTTCCTGACGCCAAGCAAGAGTTTTAACACCAGCCACGAAATAAACACGGCTGACAACCATTGCCCACTTACGTTTTTTAAGCTGAATAGCTTCGGATATTGAATGCGTAACGGCCCATTACCGATCCAATTATCAACCCAAAAATTGACGGTATCCCCATTTCCAACCACTCCCACAAAATAGGTGTTAAGATTTCTACCATTTTGAAGCCTGTTTTCCCCTACTTTCACAATCTGTTTCCAACAGCCACTAGCCGAGGGATTACACGGTAGCATAGTCCATTCTCTAGACGACCCATGACACCCCACAACTACATTTTTCCACATATTGTTTCCATCTTTTTTAAAACGCCAAACCACCCTTATCTTTAGGAGTAGTAACCACATCCCAGGCCACCCATGCGATATTTCTCTCTAACGTGGACCCTTCCCACAAGAAACGTCTCATAATCGCTTCAATACGATCAATCACTGTCATAAGAGCCTTATATAAAGAGAAATAATAAATCGGCAAGTTTTCCAAAACCAACTTAATAAGAATCAGTCTTCCGCCTATAGATAATGTTTTGGCCTTCCACGACACAAGTCTAGCCTTAATAACGTCAATCCCCGAATTCCAATTCTTTACCCGGTTCATATTAGCTCCCACTTTTTAATCAAAGGGAAATGAGCCCCTTTTACATCCCAAAACTTCCATCATGTTATCTACTTCTGTATCGGCAGTCCCAACTCCAAACAAATTAGATTTGTGAATATTAATACGAAGACCCGAACATAAATAAAAAACCCGAACTATTCGACCCGTATTTTCCAAATTAACCCGAGACCAGTCACCCAAAATAAGAGCATCGTCAGCATAGAACATATATGTAATATCAACTTCATTATCAGTAAAGTTAATGCCCGTAAATTCGCCAATTGCTTTGGCGTTATTCAAGGTCCAGGATAGAGCTTCCATGAAAATCAAAAACAAAAACGGTGACAGGGGATCGCCCTGGCGTAAACCTTTCTCACAGTTAAACTCAAATGTGGGAGAGCCGTTCACCAAAACCGCCGAGCGAGCAGAAACGAGGATACCTCGAACCCATCTACACCATCGAGGGGGGAAACCCATTTGAGCCATAATAGATAGCAAGAAGTTCTAGTTGACATTATCGTATGCCTTCTCGAAATCTATTTTAAGCAAGAAAACTTTCTTGTTCCTTTTTTTTAACCATTCCATTAACTCATTAACAATGACGGGACCATCGAGAATAAATCGATCTTTCAAAAATGCAGATTGGTTTTCAGAGATTACACTTCCCAGAACTTTCTTGAGACGATTCGCGAGAGTTTTGGAGATAACATTACTAATCATCCCAACAAGAGTAATAGGTCTATAATCTTTAAGACCTGATGGCGAGATGACTTTCGGAATCAATGTAATAAACGACGCACCGCACCCACAAGAGATAGTACCAGCATCATGAAATTCAGCCATGATCCTACAAAAGTCTTCCTCCAATAAACTCCAGAAATGTTTCACAAAACGGAAGTTAAAGCCATCCGGACCCGGAGCCTTATTAGATCCGCATTCAAAAATCGCTTCTTTAATTTCCTGTTTAGAGAACGGCGTAATTAAAAAATTACTGTCCTCACTGCTCATAGATTTCATACCAGAACATTCCATCATTGGTCTTTGAGCGTAATTTTCTTTGAAATGATTTTTAAAAAACCGCAGTACTTCCTGCTTGATTAAAGTCGGCTTTGATACCCATTCCCCGTTGATGGCAAGACCGGGGATAACATTCCTCGCCTTTCTACCGTTAACCACACTATGAAAAAAGGCCGAGTTCTCATCCCCGAACGATAACCATTTCACCCACGACTTTTGTTTGATATCACGGTATTTTTGGAGCTCGATCTCTTCAATGTTCTTTTTACATTCCGCCCAGATCCATAATTCCGGTTCATCAAGATCTTTCTGCTCCATCAGCACTTCAATATCTTTTTTCTCAGCTCGAAATCTCGTCTCATCTTCAACCTCTTTTGCTTTGAGCTTTTTAAACCAAGACTTCAACCTGTTTCGTAGAACTCTTAGTTTCATGGTTAAAACCCGGTCCGCAGGCCCCTGAAACATATTATCCTTAAGAAACAATTCAACCAGGTCATGACATCCGGGCCTATCCAACCATGAGTCAAACCAGCGAAAGGGTTTGGGACCAAAATTCGATTCAACTATCAATAGAACCAAAGGAGAATGATCCGAGAGATTTCTGTGAAGAGCTCTAACACAAGCATTGGGCCAATTATTGAACACATTAAAGCAAACAAAAAACCTGTCAATTCTACTCAGCTTATTTACGCCTTCCCTGTGAACTAAATACGTATACTTCAAACACTTCAAGCTATATTCCCGAAGATCAACCTCGTCGATAAAATCATTAAAATCCCTAGCACAACTCGAATCGAAAACTGAATTCTTCCGTTCTTCCGGGTTTCTAACCGCATTAAAGTCCCCAAAAACTATCCACCAGCCTTGCCACTATTGCATACAATGATGAATTCTCGACCAAAGTCTTCTTTTATCTACATTTTGTTGGGGCGCATACACATTTATAATATTTACTCGAACCAATTTCTCTTTCAATAGACCAGAAACCGCCAGAAAATTATCATCTTCAATCACCTTGTCTCTCGTGAAAACTTTAGGGTCCCACATACTAACAATACCCCCCCGAGTGTCCAACTGCATTTCATAGTCATAATCGAAACCCATCCCTCCCCAATAATTTGCCAGCAAACCCATATGAATGTTATTATTGTACATAGTAGAAAAAGAATGGAATAAAGTGTATAAAAAAAATACCGATGAAAATTAGTTTGTTATAAATAACTAAAAAAGTGTTTGTTACATATTTATAACAATGGAATAAAGTAGAAACAATAAATCAAAAAATCAAATCACACTAAAATATTTATCATTACATTTGTGATATACCACGACTATGGTGCTCGACTTTGATCAGTATCGTATATTTTTTATTACCTCTGGTTGCAAAGCGCGGGAACGTCACTAGTTTCTCTCAACCCCTAACTTCTTTCTCCGATCATCATAGTTTTATTTCGATTATCGTCGTTATGAAGAAAGGAAGTGATGATGATCGACGCTCTTTACAAAATAGTTGGAAATTTACTTCGCTTTAACCTTGGTATATATGGTCATTTTTTATCTAAGCTTTGACTTGCTTTTCTTAATTAGCATGATTATACTGTACTTTCTTGTTCTTTCTTTTAATTTGGTTAATGTATTAAAATTTAGTTTACTATGTTTTCTATATTCTTTACCTTTTTAAGGCATGTAGAAAAACATAATTTAGATGGTACCTCTTCCGGAATATCGTCCTTGGTTGTATCATATATAAGTGCTTGATTTTGCCATTCATCTTGGACTTGAAAGCTCCAATCATATCCAAAACCATCACGTGAAACCAAGGAAAAATAACTAGTTGAGTTCCCTTGGTTATTGTTGTTATTTTTCCTTTGACCTTCATTTCTTTTTTAGTTGGGACATTCTCTAACAAGGGTCCAAATAATCATATCATTTGACTATGCTTTTATCAAACCCATAATTTTTATTTCTTTTCATTGCAAACTTTCTTCTTCTTGTCCTCTAGATGAATCTTTTTTATCTTACACTTAACATGCCATCTTCCACTTATATCCATCTGTTCTTGATCATCTAGATTGACTTGATCCAAATTGTCATTAATAAGTGCAATATTCACATGACTTTTGAATAATGCTTCCCTTGCCAAGTATTCTGAAGAATCTTATTGTTTTCCCTTGGATATCCAACTAGAATTTGCAACAAAACTGGATTCATTTGTTTGTCCACCCCTGACAGTTAGAGCAAATGCAATATTTTGAGAGTATCCAGTTCATTGTTTTTAATTCAATTTTAACCTAAAAACTCTTAATTCAGTGCATAGTTTGTCTATTTCCATGTCAATCAAATCATCTTCTTGCATGTAAATGACTGTGTACATGTTTCACTCATCATTCAATGATCTAAGAAACTTTCTTTTAATGTCATCTTAATCTAGTTTGACACCAACTATAGTAAGTTCTCCTATTAGCTTGTTAAATGTATCGATGGTCTGTGTGAGTTATCCTCCTTTGGTTGCACCAAAGTTCTCAAACTGTTCTTTAAGAATAGCATTCTTATTTCTCTTTGTGCTTTAAGTACAAACAAATTTCTACTATAATGCATCCATCAACACCTTAGCATCAGTATACTTGAGGAATTCGTATTGGTTGTCATTTTGTTAGGATTGAAATTTAGTTAAATTAGTTTTAATTTCATTAATGTTGCTCGTTACTACTGCTGTTGAAGTACTGACTGAAGATATTAATACGGAATGAAGACAGTTACTACTGAACAACGTTGTTACTATTGCAAGACTATTACTACTGTATATTCTCATTACTGCTGCAACTGATTGTTTCTAATGCGTGAAGAGTGATCCTCAAGTTTAGCATTACAATTAGATTTAGATTGTAATTCCTTTATTAGATGTTTTCTATTTAGATAGGTTAGCCTCAAGGTCTATATATAGATCCTTGTGATTGATAGAAAACACGTTGTATTGATTCACTTTATTCAATATAATTGAGGCTTATAATTCGACATACATTATTGTTCATAACTGTTTTCTCTTATACAATATTTGTGTGTTCAATAAACTTGTAATATTAAGGTGTTCATCTGCTGTTGAACTTCCTTGATAGATCAAGATCTTTCTTAGACAAACTTTGAGTTATCCAACCTAAACGATCCTGAAAAGTGGTATCAGAGCACATGAGGTGCTTAAGATCCATTGATCTACAAGTTTCTAAGAAGTCTCACCAAGAAGAAATCAATCTACAATCATGACAGACGTATTAGTCAACAAAGTCCCTGTACTATATATTAATGACTTTGATCTCTGGAAGCTACGCATCAAACAACACATAATGCTATCAGACTATGCAGTATGGGATGTCATCGTTAATGGCAACAAAGAGATTGAAAACCTCGCAGCTGATGGTCAGCCTGGTGTTGTTGCTCGTCCCGTAACTGATCTAGAGAGAAGAGAGAAGCAAACAAAGATAAAGGCTCTGAGTATCCTTCTTATTTCTATTCCCAATGAATATCAATCTCAATTTGAAGGATACAATGATGCTAAGTATTTATGGGAAGCTTTGGAGAAGAGGTTCAGCGGAACAAAGAATACAAAGAAAAACAAGAAGGCTCTTCTCAAGCAAGAGTAGAAAAACTTCAAAGCTTTGAAGGAAGAGAGAATGACACAGACGTTTGATAGATATAAAAAGCTTACTGGAGAGCTCGGAAGTGCAGGAGTTAGAATTGACAAAGATGACATTAACAGAAAATTCATCAGATCATTGGGTGATGAATGGATCATCAATACTGTCTCTTAGAGACAGGGTGATGTTTTGGAGGAGATAGAGTTGGACGATCTCTACAACGATCTTAGAGTCTTTGAAGCAGAAGTTGAAGCAAAGAAGCCGAGTAGCAGCAACAACAGTATTAACAATTTTAATACTGCTCTTATCACACCTTCTGCAAGACCAACTCAACATGGCTGTGGAGAAGATTTGTCCTTTGAAGCTTTCATCTCACAAAGCTCCTGTTTAACAAATGAAGATCTGAAGCAGATTCATCAAGATGATTGGGAAGAGATGGATCTAAAGTGGCAGATGGCCATGATTTCATTGAGGGCAAGGAGGTTTGTTCAAAGTACTGGAAGAAGATTTAGCCCAAGAAACAATGACAGAGTTGCCTTTGACAAAAGCAAGGTAAAGTGCTTTGATTGTGGTGAACCATACCACTTTGAAAGGGAGTGCAAAAACAAGGAAAAGGTCAATAACTCAAGAAACACACAAGAGAGTACACCAACTGCACTAATCACACAAGATGTATTTGGGTATGACTGAAATGACTTAGCTGAAGAAACCAGTCAAAATAGAGCGTTAATGGCAGTCATAATTGAAAACACATCTGTTTCTACTCAGACGGTTTCTACTGTTCCCCATGCATGCATTGCAGTTGCAGTTTCTCCTGAAGAAGGTGATACTACTGTAGCTGGTGTTTCTACTGAGCCTGTTCATACTACAATCAATGAAGATGTTCTTGGATATGACTGGGATGAAGATACAGAAGTAACAACTGAAGAATCCACTGTCCATTGTTGCATCTTCAAAGGACACAACAACATCATCTCTCATGGCTGAGGTAAATTCCAAACTTTGTTCTACTGATTGTAAAGAAGTCATGTCTAAATATAGAAATCACAATCAATTGTTATGTGACTCAATTAAGACATTAAAAGAACAAAGAAGATCAGCTTCTAGGGGGATAGAGAATCTAGAAAATCAAATTAAGTCTTATAAAACTAATGAGTTAAGTTATCAGGAAAAGATTAATTTGGTTGAATTGCAGAGAGATGATTTATTAGTTAAGCTTCAGGATGCTAGGGAAGAAATCAAACGATTAACTGAGGAAAAAGATAAAGTTGAATTAAATGTAGGGAAACTAGAACATGCTTCAAAATTTGTTAATGACCTAATTCTTCAACAAAGGCATGGAAAATTAAAAGTTGGATTAGGTTATAAAGAAGTAGCCCCACCATTTAATCAAAACTATATCCCTCCAACTTTAGATGCACCTAGAATTCCAATTACACAGACACCTCCAACAGAATCATTCAAAGTTGATCCAATCAACTATGATGAAGTTTTGATAGAGGATGTAGATGAAGAAAGTGACCTAGAGGTTGAAGATCACATGACCACAAAAGAAGAAGTTAAACAACCAAGTCCACAAAGTCCAGCGTCATTAGAGTCAAATAAAAAGATTAAGAAAACCAATAAGTGTAAATGTAACTGCTGCAAGAACACAGATGGACATAAGCAAAAGGAAAAGACTTGGGTTCACATAGACACACGCGGAAATCAACGAAATAGAAACCAATTGAAAATTCAAAAGGGTCATCTTCCTAAGAAACAAGTCAAAGTGTGTTTTATTTGTGGCAAAGCTAATCACTATGCCAAAATCTGCTTTTATAACCTTGATAATTAAAAGAAAATACTTCAAAAGCAACACAGGGGGTTGGGGTATACTGGCAAGGTTGAACATCATGGAAAATCTGTACTTGAAAGAAAATCTGCTCTGAACAGTAGTAATGGAGTTAATACTGCAAAGAATAACTTTGTTAATACTGCTTCGGGTAAAAGAAGTGTTAACCAAAAAACTTTTAACAACAGTAGAAACAAGGTTAATATTGCTAAACAAAATTCTGTTAATGATGTACGTGTTAATACTGTTAAACAAAATGGTGTTAATGCTTCCCATGTTAATATTGTTAAACGAATGGTGTTAATGCTGCCCATGTTAATACCGTTAAACGCAATGGTGTTAAAACTGCAAAACATAACTCTGTTACTGCTGCAAGTGTTGATACTGCAAAACAAAAGATTGTTAAAACAATATCTGTTCCTACTATTAAATCAAAATTTGTTAATACTGCTCATGTTTCAAAAGTCAAATCAATTAAACAAGTATGGCAACCAAAAGTCAAAGTAACTCAACCACCTAGTCCACCTGATTTCTCAAACCTAGTCCAAAGGAAGGTGAGTTACTTTGATGAGATAAGCAAACCCAAGTAAACTTTGGCTTGGGTCCCCACCAGAAACTAACTTATTTGTTTATGTGCAGGTTCAACCAACAAAAGATGATGAGAGCAGTTGGCATGTAGATAGTGGCTGTTCAAGGCACATGACATGCAACATTTCTTGCCTTCAGAATTTTGAGAAGTTCAATGGAGGTTATGTTGCCTTTGGAGGAAATTAAAAGGAGGAAATATTACTGGGAAAGGGACTGTGAGCAATGGAAGAATCAGCTTCAAGGATGTCTTCTATGTGCAACAGTTACAATACAATCTTCTTAGTGTATCTCAAGCCTGTGATGAGAAAAACACTACCATCTTCACTGCAACTGAATGTTTAATAATGGAGCCTGAATATGTCATAGATGAGAGCAAGGTTCTACTCAGAACACCAAGAAAAGACAATGTATATTGATTTGATATGTCCAAGGTCCAACCAACTGCAGCCCAAGCCTGCTTTGTATCCAAGGCCACTCTGGATGAATCCACTCTTTGGCACAGAAGGATGTGTCACATGAACCTCAAGAATATCAATGAAGTGGTGAAATCCAATCTAGTTAGAGGCCTGCTAACAAGCAATTATCTCTAGATGACAATTGTGTGGCATGCTTAAAGGGAAAGCAACACAAGTGTTCTCACAAGTCCAAGACACTCAACACCACTAATACTCCTTTACACCTGCTTCACATGGATTTATTTAGACCTACAAACGTAAAGAGTATTGCTAAGAAATCTTATTTCCTTGTTATTACTAATGACTACACAAGGTATACATGGGTGTATTTCCTTTCCACTAAAGACGAGACCAGTCAGCTTCTCATCTCTTTCATCACAAGAGTTGAACATAAAATCAATCTGAAGGTGAAGAAGATCAGATGTGATAATGGGACAGAGTTCAAAAACCAGGTGATGAATGAATTCTGTGAGAAGAAGGGGATAGAAAGACAATTCAGTGCTGCAAGAACTCCACAGCAAAATGGAGTAGCTAAAAGAAGAAATAGGACCCTCATTGAAGCTGCTAGAAGTATGTTGGCAGACTCCAACTTACCCATCTTCTTTTGGGCAGATTCAGTTAATACTGCTTGCTATGTGCAGAATAGAGTACTATTAGTCAAGTCCCAGAACAAGACTCCTTATGAGCTTCTAAACAAGAGACAACCTTTAATAAGTTTCTCAAGATATTTTGGGTGTCCTTGTACAATTCTGAACTCAAAGGACCATCTTGGAAAGTTTGAGAGCAAGGCAGATGTAGGATACTTTGTTGGATATTCATCACAGAGCAAAGCATATCGGGTCTACAATCACAAGTCCATTATTATTGAAGAAAGGTCAAATGTTACCTTCAATGGAAACACCCCAAACACTAAGGGTCAAGGACCTAACTGGATTTTTGCTTTGGATGCCTTAACCAAATCCTTGGATTTCAACTTTGACTTCAATTAATCCGCATCTATTCCTACTGAACCTGTTCCTACTGCTTCAGCTCATCCTGTTAATACTAAACCGGTTAATACTGAATCTATTTCTACTGCCACCTCTCCAGTTGTTGGTACAGACAGATTAGATATTATGGAGTATATCTATCTCCCCATTTCAACTAATGATCCTCTAAATCTGTATGATACTATTGACAAGGCAGTTGAAGATGAGACACATCAACAGGAAACCACTAACGACCAACCCTTACAAGATGAAGAGGTCATAAGACCAAATGGAGTTCCACACTTGGTAGAGGAGCAAGAATATGGGGTTGAACAAATAGTTATTGAAGAAGTTGAAGACAATGATGCTGGAATGTCCACTCCCAAGAGAACTTCTCCAAATTCTGGTCCTTTCCATGGCTATGTGTTAGGTCTCAATATGATCCCAAATACTAGCTAATCAATAAGAAATTAGTATTCAAACGTTAATTAACACGAATCGATTAGCACACAATTTCTTGTTTGATTATTGCGGAATTATAATAACAAGATTGATAAGAATAACACTTAGTTAATTCTTTTGAAAAGGTTCACCGATTACAATGTTCAAGCTCACTATTTATACACAATAGTAGTGAGCTTGATAAATATGGATCTTAGCAAATCTTCTAAAATGATAGAAGATTTTATCTAACAAACTACCTAAACTATCGGTTCATGTTTCATTATGGAGCTGAGTAGTCTGCTCCAAAATGCCTTAAAATATTTTGGTCATTCAGACCCAAAATTTCACTCAGACTCAAACTAAGAGTTCAACAAACAGATTTATAATCTTGGGTTACATTGTTGATTTTCCCAAAAATCTCCCCCTATCTGTTTAGGTTAAAGTCTTTTTACAATGACACACATAAAAAAAAAACACAAACTTAAAACATATTTAACTAAAACAGTTTGTGAACAAAAATTACTTTCTCTTCCTGGAAACTTTCTTTGACTTCAAAGAAGAATCCCATGGAGATGGCTTGAAAGCATCTCTAGCCCATTTTACCCTCTCTGTTTTCCATGCCATCAGTTTCTCCATCTCAGCATCAGAGTTGTTGAACAACACTTGATATTCTTTCTTAATCAGCTCCACTTTATCCACCAGTGTGCCCCTTTCTTCAATTCTTCTTAAGTTGTTGAACAACCAGCTTATCAGCTTCATTCGAAATGGTTGGCACTGATCATTTTGGCATTCATTCAGCAAGGCAATGCAATGGAAAAGTGAGGTCTTGTTCGGATCACCCTTGGCTTGAAAACACTCTTCTCCCCCACAGTCAACATAGAACAATCCTCCATGTTTGTCAGTTTGAATTAGTTTCCTTCTTGAAATATCAAACCTGAGGGAACTGGATGTTGATTGTTTGATTCCAGCCCAAGTGATTTAGCTCCAGATCTTACTCTGTTAACTATGCAGAATTCTCTATAGTCATCATCAGAGATCAGCTCCAGTATGTGAGCAGCATTCACATTTGATATTGCCTCTCTTTTCACCTCAATCTCATGTTCCATATTAGTTATTCTTGAGCTCAACTTAGCAATTCTTTTCCATTATTCCAATCCCAGAGTATGCATCCTATTCACACCAACTTTAAATGAATTCCCTTTGAGATAACAAGTTAGCATCAACTCAACCTTACCAGTATCATTACAATCTAGATCATTTATCTTTCCATACTTGCTTTTGGTGAAGTGTTTTTCAATGAAATCTACTCTGGCCTCTTCTTTCTCAACTCTTTTTCCATTTGAAAGTCAGCCTCAATTCTCTTTTGATCTTCATCAAATGCCAATTGATCTTCATCTTTTAGTTCAGCTTCAAGATTCTCAGCTGCTTTGTCACTTGAATCTTTTGTCATAGTGGATTTGTTTTCAAATCTTTCAAAGTATAGATCCTTGATGTACTCTTTATACTTTTCCACTGTCATTCCAGTATTATAGGCATATCTCTCTAACTTTGCTTGCCTCTCAGCTTTAGTTAACTCTTTTCATGATCCCTTAGCTTGATCAACTTGGTCACCAAAAATGTCCATTTCTGTTTCTTTTTCAATCTCTTCCTCTTCCTCCTTCTCACTACCCTGTCTTTCTTCCTCAGATGAGCTTGAGAAGTCACTATAATCAGTCTCATAGTGCTCCTTAGTCTGTTGTGTTTTGAGGTTCAAAATCATCTTCTTTTTATATCTTTTCCCTTTTTTTTTCTTTCTCCCCCTCAACTGATGACACACCCCTTTTTCTCTTCAGATCTTTCATGGGAGGTTCAGACTCACTTATTTCTTTAACATGTTCAACTTTCTCCCCCTGAGTCTGAGCACCCCTTGAAAATTCTCCAGCCACTTGCTTTCCTTTCCTCAAAGAAATGATCTCTGAAGTCAGATTGATCACCAACTCCTTCAATCCTGCCAACTCTACAGCATTTTGATTCTGTATAGACCTCATCTCATCCTGCATTGCATTCAGCTTAACATCAAACTGAGTTGACATGTCATGAATTGCTTTTAACAATAAAGGAACAGCCATGGCAACCTCAGTCTAAGATGCATTAGGAACAATAGATGTGGGTATGGTTGTTGTAGCCTCACATCTCTCTTGTTGACTAGGAGAGAGATCTTTGGCCATAGAGAAAGAAGTCTGTGCCTTACTCAATTTGTGGAGTAAGGTATTCTCGACTTGTGCAATAGAGTGTGAGAAGTGTGGTGGTTCAGTTGAGTGAACTAGTGTTGAACTAGTGAAAATTGCCCTTTGAATAGGCTTTGAAATTGAGGGGGGTGTTCCCATACTAAGTACAGGGATATTCAGGAGTGGAATATCATCTTCAATGCTTACCACATGTGTCAGTGTGGCAGCAGTAATGTGTTTCTCTAAGCTGACTACACTAGGTGGGCTCTGGGTAGTCTCAATAGTCATCACCACCTCCTGCTCTAGCAGAGGGAGTATGGGGTGAGCTACAACACTAGAGGGGATTTAGAACTCTCAGCCTCATGGAAAAGTAAGTCCATTAGTGCTTGATTTTGAGTGGGGGTAGATGTGTGATCTTTCGCTAAAGAACTTGGTGAGTTCAATAGGTTGGCCGCTTGATTAGCAACAGTATCAAGCTGAGAAGTGGACATCACATCAGAATGAGAGGCGATACTCTCAGATGGATGGAGAGAAGAAGGGATATTCATACTTGAGTCCCTGCGGGGAGACTCAGCTTCATTTTGCCCAGCCCCACCATCCCCAAGCTTAGCATCTTGCATGTGGATATCACCAACATTGTCATCCTCATCTCCGTCAATTCCACCACATTGACCAACTGAGTCTGAGTGATCAGACTCTGTGGCTTCAAGATCAATAATAGGATTGTCAATCCACTGAAGCATCACAGGGGTTAGTCCCTCCTCAGCCTCAGTGATTGTAACGTAGGTAAAGATTTTGGAGGTCAGTATGGGAAGAGGGCATACATAAAATGTTTGTTCAAGCTGAGCATAGGCTACCGTTCCCAGAGCTTATCCAAAACAGAGTGAAATCACTCTAATAAAAGGAACATCATTTGTTCTCTTTGGTTTTACCACAAGAGAAAGAATCTCATCAAAATATAGCTGAGAATATGAGATTCTTCTTCCAGTGACCATTGAGTGAAAAAGATGAGTCTCAAATTCATTCATTGATTCACGGTTCCCGATTTATCCCCCAAGCTTCTTGTGATACTGGAAAAATAGAAATTTCCACTTTCCAGTAAAACAATTATATTCAATAACCCCTTTTACCACAGGCTGACCTACAAGAGGGAAGGCCTCATTCTTGGCTTGTTGCTTGGTCAGTCTGGACTGAAAACCACCTTCACCAGCTTCTTGCTCAGTAGGTAGTAAGGGAGCTGCTCTGATTGTTTCTTCATTGATCGTGATGGTGTTCCTCCCATTGTTGTATATGCTCGTGATTTCAGTCTGATCATCGTTTGCCCTGCACGTGTACCACCACTCACATAATAAAGGGGGATACATCATGGTTTCTTGAAAATAGGCTCCATGAAGCGGATGAGGAACCATGAACTGACAGATTTGTTCGAATCCTCGATTCTGGCGATTTGTAGGGATAATTACGCTGGCCACCCTATTGTTGTCTTTGATTTGAACCCTACTATCAAACTCTGCTCCGGAAACCATTCCCGGTGTGATGTGTAAAACCATGTTGATGTTCGCCATTGATTAATGTGGGAGAGTAAAAGTATGTGGTCGTCGAACAAGAGAAAAGAAATAAGTTAGAAAGACAATTAGGTCAATAATTGAGGATAAATTGAATTTGAACTGAAGGAGCGAAAAATTCGATCTTAGTTAGACAAATTTCAAAATTGACCCTCCAGTTTGACTTATTTACACCCAGGACCCTTTAGTTTGAAACATATGTACAACTGACCCTTGAACTAAACAATTTACTATCTAATCAATAACAAATTAGTATTCAAACGTTAATTAACACGAATCGATTAACACACAGTTTCTTGTTTGATTATTGCGGAATTATAATAAAAAGATTGATAAGAATAACACTTAGTTAATTATATTGAAAAGGTTCACCGATTACAATGTTCAAGCTCACTATTTATACACAATAGTAGTGAGCTTGATAAGTAAGAATCTTAGCAAATCTTATAAAATCATAGAAGATTTTATCTAACAAACTACCTAAATTATCGGTTCACGTTTCATTATGGAGCTGAGTAGTCAGCTCCAAAATGCCTTAGAATATTTTGGTCACTCAGACCCAAATGTCACTTAGACTTAAACTAAGACTTTAACAAACAGATTTATAATCTTGGGTTAAATTGTTGATTTTCCCAACACTATGGAATGCCAGACCTCAATGACACAAATCTAGATGTCACTTTAAGAGTGGAGAAGATACCAACTTCCCGTATACACAAAAATCATCCACCATCTCAAATCATTGGAAAGTTTGTGTCACACCCCGCTTATAGCGGAAACACGGAATGTTCCAGTTATAATATCATGAGTCAAGATTACAACAATACAACCAATAAACCAACATCAAAATAACATTAATCATGCCAAGTGTTTACAAAATACATTACAAATTCAAAAGCGTCAAATCGCCGAGTACGAATGTATTACAAACATAACAAAGTGGAACATCAAGGACATTACAACAAGTATCGCAAGTTCCGAAATACACAAGACAAATATCCCAAAAGCACAAATGGCATGATCAACAAGAATCCTTAGTTTCCTGCAAAGCGTTAAAACGACATCAACAACATGTTTGTGAATTATTCGCAATTTTAAAGTAAAAGTGACCCATCGACAAATTTCAATAATCATCATCAGTTCAAAAACATATCTTGTTATACATCCAATTGGTGAAAGGTACTATGCATAAGTAGTCATACATCTCGATCCTGAACCAATCAGTTTAATCCCCTATCCTAAGGTGCGTTAAACCAAAGGCAAACAGTTTAATCATACAGTTTAAAATGAAGGTCATAACATCCGCTCGTAGTAACAGCCTACAGAGGAATGCGGGTTAGGTACATAACCCACTACAGATCTATACATATGAACCACGGGCAAAAAGCTTAACGAGTGTATTAGAGGGGAGCCACCATGGCTTAAACGCTTAAAACTAAGGCAGACCAAATTCACTGGGTAAACAAGATAATCAGTAATGTTTCCGCATTTATGCAGACAGTTTAAAATACACAGACAGTTTAAAATACGCTTTACAGCCCAAAAGTATTTAAGACAAGGGCTACGAATAACTCACAAAACAACTTCAGCAAATCTCGGGTAAATACAATCACGGGACCACAATTCCACCGTCTAAGTGCCCTAAAACAGTAAATAATATAGTCTCAGTATCTCTATAAGTATAGTTCGGTTTAGCCTTGTCGGTTGAGATTTAAATTAATTTAATATTCCAACGATTAATAAGTCGAATAAGGATGACGAATTAAGAAGACGATGCTCCGCGCCAGAAAAGGGCTGATCGACATGATATCGATCTTTCACGTCAACAGCGACCGTTGGAAGCAAATGATAACTCCGAGTCGAAAGGATTATTAATACAATTATTCATTATGTCGACCAAAATTAAGATGATGACTTATAAAATTCAAAGGTCAATTATGTTGACTTATAAAATTCAAATGTCACTTTGAATAATTTGAAGTCTTTTCTTACCAAAATGTTTAGAGCAAAAATGCCTTTCAAAACCCTTTTATAAAGCTTGTCGTAGAAACATATTTGACAATTTAAAACGATGGTCAAGATTTGTGGCGAAGTTTAATATGTCGCAAAAAGGTTGAAGATATCTGTTTTAAGTAATATTATGATATTTTTGATTGCGTTGGCGTCTTTGAGTCCAAAGACTAAGTTATTGTATAATATGTTACTTTTGTATACAAATTATTTATATAAGTGTTTTAAATGTCGCAAAGTCGAGAATGGAAAATCCGGCAGCGCTTCCGCATCAAAAATAATTCGTCCAAAATCCGTACACTTCCCGCTTGATAACAATTTTCATTTTAAACCTTTCTCATAATACATAATACAATAATAAGTTAATTACTATACTTTCGGTTAGATTACATTTTAGCATATTTCGTCCATTCTCAATCCAAATCCGACAATACATTAAGTGTTGGTCTAATATTTACTCCTAACCGTTTTCAAAGCTAAAACCGAATAACGATGGATAATGAAAATGAGGAATTTGAGAGAAAATGATTGTTACCGTTAGCACCCGATAGAGTATTCAAGAAAAGAATCCGGAACCAAAGACCTCAGTGACGTGGTGATGAGGACAAATCTTCCTCCCAAAACTAAATACACTCACCGTTAGTAAAGGTTCATAATATAACAAGTTTAAGGTGCAAATCTAACGGATTTACAAAGTTTCCAAAATCTGGACCACGACCGCCTCGCGGTGGGGCGACTGCGCCGCGGTCGTATTTTCACCACGACCGCCTCGAGGTGGAGGCACCGTGGCGCGGTCACGACATCAGATTTTTCACTTTTTACAAAAATCGTTTTATGTTGGAAAATCATCTTTTGATGTAATAAGTTTAGACATGCAAGTTATGGAATCATCAAAACCTTTTCAAACAACCATTTTGTTAAGCTTTTCACCATTTAAATCAAAGATCTATATACATATTTGTAAAACTTGATTCCAATGATTTTTACCCATCAAATTTTATAAAACTCATTTCTATATACTTAGATGATACATGCACTTGATAAATCATATTCAAAATAGTGAGCATAGGTTATAATACCTCAAAGAAAATGAAGATATGATGATCTAAAATGACTTGATGGAATTCTTGATGCTTTGGTGGTGATCTTTGACCCAAAAATGAAGGAGATCAATACATGCAACCCATGGATGATTAACCCTAGCTTCCCTTGATGATAACAACGATTTATTGTGATGGAATTTGGGGTTTATAAACTGAAATTTACAGCCACTAAAAGTGTGTTGAGAGAATATGTGTGTGTTTAGCAAGATAGAGGATGGAGAGAAAAGTGTTGATATGTGTGTGTGTGTGTGAATGTAAAATGAAAGGGGAAGACTTGTATGTGGGTTTAGAGAGTTATTTTCTGCAATAAGGGAGGTGTTGACACGTATGGGACAGATGTTTCAAGGCTAGCCACGTTTTGATGACTCACACAACTCAACAAAAAAACAAAACTGTCCAGGTTAGGACCGCGGCGCGGCCAGCTCACCGCGGCGCGCTCGGTCAGATACCTGGATTTCTTCGTTTCGTTCGTGTTGCCGTTATGTATATGAATTCGTTTAGGATTCCCGATTATTTTACAAATGAACTTAGGAAAGTTCATTATAAGTATTATTGGTATTTTGATTCATTTAACGATAACTTTTAAGTCTTGGATTCGAGACACGCACGATTTCGGTAAAAGATAAAACAAGCGCAAAAGCACGATATCTCGAGTATATAGGATCCGTTAACCGACAAATTTGGCATAAACCTTCTAACTTATAATTATGAGAATACTAACTGATTGGCACTTAGATAAAATAAAATTATTACGTCTCAGGGGACGAATCAGCAAATACAGAAAACCCGATACTCAAAAACAGTAAATCGTGAGCAAAAGAAAGCGAAATACAAGGGTCAAAACAATTGCGAATAATATTAAAAATAATGACGGTAACTCCAGTACCTCGAATTGACGGGACGTCACAGTTTGACATCTATATGGAGACAAGGAGTCAAACCAAGCCCAAAAAGGACCCACTGAAGGATATAAACACTTATTTATTTTCCTGTTTTCTCTCACAAATGGAACCAAAGAAGATACAAGAAGCTCTTCTTGATCCCAACTGGATTGAGTCTATGCAAGCAGAACTACTCCAGTTCAAAATACAGGATGTTTGGAAACTAGTCAAACTCCCTCTAGGAAAGAAGGTCATTGGAACAAGATGGATCTTCAAGAACAAGTCACGACCAGTGGCTCAAGGCTACACACAAGAAGAGGGAATAGACTATGAAGATGTATTTGCACCTGTAGCAAGAATGGAGGCCATTAGACTATTTCTTGCCTTTGCATCACTCATGGGCTTCAAGGTGTTTCAAATGGATGTAAAGAGTGCATTTGTCTATGGAGTAATTGAAGAACAAGTGTATGTGAGACAGCCACCTGGCTTTGAGGACCCTCAATTTCCTCACATGGTGAATGAACAGGACAAAGCTCTCTATGGGCTACAGAGAGTGTCCCAGAGCTTGGTATGAGACACTCTCATATTACCTTCTTAAAAACAACTTTCAAAGAGGAACCATAGATAAAACTCTCTTCATCAAAAAGTTGAACTCTGACATTCTTCTAGTACAAATCTACGTGGATGACATCATCTTTGGCTCCACCAATGAAGAATTGTGTAGAGACTTTGAAGAGCTGATGCATGTTAAGTTTCAAATGAGCTCAATGGGAGAATTAACATTCTTTCTAGGCTTACAAGTCAAGCAGAGGCCTGATGGACTCTTCATCAGCCAGTCCAAATATGTGAAAGATATACTCACCAAGTTTGGTTTCCTAGAAGCAAAGGTGGCAAGCACCCCTGTGGAGACTCACAAACAGCTGATTGCAGATCTTGAGGGGCAGGATGTAGATATTCACAACTACGGGTCAATGGTAGGTTCACTAATGTACCTCACAGCTTCAAGACCTGACGTCATGTTTGGATTATGTGTGTGTATAAGATATTAAACCAGACCTAAGATGTCTCATCTCATTGCAGTCAAGAGAATATTTCGTTACTTGAAGGGCAAACCTAACTTAGGTCTATGGTATCCTAAAGACTCACCCTTTGATTTAATTGCTTATACTAACAGTGATTATGGTGTCTTGGCAGTGCAAAAAGCAGACAACGGTTTCTACTTCCTCAACAAAAGCTGAATACATTGTTGCATCAAGTTGTTGTGCCAAGTATGTGGATACAAAATAAAATGATGGATTACGGATATGCATTCATGAACACTCCCATCTTCATAGGCAACAAGAGCACAATCAGCATACTCAACAATCCGGTGAAGCACTCCAAGACCAAGCACATTGAGATAAAATATCACTTCATAAGAGACTGTAATGAAAAGAAGTTGATTCATGTTGAAAAAGTACATACTGATAATCAACTTGCTGATCTTCTCACAAAAGATTTTGATGTGGGAAGATTTACATTCTTGATTACAAGTATTGGCATGATCAACATGGATTAACCACTTAATTTGTATCTTAAATATCTCATGTTAATTCCCTTCGAGTAAAGCAGTAGTAACCTTAACATAAGTCAACTACCTTACTCTTTATTATTGTACTATGTTACTACTGCAAAATTAACAGTAGAAATAAATTTTGGCCAAAGTCTTATTAGTACGACAAGTTTCTCATTACTACGGGAAGGTTTAACTACTACTGCCCATAGTTTTGTTAATACTGCTTGAATGGTTAATACTGCTGGTAATCTCATTACTACGGGACCTCAGGTTGTTACTAGAAGTAATGTTCATTACTACTGCCAGACCAGTTAATACGGCTCGTAAGTTTCATTACTACTGTAATTAACCTCATTACTACGATCATTATTTATTAATACTGCAACGATTAACTGCAAAGTTTTCTTAATTAATAAGATTACTCTGTTAATAATGCGTTGACAAGTCAAAACTTAAGTTGCAACTAACTTTTAACACGTGGCGTTTTGTGATTGGACCTCAGAATTTAAACTTCGGCGCGGTTTCAGTATTTTTAAACACGTGGCATACACGATTGAACCGTACCTTTTTAATCATCACTCGCGTCTAATCTAACTCGCCAAGTTGTTATAATCTTCAGCATATAAATAGGGTTTAAGATTAATCTTTCTATTAATTAACTTTTTCATCTCAAGAACCCTAATTTCTAAAAAGTTACCGTTGCAACTCAAAATTTGGTTTTCTTCAACTGTTTCATCAAATTCTTTCAATTAATCAACAATTTCAGACCTACAGTTCTATGAAAGCCACAATATGGTTGCTTGTTTTAAAAAGAATAAAGAAAACACTGATTTCTACCCTATTATTGACTTCTTGAAGCAGTCCCATATAAAGTTTGCTCTGACAGTTAGTCAAGAAATTCATGAAGATCACATCCGCGCATTCTGGGATATTGCAGTGTTATCTTCAGAGGGAGAAGTACCCGTCATCAATGCAACAGTTGATGGTAAGGAGGTCATAGTTTCAGAGGCATCCATCAGAACACACCTTCAACTTCAAGGTGAAGAAGGTATAAGCGACTTACCCAATGAAACTTTTTTGAAAACTTCCAAAGAATAAGATATGAGGGGGATTTAACTACCTCAACTTTCCCAAAAGCTAAATTGTCCCCTCAATGGAAGTACTTTATGCATACTCTTCAATAATGCATTTCACAAAAACGAACAGGGTGGAATGAAGAAAGTTATTCCTTGGCTACAACCATGGTTTGTCTTGCTACAAACCAGACCTACAATTTTACAAATCTTATTTTTGATGGTATGCTGTGGAACTTGGCAAAACCTAAATTCAAATTTTTAATGTACCCAAGATTCTTACAGCATATTCTAAACTGTGAAATAATGGATCTCACTAGATCCCAAAATGTTTTTCCTGCCTATTCTCATGCCAAAAATGTGTTTGCAAACATGAGAAGGGTAAACAAAGCTTAGCATAGATTAGATTAAACAACAAACCAAAACCAACTTTTACTAAAAACCTAGATAAAATCCGTTAATACTTAGACATTATCTATATACAACTCTATTGTTAGGTGAGAATCAGAAATGAACATTGAATAATGATTTCATTAAGCCCCTCAAAGTTACATTATCCATATACACCCCTCTCTTATTTATATACAAGGGTGAGTTTGTGTTCATTACAATTTCCCACCTTGATCGACCTTGACATCCCTCATTTGGGTTTTTCATGTTTTGGATGCCAAGATAAATAACAATTCGTTAGCAATTCGATTCAAGGGTAAACCCTATATTTTATTATACTTGCTGATCTGAAATTTGCACTATTTTGCACGATTAATACTTCCTCATAACTTCGTATTTTTAAATCATATCAAAGAAAACGTTGTATCTCTCGGAGTCTAGTTTCAATAAATGTAAGGTTCACCATCCATTTGTTTTGTTAAACTCTCTTAAACTGTATTTTAGTGAGCGGGGGTCTGATCTGAAATTTAAAACGGTTTCGTTAGGTTAAGACTTGAATTTTTGAAACAATCTAGAAAAATATAACATAAAGTCAAAATTGGTTATTAATACTTTGAAACAGTTTCTAATCTTGTTAAATGTGTTAAACTCGTTTACTTGTCCGTTGGTTATCTCGTAATCATTTTAAAACTCAATCTATAAAGGTTACGTTTTGGACAGATTATCTAACCTGTTTTGTAACGATCATAACTCTGTCATAATTAACTGAATTTGATGAATCCAGAATCGTGGATGTAGCTCTCCGAGTCTAGTTTTCGTACATATAAGATTCGTTATCTAATTCCTTCTCAAATTCAATATATGATAGCTTTAGTGAATATGTGTACTTCCTGGTCATTTAAACGGTTTGCTATATGTCAATATAACTCCTTTGTCTTACCTATCTAATGGATATATATGTCACACCCCGCTTATAGCGGAAACACGGAATGTTCCAGTTATAATATCAAGAGTCAAGATTACAACAATATAACCGATAAACAAAACATCAAATTAAATAGATCATGCCAAATGTTACAAAATACATCATAAAGTCAAAGGCGATAAGACGCCAAGTACCAATACAATTCCAAAAGAAATAAACAACGGGTCGTCATGGAAATTACAATAAAGAGTTCAAATTCAAATTTCCCAAAAGCAAGCGATCCGAAAATAAACTATGGCATGATCAATGGAAATCCTCAATTTCCTGCAAAGCGTTAAAACGACATCAACAACATGTGAAATAATGGATCTCACTAGATCCCAAAATGTTTTTCCTGCCTATTCTCATGCCAAAAATGTGTTTGCAAACATGAGAAGGGTAAACAAAGGTTTTTCTGCCAATGTTACACCATTGTTCTCTACAATGATGGTGGGTTCATCTGCTACAGATGAGAGACAAGTGACTTCACCTCTGTCTCAACCCCCATCTGCTTCTCTTCCTACTTCTAGTACCTCTGCAGTTTCTACTGCAAGTAGTGCAACTGTTACTACTGAGGCAATAATTGCAGTTTCTACTGTAAGTGTTCCTCCAGTTTATACTGAGAGCATTCCTCCAGTTTTAACTGAACCCATAGTCACCACTATTGTGACTGAGCCTGCAACCCCACCAGCTTCTACACCTCTTCAAACACCTCCAATAGTTGCTACTTTCACTAGAAAGGCTAAGAGAGTTCCTCAGTCTCTTCAGTCTAAAACTTCCTCACTTTCCAAATTCACCAATCCTTTACCTAAACAATCTTCAGGTGAGGATCTTCAAAGGGAAACCAATGAGCAATCTCCCATGCTCACTAAGGTGGTCGCTAAGGAGGGGGAAGACCATTTGGGAAAGGCTCCTACTACTGTTGCTCTTACTTCTCATAGTGAGTCACATAACAGTTTGAACATCCTTAAGACCCAACCCAAGGAAACACATCCCTACTATTGATGAACAAGCAGCTGCTGCAGAGCTTCTAAGGCTGGAACGAAGTAAAATCATTGAGCAGAGAAAGATAGAGCAAGCTTCAAGACCCAAAGAAAAGGGAGTTGAAATTCCTGTTTGTTTCTGCTGACAATACAAAAATGGTTGAAGGAATTGACTTCATCAATGATCCATGAAGACCTACAGGTATGAGACCTATAATTCCTCCTCACACAACTTATATTCCCAGGCCAAGACAACAAGTTGAACCAGCTGAGAAGGCAAAGGGAAAGAAGGTAGTTGTGGATTCAAGTAAGGAAGATAAAGAAAAGAAGAGAAAGGAGAGAATAAAGAAAATAGATGAGATAACTGCTTTTCAACTAGCTTCTGAAGATTTGGATGAAGGTACTGACCCTGAGACAATTAAAGAAATTCATACCAAAATTCAAAAAGCAGAGATGGAGAAAATTCAGAAGTTGAAAGAAGAAACCTTATTCTTGCTAGCTGAGCAAGAAAAGGAATTAGCTCAGATCAAAAGAGATGAAGAAATTGAGAAGAAAAGGAAAGATGCTAAGAAACAAACCACACAAGAGAAGCTCGCTGGTGACAGGAAAAAACTCATGGCCTATTTAAAATCAAAAGGCTACAATGGAAAATCACTAGGGCCAATGAAGATAGGAAATTTGCTTGCATTGGTTGAAAAGGAGAAGAATAAGGACTCTCTCAAGAAAATACAACTCACAAAACAACAAGATCAACAACAATTTGAGTTGGAGAGATCCATGAAAAGAGCTCAAGAGACTGGAAGAGAAATGATTGATGCCCAAGGGAATGAAATTCATAACCCTTTTGCTCCAGTCAAGCCAAGTCCACCCGAGCAGTTGAAAAGGAAGAAGTCACACTCTACCAGAGTACGAATTAAAAGAAAAAAACAAAGTGACATTCCTAGTGCTTCAACTACTGCTGCTCAAGGAAGTCCAAGTGTACCAAATGTGCCTATCAAGAAAGAACCAGTCAATGTTTCATTAAAGAGAAGGAAGGAGACATTGAAATTTCAGAAGATGACTGTTCAACTCTTATTGTACATGAAGAAGGACTAAAAATTGAACCATTGGATGTTGAGCTACCCAAAATAATAGACTGGGAGTATGTTGGAGAACCAAAGAAAACTTCTTACATGGTTACTAGATTAGACAAGTCAAAGACTGTTCTACCTTCTTTCTACAGAATGATTAGGGATTTCTCTAGAGATGAAATTCAACGCGTATATGACATTGGAGTGATAAAGTATTCTAAGTTCAGAGGTACTTGCTCCGGAACAGATATGGCGATGGATTGGCTCAATTGGATGTTTAATCCTGAAGCAGAAATGGTGAATCTAGCATTCAAGAAAGGAGGAGTCAACAACCCAGTAATAAAATGGTACTTGTATGAAAGAAGTGGAACTTTTTCAATAGGTAGAAGACATGGAGCTATGTAATTCTATCTAGTTGACAAAAGGTATGACTTGGGGTTGAGAACACTTAAAGAGCTAATCAAAGTGAGACTACATGGTCTGATTGCTTCCAGAATGGCCCATGAGCTTGTGTGGAGAATAATGGGGCATCTGAATGAAGAGTTAGCCAAAGAAGCAGAAGAGAAGGAGGCAAGTTTAAGATAAGATGTGATAGTATATTCTAATTTAAAGTAGTTAAAAGTTGTATAAAAACTTGTACTTTCATTAGTAATAAAAGTTCAAGTTAGGGGGAGATTGTTGGGATTGAAATTTAGTTAAATTAGTTTTAATTTCATTAATGTTGCTCGTTACTATTGCTGTTGAAGTACTGACTGAAGGTATTAATACGGATGAAGACAGTTACTACTGAAGAACATTGTTACTACTGCAAGACTATTACTACTGTATATTCTCATTACTGCTGCAACTGATTGTTTCTACTGCGTGAAGAGTGATCCGCAAGTTTAGCATTACAATTAGATTTACATTGTAATTCCTTTATTAGATGTTTCCTATTTAGATAGGTTAGCCTCAAGGTCTATATATAGATCCTTGTAATTGATAGAAAACACGTTGTGTTGATTCACTTTATTTAATATAATTGAGGCTTATAATTCGACATACATTATTGTTCATAACTGTTTTCTTTTATACAATATTTGTGTGTTCAATATACTTGTAATATTAAGGTGTTCATCCGCTGCTGAACTTCCTTGATAGATCAAGATCTTTCTTAGACGAAGTTTGGGTTATTCCAACCTAAACGATCCTGACACATTTGGTATTTCTAGTAACAAGGTGCTTAATGCATTGTATTCACTCTATCTCCCCCTTCTTTCCTGACCAGTTGGTTGTGGATCAATAGATCCATTTTCTACAGCAATATGGCCTAGTAGAATCACAACTTTTGATCCATTCTTGACCACTTCCCACATAGCATAGTTTGTAATGAGCGTATATTATTGGATCCCATTCTTCTACATTTCATAGTTGTTGGATGTAAGAATAGGAACCATGTTTTCTTGAACACCCTAATTTGATTAGTCATCTTTTATAATTGTGACTGAAAACTTGTATAACCTTGTAGATCTTAGATCTAGAGCAACTCTATGCTCTGATACCACTTGGCAGGATATGTGCTTGAAAAAAAAAAACAATTTAGATCTAGATCTATCAAAGAAGTTACAACAAATCAACACTTTTATACTACAAGGTTTGTAAACGCTTAAAATGTGTATATGTGATAAACAATAAGAACCCCAAAAAAATCACCAACAATCTCAATCTATTAATCAGAATTAGGTTAGCAGACGTACATACTTGTTTACATAAGGATCTATTTATATAGAACTTTAGGATAATCAATCTTACTTTTATAGGTTTACAAAACATAAGAATATCTACTTAATATAGTAACTACTACAAAATCATAATGGATAAACATCACATATACTAGCAGTAGAAACTAAACGTAGTAGTAATAATATTCTTCATGCAACAATAGTAATTCTTGGGTTGTAGTAACTTCATCAATAGTAACTGATTAGTACTATGTCCTCACAAGTAGAAACTTACATTTGTAAATTTAACCCAACACTATTCTATGAGTCTATCATCCATGGCAACCTTACACCGAGCAAGAAAAGGGAACCCATAGTTGGTAGCAAGGAATGTATTGGATTGTAATGGTAGGGTTTAGAACCTTTTCAAGGTAATAAAAGTAATTTTAAACCTAGGATAAAATGATCTAGCACCCTCAATAATGTAGACCATGAAAGTTATTACTAGAATTAACTACCAAGACAATGAATCAAAATAAGGTAATTAAAGATGTTAGGTGATCTTAATTTTAAATGATTGTTTATAGATATATGTTCCGGTGTTAAGAAGTTAGATACGGATATTAACCGACAAAGTTTAATATACTCAAATAGCCTAATCACCCAGTGACATACTAGTTAATATGAAGTGATCACAAGTATTAATTATTAGGCTATTAGTGCATACAAAACATTATCTAGACGTTATAAATAGAAATAATTAAGGTTATCTAGTTTTATAAACAATGTCTTTCTTGCATCATCCAGAAGCATCTACTATTGGAATCATGGTAAACACTACTTGTCCTCTATCTATTTACTATCTACTACATTTCCCTTACTTGTCTTTACTTTTATTTGCTTAGCATAGATTAGATTAAACAACAAACCAAAACCAACTTTTAATAAAAACCTAGATAAAATCCGTTAATACTTAGACATTATCTATATACAACTCTATTGTTAGGTGAGAATCAGAAATGAACATTGAATAATGATTTCATTAAGCCCCTCAAAGTTACATTATCCATATACACCCCTCACTTATTTATATACAAGGGTGAGTTTGTGTTCATTACAATTTCCCACCTTGATCGACCTTGACATCCCTCATTTGGGTTTTTCGTGTTTTGGATGCCAAGAACAATAACAATTCGTTAGCAATTCGATTCAAGGGTAAACCCTATATTTTATTATACTTGCTGATCTGAAATTTGCACTATTTTGCACGATTAAAACTTCCTCATAACTTCGTATTTTTAAATCATATCAAAGAAAACGTTGTATCTCTCGGAGTCTAGTTTCAATAAATGTAAGGTTCACCGTCCATTTGTTTTGTTAAACTCTCTTAAACTGTATTTTAGTAAGCGGGGGTCTGATCTGAAATTTAAAACGGTTTCGTTAGGTTAAGACTTGAATTTTTGAAACAATCTAGAAAAATATACCATAAAGTCAAAATTGGTTATTAATACTTTGAAACAGGTTCTAATCTTGTTAAATGTGTTAAACTCGTTTACTTGTCCGTTGGTTATCTCGTAATCATTTTAAAACTCAATCTATAAAGGTTACGTTTTGGACAGATTATCTAACCTGTTTTGTAACGATCATAACTCTGTCATAATTAACTGAATTTGATGAATCCAGAATCGTGGATGTAGCTCTCCGAGTCTAGTTTTCGTACATATAAGATTCGTTATCTAATTCCTTCTCAAATTCAATATATGATAGCTTTAGTGAATATGTGTACTTCCTGGTCATTTAAACGGTTTGCTATATGTCAATATAACTCCTTTGTCTCACCTATCTAATGGATATATATGTCACACCCCGCTTATAGCGGAAACACGGAATGTTCCAGTTATAATATCAAGAGTCAAGATTACAACAATATAACCGATAAACAAAACATCAAATTAAATAGATCATGCCAAATGTTACAAAATACATCATAAAGTCAAAGGCGATAAGACGCCAAGTACCAATACAATTCCAAAAGAAATAAACAACGGGTCGTCATGGAAATTACAATAAAGAGTTCAAATTCAAATTTCCCAAAAGCAAGCGATCCGAAAATAAACTATGGCATGATCAATGGAAATCCTCAATTTACAGCAAAGAGTTAAAACGAAATCAACAACATGTTGGTGAATTATTCGCAATTTTAAGTAAAAAGTGACCCATCGACAAGTTTCAATAAACATTATAATTTCAAACATCATATCTTGTTATACAATCCAATAGTGAGAGGTACCATGCCTAGACTATCATACACTGAACCTGACCACGTAAATTAACCCCTATCCTAAGGGGTATCAATCCAAAGGCAACCAATTTTGAAATACGGCCATAACACCTACTCCTAGGTACGTCCTAGCTAGCGATGAGGGTTCGGTCAAACCCAAACAGATTTGTATATATGAAACCGCGGGCAAAAGCTTAATCAAGTGTATAAGGGGAGCTCAACAGAGCCTAATGATACTTAATCTAAGGCAGACCTAAATCACTGGGTAAACAAGATAAGTTGTAAAGTCCCGCATACAAGCAGACAATTTTAAAACACGCTTTACAGCCCAAAAATAGTAAAGACAAGGGCTACGAATAACTCACTGATAAAGGTTCAGCAAACAAATATCGGGTACACCAACACAGAGTTACAACTCCACCGCCTAAGTGCCTTAAAACAATAAACAACATAGTCTCAGTAACTCTATAAGTCTAGGTCCGGTTTAGCCTTGTCGGTTAAGATTAAGTTTATTAGAATATTCCAACGATAACTCAGTTTAATCGAGATGACGTATTTAGGATGACGATGCTTCGTGCCAAGAAGGGCCGACCGAAAGGGTATCGACATTTCACGTCATAACGACAATTTGAAAAGAATAATTTTCCGAGTCGAAACGACTACTAGGAATATTGGTTGAAAGGAATATTGGTTGAAAGGAATATTGATTATAAGTTTATCGAAATCGACCAAGATCAATGGCAATGATGTTGACTTGGTCGAAGTTAAAGATGTTGACTTCATAAAGTCAAATGTTAAGGAAGTTGACTTACAAAAGTCAAATGTCAACAATGTTGACTTATAAAAGTCAAATGCAAAGGATGTTGACGTTGCAAAGGTCAAAGGTCGAAGATGTTGATTTTGTAAAAGTAAAGATCAATAATTCGAGGTCGAATCATAGTATATTGGAAAGAAAGTCGGAATTGACGTAAAAGTCTAAATTTGACGTTTTGAAGGTTTAAAAGACTTTACTTATCAAAATATAGTGTAAAATGTCTTTATAATGTTTTTAACCAAAGTTTATCGCAAAAATAATATTTGACGACTTTGGATTACGATCGTTATTTGTAGCAAATGTTTATTTATTGAAATGTAGGTAAAATGTCCGTTTTAAATATGTATTCGTCATTTTTGATTGCGTTGGCGTCTTTGAGTCCAAAGACGGTATTTTATCATAATATGTTACTTTTAGTTTATTTATACAAGTGTTTATATTTTGAAATAAGTTTATCAAAAAATCAGTGGCTTTGAAATAACGATTCCCGGAACCAAAACGTCAAGACGGCTAAACAACAAAAACATCAACGAGCTGAATTTTGATGGAAAACAGCCCGGTGCGTCGCACTGGACATGGGGTGCGGCGCACTAGGTGCATTTCCAGATTATGAATTTTAACGTTTTGTCGAAATCCGATTATTTAAAGACTTTTCGGTTAAAACACAATCTGTTAATAAGTTATATTCTGTTCCAAATACTTTTACCAAGTGTTATACACATATAAATATATCCTTTTTCATACTAATACATACAATATGTTAATTTCGGTAATAATCACATTTTACGCATTTTTAGTCCAAATCTTTGTCCAAATCCAAAATATTCAAATGTGTTGGTCTAATACATTAATCCTAACCAATTTCAAGGCTTAAACCGAAACATATAACGAAAATGATAAGGAAAAATATATAAAAAGATGAATTTGGAGGAAATATCGATTTTACCGTTACAACCGCAAGATCTACTAGCTTGGTAATGAACAAATCCGAAAGCAAGCTATTTGGTGGTGTGGTGATGAGTAAATAACAGCTCCATACACAAATACAACCACCATTTAGTTAGATTCTTACATGCATGGTGATAAAAACGGTATCGAAGAGATTTTTCGGTAAACTTTACTTACCACAAAATCAAAAAGAAAGTTCCATGATAGATCTAACCAAAGCATCCAAAATGAAATAGGAATAAGGAACCAAGATCTTGAAATACAAATGAAATGGGTAAGTGTTAGATCTCTTCACCAAATAGATGAAAATGGAAGAGAAAAGTGAAATCAAACTTATAAGAAAACTTACCCAAGATTGGAGAAACCAAAAGGAAATTGTTGGAAGATAACTTTGACCTTGAAACTCTCTTCAAATTAGTGATTCTTCTACTTTAAACTTCTGGAATTTGAGTTATATTTAGTGGGTTATGATGAACTTGAAAGAGTTTGAAGACAAAGAGAGTGTGTGTGTGTGTGTGTTTTTTTTTTGGAAGAAAGAGTGATAGATGACCAAATGGAAGACTTGTTTGTTAATCTAAAGACCCCACATGACTCATTTCTGGAGTTTCTAAGAGTGCTACACGTTTAGGACAGGTGTTGCATCCACAAGACATGCAAATATGACTCACACAACAAAACAAAAATCTGTCCAGCAGGTCGGTGCTGCGCACTAAAATGCCATTGCTGCGCACTGGACCAAAATCCAGACTTTTCTGCTTTTCGTTTACGCGATCGTTAAGTAGTTTCGTTCGCCGAAAGTTCCTGATTCTTTTTGCGATGAACTTAGGAAATTTCATACTATGATTTACTTTATATTAGGTTCATTTAATATTATATTTTCACTTTCGATTTCGAGATTCGCACGATTTTGGTAAATGAGTAAACAAGAGCAAAAGCACGATATCTCGAGGATAAAGGATGCGATAACCGACAAATTTGGCATAAACCTTCTAACTTATAATTATAAGGATACTAACTAATTGGCACTTAGATAAATAAAATTATTACGTCTCGAGGGACGAATCAGCAAATACAGAAAACCCGATACTCAATAACAGTAAATCGTGAGTTAAACAAAGCGAACTACAAGGGTCGAAATCAATTGCGAATAAAATATAAATAATGACGATAACATAAGTACTTCAAATTGACGGGACGTCACAGCCTCCCCCAGTAAAAAGAATTTCGTCCTCGAAATAACTATTGAGCTTAAGAAAAGAGACGGGGATATTTCCGCTGCATTTCTCGAAGCGAAACACACCCTACCATGGAGAAACTTTTAATAACACCACGTTGCCGACCTTGAATTCCAAAGGTTTCCGACGCAATTCCGCGTAATTCTCCTGACGATCTCTTGCGGCTAACAGACGATCCTTAATCTAAAGGTCTTATCAGTAGTCTCTTGGGTCAACTCCGGACCCTTAATCTGGCTATAATCAATCTCAGTCCAACAAGGTGGAGACCTACACTTATGACAGTAAAGAGCCTCAAGCGGCGCACAACAAATCCTGGGGCGGTAACTATTGTAGTATGAAAACTCGACTAGCAGAAACTGTCGATTCCAATTTCCGCCATGTCTAAAACACACGCGCGTCTCGATTAGAAATGACAGCTTCTGGAATGCCATGCCTGGCCACAATCTCGACACTATACAACCTAGAAGGTTCCTCTATTCGGTAATCTTCTCGAATAGGCAGACAATGTGCTGACTAAATCAGCCGATCTACGATAATCCAAATGATACAATCCTCGGTGAGAGCCTCCTACTAAGCCTGAACAATACGAGCCCTCAAACTCGACTGAGTCCAAATCATCATGGTGCGAACTCTCACCGGCTCAACCGATTCAGTGCGACTCAACGCATTAGCTATTACATTCGCCTTACCCGGACGGTAGCGAAACTCACGAACATAATCATTATGCAACTCATCCCATAGGCGTTGCCTCGTAATCAACATCTTTCCTTTTTCACGAGAAGTACCGGCGCGCCTCAAGGAGAGAAACTCGGTCTAACAAAGCCTTTGACCACAATCCCTATATCTGCTTCGATAGTTCTTACCTCTCCGAAGGTGCTAACCGATAAGGAGTCTCCGCCACTGGCGCTGCTCTCAGTACTAAGCCAATCTGAAACTCCGCCTCTCGACTAAGGGGTAATCCAGGTAAGTCCTCTAGGAACACATCGGGAAAGTCACGAACCACGAATGTGTAAGAAAGGGTGAACAATTCCACTCGATGTACTCCCGAACTTCCAAGCATGAGATGACATTAAGGTGCTTCCCCGCCTTATCCCCCTGACCTGACAACAGTCTTTCCAGCGGTAACGGTATGCAGATATTCTTCTCGAAGCGTATAACCTCTGCACGGTGCGTTGACAACCAACTCATGCTAAAAATAACGTCGAATCTACCTAAGGAGATCGGAATCAAGTTGACAGGAAAGGAATGGTCGTCGGAACTAACACAATAGGTAGAACGTACTTCGGTAGCAGGTAAAACTCACCAACGACTAACTCTATCTCGAAGGAAGACGCTAAAGGTAAAGATGTACAAGGAAACATAGTCCTACACGTATCAAATATGAAGCTCTTCGAATGACGGACCAAAACATGGAGTAAGTAGAATTTAAAATTACTTACTCAAATGGTTAACAATAGCAGGTACGTTCCGTTCTCGCATAATTTATTTCGAACTAGGCGTAGTTGATCAAGTTACGCGTAGTTGGATGCGAATCATGCAATTGCGGAATCAATCCACTAAAGTTTAAAAGTTCGTAAAATATGATGGGTGAAGAGCCTAGATTATAGTTTGGTTTGGTACCAATGATTACTAAGTCGAATCGAAATGACGGATTAAAATCTGGAGTCGGACCTCTCAGAATCGCACTCGTAGCACAATATCGTCTCGTCGACCTCTTTACAGATGAGAGCTTTTTCGGTGACAACGCAAAAAGGGCGTGAAAATAAAAATAACATAAGAGAAAAGAGAAGTTCACAATATAAGGAATTCAAAGCCAAACATTAGAATCAAGCAGAATATATGCAGGCTGACTTTAGATAAGAAAGTATTCGTACCAGAATATTATCGCCCGGGACACTTGTTTCTGAGATGCTCGGTGGAACCACACTCGAAACATTTTCCCCTCGGGGTCTTACAGAACCTCTCGGTGTGCCCTAGCTTATTACACTTGGTGCATACCCAACATTTCACCTCCTCGGCGTGGTAGTTACCACACCGTCCACACTTCGGGTGCTTACCCTGGGCACCAGGTATCACATCAGCATGCGCCGACACCACTTGAGGAGTACCCTGCCTCCTAAACCTCTTCCGTGAGTCATTCTGACGGGATCCCCCACTCCGTTTCTCCCCGGAGTCTTGCTTAACCACTATGGGGGGTAGTTCACCATCACGGACCGCGTTTTGAGTCAACGTAATCGCAATTTCCACCGCGCTCTGAAAGGTGCTCGGTTTGCTGGATAGGACACTCTTACGGATTGCTGGGGGTAATCCGTGAGTGTAGCGACCTATACATTTAAGCTCCGGTCGGACCAAGTGCGGCACTAGCTGGGATAAAGCGTGAAAACGCGAAGTGTAGCCTTGGATGTCTGACCCAATCATGGTCAAGTTCCACAACTCATCCTCCATCTTCTGAATCTCAGATTCAGGAACATACTCACTAATCATCAACTCCTTTAGCTGATCCCAAGTCATCTTGCTGATCTCAGCTCGGCCTCGCACATTCACGATTGAATTTCACCACGTCAGAGTCGTACCTTGAAATACAAACGCAGCAAATCGGACTCGATCCTCGTCCGCACATCCCACAGCATCAAAGATGGATTCTAGCTTCTCCATCCATTGGAGCGTTCCAGTTGCTCCCTCATTGCCCTTATATTCCGGGGCCTTGCAGCTCATAAACGTCTTCAAGGTGCAACCAGCGCGTCGAGCTGAGCCCTCTGCTCCACCCGATCCATTAATCACAACTTCGGGACCATCATTATTAACAATTGGCTTAGGATTCTCAGCAGCCGAACCACCAGTTCCCATACCGATACTATCTTTAATCTGAGCGATCATAATGGGCATCATTGCTGCAAATTCCTCAGCGATAAATTGTCTGACGTTCGGTGTCGTATTCGTTTCCGCGTTACTCGCTCTCGCATTCGGAGTCGCGGTATTGGCTCTCGGATTCACAGTATTCGCTCTCGCGTTAGCCGTAGCACGTCTCGCGGAACTTCATGTCGGAACTCTCCTCTTAGGCGCCATCGTCCTAAAATAAAAGGAAGAGAAAACTCGTTCAGCAAATGTGTGCGACACGAAAACAAGGCCAAATGCCAAAACACAACGCGAAATTAAACACGTATGAAAATAGTGCACACATTGCAATCAGAGAAAATCGATTTAAAAAGCCTATGGTCATAGTCCAAGTGATTTACTCAATTAAAATCACTCGGTTCGCTATAACCTTTGGCTCTGATACCAACTTCTGTCACACCCCGCTTATAGCGGAAACACGGAATGTTCCAGTTATAATATAGAGAGTCAAGATTACAACAATATAACCGATAAACAAAACATCAAATTAAATAGATCATGCCAAATGTTACAAAATACATCATAAAGTCAATGGCGATAAGACGCCAAGTACCAATACAATTCCAAAAGAAATAAACAACGGATCGTCATGGAAATTACAATAAAGAGTTCAAATTCAAATTTCCCAAAAGCAAGCGATCCGAAAATAAACTATGGCATGATCAATGGAAATCCTCAATTTCCTGCAAAGCGTTAAAACGACATCAACAACATGTTGGTGAATTATTCGCAATTTTAAGTAAAAAGTGACCCATCGACATGTTTCAATAAACATTATAATTTCAAACATCATATCTTGTTATACAATCCAATAGTGAGAGGTACCATGCCTAGACTATCATACACTGAACCTGACCACGTAAATTAACCCCTATCCTAAGGGGTATCAATCCAAAGGCAACCAATTTTGAAATACGGCCATAACACCTACTCCTAGGTACGTCCTAGCGAGCGATGAGGGTTCGGTCAAACCCAAACAGATCTGTATATATGAAACCGCGGGCAAAAGCTTAATCAAGTGTATAAGGGGAGCTCAACAGAGCCTAATGATACTTAATCTAAGGCAGACCTAAATCACTGGGTAAACAAGACAAGTTGTAAAGTCCCGCATACAAGCAGACAATTTTAAAACACGCTTTACAGCCCAAAAATAGTAAAAGACAAGGGCTACGAATAACTCACTGATAAAGCTTCAGCAAACAAATATCGGGTACACCAACACAGAGTTACAACTCCACCGCCTAAGTGCCTTAAAACAATAAACAACATAGTCTCAGTAACTCTATAAGTCTAGGTCCGGTTTAGCCTTGTCGGTTAAGATTAAGTTTATTAGAATATTCCAACGATAACTCAGTTTAATCGAGATGACGTATTTAGGATGACGATGCTTCTTGCCAAGAAGGGCCGACCGAAAGGGTATCGACATTTCACGTCATAACGACAATTTGAAAAGAATAATTTTCCGAGTCGAAACGACTACTAGGAATATTGGTTGAACGGAATATTGATTATAAGTTTATCGAAATCGACCAAGATCAATGGCAATGATGTTGACTTGGTCGAAGTCAAAGATGTTGACTTCATAAAGTCAAATGTTAAGGAAGTTGACTTACAAAAGTCAAATGTCAACAATGTTGACTTATAAAAGTCAAATGCAAAGGATGTTGACTTTGCAAAGGTCAAAGGTCGAAGATGTTGATTTTGTAAAAGTTAAGATCAATAATTCGAGGTCGAATCATAGTATATTGGAAAGAAAGTCGGAATTGACGTAAAAGTCTAAATTTGACGTTTTGAAGGTTTAAAAGACTTTACTTATCAAAATATAGTGTAAAATGTCTTTATGATGTTTTTAACCAAAGTTTATCGCAAAAATAATATTTGACGGCTTTGGATTACGATCGTTATTTGTAGCAAATGTTTATTTATTGAAATGTAGGTAAAATGTCCGTTTTAAGTATGTATTCGTCATTTTTGATTGCGTTGGCGTCTTTGAGTCCAAAGACGGTATTTTATCATAATATGTTACTTTTAGTTTATTTATACAAGTTTTTATATTTTGAAATAAGTTTATCATAAAATCAGTGGCTTTGAAATAACGATTCCCGGAACCAAAACGTCAAGACGGCTAAACAACAAAAACATCAACGAGCTGAATTTTGATGGAAAACAGCCCGGTGCGTCGCACTGGACATGGGGTGCGGCGCACTAGGTGCATTTCCAGATTATGAATTTTAACGTTTTGTCGAAATCCGATTATTTAAAGACTTTTCGGTTAAAACACAAACTGTTAATAAGTTATATTCTGTTCCAAATACTTTTACCAAGTGTTATACATATATAAATATATCCTTTTTCATACTAATACATACAATATGTTAATTTCGGTAATAATCACATTTTACGCATTTTTAGTCCAAATCTTTGTCCAAATCCAAAATATTCAAATGTGTTGGTCTAATACATTAATCCTAACCATTTTCAAGGCTTAAACCGAAACATATAACGAAAATGATAAGGAAAAATATATAAAAAGATGAATTTGGAGGAAATATCGATTTTACCGTTACAACCGCAAGATCTACTAGCTTGGTAATGAACAAATCCGAAAGCAAGCTATTTGGTGGTGTGGTGATGAGTAAATAACAGCTCCATACACAAATACAACCACCATTTAGTTAGATTCTTACATGCATGGTGATAAAAACGGTATCGAAGAGATTTTTCTGTAAACTTTACTTACCACAAAATCAAAAAGAAAGTTCCATGATAGATCTAACCAAAGCTTCCAAAATGAAATAGGAATAAGGAACCAAGATCTTGAAATACAAATGAAATGGGTAGGTGTTAGATCTCTTCACCAAATAGATGAAAATGGAAGAGAAAAGTGAAATAAAACTTATAAGAAAACTTACCCAAGATTGGAGAAACCAAAAGGAAATTGTTGGAAGATAACTTTGACCTTGAAACTCTCTTCAAATTAGTGATTCTTCTACTTTAAAATTCTGGAATTTGAGTTATATTTAGTGGGTTATGATGAACTTGAAAGAGTTTGAAGACAAAGAGAGTGTGTGTGTGTGTGTTTTTTTTTTTGGAAGAAAGAGTGATAGTTGACCAAATGGAAGACTTGTTTGTTAATCTAAAGACCCCACATGAGTCATTTCTGGAGTTTCTAAGAGTGCTACACGTTTAGGACAGGTGTTGCATCCACAAGACATGCAAATATGACTCACACAATAAAACAAAAATCTGTCCAGCAGGTCGGTGCTGCGCACTGGACCAAAATCCAGACTTTTCATCTTTTCGTTCGCCGAAAGTTCCCGATTCTTTTTGCGATGAACTTAGGAAAGTTCATACTATGATTTACCTTATATTAGGTTCATTTAATATTATATTTTCACTTTCGATTTCGAGATTCGCACGATTTCGGTAAATAAGTAAACAAGAGCAAAAGCACGATATCTCGAGGATAAAGGATGCGATAACCGACAAATTTGGCATAAACCTTCTAACTTATAATTATGAGGATACTAACTAATTGGCACTTAGATAAATAAAATTATTACGTCTCGAGGGACGAATCAGCAAATACAGAAAACCCGATACTCAATAACAGTAAATCGTGAGCAAAACAAAGCGAACTACAAGGGTCGAAATCAATTGCGAATAAAATATAAATAATGACGATAACATAAGTACTTCGAATTGACGGGACGTCACAATATATTTTGAGTTTTAAACCTGGTAACCTTGACTTATATATTAAAATAGGGTTTGGGAGTACTTGGTGTAATTTTGAGTCCGTTTGTTATTTTATTTATATCTTACAAACTTCGGTACCCTAAGTATTGATGGGTTCATCAAGTTCTTTTTCCAATTTATTCTGATCATATATTGGTCATAACAGACCCTTTTGGAAGAATCTTGAATCGTCGTTTTATTTATCGGAATCTACTTTTCAGAACTGTAAGCCTCACTTTCTAGTTCGGTACCAAACTCTCGGAATATCATTTTTAGTGAACATATATACTTGCTGATTTTTCGATCTTCGTGTATAAATCTAACGATTAATCTCAAACGTACAAGCTAAATGAAATGGTTAATTGGACATCTTTAAACGTACATTAAACAAGATAGAAAACTTGAAAACATATTACTCACAATTCCTTACTTACACTCATTTAAGGAAGCTCCTCATCTAGTCGAGACGTAGCTTGTGACCTACCGTTTATACACACATTCACACTACTTAAGTAGTGTCGTTTATTGCTTATTTCGAGGTGAGTTCATTGCCCCACTTTCTACTATTTTACATGTTTTAAATACATCGGGGGAAAGTAAAGCTCAACCAAACTGTTCTGAGAAAACGGATTCATTTTTATACTTACTAAAACTGGAAACTTCCTAATTTCGGAAACTCTACTATATTTGGAAACTTTCCATAAATAGAACTTGCTATTTATGGAAACTTACTCTTTTGGAAATCATAAAACGTGTAAAAAATCTAATGCATCTTTTCAAAACTGCTATGAGATTTTGGTTGTGGTGATTACTTGCTTTAACGTGCTCACTGGTATATTATCCTACTAATGGAGTCTTCTTGCGGTAACGTGACTACCTACATATATTACTCGATTTAACGTGCCCATTAGTAGATTTTTCCTACTAATGGATTCTTCTAACGTGCTCATTAGTATACTTTCTTACTAATGGAGTTTTCTAACGTGCTCATTAGTATATCTTCCCACTAATGGAGTCTACTTACGATAGCGTAGCTACCACGGATTATTGTGGATGATTACTTTACTATTTACATGCATTAGTTACACGTATATTTTGATTATATATATACTACCATTGAGATGAGATTTTAGATTTACGTACTTACATTTTCTATACTACTCGATGAACTCCGTCAACTTTATGTTGACTTTTTGAGCTTTATTTTTAGGTAATGAACATGCATAGGACGTAGCTTAGCGACTTGGTTTTAAAAGACTTCTATAATATGCATTACATTGGCACACTCTCTTGTATTATTACATTTGGATTAATTTCGGGCTTTCATGCCTATGTCTCCCCTTTTGTAATTATGTATTATTGGTTCATTTTTGAGATACCTTATTGTTAGTATATCACGTGTGCATGAGACAAGGAGAACTTACTTGTTGAATGGAAATGTCACAAAACAATTTCTATTATATTGCATTTTAGTATATTTCTATTTCTATACTGTGTTGTGATGATTGCCAATCGGCCACACCCTACGTTTCTGTCGCATGCGGGGAGTGACAATTTAGGAAACTATACTATAATGTGAAATTTTTTATTAATGAATTATAACAGGTCCTAATCATGGTTAAATGTGTTAAACTTGTTTAAAGGTCCGTCGGTTATCTTGAAATCGTTTTAAAATTCAATCAAATAAAAGTTAACGTTTTGGACAGATTATATAACCTGTTTTGTAAAGATCATTACTTAGTCATAATTAACTCAATTGTGATGAATCCAGAGTCCTTGATGTAGCACTCGGAGTCTAGTTTCCGTACATATAAGAATCGTCGTCTAATTCTTTCTCAAACTCGAGTAATGACAGTTTTTTAGTAGTATGGGTACCTGCTGGTCGTTTAACGTTCGTGTCTAAATCTATCGTTTTCCTTTCGCGTTTACGAAATACAAGTAAAATTTGTTGGACATATCTAATTAAACATTAAACGGGATTAAAGTTGAAAACGTAATTACTCATGTTTCCTTACTTACACTCATTTAGGGAAGCTCATCAACTAGCCGGGACTTAGCTTGTGACCTGTTCATATATACACACGTTCTCACTACTTGAATAGTGTATTCTTACTATACTTACGAGGAGTGTTCACTTCCCCACTTTCTACTGTTTACATGTTTTAAACAAATCGGGGTAAAGTAAAGCTCAACCAAAACAATTTTTTAGAAAACGGATATCATTTTCAAACTTACAATAAATAGATATTCCTATTTATGGAATATTACTATATTTGGAAACTTACCATAAATAGACTTTCCTATTTATGGAAACCTACTATATTTTGGAAAATCATAAAATGTGTAACATAAACCTAATACGGTTTTCAAAACTTATACGAGATATGGGTTTGCGTATGGTTATGAATCAGTATACATTTCTTACTGATACTACGTATGTTATCAAGCTGACTTGCCACTACCGAGGCGTGCCAAGGGTAACGTTCGGACTTGACACAACCGATGCGTGTCATGCTGACCTGACGTGGTCGAGGCGCGTCAAGGGAAACATTCGGATTCGACACCGTCGAGGTGGGTCACTGTGTCAGGATCGGATTAGCCAATGTAAACTAATCAGTTCGCCTTCGTTAAGATCGTGATCTATTGAAGAAGTTCAGCAGCGGATGAACACTTCAATAACGAGTTATCGAACAATATAATGTTGTATGAATAACTCGTTAATATTGAAGTGTTCATCCGCTGCTGAACTTCTTCAGTAGATCACGATCTTAACGAAGGCGAACTGATTAGTTTACATTGGCTAATCCGATCCTGACAAGTGGTATCAGAGCACAGGAGGTGCTTTACATCCATTGATCAACGAGTTTATAATCCTCATAAACAAAGAATCAATATAACCATCATGACTGAAATTGCAATCGGCAAAGTTCCTGTTCTAAACAGCAACGAATTCGACTTATGGAAGCTACGAATCAAGCAACACATTCTACTATCTGACTATACAGTTTGGGACGTGATCATCAATGGTAACAAACGTCCTACCCCTCATGGAGCTGATGGAGAACCTGGAGTTCTCGCTCGAAAAACATTGTCTGACCTTGAACGGAGAGAAAAACAAACCGAAATCAAGGCTCTTAGTATTCTGCTAATTTCCATTCCCAACGAATATCAATCGCAATTTGAAGAATATCAAGATGCAAAATCGCTATGGGAAGCTTTGGAGAAAAGATTCAGCGGAACAAAGAATACAAAGAAGAACAAGAAAGCACTTCTTAAACAGGAGTATGAAAACTTCAATTCCCTGAATGGAGAACGAATGACTCAGACGTTTGATCGATACAAAAAGCTCACCGGAGAGATGATCAGCGCAAGCATTAAGTATGATAAAGATGATCTAAACAGAAAGTTCATAAGAGCTCTAGGAAAGGACTGGAAAATATACACAGTTTCCTACAGACAAGGAGACACCTTATAGAAACTGGAATTGGATGATCTTTACAACGACTTAAGAGTCTTTGAGGCAGAAGTGGAAGCAGAAAAAGCTGGCAATAGCAGCCCCAGTATTACCAATGTTAATACTGCACTTGCTACAACGTCTGGAGGACCAAAACATGAAATCAGTGAAGAGATTTCATTCGAAGCCTTTATCTCTATATGCTCAAGTCTCATAGGTGAAGACGTAAAACATATGCATCGGGATGACTGTGATGAAATTGATCTAAAGCGGCAATCTGCTATGTTGGCGTTACGAGCACGAAGATTTGTAAACAGAACAGGACGAAGATTCAATCCACGAGACAACGAACGAATCACTTTCGACAGAAGAAAGGTGAAGTGCTATGAATGTAACGAATTAGGTCACTTTTCTAGGGAATGTCCAAATAAGTCAAGAACCAACAATCCACGATCCACTCAAGACACAAATCAGAGTGCACTCATGTCACAAGACATATTTGGATACGATTGGAGTGACTTAGCTGAAGAAACAAGTCAAAACAGGGCACTAATTTGAGAAGAACAAAATCCTGTTCACGTAGAAGATATTACTACTGTTCACCATGCATGCATAGAAGTAGTAATAGATGATACGGACATTGTTTCTATGGAGGAATTAGTTCCTACGGAGGAATTAGTTTCTACGGAGCTAGTTTATACTGACCTAGAAATTACAGAAATCGGCAACAACGTTCTTGGATACGACTGGAATGATGATGATCAAGGAGCAACTCAAGAAGATGCTCTAATGGCTATTGCCTCATCCTCCACAACTCCTGACAATCCATCTCCTATGGCCGAGGTAAATTCTAAACTTTGTACTTCTGAATGTAAAGATATAATTGTCAAATATAAAAATCATAATCAATTGATGAGTGATTCAATTAAGATCTTAGAAGAACAAAGACGATCAGCTGCTAGAGTAATTGATAACTTAGAAAATCAGATCAAGTCACATAAAATTAATGAACAAAGTTATCAAGAAAAGATTAGTCTAATTGAATGGCAAAGAGAGGACTTACTACTTAAACTCAAGATGGCTAGGGACGAAATCAAACGACTAGAACAAGAACATGATAAAGTTGAGTTAGATGTAGGGAAATTAGAATTTGCTTCAAAATCAGTAAATGACCTATGTCAACAACAAATACATGGCAAGGTAAAAGCTGGTTTAGGTTACAAAGAAGTTGCCCCTCCATTTAACCAAAACTATATCCCTCCATCCTTAGATGAACCTAGGATTCCCATCTCTCAGGCACCTCCAAAAGAATCATTCAATGTTGATCCAATCAACTATGATGAAGTTCTAATTGAGGAGTTAGTTGAAGAGATTAAGATCAATATTGTGAAGAACAAGGATATTCCATTGGAAAATCACTTACTCACAATAGAAGGCATTACTCAACATTCTTCACAAAGTCTGGTGTCTATGCCACCTACTGACCCCATTAAAATTGCCAAAACACCCACTGAACGAAAGAACAACACAGCCCCTAAGGAAAACGAAAAGACTTGGAAACACATAAGTAAAAGAGGAAACCAAAGAAATATGAACCAAGTAAAAACTAAAAAGGGTCAAATTGTCCAAAGCTCTGGGAAGGGATGTTTTATTTGTGGTAAATCAAATCACTATGCAAATATCTGTTATCACAATCCTCAAAATCAAGTGCAAGTGATTCAAAAACCACATCATGGGGTGGGATACACAGGAAGGGTTGCACATAAAAATAACTTCATGAACAACAGTGACATGACTTCAGGAAGTCAAAGTGTTAACAAAAGAAACATATTTTCTAACAAGAAGAATAGAGTTCCTACTGCCAGACAAAATTTGTTTCTACTGCAAAGGTTAATACGGCCAAACATAATGGTGTTAATACTGCCCGTATTAATACTGTGAAAAAGAACCGTGTTAATATTGCTCGTGTTAACACTGCCAAAGGAAACTTAGTTACTAAGGATACTATTAACACTAAGAAACAAAGGCAAGTCAAACCAGTACCTGTTCCTATTGTTACATCAAAAGTTGTTAACACCAAAATTGTTTCAAAATCTAAAACTTTCAAACAAGTGTGGCAACCGAAGGTCCAAGTAACTCAACCACCTATCCCCACTGATTTTTCAAAACTAGTACAAAGGAAGGTGAGTTACTTTGATGAAATGGGCAAACCCAAGTCAACTTTGGCTTGGGTTCCCACCAGAAACTAATCTCTATCGTTTATGTGCAGGTTCAGCCAACAAAAGAAAGTGAGAACAGTTGGCATGTAGATAGTGGCTGTTCTAGGCACATGACGGGCAACATGTCATGTCTTCAGGACTTTGAAAAGTTCAATGGAGGATATGTTGCGTTTGGAGGAAATCCAAAAGGAGGAAAGATTACTGGGAAAGGAACAATAAGCAATGGTACACTACACTTAAAAGACGTGTACTATGTGAAACAGCTTCAATATAATTTGTTGAGTGTCTCTCAAGTCTGTGATGAGAAACACACACCGATCTTCACTGCTACAGAATGCATTATAATGAAGCCTGGGTATGTCATAGATGAAAGTATGATCTTACTCAGAACACCAAGGAGAGACAATGTCTATTGTCTTGACATGTCAAAGGTTCAACTCAATTCACCTGAAGCATGCTTTCTCTCAAAAGCTACTTTAGATGAATCCACTTTATGGCATAAGAGGATGTGGCACATGAACCTGAAGAACATCAATAAACTAGTTAAATCTAGTTTGGTTAGAGGTCTCCCAAACAAGCAGTTCAACCTTGAAGACAACTGCTTAGCATGCTTGAAGGGCAAGCAACACAAGTCTTCTCACAAGACAAAGGAGATCAACTCCAACACTACACCTTTACATTTACTCCAATGGATCTCTTTGGTCCTACTAATGTAAAGAGCATTGCTAAGAAATAATATTGCCTTGTCATTACTGATGACTTTTCAAGATATACATGGGTGTACTTTCTTGGTACCAAGGATGAAACAAGTCAGCTCCTCATTACCTTTATCACCAAGATTGAACATCAACTTACTTTGAAGATCAAGAAAATTCGATGTGACAATGGCACGGAATTCAAGAATCAAGTGATGAATGACTTCTGTGACAAGAAAGGAATAGAGAGACAATTCAGTGCTGCTAGGACTCCTCAACAAAATGGAGTTGCTGAACGAAGAAATAGGACATTGATTGAAGCAGCTAGAAGCATGTTGGCCAACTCCAATCTACCCATCTTTTTCTGGGCAGAAGCAGTTAACACTGCCTGCTATGTTCAGAATAGGGTTCTCCTAGTCAAGTCTCACAATAAAACTCCATATGAACTCCTCCACAAGAGACAACCTTTGATCAGTTTCCTACGCGCATTTAGATGTCCATGCACAGTCTTAAACTCCAAAGACTATCTCGGTAAGTTTGAAAGCAAAGCTGATGAAGGAACCTTCGTTGGATACTCCTCTCAAAGCAAGGCGTATCGTGTTTACAATCACAAATCGAAAATAATCGAAGAAAGCTCCAACGTGACCTTCAATGAACACACTTACACCAAGAAGGGTCTAGGACCAGATTGGGTTTTCGATTTGGATGCATTAACCAAATCCTTGAACTCTAACTTTGAGTTTCAATCTAACTCAGTTCCTACGGATAAAGTTACTGCGGCAAAATCTATTCCTACTGATCCACTTACTATGGAGCCAGTTGCTGCGACTCGTATCACTGGTACTGCTCGATTGGATGTGATGGAATACATCAATCTTCCTATCTCTATGGAGGATCCCATTCAACTATTTGATCCCATCTCACCAGAAGAGCCAGCTTCTTCACATCACGAGGCAGCTTCTACCAAGGAGGACGAAGCAGTACCACCACCCTCACCAACTGCTACGGATAATACAACATGCCCCAATGGTGTTCCACACCTCATTCAAGAGGATGACAATGGATTTGAACAAAGTGTCACTGTATTATCCTAGCAATGAGATGCCTGATATGAATGATACAAACTTGGGCGTTGAACTAAGACTTGAGAAGATCCCATCTTCTCGTGTTGCTAAGAATCATCCACCTTCTCAAATAATTGGTGAACTTGATTTCTCCATAGAGACTAGAAGTCAAACCAAGTCCAAAAAGAATCCTGCAACTGCTCTTATCAACAAATGTCTATTTGCATGCTTTCTTTCTCAAATGGAGCCTAAGAAAATCCAGGAAGCATTACTAGATCCACATTGGATCGAGGCATGTCAAGCTGAGCTACTCCAGTTCAAGATTCAAGGAGTATGGGAATTAGTGGATGTCCCATATGGCAAGAAGGTGATAGGTACAAGATGGATCTTCATAAACAAGAAGGATGAACGCGAAATCGTTGTTAAGAATAAAGCAAGACTGTTGCACAAGGCTACACACAGGAAGAGGGAATTGACTATGAAAAGGTCTTTGCTCCAGTGGCTAGGATTGAAGCAATCCGTTTATTCCTTGCTTTTGCTTCATTCATGGGTTTCAAAGTTTATCAAATGGACGTCAAGAGTGCATTTCTTTATGGTGTCATTAAAGAAGAAGTATATGTCAAACAGCCTCCTGGCTTTGAGGATCCTCAACATCCTCACAAGGTATACAAATTGATCAAAGCTCTCTATGGGCTTCATCAAGCACCACGAGCTTGGTATGACACTCTTTCAGATTACCTTCTTCAAAACAACTTTCAAAGAGGAACAATTGACAAGACATTATTCTTCAAGAAATCTCACTCAGACATTCTTCTTGTTCAAATCTACGTTGATGACATCATCTTTGGCTCTACCAAAGATTCCTTATGCAAAGAGTTTGAAGACCTCATGCACACTAAGTTTCAGATGAGTTCCATGGGTGAACTCACTTTCTTCTTGGGCTTACAAGTTAAGCAAAAGCCGGATGGCCTCTTTATAAGCCAAACCAAGTGTGTCAAGGACATCCTCACCAAATTTGGACTCATGGATGCCAAAGTTGCAAGCACTCCGGTTGAAACTCACAAACAATTGACGGCTGATCTTGAGGGGGAGGATGTGGATATACATAACTATAGATCAATGATTGGATCTCTCATGTATCTCACAGCTTCAAGACCAGACATCTCACAGCTTCAAGACCAGACATCATGTTTGGAGTTTGTGTATGTGCAAGATATCAAACAAGGCCCAAGATGTCACACCTAATTGCAGTCAAGAGAATCTTTCGTTACCTAAAGGGCAAGCCTAACTTAGGCTTATGGTATCCTAAAGACTCTCCTTTTGATTTAATTGATTACACTGACAGTGACTATGGTGGTGAAAACTTAGACAGGAAATCAACGACTGGAGGATACCAATTTATTGGTTCAAGACTGGTGTCATGGCAGTGCAAAAAGCAAACAACGGTGTCAACCTCTTCCACATAAGCTGAGTACATTGCCGCTGCTAGTTGTTGTGCTCAAGTACTTTGGATTCAAAATCAAATGATGGACTATGGCTATTCCTTTATGAACACGCCAATCCATATTGACAATCAAAGCACAATAAGCATCATCAACAATCCAGTCAAACACTCCAAAACAAAGCATATAGAGATACGTTATCACTTCATAAGAGATTGCAACGAAAAGAAATTGATTCATGTTGAGAAAATCCACACTGACAATCAGCTTGTTGACCTTCTCACAAAAGCATTTGATGTGGGAAGATTCACATTCTTAATTACAAGTATTGGAATGATCAATATGGATTAATAACGATATCCTTTTTCTCTTAGTATTTCTATTCGTCAAAAAGTCCCTTCGAGAAGCAGTAGTAACCTTATGATAAGAATCAAGTGCCTTACTTTTTAGAATTGCACTATGTTACTACTGCAATATTAATAGTAAAGACAAATTTTGACCAAAGTGTGATTAGTACGGCCAAAATATAAGTATTAAGGGAAGGTTTAACTACTACTGCCCTAAATCAGTTAATTTGGACGGAATGGTTAATTCGGACAAGTAATGTTTTACTCCGGACCTCTGGTTTAATACTGCCAGTAATTCACATTACTACGGACAGTCCAGTTGATACGGACCATAAACCATTACTGCGGGCGTTTAATCTACTTACTACGGACTTATTTGTTAATACTGCTAATTACCATAGTAAAAGGTTTCTTAAGCAATAAGAATACCCTAATTAATGGTGATTTGACAAGTCAAAATACAACTTGTAACCAACTTTTACACGTGGCAGTGTCCGATTGGACCTATTTTTTAAAATTCAGGCGCGAGGCACAGCTACTACTGCCACGTGGCATTTTTTAATTGGACCGTTACTTTTAAATCATTACCCTAAAACTTCCTAAAAAGTTACCGTTAGACTCAAAATTCTCAATTTTCTTTATTTTTTGTGACTAACTGTTTGCCTTCTTGTTCATCACTCTCATAATCATCCCTCAAATTACAACATGGCAGAACTACAGATTCACAAAACACACAACATGGTAGCTTTCGTGGAGAAAAATGATGAAAACGCTGACTTCCACCAAATAATTGATTTCTTGAATCAATCGAAAATAAAAACGGCGTTAACCATTAATCCGGAAATTAATGAATCCCATATTAGAGATTTCTGGACATCCGCTGAACTTGATTCCGAAGAAGATGTTATTAATGTGGTGGTGGATGGAAAGGCGATAAAGGTGTCAGAAAAGACTCTGCGCAAACACCTACAACTCAATGATTCGGCAGGTAGAATAAAACTTCCTTATGACATCATGATTGAAAACTTTACAAAATTGGGATATGAGGGGGATTTCAATATTTCGACCTTTCTCAAGGCAAAACTCTCCCCTCAATCGAAATTTTTGTTGCATACTTTGCAACAGTGTATATCCCAAAAACGGACTGGATGGCATGAAGGTAGCTTTGCTTTAGCTACTGCCATGGTTTGTTTGGCAACAAAAAGAACATATAATTTTTCATATATGATTTTTGAAGGAATGCGATGGAATCTTTTAAATCCAAAACATAAATTTTTAATGTATCCTCGATTTCTTCAACACCTTTTTAACTGTGAGCTTAAAGATCTTACTAGATCAGAAAAATGCTTTTTCTCACATGCTCATTCAAAGAAAGTTTTTACCAATATGAGGCAAGTTAATAAGGGAAGTTCATCCAATGTGACACCATTGTTCTCTACAATGATGGTGATCACTGTTCCTCCAGGTGAAGGACAAGTGACTTCACCGCTGTCCCAACGCCCAGCTGCCACCATCAGTACTACTGAAATATCTGTGGGCACTAGTGCCATATCTGAAGCAGGTACTGAAGGTGTAATCCCTGAGGTTACTACGGCAGTTACTACTACTAATGTGCCTCCAGTTGCTACTGTGAGTTTTACTCCAGTTGCTACTACACCAGTTACTACTTCTAAAGTAACTAAACCCACTGTTTCATCACCTCACAAACCATCAAAGGCTGCTTTCAAAAGAATCAAGAGGGTTACTCAGCCTCTTGTTTCTAAAACTATCCCCCATTCTCACACTTCAAAATCATTACCTGAAACATCTTCAGGAATGACACAAACTCTAGGGGAAAACATTGAACATACCCCCTTGTTCACTGAGTTGGTCCATAAGGAGGGGGTGACCATGTAGGGAGGGCTGATACTACTGCAGCTTTCACTTCTTCTAGTGATGCTCAGGACAGTATCAACATCTTTAAGACCCAAACTACGGCAACACCAACCAATGTTGAGGACTTGTTCTCATCTTTGGAAGGTGGTCCCTGGAGCCAAGAGACCGTGGGAGAGTTACATGCTTCTGCTAGGCAGGAGAGTTTCTCTTTTCCCTATGATCAACCACCTGTTGGTACTCAACAGGAAAGGGGTGAGGGTAGCAATGTTCAATATTTGGAATTGATGGATATGTACCGCAATCTAATGGTGAAGGTGGAGAAACAAGGTGAAAGACTCTCTACTCTAACATCTTTGGTGCAACAGGTACTGGCACAACAAGCATTATTATCAACCCAGTTACTGCCCAAAAGAATCACCACACGAAGTTTTGGAAATTCACCCAGGCCTTCAAGTTCTTCATCTTCAGATAACTCTCCTACAGATGATAACAAGGGGGAGAAAGAACATATAGTTGTGTTTTCAACTGAAGAGAGCAGGGGTGAAGAGAAGCAGAGTGAAGATACTGTCATTACAGCAACCTCCAAACAAAATGAAGATATGGAGATTGATAGTATGCTTAAGGGGGAGTTAGAGACTGAAGAGACAGATGACATGGTGGTGGATGAAGAAGGAGAGAAGATGGTAATAGATGCTGAAAAAGAACAAGTGGTTGAGGGGGAGCAAGCAGAAGTAGGGGTGACCAAAAAAACCGAAAACCGGTTAGAACCGCAAAAACGGCCCGACTTTGGAACGGAACGGAACTGGACCGGCTATGGTGGTCCGGTTCTCGGTTCTAAAAAATACTTAAAAAATAATTCCGGTGCGGTCCGTGTCTAAACCGGCGGTTCACCGGTTCGAACCGAAAAGATAACTTTTTCTTTAATATATTTAATCTTATATTCATTAATACTCATTAAATAACTAAACTCAATTATGTTTTGATGTACATCGGGGACACTATATAATTTATTGACTTTTAGATTTTTTATTTTAATGAATTACGCTATTTAATAAAACAGATTAGGTTCATAATTTGCTTTATTTTCTTTCAATAAAACATTTAACATACACATATGAAGTACTAAAGTTAGGTGAATAAGTTTGTTCTACATTTCATATGTACAATCTGTATATATCTATTAACAAAAAATAAAATAATTAAATATGTACATTTTAAAAACTCGTCGGGAAACTCGTAGACTAAAAAGTAATAATCGGTGGAGCGCAATCCTTTCTTGTTTGACACAAAATGCGGGAACAAGAGAAAAGATAACAAATGTCACATGTATATTAGATTTGATATATATAAAAATTATTAGAATATCTTGGAGATTAGTATTAGGAATCCTAATTTTAGATATGTATTAAAATATATAATCAAGTTAATATTAGGATGCATATATTTCACACAATCCTAATAAAAGTCAATAAAAATATATGAATCCTAATATTAACTTGATTATATAATTTAATACATATCTAAAATTAGGATTCCTAATACTAATCTCCAAGATATTCTAATAATTTTTATATATATCAAATCTAATATAATACCAATTTTAATACATATCCTAATAAAAATACATATTGTATTTTCAAACAAATATATCAAGTTTATTATATGATATATAAATCGAATAGAGGATATTCAAATCGATATTCTAAGAATTACAAGTCGACAAATCGAATACATGCTTAATCTCCGAGATTGTTGATTAATTTCCACATTCGTATTCAAGAAAAGTAAGTGTTTTTTTAACAATACATCAATCAAACGATGTTTTTCAAAGCAATAATAATTACTTGTTATCATGCTCTATTACTAATGTATATAATTTTTGTTATTATTGTAGATGTCTAGCGGAAAAGGAATCAACCTTGGCTCTGATTCTGACGGAGAAGAAGAAGACGGGAGAAGTACAAACCCGGAAAAAAAGAAGCAAAAGATTGATAGCGGTGAAGAAGAAGAAGTAGAAGAAGATACATCACAGTTGAAAGCGGCATGTTGGAAACACTTTAGGAGGATAAAGAATAAAGAAGGTGTTCGTTATGGCCATTGTAAGTATTGTCCTAGTAAGTACAAGGCTGAAAATTTAAATGGTACTGGTACTATGAATAAGCACATGAAGGTATGCCCGAATCACCCAGATAGAATCAAAAAACAAACAAATTTGTTTGGTCAATCAGATGGTGAAACATCAATTCTTAAAACATGGAAATTCAGTGCTGAGAATGTTAGAAGGGCTTTGGTGCGTATGATAATTTTAGACGAACTTCCATATTCTTTTGTAGGCAAACAAGGATTTAAGGAGTTAATTGAAGCTATCTGTCCTACTTATAAGATCCCCTCTCGTACTTCCATAACTAGGTATTGTTTTGCTTTATTTGAGGAAGAAAAGAAAAAGTTAAAAGCAATTTTAAGTAGTTCTAATATTAGGGTTAGCTTAACAACTGATACTTGGACTTCTATTCAGCGTATTAATTATATGGTTTTGACTGCACATTATATAGATTTGGATTGGAAATTACATAAGAAAATAATAAATTTCAAACCGATCTATAGTCATACGGGTGACGACATAGCACGTTCTATTATTGAGTGTTTGAGGGAATGGGGGATTAAGACGGTTATGTGCATAACTTTGGATAATGTATCTTCAAACACTGTTGCCATGGACTATTTGAGAGATAGAGTAGAGAATTTGTTTTTCAATGGTACTTATTTGCATATAAAGTGCACTGCTCATATTTTGAATTTAATTGTACAAGAAGGTTTAAAACAATATATTGGTCCTATTGAAAAAATTCGTGCCGCAGTGAAATACATTAGGAACTCCCCGAAAAGATGTCATGAATTCAAAGCTTGTGTAGATTTTCTAAGCATAGAGTCAAAATCCATGTTACGTCTTGACTGCCCCACTAGATGGAATTCCACATATGACATGTTAGCTACAGCAGTCAAGTTGGAAAAAGCTTTTAATGAATATGAGAACAGGAATGTTAGTTATAAGTTTGGTTTAGGAAATATGGCTCCCTCACGTCTTGATTGGATTCTAATTGGAAAGATTGTTAGTTTTCTACAAATCTTTAAACGTAAAACCGAATTAGTTAGTGCAAATTTAAGTGTTAATGCAAATTATTTTTTATCTGAGGTGGTTGATCTAAATATGCAATTGCTTAAGTTCAACCAAGATGATGACTACGAGTACAAAGCAATGATTGCGGCTATGAGGGATAAGTTCAATAAGTATTGGGATAATATTGCTAAGTTTAATTTGATGACATACTTTACAACTATTTTTGATCCTAGAATGAAAATGTTTGTTGTGTTTAATGGATATACATTGATTTATAAGTGGCAAAGGAAGCCAAATGTTAAAGAAACTGAAGATGAAGTTGTTGAAAAAATTAAGAATAAGGTGGGTGAAGAGGTTGGTAATCCATTAGAGACCTTGTTTCAATATTACACTGGTAAATTTGGAATACCGATCCCTAATGAGCAAAACGAATGTGATAATCAAGTTAATATTCATGATGATGGTGAGAATGAATTTTTACGTGATATTACGAATTCCGGTTCTAGTAGCGTTAGCGACACAAAGACGGAGTTGCAAAAGTACCTTCAAGAACCTCGTGAACCCGGACTGGGGAGACAAGATTTTGATATTTTAAATTGGTGGAAAGTAAATACTCCGAGATTTCCAATTCTCGCTAATATGGCACGAGGTAATCTCATTATAGTTATTTAATTTTAAATTAATATTTTGTACTTTGTTATTACGTTAATTGTGTACTTTTTTATTTTTTTTGTAAGATATTTTGGCGATCCAAATTTCCACGGTTGCTTCGGAGTCGGCTTTTAGCACAAGTGGTCGTGTATTGGATGCTTTTAGAAGTTCCTTATCTACGGACAATGTTCAAGCTTTGATTTGTACTCAAGATTGGATAAAAAATCCAAGAAAAAATGTTACTGAAATTGATGAAGAAGATTTGGAAGACTTTAAAGATATTAATAAAGGTATTAACTTTTAATTTTTAATAAGAACAAATATTTTCTTATATGTATGTATTTTTATATAATTACTAACTATTATTTGATTATTTATAGATATTTTGGAAAAAATTGTCGAGATGGAAGATGTGGAGAAGCTAGATGATTGATAATGCACATGACGAATGAATAAACAATTTACGTTTTTTGTTTTTACTATTCGTATTTGGTTTCGTTTTAGTTTTTTACTATGCCTATTACGTATTTACGTTTATGATTTGTAATTCGATACGAGTACTTTTTGTGTTGCTTATCGTTTAACCTACTTTATTCTTAATCTTTGCATGACTTTTTTTCTTTTTTAAATTGAATAACCTTTTTTATTACTATGTTGTGTATTGTGTGAGGTATTAAAACCGAAAAGAACCGAAAAACCGGCTCGAACCGACTAGGAACCGGACCGGAAACGAAACGGAAAAAGCGGTCCGGTCCTTGGTCCACCGTTTCTTGATTTTTTTTGTCTCGGTGCGGTGCGGTTTTTACCGGTTCGGTCCGGTCCGTGTCTTTTGAACACCCCTAAGCAGAAGTGAAGCAAATGGTTGAAGAAACAGTAGAACAAATGGAGATAGAAGCAGAAACCAATCCTGAAGTTGCTACTGAACCAATGGTTGCTACTGACTCACTTACTGCGGACCCAGTTAATGCGGATGATGAAATGGTTGCTGCGGACTCAATTGTTGCGGATACCATTGCTACGGACACAGTTGCTACTGAAGTTGATACTGACCCTATGGTTACCAGTCCAGTTGCTACGGACACAGTTGCTACTGAAGTTGCTACTGACCCTATGGTTACCAGTCCAGTTGCAGATCCAGAGGATGATGATCAATCATACCTGTTCACAACCACTCCTCGCACATTTTATCAAGCTTCAAACCCTTTACAAGCAATACATTCTGAAGCTACAACACTTTCAACCACAACAACTGAAGCTCCTATTCCTACAATTGATCAACAAGAAGCTGCAGATGTCTTAATCCAACAAGAAATGACAAGAACAACTGTCATGGCTGATGAAGACACTATAGCATCACACCTGATCAAGATCAAAGCAGAGAAAGCAGAAGAGGAAAGGAAGAAAATGATTGCTGAATTAGTTGCTAGACAGAGAGCAGCAGCTGCCTTAGTTGCTCAACCAAAAGCAACTTCATTAACCTAACCTGAACAAATTGCTAGTTTGTCTGTGTCTATAGGTAGATGGGGATATGTTACTGTGGATAAGAAGAAGAAAGAGATTCAGAAAGTCAACCTTGATGCTCCAGAACACAAAAACAAAGGCAAAAGTGTAGTTGTGGAGAAATCAAAGGAAGAAAAGAATGAAGAAGAAAGACTTGCAAAGCAGAAAGCTGCAGAAGAAAGAGATTTCCAAAATCTTCTAGCAGAGCAAGAAAAAGAAAGAATAATGCAAGAGCAAGAAGAAGCAGAATTGATGCTCAGATTGGCTGCTGAGCATGAGCAGGCTGAAAGGGAGAGAAAAAGGAAGATAGCTGAAGAAGATGAGCTTCATGCAAGACTGAATCAATCTCCAACTTCATCTGAGAGAGAAAAGCAAAGACAGATTGCTGAAGAGGATGCAATTCGTGCTAAGGAGATGCAAAATGAGGAGATTTTGGATGATCTAGTTCGTCAAGGTTTGGTAAAGTCAGATGAATTGCTTGCAATGAAGATGCAGGAAGATGAACAGCAAATCAAAGTCAAATCCAAGCCTGAGAAAAAGAAAGTGTCTAAATCTACACAGGCCAAGATAGCTGAAGATAGGCAGAAATACTCCACTTATCTCAAAAGCAAAGGGTATAGTGGTAGATCTCTAGGTCCTATGAAGTTATCTAACATGTTGGACCTTGTGAAAGAGGAGAAGCAGAAGGAAGCTAGAAGAGAAGCTGCACTTGCCAAACTTCAAGAAAAGAAGAGGCAAGATGAAAAGAAAGTATTAAAAGCTGCCATTGCTACTGGCAGAAAGATTATTCTTGAGCAAGAGCCAGTAACTACTGCTCCTGCTGTGGAAGAACCGGTTGAGAAGCACAAACGAAAGAAGCTAGCATCAAAGAGAGTACACGGGCTGGCTAAGAAACAGAGAGTAGAAACATCTACCGCTCCAAGTGCAACTCAAGACACTCCAAATCATGCTAAAGAAGAACAAATTAATCTTGAAGCAGATTATTCTTCATATATCAACAATGTAGAAGGACTAAGGTTTACTCCGTTGGCAGTGAAACCTCCAATGATCATAGACTGGAAGTTTATTGGTGGACCATTGGGAACTGAATATGAAGTTATTAGAGCAGACAAGTCAAAGAAAGTTCTTCAAGCGTTCCATTGGATAATTAGAGACTTCGACAGAGATGATTTAGAGAAAATGTACAAGATTGGAAAAGTAAAGTATTCTGATCAAAGAGGTACGTGCTCAGGTACTGATCTAGCTATGGATGTTTTATGCGGGTTGTTCGAACCAGAATACAAGAAGAAGAGTTCAGTATTCAAGAAAGGAGGTCCAAATAATCCAATTGTTAAATGGTTCATCTATGAAAGAAGTGGTGTATATTCAGTTGTAAGAAGGCATGGAGCTAGAGAATTTTACTTGGTGGATGTTAAGTACCCACATACATTGAAGACATTGGATGAGATGATCGAGGTGAATCTGAATGGACTCCATGATTCACGAATCGCTCATGAACTCATTTGGAGAATTTTGGTTCAACGCATAGAAGAAAAGTCAAAAGGAAAACAATCTGACTGGCAAAGCAGATAGTTGTAATTAACTTTAAATAGTTAAAACTGTTTTGTAAATGAAATAGTAAGTACGGATTGGAGCATGAAACTTGCACTTTTGATTATTCATAAAAGTTCAAGGTTAGGGGGAGATTGTTGGGTTATAACTTAGACAAAACAGTTTAACCTATAAAAAATACGCTTAACAACAAGAATAGTAACTTAAACGATTAATGCGGCAGACATTAAGAGTTACTACGGAAGAACAAGTTAGTGCGGTTGTCCAATCAAGTTACTACTGCTGTCAGAGTTGCTACGGAAGATAACAAGTTGATGCGGTCATAACAAGTTGATACGGAAGACCAACTTAACTTACCGTGCAAGATAATCTAAGTTATAGAGTTATAATTAGATTATATTTATGTTTCCTTTTGTAATTATATATAGTTTCCTTATTCTAGATAATGATAGTTTTAGATAAGGATAGAAGATGTTTCTTAGTTTATCTAGGTCGGCCTCAAGTTCTATAAATAGATAGATCCTTGTATTGATAAAAACACGTTGTATTGAGATAATTCATTAATACAATTGAGGCTTATAATTCGACTATATTCTGTTTGTTCTTATTGTTATTCATACAACATTATATTGTTCGATAACCCGTTAATATTGAAGTGTTCATCCCCTGCTGAACTTCTTCAATAGATCACGATCTTAACGAAGGCGAACTGATTAGTTTACATTGGCTAATCCGATCCTGACACACTGTTTCAGATGGATGTGATTGATTGTTCTGATATTATGTATGCATTAGTTAGCATTTATCTTTTTATACGATACTATTGTGTTTGAGATATGGATTAATTACTATTCCTTTATATACTACTCGATGAACTCGCTCAACTTTATGTTGAGTTTTTGAGCTTTATTTATAGGTAACGAGCATGCATAGGACGTAGCTTGAGACTTGGACATTGCATTAGTCTTCTACTTCTTTTCATCTCGATACTTTGGATTTATTTCGGGCTTGCATGCCTATGTTTCAGTTATCTTATGTTACTATCGTGTTTTGTTCTGAATTTTTTGGTTTGTAGTGTTGACGTGTTCATGAGACAAGGATAACTTTCTTGTTAAATGACAATGTCACAACATTTTTCCTTATGTTATTGCATTTAGTATTTGTCTATTTTTATATTGTGTTGTGATGATTTCCAATCGGCCACACCCTGCGTTTCGGTCGTAGGCGGGGTGTGACACAAAATATTCAAGAAGTAGCAATGAGTTACGGACGGTATTAACAAGATGTTGCAGTAGTAACCAGTTTTCTTCATGTAGTTTTAACCAAGCAGTAGTGCAGTAGTAACTATACTTAGTTAATTTCAACAGTTTTATTCCCAACAATCTCCACCTAAACTTATATTTTCTATTAAGCAGTTTATCCAGGAGGATAATATCAAAACTGGTTTCTACTGGTCTTGCCTCTTCTCTGCTCATTCCTACTTCAACCTGAGATCTTATTCTTTTCTTTGTAGCACCAATATCTATACCAAATCATGTGCTAATTGAGATCCTCTAGGAGAAAACAAATTCAAAGTAATCATTTCATGTAATGTATCAAAATCATGATCATACCTTTTATCCCTTAAGAAGTACTTGATGACACCATTCTTTCTGATAATGTAATAAAGTACTCCACTTTTTTCATACAAGATCCATTCAACCTGTGGATCTTAGCCACCTTTTTGAAAGATAATACTGAACATTTCAACTTCAGGTGTAAAAACTCCATTCAACCAATCTACAACCAATTCAGTTCCAGAACATGATCCTCTGTTGTTGGAATATTTCGTTAATCTATTTTGATGCATCTGGATCAAATCCTTTCTGAAAAACTCTTTTACCATTCTGTAGAAAGTGAGCACCTTGTATTTCTTCATATCAGATCTTCGCACCATGTAAGTAGATCTATTATCTCCTCCAATGAAATCCCAATCAATGATATCAGGTTGTTCTATAGCCATTGGTTAAACATGCAAAAGCATCTAGATGAATGATCAAAGATGAACAATAATCTGGAGTGATCTCTACATCACTTTCCTTCTCCACAATGTCAGATGTATCAATCAAACAAATTAAGTAGATGTATAAATCTGCTCAGTTTGTGAATGCTCAGATGGTTCTTCATTCAATATAGCTTGTTCCTTCACAACCTTTTGTCTTTTAGAAGTTTGTCTTGTAGATGAAGACTTCTTTTTTTTTATTCTTCTCAAGATCAGTCACATGTTTTTGAGGTTTAAAGGGATTTGGAATCACCTGACGTTGCTCCTTTAAGACTCTAGCTCCTCTTTCATGTGCTCTCTTGTCAAGTTTCTCCAGCTCATACCTCTCATTTCTTGATGTTCAGTTAATAGAGCTGCATCTTTCTTATCTTTCTTTCTCTCTGCTTCATACAATCCAAGAACATTAGTAAATCTCATGGGACCTAAAGACTTACCATTATAGCCTCTATTTTTCAGAAATTTCATAAACTTTTGTTTGTCGTTATCCATCTTTTCCTTTTGAGCCTTCTTTTTGTTCTTCTTATCTTTTTCTTCCTTCTCCCTGAATCTGTTGTAACTCTTCATTCTGTAGACTTTTCCAACTTGTGTGGGATATTGGAAATCATAAAACGTGTAACAAACATAATGCATCTTTTCAAAACTTGTGTGGGAGTTATGGATCTTACTTGTTCATTCGGATACATCCTACTAATGTTACAAGTGTATCAACATAATGTACTTGTTGATGCTTACAGTAGCGTGACTATTGCAGGATGCAGTCGGTGCAATTGGGTTTACATGCTTGGTGCATGCTTATCGACAGAATGTTACTTTTCGATCGGTAGCGTGGCTACTACAGATTATCACGATGATTGTGTTACTACTTGTATGCATTTGTTAGACATCTTTTATACACTACTTCTTATGTTTAGATATGGTTTGGTTACTATCATTTTATTTACTACTCAATGAACCCGCTCAACATTATGTTGACTTCTAAGCTTTATTTTCAGGTAATGAGAAGGCATAGGACTTAGCTTTTGGGACTGGACTTTAGAACACTTCACGATTTCATTTTGCATTGTGACACTTTCGTTTAGACATTCCTTTCTTTGGGATTTATTTCTGGGATTTCATGGCTAAGTACTTCTTTGATATACGTTATACTTGGTTGTGTTGTTGGATATTTTGCTTGTGGTGATTGACGTATTCTTGTACCAAGGATTTTCACCTTGGGCATGGCAACGTCATGACATACTATCTTTTCATTTATCATATAGACTATCTCTTGTTTTCCATTTGTGTTATGACTTTCACCAATCGGCCATACCATGCGGTTCCACCGCAGGCGGGGTGTGATAAGAATGCATCTTCTTATTCTCAACACTAGTACTCATAATAGATCTATTCAAATTCATACTCTACATATTAGCATTCAAACCAGAAGCATGATGGTATTGACTAAATTAATTTGATTCAACTCCTTGACAAATATACTAACCATTACTACTTCGAGTACCATGATGATTATCAGACATCAAACCATGTTTATGATCATTTCCAAAACAACAAGTAGAATATGAAAGAGCCTGACTTGACAATGGTGGTCTAGTGTTTGAAGAATAATTATGTGAAGTTACCAATGCACATCCATAACCATTATTTGTTTGTTTCTATTCATCAAGTTTCATATCCACGCCATAAGATTGCAATATCGCAATCAACTCCTCCAGTGTCATAGCATTCAAATTTTCATTCCTTTTAATGATCATAACTTGCACACACCATTTGTTTGGAAGAGAGCTTAACAACTTTTGGCACACATCACTATCTTTCAAAGCAACACCAGAACTCTTTAAATCACTTACTAGTAAAGTAAACCTATTAATTTGATCACTCAAACTTTCACCTCTAATATGTTCAAACATTTCATATAATTTCTTCAACATGTCCTTCTTATTCTTTTTTAGTTCTAAGCTTCCCTCATACCTGAGTTCCATGGCATCCATAAGGTCTTTTGGAAATTCACATTCCTTAAAGTTGTTGAAGATCTCATTGTGAAGTTCCAAAATATTAGCACCTAAAGCTCTGAAGTCCCTATCTATCAACTTCTTATCCAAAATCAGCGTATCTCTATGGATCAACCTCTACCATTTGTGTACTACCAGTCTCTTGAACAATGGGCTTGAGTGGACCAATGACAATTGAGTGCCATAACTAAACCTCGTTGTAGTAAACAAAAGCTTTAAACTGCAATTTCCACATCATGAAATCTTCTCCATGTAGTTGTTTTGGAGGTCTACCACCTAGTCCACTTTCATTATCATAATTAGTCACTGGAGTTTCCATACTCTGTAGATAATGATTTCTTCAAAATGACTCTAACTTTTTGAAAACTTTAAGTTAACACCAAATGAACACTCGGAACAAACTTAATTGCTCAAAATCACAAATAATTGAAAAATCTATATGATTACACTATGTAACTGCTTTTACCTCCAAAATTCAAATTCAAAAGTTAGCAACAAGTTGAACTTAACTACTAAACCTTAACGATTCAACTTAACACCTCAAAATCATCTCACGATCACTCGATTGATGAACTGAATATCAAATTTAATTGAGATCCAACTCTGATACCAATTGACAGGGTATTCAACCTCAGATGCATACTTTAAGTGTTTAGTTATCTACTAGATGATGGCAGAATCACAATCTACTATATGATCATTGAATCTAATAGTATGATCAACATGAATTCACTATATATTAATTGTATTCAAAAGCATTTAAATGGCGGGTGTGACGTCCCGTCAATTCGAAGTACTTGAGTTACCGTCATTATTTATATTTTATTCGCAATTGATTTCGACCCTTGTATTTCGCTTTGTTTTTCGAAGTACTTGAGTTACCGTCATTATTTATATTTTATTCGCAATTGATTTCGACCCTTGTATTTCGCTTTGTTTTGCTCACAATTTACTGTTATTAAGTATCGGGTTTTCTGTATTTACTGATTTATCCCTCGAGACGTAATAATTTTATTTTATCTAAGTGCCAATTAGTTAGTATCCTCACAATTATAAGTTAGAAGGTTTATGCCAAATTTGTCGGTTATCGTATCCTTTATCCTCGAGATATCGTGCTTTTGCTCTTGTTTACTCCTTTACCGAAACCGTGTGTATCTCGAAATCTAAAGTGAAAATATAATATTAAATGAACCTAATATAAAGTAAATCAAAGTATGAAGTTTCCTAATGTCAACGCAAAAAGAATCGGGAACTTTCGACGAACGAAACTCCTTAACGATCGCGAACAACAAAACTGAAAATCTGGATTTTGGGTCCGGTGCTAAGCACCTAAACATTTGGTGCGCAGCACCGACCTGCTGGACAAATTTTTGTTGTTTTGTGTGAGTCATTTTTGCATGGTTGTTGATTGGGCCCTTTCTCCCAAACGTGTAAGACACTTGATTAGTTCCACAGCTGGTCATTTGGAGTGGTTTGAGACCACATACAACCCCTTGGAACATCATTTGTTACCACATCAAACTCTTTCACACACACATTTTCTCTCAAATTGTTTTCCCATTTCTAACACTTCCAACCATTTTCTCTCTAAAACAAGACCCATTTCCAAAAACTTGGAAGAAGAAACACACATTTAAAGAAAGATTCAAGGCCAAGATCATCTAAGTAATAACTTCCTTTTGATCTCCATAACATTTCGTAAGATTCTTCTTAAGTTTTCTCCACTTTTTCTCCATTTTTCTCTTCATTTGTTAGAGATTCTAACACCATCCATTTTATTTTGCATTCCAAGCTATTGTCTTCCATATTACTTTTCATTTGGGAAGATCCATCTAACTTTTCGTGAAGAGAAATCTCCTTGATCTTGGTAAGTGACTTTTTACCGAAAAATCTCTCCGAAAACGTTATTGATCATCTTGCATGTTAAGATCTAAACTAATGGTGGTTTTATTTTGTGTTTTGGAGCTGTGATTCTCCCATCATCTCACCACCAAAAGTTACTTTCGGGTTTATATTTTCAAGCTAAAGATCTTGCGGTTGTATTTCGGTAAAATCGACATTTTTCCCCTATTCATCTTTTTATATATTTTGTTATTATTTTCCTATGTATATTTCGGTTATAGCCTTGAAAATGGTTAGAAATAATATATTAGACCAACATTTGTGGATATTTTGGTTGTGGACAAAGATTTGGACAAAAATGTGAAAAAATGTATTTATTACCGATTTTAACATATTGTATGTAATAGTATGTAAAATGACTTATTTACATATATGTAACACTTGGTAAATATATTTGTAACATAATATAACTTATTAACAGTAGGTGTTTTAATCGAAAAGTCTTTAAACGATCGGATTTAAACAAAACGTTAAAATTCATAATTCCAAAATGCACCTAGTGCGCCGCACCCCATGTCTGGTGCGACGCACCAGGCTATTTTCCATCAAAAATTCAGCACTTTGTTATTTTCGTTGTTTAACCGTCTAGACGTTTTGGTTCCGTAAATTGTCGTTTCAAAGTCTCTAATTTCATGTTATATTTATAATAACTCTAAAACACTTGTATAGACATAATAAAATATATAAAAGTAACATATTTTGACAAAATATCGTGTTTGGACTCAAAGACGCTAACGCAATATTAAATGCCTTAACTCTTATTTAAACCAACGTATTACCTACATTTTGATAAATGAACATTTGTTACATAATGCGATCGTAATCTAAAGCCGTCAACTATTATTTTTGCGATAAAACTTTATTAAAAACATTTATGTAAAGACATGTTTCACTATATTTTGCTAACTAAAAGACATTGTAAACTATATTGATGAAAAGTAAAGACGTACAAACTTTCCAAACGTCAAGTTAGACTTTTGCGACAACTTCAATTATCTATGTCTTTAACTTTGCAAAATCAACATCCTTGACATTTGACTTTTATAAGTCAACATTGTTGACATTTGACTTTTCTAAGTCAACTTATTTAACATTTGACTTTTACAAAGTCAACAACTTTAACCTTGGTCAATCTAATAAAACCTTGGTATTCAATATTCCTTTCGAATCAAAGTAATCATTCGTTTCCAACGACATTGTGAACGTGAAAGACCGATATCTTGCCACTCGCCCTTTTTGAAGCGGAACATCGTCTCTCGAATACGTCGTCGTGATTTAAATTATTAAATGTTGGAATATTTTATTAAACTTAATCTTAACCGACAAGGCTAAACCGAACTATACTTATAGAGATACTGAGACTATGTTGTTTATTGTTTAAGGCACTTAGGCGGTGGAATTGTGGTTCCGTGATTGTATTACCCGAGATTTGCTGAAGTTGTTTTGTGAGTTATTCGTAGCCCTTGTCTTAAATACTTTTGGGCTGTAAAGCGTACTTTAAAATGTTTGCATTTATGCGATAATGTTATTAAATATCTTGTTTACCCAGTGAATTTGGTCTGCCTTAGATTAAGTATCATTAGGCTCAAGGAGCCTCCCCTTATACACTTGATTAAGCTTTTGCCCGCGGTTTCATATATACAGATCTGTTTGGGTTTGACCGAACCCTCATCGCTCGCTAGGACGTACCTAGGAGTAGGTGTTATGGCCGTATTTCATAATTGGTTGCCTTTGGATTGATACCCCTTAGGATAGGGGTTAATTTACGTGGTCAGGTTCAGTGTATGATAGTCTAGGCATGGTACCTCTCACTATTGGATTGTATAACAAGATATGATGTTTGAAATTATAATGTTTATTGGAACTTGTCGATGGGTCACTTTTTACTTAAAATTGCGAATAATTCACCAACATGTTGTTGATGTCGTTTTAACGCTTTGCAGGAAATTGAGGATTTCCATTGATCATGCCATAGTTTATTTTCGGATCGCTTGCTTTTGGGAAATTTGAATTTGAACTCTTTATTGTAATTTCCTTGACGATCCGTTGTTTATTTCTTTTGGAATTGTATTGGTACTTCGCGTCTTATCGCCTTTGACTTTATGATGTATTTTGTAACATTTGGCATGATCTATTTAATTTGATGATTTGTTTATCGGTTATATTGTTGTAATCTTGACTCTTGATATTATAACTGGAACATTCCGTGTTTCCGCTATAAGCGGGGTGTGACAGAAGTTGGTATCAGAGCCAAAGGTTATAGCGAACCGAGTGATTTTAATTGAGTAAATCACTTGGACTATGACCATAGGCTTTTTAAATCGATTTTCTCTGATTGCAATGTGTGCACTATTTTCATACGTGTTTAATTTTCTGTTGTGTTTTGGCATTTTGCCTTGTTTTCGTGTCGCACACATTTGCTGATCGAGTTTTCTCTTCCTTTATTTTAGGACGATGGCGCCTAAGAGGAGAGTTGCGACACGAAGTTCTGCGAGACGCGCCACTGCGAACGCGAGAGCGAATACTGTGAATCCGAGAGTGAGTGCTAATACCTCGACTCCGAATGCGAGAGCGAATAACGCGGAAACGAATACGACACCGAACATCAGGCAATTATTCGCTGAGGAATATGCAGCAATGATGCCAATTATGATAGCTCAGATTAAAGATAGTATCGGTATGGGAACTCGTGGTTCGGCTCCTGAGAATCCTGAGCCGATTGTTAATAATGATGGTCCCGAAATTGTGATTAATGGATCGGGTGGAGCAGAGGGCTCAGCTCGACGCGCGGGATGCACCTTGAAGACGTTTATGAGCTGCAAGGCCCCTGAATATAAGGGCAATGAGGGAGCAACTGGAACGCTCCAATGGATGGAGAAGCTAGAGTCCATCTTTGATGCTGTGGGATGTGCGGATGAGGATCGAGTCCGTTTTGCTGCTTTTGTATTTCAAGGTACGGCTCTAACGTGGTGGAATTCAATCGTGAATGTGCGAGGCCGAACTGAGATTAACACCATGACTTGGGATCAGCTAAAGGAGTTCATGATTATTGAGTATGTTCCTGAATCTGAGATTCAGAAGTTGGAGGATGAGTTGTGGAACTTGACCATGGTTGGGTCAGACATCCAGGGGTACACTTCGCGATTTCACGCTTTGTCCCAGCTAGTGTCTCACTTGGTCCGACCGGAGCTTAAACGTATAGGTCGCTACACTCACGGATTACCCCCAGCAATCCGTAAGAGTGTCCTATCCAGCAAACCTAGCACCTTTCAGAGCGCGGTGGAAATTGCGATTACTTTGACTCAGAATGCGGTTCGGGATGGTGAGTTACCCCCGATGGTGGTTAAGCAAGACTCCGGGGAGAAACGGAGTGGGGGATCCCGTCAGAACATTTCACGGAAAAGATTCAGGAGGCAGGGTACTCCTCAAGTTGTGCAGGCGTATGCTGCTGCGATACCCGGTGCCCATGGTAAGCACCCAAAATGTGGACGATGTGGCAACTACCACGCCGAGGAGGTAAAATGTTGGGTATGCACCAAGTGTATCAAGCTAGGGCACACCGAGAGGTTTTGTAAGACCCCGAGGGGCAATTGCTTTGAGTGTGGGTCTGCTGAGCATCTCAAGAACAAGTGTCCCGGGCGAAAATCTTCTGGTGCGAATCCTTTTCTTATCTAAAGTCAGCCTACATATATTCTACTTGATTCTAATGTTTGGCTTTAAATTCCTTATATTGTGAACTTCTCTTTTCTCTTATGTTATTTTTATTTTTACGCCCTTTTGCGTTGACACCGAAGAAGCTCCATCTGTAAGGAAGTCGGCGAGACGAGATTGTCTTACGAGTGCGTTTCTGAGAGGTTCGACTCCAGATTTTAATCTGTCATTTCGATTCGACTTAGTAATCATTGATACCAAACCAAACCGTAATAAAGACTCTTCAAAAATCTTTCACGAACTTTTGAACTTTAGTGGAAGAATTCTGCAATTGCATGATTCGCTTCCAACTACGCGTAACTTGATCAACTACGCCTAGTTCGAAATAAATTATGCGAGAACGGAACGTAACTGCTATTGTTAACCGTTTTTGAGTCAATAATTCTCAATTCTACCTATTCCAGATTTTAGTCCGTCACTCGAAGAGTTACATATTTGATGCGTTTAGGACTAGGATTCCTTGTACGATTACCTTTAGCGTCTTCCTTCGAAATAGAGTTAGCCGTTGGTGAGTTTTACCTGCTGCCGAAGCACTTTCTGCCTATTGTTTTATTCTGATGACCATTCTCTCCCTATCGACTTGATTCTGATCACCTTAGGTAGATTCGACGTTATTATTAGCATGGGTTGGTTGTCGACACACCGTGTAGAGGTTATATGTTGCGAGAAGATTATCCGCATACTGTTATGGCAGGAAGACTGTTGTTAGGTCAGGGGGATAAGGAGGGGAAGCGCCTTAAAGTCGTCTCAGGATTGGAAGTTCGGGAGTACATCGAGTGGGATTGTTCACTCTTTCTTACACATCCGTGGTTCGTGACTTTCCCGATGTATTCCTAGAGGACTTACCTGGATTACCCCTAGTCAAGAGGAAGAGTTTTGAATTGACCTAGTTTCGAGAGCAGCGCCAGTGGCGAAGGCTCCTTATCGGTTAGCACCTTCGTTAGGACGAGTTTCTCTCTTTGAGGCGCGCCGGTAATTTTCGTTAAAAAAAGGAAAGATGCTAAATGCATTATGTTGATGAGTTGAGTAGCGTAACGATTATGTTCGTGAGATTCGCTACCATCTGGGTAAAGCGAATGTAGTAGCCGACGCGTTAAGTCGCACAGAGTCGGTTAAGCCAGTGAGAGTACGCCCCATGATGATTTTGACTCAGTCGAGCATGAAGGCTCGTATCATTCAGGCTTAACAGGAGGCTCTCACAGAGGATCGTATCATTGGATTATCATAGATCAGCTGATTTAGTCAGCGCTTTTTCTGCCTATTCGAGAAGATTACCGAATAGAGAAACCTTTTAGAGTGCATATGGACGAGATTTTTCCGTCATTTCTGATCGTGACGCGCGTGTTTTAGACTTTGGCGGAAGTTGGAATCGACTTTTTCTGCTAGCCGAGTTTTCATACTACAATTGTTACCGCGCCATCTTTTGTTGCGTGCCGTGTGAGGCTTTTTACTGTCATAACTCTAAAGTTTGGAGCCAAGTTACTCGAGAACGGGAGGAGGTAATGCAGCGAAAAATTCCCCATCTATTTTCTACTAGTGATGCTCATTAGTAATTTAGAGGACGAAATTACTTTAACTGGGGGAGGCTGTGACGTCCCGTCAATTCGAAGTACTTGAGTTACCGTCATTATTTATATTTTATTCGCAATTGATTTCGACCCTTGTATTTCGCTTTGTTTTGCTCACAATTTACTGTTATTAAGTATCGGGTTTTCTGTATTTACTGATTTGTCCCTCGAGACGTAATAATTTTATTTTATCTAAGTGCCAATTAGTTAGTATCCTCACAATTATAAGTTAGAAGGTTTATGCCAAATTTTTCGGTTATCGTATCCTTTATCCTCGAGATATCGTGTTTTTGCTCTTGTTTACTCCTTTACCGAAATCGTGCGTATCTCGAAGTCGAAAGTAAAAATATAATATTAAATGAACCTAATATAAAGTAAATCAAAGTATGAAGTTTTCTAAGTTCAACGCAAAAAGAATCGGGAACTTTCGACGAACGAAACTCCTTAACGATCGCGAACAACAAAACTGAAAAATCTGGATTTTGGGTCCGGTGCTAAGCACCTAAACATTTGGTGCGCAGCACCGACCTGCTGGACAAATTTTGGTTGTTTTGTGTGAGTCATTTTTGCATGGTTGTTGATTGGGCCCTTTCTCCCAAACGTGTAAGACACTTGATTAGTTCCAGAGCTGGTCATTTGGAGTGGTTTGAGACCACATACAACCCCTTGGAACATCATTTGTTACCACATCAAACTCTTTCACGCACACATTTTCTCTCAAATTGTTTTCCCATTTCTAACACTTCCAACCATTTTCTCTCTAAAACAAGACCCATTTCCAGAAACTTGGAAGAAGAAAACACACATTTAAAGAAAGATTAAAGGCCAAGATCATCTAAGTAAAAACTTCCTTTTGATCTACATAATATTTGGTAAGATTCTTCTTAAGTTTTCTCCACTTTTTCTCCATTTTTCTCTTCATTTGTTAGAGATTCTAACACCATCCATTTTCTTTTGCATTCCAAGCTATTGTCTTTCATATTACTTTTCATTTGGGAAGATCCATCTAACTTTTCTTGAAGAAAAATCTCCTTGATCTTAATGAGTGACTTTTTACCGAAAAATCTCTCCGAAAACGTTATTGATCATCTTGCATGTTAAGATCTAAACTAATGGTGGTTTTATTTTGTGTTTTGGAGCTGTGATTCTCCCATCATCTCACCACCAAAAGTTACTTTCGGGTTTATATTCTCAAGCTAAAGATCTTGCGGTTGTATTTCGGTAAAATCGACATTTTTCCCATATTCATCTTTTTATATATTTTGTTATTATTTTCCTATGTATATTTCGGTTATAGCCTTGAAAATGGTTAAGAATAATATATTAGACCAACATTTGTGAATATTTTGGTTGTGGACAAAGATTTGGACAAAAATGTGTAAAAATGTATTTATTACCGATTTTAACATATTGTATGTAATAGTATGTAAAATGACATATTTACATATATGTAACACTTGGTAAATATAGTTGGAACATAATATAACTTATTAGCAGTAGGTGTTTTAATCGAAAAGTCTTTAAACGATCGGATTTAAACAAAACGTTAAAATTCATAATTCCAAAATGCACCTAGTGCGCCGCACCCCATGTCCGGTGCGACGCACCGGGCTATTTTCCATAAAAAATTCAGCTCTTTGTTATTTTCGTTGTTTAACCGTCTTGACGTTTTGGTTCCGTAAATTGTCGTTTCAAAGTCTCTAATTTCATGTTATATTTATAATAACTCTAAAACACTTGTATAAACATAATAAAATATATAAAAGTAACATATTTTGACAAAATATCGTCTTTGGACTCAAAGACGCTAACGCAATCTAAAATGTCTTAACACTTATTTAAACCAACGTATTACCTACATTTTGATAAATGAACATTTGTTACATAATGCGATCGTAATCTAAAGCCGTCAACTATTATTTTTGCGATAAAACTTGATTAAAAACATTTATGTAAAGACATGTTTCACTATATTTTGCTAACTAAAAGACATTGTAAACTATATTGATGAAAAGTAAAGACGTACAAACTTTCCAAACGTCAAGTTAGACTTTTGCGACAACTTCAATTATCTATGTCTTTAACTTTGCAAAATCAACATCCTTGACATATGACTTTTATAAGTCAACATCCTTGACATTTGACTTTTATAAGTCAACATTGTTGACATTTGACTTTTCTAAGTCAACTTATTTAACATTTGACTTTTACAAAGTCAACAACTTTAACCTTGGTCAATCTAATAAAACCTTGGTATTCAATATTCCTTTCGAATCAAAGTAATCATTCGTTTCCAACGACATTGTGAACGTGAAAGACCGATATCTTGCCACTCGCCCTTTTTGAAGCGGAACATCGTCTCTCGAATACGTCGTCGTGATTTAAATTATTAAATGTTGGAATATTTTATTAAACTTAATCTTAACCGACAAGGCTAAACCGAACTATACTTATAGAGATACTGAGACAATGTTGTTTATTGTTTAAGGCACTTAGGCGGTGGAATTGTGGTTCCGTGATTGTATTACCCGAGATTTGCTGAAGTTGTTTTGTGAGTTATTCGTAGCCCTTGTCTTAAATACTTTTGGGCTGTAAAGCGTACTTTAAAATGTTTGCATTTATGCGATAATGTTATTAAATATCTTGTTTACCCAGTGAATTTGGTCTGCCTTAGATTAAGTATCATTAGGCTCAAGGAGCCTCCCCTTATACACTTGATTAAGCTTTTGCCCGCGGTTTCATATATACAGATCTGTTTGGGTTTGACCGAACCCTCATCGCTCGCTAGGACGTACCTAGGAGTAGGTGTTATGGCCGTATTTCATAATTGGTTGCCTTTGGATTGATACCCCTTAGGATAGGGGTTAATTTACGTGGTCAGGTTCAGTGTATGATAGTCTAGGCATGGTACCTCTCACTATTGGATTGTATAACAAGATATGATGTTTGAAATTATAATGTTTATTGGAACTTGTCGATGGGTCACTTTTTTCTTAAAATTGCGAATAATTCACCAACATGTTGTTGATGTCGTTTTAACGCTTTGCAGGAAATTGAGGATTTCCATTGATCATGCCATAGTTTATTTTCGGTTCGCTTGCTTTTGGGAAATTTGAATTTGAACTCTTTATTGTAATTTCCATGACGATCCGTTGTTTATTTCTTTTGGAATTGTATTGGTACTTCGTGTCTTATCGCCTTTGACTTTATGATGTATTTTGTAACATTTGGCATGATCTATTTAATTTGATGATTTGTTTATCGGTTATATTGTTGTAATCTTGACTCTTGATATTATAACTGGAACATTCCGTGTTTCCGCTATAAGCGGGGTGTGACAGCGGGAAAGTTTGTTCCAATGAGTTTCTCTATGTAGAAATATATATGCAAGCGCCCTATACATTGTAACCCTCACCTACTTTTAATAGACTTACGAATACAACTTAAAATTCTGGACAGTCATCCTAATTTTTATTTAAAAAACAAGTCGGATGAACTAACTAACTAAGTCTTCAATTCAAATTTAACCCTGATGAACTTCACTTTAACTCAGATGTTAGAAGTTTGTTCTTCAGAGTTAAATTCTTCAGTTGTTGACTTACTAAGGTTTAACTCGGAAGTTAACATTTATTCTTCCGAGCTAAACACTTAGTTCAAAACTTCAATTGAGAAGATTTGAAACTTCATCCATTCTTCTATTTACCCCCAAAATTTGCATTCACTTGTTGCGTTAAAACCGTTCTTAATGCATTCACTTGTTGCACAAAGTAAGTAAATTATTTTGGTGCAAACTTCAATAACTCGGGTATCGAATAAGTGAATAATTATATTTTTTTGGCATTGCTTTGGAATGTTATTTTCTTGATTTGCTTTGAATTTTCCATTAGATTTTAATGACTTCGAATACTTCACATTCTTTTGCAAAGAATAAGTAGTAAACCTAGAAAATCGTTTTGATGAAGATTTTGAAATGTTTTCCTTGTAAATCTCTCTTGGAACGTTTGGTTTTAAAGTTTTATGAACTTGAGAAACATGCTTTGAGTGTTTAAGAGAATCAAATTTATTTTTCAAAAACATTAATAAGATACTCTAAAATCGCTATACTCATTTTGTGAGGATGAAATGATGGTAGCATGTGATGCCAATTTAGTTTTTAATAAAGCATTTTGCTTTTCAAAAGCAAGAAAACATGTTTCATACTTGTCAATTTCGTTAAAAAGACAACTTTGGCATTATCAAATTCTTTATTCTTTTGAACTAATGTTTGTTGTAAATCGGAAATTTTAGTTACAAACAAAAAAAATTCTTCATCAAAGCTTACAAATCTTAGATTTAATTTCCTGACGTTCCAATTTCTCAAAAGTTGTTTTTAAGTAAAAAAAAATTGATTTCCAATAACCGTTATCAATCTCAATATCTTTTGTTTGTATTTCAAAAAGTTTAACATGATCCAACGCATAAGCCTTCAGTATTTCTTTTTTAAGCACGTTAAAACTGTTTTTCAAATCTTTTTCACGTGTGTCGATTAAATCCACTTTTTTGTTAAATGCATTTGTAAGACCTTGGATTCTAATCACACTTTGGTCATATTTTCCCTCCAAAGAAGTTTCTAATTCTCGAAACTCTTCAAGTTTGGAATTGATAAGATTTAAAGTTTGAATTTGGGATGACAAATTTTGAATATCATTTAAAATCTTAGAATTTTAATTTAAAAGTCTGGCATTTTCGTTTGAAAATCCTAAAACCAATTCGGATTCAGTTGGAAACTTCTTGTCCACCTTAATGATCTTATTATCGAACGTAGAACATGATAAAGATCGTACTTCATTTACTTTGTCTTGACATGGTGAGGATTTTTTATACTTTACCGTTGATAATTATGCTCATGTAACTTTAGAAATATGTCTCATGCGTTTCGATTGAAAGTGACCATCATAATCCGAAGATTACAATTGATAGTCAATTTTGTCACACAACCTCTCGAGGTCCTCTAACTTTATAAAAGCTTCATCTTGATCACAATGAAATGTAAGCGTTTGATTTTTGTCTAATGTGAAGTCCAATTTATGACCTAAACATTCTTTCTACATGATGAAAAATTAATGTCGAAAATCTGTTGAAATTTTGATGAAGAATTCCCAATGTTGGAAATTTGAGTAGAAGCCGGATAATCTTTATCCGCAAATCACACGCTTAAATAACTTTTTTTTATACTTGCTGAACAAAATGTTTAAAATAGCACCATTGAATTTGCTTCTCAATGTCGATTACAGAAATATAAATCTCGTAATTTTCCTATGATTGATACTCATTAAAATACTCTGCGAAAGCTTAACCGGTATCCGACAATATGTCGGAACGATAAATTTCACTCTCTTTGAAAAAACTAGTTCTTAAATATGTCTATAACGTGAAAACATGGTGTCGCGAAACTTCACTTTTTGTTTTTTAGTAAAGCTTGAAATCCATCATTTTCAACTAAGCGGGATTTTTAGTGCTCGTTGTAAACAAATTCTCGTCTTCGAATGACTTAGTCGAATGCCCTTGTCGAATGACTTGTACCCCATGAACGAATAAGAATCAATCTATTTCGTGTATGTTGAGTGAGAATTCGAGCCAACCTAATCTATGTGTGTTGATTTTAAGTCGTGCCAACCAAATCCGTGATATGTGTACGTTGAAGGAGTTAATTTTTAAGTCGAATGAACACTTAGAATATTTTTGATGTTTATGCAAAGTCGAAGCAGTTAAGTTTCAAGTCGAATGTGTTGATTTTTATGAAAGTCGATTTAGTTCATTTAAAAGTCGAATGCGATGAAATTCTGGCCGATAGACAAGTCGAATATGTTGAAATTCTGGTTGCATTGGTTAAGTTTGAAAATCGAATTAGGAAGTCGAATAAGCACAAAAGTAAGTTGAATGTTTAAGTGGAATTAGTTCAGAATTGATTCGACTTAACTTTGTAAGTCGAATGTGATGACTTTTAGGTCGAATAAAAAGGGTTCTAAGTCGAGCAGGTTGTTTTCGAACACCCCGCTCTGATACCAGTTGTTAGGTCTGATCATTCTAGACAGAGAAAGTAAGTTGTAGAGAGAGAAAATGAATATTGCAATATGCTCCAAAAGTTACATCATTTACACCCCACATTTGAAATGTGTGGCACTAATAATATCTGACCCCGTGGCTTGTAAAATGGTCTCAGGTTGGGTTTGTAAATCCACACTTTTTGTGTAAATCTCTAAGTGAGCAAAATCTGAAGTAGTGGGTGCATATGAGCAGTTATGTCGAAAAAATTCGAAACCAAAAAAAAACCGGAACCGGTCAAACCCGGGTTTGACCAAACCCGGTTCGGGTTGACCAAGAACCGGCAGGTCCAATCGGTTCGGGTAGTGTCACACCCCGCCAGTGGCGGAAACGCAGGGTGTGGCCGATTGGCGATCGTCATAACACAATAGTAAATAAAGATATAATCTATATGAATAAGTAAAATAATGTATTGTTTTATGACGTCGCCATAGTCAAGGTAAAACCCTTGGTACACGAAAACCATCATACACTACAAGTAAAACAACCAATGCAAACATCAACGAAAAAGTAAGAATAATTGCGCATGCAAGCCCGAAGTGTAAACCAAATGTATAAAAAATAAATGACCACAATGCAAAGATATCATGAAGGTCATCTAGAGTCCGACTCCTACGTCTAAGTCCTCTGCATGCTCATTACCTGAAAGTAAAGCTAAAAATGTCAACAAAACATTGAGCGAGTTCATCGAGTAGTAGTAAAACAAGTAAATCTCATAACTCAAACCATTAATATAATAGTGTGTACCTAATGCATTAAAGTAGTTGAAAATATCATCACATCTCATAAAACAAGCATACATCACAAGTAATCATCATAGTTGGAACATCGCAAGTGCACCTCATATAGAGCGTGCGGTATAAGTATGAAACACACATTGATAATGCATCATAGTTGGAACATTGTAAGTATACCTCATAAAGAGCGTGCAGTATCATTATTAAACACATACTGATAATACATCATAGTTGGAACATCGCAAGTAAGTACCGAACAACCATCTCGTGATGTTTTTTTTAGAAAATCGCAATATTTTTCGTTACACATTTTAAGGTTTTTAAACATCGTAAGTTTCCATAAATAGAAGCGTCTATTTATGGTAAGTTTCCAAAAGTAGTAATGTTTTTCCGAACACAGTAAGTATGGAATGAATATCGTTTCTCGTAAATCATTTCTTTCAAAAGTTTTTTTTTTTTTGGTTGCTTTACTTTCCCCCGATTTAAAAATGAAAATTGTAGTAAAGTAGGGGCGATGACTCACCTTTTCGAGTGAGCTATAAAATATGTATTGTGTGTATATGAAGTAGTACGTAGGTCACAAATAGAGTCCTCACTAGACCTAGAGCTCCCCTAGATAAAGGTAGTAATATACATAAGTATGAGATTAAACGGTTTTAAACTTTGGATACATCGACACAATTATTAGCGAACACCTATGTTCGTTCAAACTGAGATATACAGAGTTCTAGAAAGAATTAAACGACAAAGGAGATATATTTGAAAACTAGACACTGAGGGCTACAATTTAGACTAATATTTTGATACAAAAGAGTTCGTTATGTAAAAGATATGATCAAAACAAAATTGTCTAAACAATCTGTCCAAATATGTGGTTTTTGTATAAGTTCAGTTTAACACGTTTTAAAATCGTATAATTTAGGTGTAAACAAGATAAATATTTTTAATAACTTTTATAACTTTTATAAACTAGTAATAAACCATTTAAATCGTGTTTAAGGTTATCTAAGTGGTTACACAAGATCGATTATCAAACCTAGTAATTTTATTCAAATTATTCATATTAGACGACCTGTTTGTATTTTACCTTTTTAGGAAGTTATGGAAAGATTAGAAAATGAATATTACGTTTTTGAAAGGTAGACTCCAAGACCTACAATATTCATTAAGGCCACAGATTCAAATTCAATACTAATATGGAGTTAGACCCTAAAGAAGACCGATTACAACAGAAATTCAGAAACTGTCTATACGTTATATTATTGTCCAATGACAAAATAGATAAAGAACATACGATAAATCACGAGTTATAACATGTCCAATTCAGTTTAAAAATGTATGCCAAAAAGTTTCACAACAAGTAATAAAACGAGTAGCAAATGTAGAGATGTATACCACTAGTCGTAACGGTTAGGTTTCCAAAAGACGATTAGCGTTACAACCAAACAACCCAACCAACAAAGACACGAGAGCTGTCCAAGGTCAGCTACGAACACCAAAACAAAAGGAACAAATCATTTTACAAGAATGTAGAGCGTTGCAAACAAAAACTACTATAGCATTGAAATGGATCGGTTAGAAGTGTTTACTTACATAAGTGATCTTTGTGATTATAATTAGTCGAAAATCACTTCGAGAGACTAAACAAAATCTGGAATTAGAACACTTATTCAAAATCAGACTTGGCATCACAACTCAATACACCAAAACTGCCTTACCAATTGGTTAAGAATAACAACGGTTTTAAACGTATACATGAATATAGAATCGGCTAGAATGATAAGTACTGAACGGTTTATGAAGCAAATGACTAAACCTTTTTGATATGGACCCGATCAGCATATAACAAAGTCGAAATGTCAATATCAAGGAAGTAATCGTGGCTTCAATAAATGTCACCACAACAGATTTCAAGGTTAAAATGGATTAAGGTTTACTATCTAGGAAAACACGATACACATAACATGCATGAACCTGATTAAGAACAGAATGAAGACAACGAATTAGAGAAACATTAGAACATGTGATGATGATGATTCGAACAGATTGTCAATGCAATGGAAATCAAATCTTGGTGTTGAATCTCGCGGCTGCAAACAACAACTATACACAACAAAATGAAAACCCTAGTTAGGGTTCGGCTATAAACGAATTTAAAAAACGAATTTGGAGAACAACTGAACCTGTGATGGGGCTGCTGAAAACGATTTTGATTTTAGGTGCATTTTGTTAGTTACTAGATTCATATGTAATTACACGTTTATTCTAATATCAGTCTTTGTATTGTTTGGATATTAATGTTGCTTGTTTGATTAATTATATGCTTGAACGTTTACGTTATTCTGAATTAATCAAATATACGATTTGTGATGTTTAAATAATATTCAGATTACATTCGCACGGATGAGGATGCATCCGTGCGCATGAAAGTTCTATTCGCACGGTTAAGTAAATAAACAAAGTGTTTATTAAAATATTGTATCCGTACGGATGAGTTCATATTCGTACGGATAGGAAGTAATAGTTGTTCATACGTACGGATGAGATCACATCCGTACGGATGAATATCTGGGCCTATATATACCCATCTACTTCCTGCATTACGGAGTTAGTGATTCCTAGGGTTTTCTCGCGTTGAACTGTTGCTGCCGAATTTCCTATTGTTCCAAACCGATTATAACATATAATCAATCATCCGAATAGTCTTCCTAAGGTCTAATCTTGTCAATAATCATTGGTTTGATTCCGTTTCCGAAGGTTAAATATTCGCTAGATAATCGATAGCTTATTTCCGCTAGGTTATTGATATAACGTTTCAATCTTAAGATCCATACAACCCCAACATTGATGAGGGAAAAAAGAGCCTCGGTGGTGTGGAGATTTGCTGGCCAAACACAATTACAAAGAGTGTTAGTAATCGGATTGGACAAACTCAATTAGGGTTTTGGATTTTTGCATCAAAACATAAAAATCAAACAACAAACCTTGAAAGATGGATGATGTTGAGGATGGATTAGATGATGGACTAGAACAGCAAACGATTAGGATGGTGATGATGTTGAAATCGGCTGCAAATGAGGATATTAGGGGGGGGGGGGGGGGGGGGGGGGGGGGACGGCTAGTGGGAGAGTGGTATTAGGGTTTTTTTATTTTTAGGTTTAGGAATGAAAATGGTATTAGATTACTTAGGGTTAGTTTAATTGTTAGCTTATGAAAAGGGTTAAGACCATTGTTAGTGCAAGAAATGCAATGACTGGATGTTCTATTATGTTTG
>CAJVGC010000060.1:28142648-28175826 GCA_910822075.1 Senecio squalidus | reverse complement strand
CCTCGAGCTGTTCGTCTCTCTTAGCCTATCAGCTCATATGGGACTTACATTTACCAACTTGATGTTAAAATGCCTTCCTATACGTAAAATCGATGCACCGTCTATGTTCAGCAACCCCCTGGCTTCGAAGACCCACAACACCCTGATAAGGTTTACAAGCTCAACAAAGCTCTATATGGTCTTCACCAAGCCCCCTCGTCTGTGGTATGGAACATTATCAAACTTTCTCTTAGAATCCAGGTTTCAAGAGAGGTCGCATCGATAGCACCCTATTCATCAAGGACTCACCCAAGGCTAAACTATTAGTTCAAGTCTACGTGGACGATATTATCTTCGGTTCCACTGATAATCAGATGTGTAAGGATTTTGAAAAGCTCATGAAAGACAAATTCGAGATGAGTGCCATGGGTGAACTAAAGCTATTTCTAGGCTTACAAGTCGAACAACTACCCGACGGGATGTTCGTTCATCAATCAAACTATGTCACTGAAGTGCTGAAGAAGTTCAACATGACCGATGCCAAGTCCATCGCTACTCCCATTTCACAGCAGCACAATCTGGAACCAAACGCACAAAACGATCCTGACGTAGATCCCACTGTTTATCGCGGCATTATAGGATCTTTAATGTATTTAACTGCATCTCGACCTGATATAATGTTTGCTGTCTGTTTATGTGCTAGGTTTCAAGCTTGTCCTAAAATGTCTCATCATTCTGCTGTAAAGAGGATTCTTCGCTACCTTAAAGGCCGACCGCGGCTGGGTCTCTGGTATCCCAAAGGAAGCGACCTCTTTCTCGAAGCATTCACCGACTCCGATTTGGGTGGATGCAACATCGATCGAAAGTCAACCTCCGGTGGTTGTCAATTTTTGGGAGGACGTCTCGTGTCATGGCAATGCAAGAAACAGACAACTGTTTCCGTCTCATCCTGCGAAGCCGAATACATAGCTGCGGGTAGCTGTGTCTCACAGGTCATTTGGATTCAACAACAGATGCTGGATTACGGTTTATTCTATACCTCTACTCCTATTAATATAGATAATGAGGCTGCCGTTTCTGTTATTAAAAATCCTGTTAAACATAGTAAAACCCGTCACATAGATTTTAAACACCACTTTATCCGAGACTATTATGAAAAGAAATTGATCGACATCCTTCGTGTCTCTTCCGAAAACAACTTAGCCGATCTCTTCACTAAAGCTTTTGACAAAACCCGCTTTGAATCGCTTCTTCATCGCATTGGACTTCGAAACTTAGATTAACCAACGTTTTTCCTTAAAAAAAAAATAAAAAAAAAAATTAAAAAAAAATAAAAAAATTAGCGTAGTTGTACTCTATTTTTTCTAATTTTCGAAAAAAAAAAAATAAAAAAATAAAAAAAAAATAAAAAAAAAATTAGAGTAACTGAGTTAGAATTTTAAATTCGAGATGAAGATATCTTTTGCTTATGACTCTTAGTCTTAGATCGGGTTTTTGCCACTTACAGTATAATTTTTCAGAATGTTTAGTTTAAATTCCAGTGTCTTGTGGCCCTTCGTCTTATTACTGAATTCAGTTGTGTGGTTTGCTGTCTTAGAGCTCTACAGTTTCCAACCATTAAACGACTTAAGTCTGCTGATTGCAACAAAGGTTGAGAATGGATTTCTGTTACAGATGGGAGACACTTATATCAAATTTAAAATATTTATTGGTGTGTTAATAAGTGTTTGAATTCACATAGCGGCCTTTGGAACTTGAGTAAGTACACACATGGGATGCCTCGATCATCTAGCCACCTAAGGTCTTAACGGGTCTGGGATCGGTTGGTAGAAAGCTCGTTAAAGGGTTCCATAGAAAGTCGCAGAATTCTAACATCTTAAAAAGGCTTCATAGAAGCTCAGTCATAGACTTGCACAATTAAACCAATGCGTTAAACTGTTTTCAACAAATTTGATATAGGCTATCTTAATGCTAGCTTCATATGTTGCACTGTCAAGGTTGGTAACCATCCCATACCACTTTGTACCATGGAAGGATTCACAAATACCTTGAGTATCTCTCACTTTTGTCGAATGGTTCTTAACTTCTGAGTGCTTTTAGCCTAAATCAATGACAGTTACTTGTAATTAAAACGCAACTTTTTGGTGTACGGCTGAACGGTTAAATTGGACAACTACACAAACATGGATTTAAATTAAATTATCTTTGAAACCCCGATGAGCAATCTGATCGAATGTTAAATGTATACTACACTTGTTCGTTTAGTTAATATTTTGTCTCAAGTTTCTGTTTTAAGTTCCTTTTATTTTTATTTTTATTTCTACTTTGGAAAACGTTGGGTTACAATTTTAAGTCCATTGGGCCCAAATACTCAGGCCCAGTCCATCTCAGGCCCACTCTTGGCCTCTATATACTCTCAAGAGTGAAAAATAATTTTTCACTTTTCACTTTTCTAAGATTTCACATTCTCGGCGATCGTTTTTACTCACGAAGTTCTTATTAAGGTTGACTATTCCCTCATGTAAGTTCTTCTGTTCTTCGTTGATATTCATACTTGTTCGTCCAGATCTTCATAAATTGCTTAGTTAAGTTTGTGATTATGTGTTAATCTTCAAAATTCTGGATTTTTCCCATACATGCTCGTCCAGATCTTCAAACTTTTTGATAAACATGTTTATGTTCTTGATGTGTTCGTTCAAATTTGTTGTATCTTGCCTCGCTGATCTTCGTCATTGATGTTAATAATTTAATTGTTTGCATGATGTTCTTCGTTATATTCATATGTGCCCAGCTTTAGGTTAAATGCCTTAGACAAATTTATAAGCTCCTAGACGAACAACTTGTTCGTCTTTGTCTTCGTGATGTCAGACGAACAACTTGTTCGTGATGTCAGACGAACAACTTGTTCGTGATGTCAGACGAACAACTTGTTCGTGACGTCAGACGAACAACTTGTTCGTTTCTTTATGTGTCTCTTAGACGAAGACCATGTTCGCATGCTTGCTTGTATTAGACGAAGAACTTGTTCGTGTGCTTGTTTGTTTTAGACGAAGAACTTGTTCGTGTGTCTGTGCGCTTTAGACGAAGAACTTGTTCGTGTACTTGTTCGTTCACTTATATGTGTGTCTCAAACGAAGAACTGTTCGTTCACTTATGTGTGTGTGTCCTAGACGAAGAACTTGTTCGTCCCACACATGTTCGTGCTCACTCACGGCATACATGTTCGTGTCTATTAGATCTGATGTGTTTGCTTTCTGTTTCAGATTTTACGGATGGCGAAGATCTTTGATAAAAGGCATAATCAGGCGATCAACTTTTCACTTAACGATGCTTCTTCACTCCGCTTTCGGGAAACGATCTTATGGCTTCAACACTCTAGGATGTCCTACATTCTAAGCGAAGATCTACCCATCAACGTTGCGTTGGTCGCTGAGGTTCTACGCAATCTTACTCACGTGGATCTCCAAATTCCGGGGTCAGATAAAATCAAAGACGGCATGCGCACAGTCGTCACTGGTCGTGAAATTATCTTCAGCAGCACTGATCTACGACAAATATTTCGCCTCGGTACTGCTTCCAAAGAAAGCGCACCGTCATCGTTTGGTCCAAAATTCCTCGCCCGCAAACTGCCATTACTGGGCTATGTCGGGTCAGTCTTCCCTACTACCACTACATTTCACAAGGGTAAATTCTTCGGACCTTGGCGGTATCTGGTTCATGTGTTCGTCACAGTTTTCAAGCACTCTAAAACCTCTCACGATAAGATTGACAATAAGCTACTCTCGATGATGCTGAGTCTGGTTCTGAACAGACCGTACCCGGTGGCGGAATACGTTTTTCAAACAATCCAAGCTGATCTGATTAAACCGCAAGAGCTTATGGTGTACCCCCGCTTTATCATGATAATTCTCAGGCACTTTCTTCCTGAGATTCCACCAAATGCTTGTGAACGAGTACAACAGATCGGCGGGCCAAAATTATTCAAAACTTGCCTCACGATTCACGCAGCCAAGCCCGGGGAAGCTCAAGCTGAGGATACCCCGCTATTCGGGTCGATTGTTGACTTAAATTTTCGTGATAATGATGTTGACAGGGAAGCAGATGTTTTGGACGGAGAACCGCGCACAGAGAATACTGAGCCGATTGTTCCTCCTTCAACAAGCAAGCCAAAACCTCGGCCTAAGCGCAAGGTCAAGATTCCTATTGCTGTGGATTCCACTTCAAGTGATACATTATACAGGGAAGTTGATAACTACCATGAGAGTCCTCCGCTCTCTGCCATTGCCGAGCGGTCACCTATTCCTCCTGGCAGTCATCAATCTGTTGCTACTGAGGTGATCATCCCATCCCCTGCTCGTAATGCTGATGCTGCTGTTTCTCCTACTCAGGTTCACGATGCGGCCACAGAGGACCTTAATCTTGATGATAACGAAGTTACTTCTTCGTTTCACCCATCGAACCGAGGGAAACGTCCAGCTCCTAGAAATGCCGAGTCTGGGTCCTCTACAGAAACTGCACGCCCTCACAAGAAACGGGCCACGGAGAAAAGGACCACGGAAAATCCACCCCTTACAATTAATGATTTACTTTCACTTGTTTTGCAGCTTTCTGATCAGGTTGCCACACTCATGCAGTCTGACGCTGAAAAATCCCTGCGTATATCTTCTCTTGAAGCACAGGTTCAATTGCTCTCGACGCGGTCATCTGCTCAGGGGGAGGAACCGTGCAAACCATCTGCAGTCAGACAGCGACGAGATGATCCTGAAGATGATCAAGATGCTGCACGTCAACAAGAGCAGATTGCCTCTACATCTCGAGCACTGCCTACTTATCCTATAGCAGATCAGGGGGAGCAATCAAAGCAGCAAAAACAAAGTGGAGAGAATAAGGATCAAGAGATTGGGGAAAGCACTGATGACACCTGGATTTTTGAAGATGACGGAGGAGAATATGCTTTTCAAGAACCAGCAAGCACTGAGGAAGTAAACATTGAAGAAAAAGGAGAAAGTGTTTCGAAACCGAGCTTAGAAGAACGCAGAGGATGGTTTAAAAAGCTCGATCCAAAGAAGCAACAGCCACTGATACGAAAGTTTTTCACCAGAGAACGTCAGCCACACTTGGGGATAATTAGTTGGTTGTTTGACTCTGAATTGCAGGTGTTTGTGATCAAAAGATTTGATGGAGTTCAGTACTTAACCAGAAATCTCAATTCATTTCCGAGATCAGAACTCATCGACTTGTCAAAGCTGAAGCTAATCAACAGAGGGAAGGATGAATATGCAGACTGGGTTGAGAGAACGCTTAGAGACGAAGTGAAAACTGGTGTATTCAAGGATTTTACACCAAAATTTGGAAAGATGAGGATCTCTAAGAAGAAGATAGATCCTGAAACGGGAAGAACTGCAAGAAGAATGGTATATCCTCCTATCGCCTGCTTGACGAAGATTCCGATGAAGAACTTTGGTCGAGATATCCTTAGAGACTTACATATCTGGGCGGTAGATGTTGCAACCGGCGAAGCGGTTATGTACAGAAAAGATGACGAGGTTAATGAAGGCATGACGGAGATATTGAGAGTTATTGACGCAACTCAGCTAGCTAATCTGACCGAAAATGATCTGAAGATATTGAAGAAGGATCATATTGTTACTTTAGCAGGTTGGGAAGACATTGGTAGAGATTACCAACGGATCGTTGATGGTTGTATAGTGAAATATTGATCAGAGAATAGAAGCATCAGTCAAGGGGGAGTTTGTTAGTGCAAGAAATGCAATGACTGGATGTTCTATTATGTTTTGGTTAATTAGTATTGTATTAGCTTTTTTGTAGATAGCTTAGTGGGCTGCTCACGGACTTGCATGTCCGTGAGGCCCAATAGAGTCCAAGCCCAAATTGGCTGAACATGTTACTCTATAAATAGAGGTGTTCAGATCAGTTTAGGGTTGTTGGTTTTGATAGAGAATTCGTGTTAGGCTTTTGGATTGTAACAGTGATTGTTAATCAGAAGCTTTAGAATTCGGTAATTGTGTTCTTACGTTTTATTACTTGCGATTATAACCTGTGCGTTTATTGATTACGAGTTTCCGCCTCGTAGTTAGTATAGTTTAATCCTGTAGATCGGACCACTGGGACCTACAACCATCAAGGACATGGCTAGGATGCAGTGTTTAGAGACTAGGCTCGATGGTGGCAAAAATGGTTTAATCACACGACTTGAACTTCAATCAAAATGATCAGATTTAGCACCTGAGGTCTGACTGTGTCGCATCACACACATAGTGCGGCGTTGTGGAGCATTCATCTTCGAAAAGTTTTGTTTACTAAGCGTACGAGCAACGGGCGACACCCAAACGTGCCATACACGGAATACACAATACTCGGAACAAATGAATAAATACATTACGTACAAGAATCAAACACGGACACTCCAATAGTTTTAATATCGATCACGTAACAAAGTGAAACGGTAAAATATATAGAATGCGGAAATAACCGGTAAGTCATCTAGGAGCTCTTCTAGTGGAACTAACTATCGTGCACCTAACTAATACGATAACATCACATGAAGGGGTATACACACATATCATAGAAATAATCATACGCAAGTAAAATGTAAAGAACTTTTATAAAAAAGTTTTCTATAAACACGGTAAGAGCTAAAGGCATACTAGACTAACCTGAGTCGGAAGAGTGACGGTTGTCACAGATAGAGCCGTTGTAGACCGGGTATTAACCGGGTCCAAAAACCGGTTTCAAAACCCGGTTTGGGAGCTGCCGTTTTTTTTGTCTTTTTTGAATTTTATTAGCCTTTAGTTACCATTTTATTAAAGTTTTTATGTTTTTTATTTTATCATTTTCCATCCTAAATTTAGTATAAGTATGTAGGTTGAGTATGAGGTTAATCACACAATTCTAACTCTCTCGAAACACTCTCAAAAGTCTAAAAACGCAAAAAATACGTTCGAAACACGTTAGAAAAATTCTTGAAAAATCCTCAACAATCAAATGGCAACTCAAAGCTCTACCGCTTCCATCAGTTTCGGTTCCTCAAGCGAAAGAAAGATTGTAGCCGTTCTCGAAACAACCAGAAACCGAGCCATTTTGTGTCATTTCCGTTTTGTGAAATTGTCGGATGGCGAAAAGATGGTGCATTGTAATCATTGCGGCAGTTTTTTGAAAAGTGATTCCAACTCGACGTTGAAGCATCACATCAAGAGGCATTGCAAAGTACTCAATAAAGTTCCGGAAGCGGGTCAATCATCGATGGGTCAAGACGGGACTATTTGTTTATATTCGGTGGAGCGGATGCATCAAGAGTTTGCGGGTTATGTGATTCAATCCGCCTTGCCATTCAATCACTTCGACAACCCTCGATTCATCGGGGTAGTTCAAAGGTGTCTTCAACCGCGATATACTCACGTAAGTCGTAATAATCTTAGAATTGATTGTTTGAAAATATGGAAAAAGCTAAAACAATGGTAATAAAAGGTTTTGAAACGTTTAATACAAATGTAAAATTAACAACCGATGTTTGGTCGGCTCCTTATGGTTTGCCCGATTCATACATTTGTGTTACCGCACATCGGTGTGATCCCGAATCGTGGCAAATGATGAAGAGGATTATTTCCTTTGACCAATTTCCTTATCCTTACACGGGTCAAAACTTATTTCATATGTTACGGGATGTTTTACAAAGGTATAATTTGGAAGAAAAAGTGTTTTCAATTGCATTTGATAATGCGAGTAATAATACAAACACGGTGGGTAAACTAAAACTAAAATACAAACCACCAATAAATGGTGACTTTTATCATAGTCGATGGCGTTGCCCACATTATAAATTTTGTTGTGCAAGTCGGACTTGAAGTGCCCGAAGTAAAAAATGCCATAAGCTCCTATACACAAATGTTACCCGACATATTTTCAAATCACAAAATTAGATACAATGGATATATGAAAGTGTGTAAGGAAACGAATTCCATCTCTTTGGATCCTAATCAGGATGTTCCCACAAGATGGAATTCGACTTACAATATGCTTGTATGTCGTTTACGCCAACAAGGTACTTTAACCTATTATCGGGCCGAGTTAGTGCGTAAATATCGGGTTGCACCATTTCCGCTTGAAAATTGGGATATTATTCAAAAACAAAGCCAATTGCTCAAAGTTTTTAAAACCGCAACAACTTTATTATCGGGTGTTTATTATCCCACTAGTCATTTAGTCCTCAAACAAATTGGTTTTATGGTTACAAAGTTGGACGATTTCGAATCACAAGGTGAATTATATTTTAAAATGGTAACGCCCATGAAAGCAAAAATGAGAAAATATTTTGCTACATTGTCACCTTTAATTACCGATTTCGTCGCATTAAACCCGTGTTTGAACAAAATTGGGGTGGAACATCTTATGAGAAAAATATTTAAAAAATTGGATATCGTTATTGACCCATTATATGCCGATAATGCCATAGCCGAATTTGAAAAATATTTTAAAGGGTTATTTGGGGTTTACTTTAACAAGTATAAAACCCCATCAAATGTTGGTGAATCAAGTTCTCTATGGCATCGACCTATGAAACCTATACTAGCACGGACCCGTAAATTGACTTGTTTAACAATTTAAAACGAGAAACACTTAAACGTACTAGGGGTGATTGGGATGACCAAACAAATACCGAATATGGGAGGTATACGGGAACCGATTTTTTAGCCACTATGAGAGTTGAAGAATTATCCAACTTTGAGGTTTTGGCTATGTGGAGAGCACGAGAATCTCAATTTCCCGTTCTAACCGCCATGGCCAAAGATCTACTAACCGTCCAAGCTTCTTCGGAATCCGCTTTTTCTCTTTGTGTATGGTATTATCTTTACTAAGAACAAGACTCACACTAGAGGCATTGGAGATGTGCATTTGCTTGAAGGATTAGTTAGACGCGGCCGAACGTACACATGACCACCAAAATCTTGAAGGCGAACTAGAATATGAAGGAGAAATACTCGATATCGAGGTGGAACAAGTAGTTGCAATATCACTTTCCGATGAAGAAATCGCTATCGATGAAGCTTAGCGAGCATCTAGCTCCGAAGATGAACACGTTGAAGATGACTTTATTGAAGTAGACGAAGATTAAGAATGAAGAAATCAATTTCAACTTTCCAATATTATTAGTTACATTTCATATTAAAAATAGTACCTTTTCGGACATGTTTATTCCAATTATCGTAATATTAAGGTTATGAAGATGTATTTCAAGCTTTTTTAGTAGAAGACAACGTTTAGTTATGATGTGTTACAAGTTTTTTTTTTATAAAAGTTGAAGTTTAACGTGTTTTTTCAACTTACGTTTTTTTTTCCAATGTTATTAGTTACATGTCATATAAAAAATATTACTTTTTTCTAACATTTTGCTTAATAATTATCAAAATATTAAGCTTTAAAGATGTGTTTCAAGCTTTTTTAGTAGAATACAACGTTTATGTATGATGTGTGTCTAGATTGTTTAAAAAAAGTCGAATTTTAATGTGTTTTTGCAAGTTACGTTTTTTTTCTTATTTATTAAATGTCAAAACCGGTTTTTACCCGGGTTTCCTACCCGAACCGGTTGGACCCGACCCCATACCGGGTTTATCGGGTTTACAATTCAAACACCCAAAACTGGTTAAAACCCGACCCCAAACCGGGTTTATCGGGTTTACAATTCAAACACCCAAAACTGGTTAAAACCCGACCCGGTTTTTGGCCAAACCAGTTTAGAAAGGTTTGACCAAACCCGGTTCGAGTTCAAACCTTGTTTTGACACCTCTACATATGAGTGTATCAATGAGGTATCGACTCTAGGTGTTATTAATTGAACCTATGTTTGATACATCAATGTTTCCTTGAATGTTCTCCACAACAGGAATAGGAATACTAGGGTTTGGCTTTAAAATTTTGTGAAAACAAATATGAGTTTGAAGTTGGGTAAACGTGAGCTTGGCTTTTCTCTTTTCTACCTTTACATTTTAATGATTAACATGTTGTAAGAGAGAGTTTAGGAATATCCATACATGTGTTACTAGACTATTATGTGTGTGAATATAGTGAAATTGAGTGGTCTGAGTATCTTTAGAGACTGACTTATCTTTAGGCTTAGGGTGAGCTTCATTTGCTTGATTCTCATGTCCTTCTTCCACATGTTTCTGTAGAAAATAGTGAATCGGTTTTGTGGAAAATATTATTATTGATCAACTGAAAACGATTACAGTAAGAGCCTATTTATAGGAATAACAAAACCTATCGGTTCCATGCCCACATATCGGGCTTGGGCTTACATTTGATAATTAAGCCCTTATTTTAACATTCCCCCTCAAGCTGAGTAGTGGGATTCCCAATGCTCAACTTGCCAAGACAATGAGCGAAGATCTTTCCGTTAACCTCCTTTGTAAGAATATTTGCGAGTTGATATTTGGATGAAACAAAAGGAAGTTCGATGATCCAATCATCAAGTTTTTCTTTGATAAAGTGTCTATCAACTTCAATATGTTTTGTTCGATCATGTTGGACCGGATTTCCTGAAATCTGGATAACATCTTTGTTGTCACACATAATATTACTAGCTTCCATTGGGGTATATCCAATTTCTGATAAAAGTTTTCGTAGCCATAGAACTTCAGCTAGACCTCGTGCTATCCCTCAAAATTTAGCTTCAGCACTTGAAAGAGCGACTTTTGTTTTTTACTTCTCCAGGTAACAAGATTTCCTCCCACTAGTGAAAAATACCCTGATGTAGACCTCCTATTACCTTTGTCGCCTGCCCAGTCAGCATCAGTGTAAGCATCTATTATCATGTGCCCATTTGATTTGAACAAAACTCCATGTCCAGTGGTTCCTTTGAGGTACCTAATAATCTGTAAAGCTGCTTCCATATGTTGAATCTGTGGTTGATGCATGAACTGACTTACGACCCCCACTGCATATGCAATATCTGGCCGAGTATGAGCTAAGTAAATGAGTTTTCCCACCGTTCGTTGATATCTTTCTTTGTCTGCCTGTTCAGCTTCATCTTCCATAAATAATTTCTGGTTGGCAATCATAGGAGTATCAGCAGGTTTGCAATATAGCATTCCCGTTTCTGCTAGTAAATCGAAAATATACTTTTGCTGGCAAATGAAAATCCCTGCCTTGGACCTTAGTACTTCGATTCCAAGGAAATACTTGAGTCTGCCTAAATCTTTCATTTCGAATTCTTTAAACAAGCTTGTCTTCAATTCTGACATTTCCTCCGAGTCATCTCCTGTAAAATCATGTCATCCACATAAATTATTAAGCATGTTATGAGTTTACCTCTCCGTTTTAGGAATAAAGTATGGTCGGAATTGCTTTGATTATAGCCATATTTCTTCATTACTGTGGTAAACCGACCAAACCAAGCTCGTGGGGATTGCTTTAAACCATACAGTGATTTCTTTAGCCGACAAACTTTTCTGGACTCGGAGCTATCATGGATTCCAGGTGGGTTTTCCATATAGATTTCTTCTTTTAACTCTCCATGTAGGAAAGCATTCTTGACATCAAACTGGTGCAATGGCCAATCCTTGTTTGCTGCAACTGAGAAGAGAACTCTAATAGTATCGATTTTTGCTACTGGTGAGAAAGTCTCGCATTAGTCTATTCCATACGTCTGAGTGTACCCCTTTGCAACTAACCGAGCTTTATATCTTTCGATTGTTCCGTCGGGCTTATACTTGATAGTAAACACCCAACAACATTTGACAAGTTTCTTTCCTAGTGGTAATTCACATTCTTCCCAAGTTTCATTTCTTTTTAGAGCTTCCATTTCAGTGCTCATTGCTTCCCTCCATTCCTTATACTTAAGTGCTTCTTCAACACTGGTCGATATTCTTTCAGAACAGATGGCGTTTGCAAAGGACTTGGCTTCCGGAGCTAAATTTCTTCTTGCGATATTTGCAACTGGATATTTTGAACCTCGTGAGTGTTTTTCAGGTGAGTATCTGTTGGGTAGAATTCCCCTAGTTGATCTAGGAGGAAGATCATATCGAGTTGGTTCAGTCACACTAGGAATTTCCATTTCAACTTGTTCCTCATCATCACACATATCATAATTATTTGAAATATCTGGAGATTGAGAACCACTTACCTCGGATATCAGTTGGGGAGGATCATTATTATTGGTAGTGGAACTGTCTTAAGGGTCTTCATGACTATCAGATCTATCAGGAACGGGTGTATAAGAAGGAGAGTCACACACAGGTGGTGCCCAACTTATACATCTTAAGGCGTCATCGTCATTTTCCCCCTGACCATGAAGATGGGTTTGATAAAAGAACTCAGTTTCAAGGAAGTCACAGTTCATTGTTGTGAACATGTGACGCTTACTCGGGCTATAACAACGATATCCGTGTTGATTTACACCATACCCCAAAAACACACATTTCTCTGCACATGGATCAAGCTTTGAACGCTCTATTTTTGGTATATGGGCAAAAACAGATCATCCAAAAACTCGAGGTTCGAGGGTTAGAGTGGATGGAAGTTTATGGAAATGTGCCAATGTTTGGATAGGAGTTTTTAAGTTTAGGGCTCGTGTTGGAAGACAATTAACAAGATAAGTTGCAGTTACAAGAGCTTCTGGCCGAAACGTCTTTGGAACTTGGGATTCAATCATAAGAGCACGTGTAATTTCCAATAAAAAACGATTTTTCCTTTCTGAGACTCCATTTTGTTCAGGCGTGTGAGCACACGAAGTTCGATGGATGATTCCCCGTGTTCGACAGAAGGTTTTCATGGAATTGTTACAAAATTCCCCCCAATTATCTGACCTGAGAATTTGGATTTCACTTTTGAATTGGGTTTTGACCATGCTACAAAAAGATGTGAACTTCGTAAAAACTTCAGACTTATTTTTTAAAAGATAAGTCCAAGTCATTCGAGTACAATCATCTATAAACGTCAGAAAATAGCGTAAATTTTGTCCCCCTTCAATTTTAGCGGGACTCCAAACATCAGAATGAATTAACAAAAAACGGTGAATCAACTCTAGTATCATTCGGTTTAAACGTATGTCTATGACTTTTTTCCAAAATACAAGTGTCACAATGAAAAACTTTATTCTTAGGAAATAAATGCGGAAATAACTGACGTAAATAACCAATGGACGGATGTCCCAATCTTCGGTGCCAAGGCTGATTTTGTATATCCGAATTTGAGCTCACTTGTTGCGTGGTTTAAAAGCGTATAAATCGATATTTTAAAATATGAAACCCTTTTTTATATGTAAAATGCTTGATCTGGAGGTGCTGGTAAATTTACTCTATCGTTTGATACTAAAAACGTTTTTACAAACTCGGGTACACTAAGTACTGATCGGGTCAGCAAGCTTTTGTCTAACTTGTTCGGATCATATCGTGATCATAATAGATGATTTTTCGATGAATCTTGACTCCTCATTGTAGCTTTCGGAATATAATTTGTGAAAACATAAACCTCGTCGTCTAATTCTTTTTAGAACTCTTGGAAATTTCAAATTTGTGAACGTTGGTAAAATCTGAGATTTTTTAAACACATTGTAGGTTTTGGTAATTTGAATTTGTGTAACGATTTAGATAACTTAAATATATTTAAAAATGATTTAAATAATTTCATAACTGGACTAAGTCATGATTATTAAGTATCGGGATCTTTTGTGTCTTTGTTGAATGTTTTAAACTTGTTATAAACTTAAACTAGCAAAGTCATATTTTTGAACATATTACATGATCAGTTTTGTTTTGATCATAACTCTTTCATTATTAACTAACTGGATCACAACCATAGTCTAAAACGTATCCCTATGAATCTAGTTTTCAGATATATAAAATTCATCGTCTAACTCTTCCTAAAACTCTAGATATATCAGTTTGAACGGACATAGGTACTCGCTGAAAATGTTGTCGTTATATCTAAAGACTAAAACGCATTAATTTTATTCTTACGTTGTATTACTCCCTTTATCTAGGGAGCTCTAGATCTAGTCGGGACATTACTTGTGACCTACTTACTTGTATACACACACATTCACACTATTTGTTCAGTGTCGTTTAGTTGCTCGATAAGGTGAGTTCATCGCCCCATATTTTACGGTTTAACTTACTTTAAACAAATCGGAAGAACGTAAAGCTCAACCAAACCATTTTTTCCAAAATGGATACCATTTTCAAACTTACCATAAATAGATATTTCTATGTATGGGAACTTACTATTTTTGGAAACTTTCTATTTTGGAAACTTACTACTTATGAGAAACTTACTATAAATAGAACTTTCTATTTATAGAAACTTACTACTTTTAGGAACTTCCTATTTACGGAAACTTACTGCAAATTGGATTTCATAAAACGTGTAACAAAACCTAATGCACTTTTCAAAACTTATACGAGATACGGGTTATGGTTGAATTTATTCAGTACTTACATAATTCTATCTAACCTAGTACTGTCGGTGCGTACTAAGGGTAGCATTCGGACCTGACACAGCCGATGCGTGTCATATTGACTTGACGATGGCCGAGGCGCGTCAAGGGCAGTATTCAGATTCGATATTGCCGACGGCCGTATCACTTACAGGACACTTCCGAGGCGTGTCACTGTCTTAGTTGGATATGGTTACTATTTTCGATACAGCCGAGGTGTATCACTCACAGGGCACTGCCGAGGCGTGTCTCTCTTTTGATTGGTTGAAACTTACTATTTCTTACTACTTATGCATTAGTTACACACTTTTCAATATACTACTGTTGTGATTGAGATTGAAATTGTTTATTACATTTTACTTACTACTCGATGATCTCCCTCAACCTTTGTGTTGACTTTTTAAGTCTTACTTTCAGGTAATGATCAGGCATAGGATCTAGCTGGGACTAGACTCTAGACTTGGACTGTATTTGCATCGTGGCTTATGTTTAAACATTTCATTCTTGTTTTATATCGGGCTTGCACGCCTAAGTACTTCGTTTCATTATTGGATTATTTGAATATTTCTTTTATGTAATTATGTACCGAGGGATTTTACCTTGGACATGGCGACGTCATGACATGCTATCTTTATATATATCATATGGACTATCTTTATTTACTATTGTGTTATAACGATCGCCAATCGGCCACACCCTGCGTTTCCGCCACTTGCGGGGTGTGACACCTGTTTCTATTACTGAAGATATTATCAGAAGGATATTGCATTTGGATGATGTCGGAGGCATTGAAAGACTGGAGCTAGATGCTATTCAAACTGTATGTCAATAAGCTGGATATGAAGAAGATTTCCCAGAGAATATGGTTAAGAAGACTAGGTTCTCCTACAATTGGAGATACCTAGTACATGTGTTGGTTTTCTGCATTTCTGGAAGGTGTGGGGGGTATGATGAGATGAATCAAGCATTGGCTTCAGCTTTTGTATGCATGATTACTCAAAGGCAATTCAACTTTTCTGAATTTATCATGGACTGCATGCAAAAAATGCCTGATGGAAGTTCTTAGAAATTCTTACTCTACCCAAGATTTTTGCAAATCATCTTGCAATCTGAAGTACCTAGGCTTGTACTTTAAGGAACAATCTTGAAGGATGAGAATATGAATTGAAAAATCATGAACAAAATGAAGAAATCCTTTCCTAAATCAAGAGTGGTATTTTCTGGATCATTCACTCCATTCTTCCCGTACATGATTGAACAAGCTCAAGTGGCTATTCAATTTTTTGAAGAATTGCAGAATCATATAGATCATCCACAACAAAATGCAGAGCATGAACAGCAACAACAAGAAGAAGAACATGAAGAAGAGCAAGAACAAATAAACCAACCTCTTTCACCTGTTATAAATATTCCATCACCTCCACCTCAAGAGCCAATCATTCAATCCCCTGCACATTCAATGTCATTCACAGATCAATTACCACACACACCTCCTGCTCAAACTTCAAATGCTCAAAGCAGTGGAGATAGTAGATGGTTTTACACTTTAGCTGAGACTCAAGCCTTACCTAATCTTCTTGATACAATCATTCATACACCCACTGTTCCCACTCTACTCAGTCCAGTAGTTCCAACTATACAGAATTTGCTTCTCCAAGTATTAATTTGAAAGTATATAAGTCAAAGAAGAAAGGAGGAAAAGGAATTGGTTTGTTAACTTTTTTGGAGCTTAAACAGAAGAATGAAATGTTGGAGGAGTTAGTTAAGAAGCAAAAGTCTTTCATTTGTCTGCCAATATGGAAGAATGCGGTTCAACGAGTCATTAGAGATCAAATGAGATTCAAGCTTATGTTGAAGTCTCTCCTTTTCGATGATGCAACCAAAATAGGGGGAGATAAAACTGATGATGATGTAATAATGACAGAAGCTAGAGTGGAAAATGATAATGAGCAGACTATGGTGCTTGATGAAACTACAACTGTAGTTTTGGAAGATGTAGAAATGGAGCAGACTGTTCAAATGGGTGAAAATGATGTTTTGATGAATGAGGGGGAAGTTGTGTCAAAGGGGGAGACAATGAATGTGGAGTTGCACTTGGAAAAAGGGAGAAGTTCCAAAGGAAAAGAGAAAATGATTGAAGAATTAAATTCTGGTAATGAAACTTTTAAATCAGGTGATGAAGGGTTTAAGTCTGGTGAGGAGCTGAACTTGGAAGATAAGTCTGGTGATGAAGAATTTAATTATGGTGATGATGAAAGGGAAGAAATTAAATCTGGGGAGAAAATTTACATGTTTAAACAGTGGATCAGTTTGGGAATGAGCTGGATAAAAAAATATTTAAGAAACATTATGAAGGAATGATTTATGAGAACCCAATTGATGTCATTCTTTTTACATCAAGGAGAGGAATCCAAAACCATAGACTGTTGTTGGTGATAGTGAAAGGTGGAACAAAGAATTGGGTGGAGAAGAGAAGGTGATAAATACTGAAAGTGATGATGATCAAGCAGAAGAAAATTTAGTTGAGAAAGAGATGATAAAAGAAGAAGAGAATGTGGAAAAATCTGACAAGTGACAAAATTAAGGAACCTACAAGTGGAGGTAGTGGTGTTAAAACAAATATTATTGGAAGTAGGTTAAAATCCAAAGCTGTGAAATCTGCAAGTTTAATACCTGCTAAAGTAGTAGAACTGAAGAAGAGGATTTTTGGGTACAAATGTTATTTAACTGAAACAAACTACAATTTCAGTTGAAAAACTATTTAGTGTTGGCCGGTGGATTCTCTGCTAGATTAGTTGGTCAAATGAAGATAGAAACTTTAGAAAAGAATTGGTTGGATGTATAAACCAAGATAATGATTAGAGATATGAAGATGATGAATGAAAAGAAAGGGAGGAAGAACTGAACAGAAGATTGAAAGAGAGAGACTTGAAAAGGAGAATGTGGGTGGATCATGAGCTGAAGTTGAAATGAGTGATGCAAGTCAAACAACTTTAAAAAAAACACGAGTGGTGAATCCTGTAGTTACTGAGAATAATGTAAGAAGATCTTCTACTCAATCAGTTGATCCTAATAAAAGTATAACCTTGAAGTCTCTAGTTGAGAAGCAGAGTCAATAGGTTAAATTAAAGATGAATGTGAAACAAGAGATGACGATCATTTTGCTGAATATATGGATGATGAACCTTGGTTTTCTAAAGCTCAAACAGAAACCCAATCAAAAGCTCAACCTGAAGTTCAATCAACCCTACCTAAAGATTATTATGTTAATGATCCATTTGCAACCAAAATCATTGAAGATTTATCAGATTGGGTGGATAATACTGCTGCAGATAGGAGTGCACTTGACAAGTATGGCTTTCCTGTTGAACCTGAAGGACCATCTATGCAAGGAAATGAAGAAGGATTTGGGTCAAGGTTCAAAGACTAACCCAAGAAGAGGCAAGAGCTGAGAGAGAAGAGCTAAAAAGAATGAGAAGAGGAATTCTTCCACCAATTGTGGGATGGATTTGATCACTATAAGGGAGCCATAGTGATTAAAAGAATAGGTGTTAATGGTGTAATGACATCTTCTTATGATGCAACTGAGAAACTTATGAAGATAACTCTGGAAGATGCTAGACAGTTAAGCAAGTTAAAGATGGTGAATCATAGTGCATATCCTCATGGTGAAGAATATGGAAAAGTTCATACAAGACTGTCCTAAAACTGACTTTCTCAGTTTTGGAAAGAAGTATAAAAATAAAATAAAGAGGATAACAATGTATAAAGCTGCAATGAAGAAAGTCAAAGTGATTCATCAAAAGCCAAGAACTGTTAGATGGTGGATGGATTATGATCATGGTGAAATTGTTTTAGAAAGAGCTAATGGAAAAGATGAAGGACTATATGAAAATGCAGACTTAAGAAAGCTCACTAATGAAGATTTATTGACCATTCATCAATTACCTCTTGAGAAACTTAAGGAAGGTGATAAAGAAGGAAAGGTGGCTTTGGAGGTACTTGCTTGGGAAATAGATAGGATTCGTATGGGTTACAGAAATGGGAGATGAAGAATCTACGAAGATTATTGAATATGAAGATAGGAATGGAGCTAAACCTAGCAAGATGGAGATTTTGGAAGCATTATCCAAGGGCAAGATTGTTGGAGCATAATTAGAGTAATGGCTGAAGTTTCAAAATGTTCATCAGAAGTGTGTTTGCATCTAAGAAATTAGTTCGGGTGAACAATGTTCGTCACCAGAACTAAAACTTAGATTGTCATACATTGAAGACTTTAACTCGGGTTAACAAGTTAGCCTACCCGACCTAAGTGAAGTTCACAAGAGTTATAGTTTAATGTTGACTTAATGTATTTTGTACACCCGAAGTATTCTTAAATGAATATAAGGGCTTTGTAATGTAATAGATAGATGTTAGTGTTAGCCTATAAATAGCGTGAGAAGTGTGACATGTAAGGTAGCGCTTGAATTAGTGAAATACCAATTGTAACCGTTTCTTCCACCATTTTTGGCTTTGAATAAAATATTCATTTTACTCAAATCTACTTTGATTCATTATTCAATTCGTTAACTCAATCACTAATACGTTATTTCACAACATATTAGTGATTCTAATCACCTAGTTGTTAGTTTAAGATTGATCAAGACCTGTTATTTTCAACCAAGCAGTGTTTATTGTCGTGTAATTAACACTTACTTAAACTTTGATATATTTATTTTTGTACATTAGTAATGGTTATATAAAATTTTATTAGTCTACAATATATACGAATGCGAGGTATCGAAAGATAGGTAGATAAGAAGGATATACCCATGCATGGTGGCCACCATTTTGGATTAAATATAAAATGTGAAAGATTGGACACACAAAGAATATATACAACCACAGCCATAAGTTTGGATGATAGGCTTATCTGTGATCGCCAACCTCATCCACACTTACTATAACCATATACAAACCCCTCAAACTGCAAAAGAAGAAGAAAACACACTATGGCTTCTACGGCCTTCACCATGGCCAACTCTTCTCTCCAGGTTCTTTTCATAACATTATCTCTTTTTCATATCATTATTTTAAACATGCATGTAACTCTTTATTCATTACAGGTGAGTGGTAAGGGGTTTTCTGAATTCGCTGGGCTTCGTAGCTCATCTGCATCTCTCCCTACTTTTGGAAGGAAATCTTCTGATGATTTCATCTCCATGGTCGCCTTCCAGACGTCTTTTGTATGTCACTCGATCGATCTTTATGTACTATTTAATTATATAACTTATGTGATGTATGGTTAATCAAAGTACGTTAATTTATATATGTTAGGTTGGAAGTGGCAAGAATTCAAAGGGACCGGTTGAAGCAAAACTGAAGGTAGCAATCAATGGGTTTGGACGTATCGGAAGGAATTTCTTGAGGTGTTGGCATGGGAGGAAAGACTCTCCTTTGGATGTCATCGCTATCAATGACACCGGTGGTGTTAAACAGGCCTCCCACCTTCTCAAATACGATTCCACTCTTGGAATCTTTGACGCTGATGTTAAACCTTCTGGAGACAGCGCCATTTCTGTCGACGGCAAGATCATTAAAGTCGTCTCAGATCGTAACCCTTCCAACCTACCATGGGGGTACCATTTTGATCCTTTCTTTTTCTTTTTTAAGTCGCAACACCAAACTTATGTACAAGTTTTACAGGGAAATGGGGATTGATTTGGTGATAGAAGGTACTGGAGTGTTTGTGGACAGAGATGGAGCTGGGAAGCACATTGAAGCCGGTGCTAAAAAGGTTCTTATCACTGCACCTGGGAAAGGTGACATTCCAACTTACGTTGTTGGTGTCAATGCCGATCTTTACACCCATGCCGAAAACATCATTAGCAATGCCTCTTGCACCACCAACTGCCTTGCTCCATTTGTCAAAGTTATCGACCAGAAATTCGGTAATTTGATTTTAAATCATTTCCACTGTTAATGCAATAAATTCAGGGTGGTGTTTAAAACTGCTAAATGTCTGGTGACAGGAATTATAAAGGGAACAATGACCACGACTCACTCCTACACCGGAGACCAAAGGCTACTGGATGCCAGTCACCGTGATCTGAGACGTGCAAGAGCTGCAGCACTAAATATCGTCCCAACCTCAACTGGTGCAGCAAAGGCTGTAGCACTTGTATTGCCATCACTAAAAGGGAAGCTGAACGGGATAGCTCTGCGTGTACCAACCCCTAATGTCTCTGTGGTTGACCTTGTCGTTCAGGTTTCAAAGAAGACTTTTGCTGAGGAGGTCAATGCGGCATTCAGAGAAGCTGCAGCCAATGAGCTGAATGGTATTCTCGCAGTGTGTGATGAGCCACTTGTCTCTGTTGACTTCAGATGCAGCGATGTCTCCTCAACCGTCGACTCTTCCTTAACCATGGTTATGGGAGATGACATGGTTAAGGTAATTGCATGGTACGACAATGAATGGGGTTACTCGCAGAGGGTCGTTGATTTGGCTGACATTGTTGCTAATAACTGGAAATGATGGATCAATTCTAGTTTACGTTAATTGTTACCCCCATTTCTACCCAAGTAATCTAAATTTTTTGTTGTTGCAAATATATATATATTGTAATGAAATCAGAGTTTGGAATAATTCTTCTAAAGTTATAATAAGAGTGTGATTCCCTTTAGCTTCTAAATTCATCTATTCTACCAATTTCTCTTTAATTTATATTTTAGATTTAATTATATAAATGGTCCATGTGATAAATCCGATTTTTACGGGTCTAGTCCCTGTATTTTTTTAACGGGTCTATTCTCAGTGCTCCCTCATGTTCTTTAATAAAAAGGTATTTTTGTCTTTAATTATTATTGTTATTCTAATTATTATTACTACAGAAATCATACATACATACATGTATTATACATACAAATCATACATACATATATATCTTAGCATACATACATTCACACATCGTATCATACTCCCTCTCCTCTCTCCTTCTACAGCAACCACCATGACCATTGATGCTACTTCCATCGCTGCTACTACCGGCAACCAAAATCAAAACCCCTAACTCGATTTTAGATTTAGAAAAGATAGATCTAAAATCGATGTCTTCAACAATTAAAAAACCCTAACTCAATTTCACAAAATAAGAAAAGTTTGCAGGTGTTTTTGAAAAACACCATTTAAAATATATTTATTGTATTAAATGTATATAATTAGGTATATTTTGGTTTTATAATTAGGTATAATTTTATTATAATTAAGTATATTTTGGTTTTTTTTTTATTATAATTAAGTATATTTTGGTTTTTTAATTTTATTATAATCAGGTATATTTTGGTTTTTTAGTTGACACTTTTAAAAACAGGATAAAATAAAATTGAATTTAAAGCCAAATGGTATTTTGGTCATTTTAAGTTCACGAAAAATAGAATCCGTAAAGAATTGAAAGTTCGTAAAAAAAAAGTACAGAGACCATTTAAAAAGTACAAGATCCCGTAAAGAATTGAAAGCATAGGAACAGTCCCGATTTATCATAGGGACCATTTATATAATTAACTATTTATTTTAATTTCTCATTTATTAAAGACTTAGTAGAAAAAACATTCCTTCAAACATCCTATTTAAAAAAAAATATTAATAGCTATTAGAAATTCATATTTCATATATTCATCATTGATTTTTTGGGAAATCATATATAATGTTAACATGTAAGTTACATGCAGCCAAGCTAACTTCAAAATAAAACTTGACCATTATTTATTGTATAGTAAAAAGAAAATACTAATTCAACCCGGTTATACACTTTTTAACCGAATGACTCAGGCACCTAGATAACTTTGGCCAACATTATACTAGCAAAAAGGTTTTGGTAAGTTGTTGTTGGAGATGAAGACGCATTTGATGACACATATCAAGTTATCATTGCTTATAGTCTACTAGTAATTAAAAGAAGATAGCGTGAGCAAGTTCGGAATCAAATGCTACAGCAGATTATGCAATTTGTCAGTAAATAAACATACAAGTCTAAAACTTCACTCTGTTGCATCAAAACTCAAAACCGCAGAGAAGATCAAATCCCATTCCAAAGCAAACCCAGTTGGAAAGTTCTCCATTTACTCCCTGCTAAAACAAACAACACACTTAGTCAGTACGTTTTAATCATGTTGAACCTTAACGAGCAGATCAGAAATCAATTCTCGACTACGTCTTAAAAGGGTTTACTAGTTAAAACTAAAAAAAGTATGGATTTTATATGCTCATTTTGTTCTAGGCCAAGTACTCTTAAACCACAAGCAAATACTATACTTCATTTTAATTTCAGCTCACGGAACCATGTTACTGGTAATCACATGTAAAAGGCACTCTGTTTCTATTTAAGGCAGATCAGATTATTGCAGTTGTATTTAAGACAATAAACTGTATTATTTGTTATGTATTCAAAGGGCCAATAAATCCGTTTGTGGATTTTAAAAGTGCCTAGTCGAATCCATAATAAGCATATATATAATACACTTCTTTTTACTTCTATTCTCCACCAATCATGAAGAAAATCAAAGTCTCCAGCAACATCTTTCTTGAAATCACAGCAACTTAATACACCAATAGAGAGACCAAGCAAGAGTAAATAAGCACAATGATAAAAAAAAAAAAGATAAAAAAAGAAATAATACAATTCTATGGAAGAAATGCATGTCAGTTCATTGAGTGTATTACTTGTGCAACATTGAACTTTATAGAATACTAAAGAGGTAAAGCTTTTCTGAATATCAATTCAAAAGAGTAGAAGAACTGCAAACGTATTGGAAAATGCCGGAACTTCAAATAACGTAAACTTTTTTTCTGTAAGGTGTTATGAAACCCACAGAAAGTTCTAGAAACGCCACATATCTGTAAGACACATGTTCCTTTTTTTTCAGGGCACCAATCTAACTTTTACCTCAAGTTCAAGATTTTATAATTTTCTTCTTTTCTTTAAACTATAAATTGCATGAAATCAGGGATTCTTAATCACAAGGTATCTTAGGCAGTAAAACTCCTATTTTAGACCAAATGGTTAAACCTGCCAAAAAACGGCAGTCTTGCCTCGAAGATTCGTTCAGAAATAGATTATATCCTTTTCAAAACCTCCTAATGAACTCAACTTTGTTATATTCAGTAATAAGAAATCTTCAACAGTAGGAGACAGAATGAGTCAGGAATTGGCATAAGCCAAGTAAGAACTGTTTCATATATCGTATGGTCCAGCTAATCAAGATACAACAATATATCATTGCCTTTCTCAGGTAGCGTTTGGTTTGAAGTCAGGGAGGGATAGGTTTGATAGTATAGGGTGTGAAACTTCAGAATGTTGTTTAGTTTATACATTGAGTTTGGATATCATTCCAAAACATAGTTTAGAATGGATAAAATAGTATTCCAATTTCTAAACTTTTCGTCTAACACCATAGTATTAACTATTGTCTATAAAAGTCCATTAATAGAGAAAAGGAATGGATTTCTTAAACCCAAGGGACATGGCGGGTTTAAAGGATACCCCTTTACAAGGGTCTATTTTCAAAACCCATACCCTTACACCAAACACACCCTCAATATATATCTTCTTCTTAGACATAGGTGACGAAAATTAGATATACAACAGGTCATAATCACAAGATAATAAGCCCAATATATTGGTGATCATAAAGTGCAGGGCATCTATCTCAACTACTACATAATTGATCCTTATAATATGAGGACACACAAACCACACAACTTCCACAACAAACACGAAAAAACCAAACCAATGAGTAAGCGGGGATTGATGATGAAATGGCTTCTATAGCTAGAGTGTGAAATATATAGATGACTTTGTATGTGAGATATATCGTGGACAAAAATAATAGTCCTAACATAATATCTATTCGTCCATTCAACCTAGGTATTACGCATCCTCAAACACTTACATTAGAAACTAATAAATACATAAAATATTTGAAAAACCTAAGTAACTAATCAATCAACTTTGAGATAAATCTTTTAAATGCATAGCACTATCAGTGAAACAATGAAATAGATGTAACTATATTGAAATAATTTTTAATTTCAAAGTCATTCCAATACCATTTACATTATTAAAAAAATGTCCATTGTTCATATATTAAAATCTAACAGTTTGAGTCTATTTAAGCATACTCTGGATCCTCTCTCAAGTAACTAAATACTCAAAACTATGTAACTTACTCGTTTAATACAGCTTAATGCTCTTCTGTATGTGACTATATACAAACAAGAATTTGTGTACATCTTGACATCATGTTGCAAGAAAAGGAGTCGCACTACTACAAAAAATGAATTTTTATTCTGTTGTCAATAATTCTTACAAATTATTTGGACTCGTCAAGTGAAACAAGTCTACTGACTTGGCGGTGTTACTAGCATAAATATTGTTATAAAGAAAAAAAACTAGTGAGATTGGTCATATAACTCTAATGGTATTTTTCCGGTTTCTACGTTCATGTATAAGGGTCCTACTCTTGACAACAGTGACACAGATGGTTGGCTCAGGACTTGTGAATCCCAAACCCTTCACTGTCTAATTAATGAAACCAAGTGGGCACAGACTAAAACATGTGTTAAAAAATTTTAGTATAAGTTGATAAAACAAAATACGTAACATTTTTGGAAAAACTAAATAAGTATATATGAAAAAGCATACCATTTGATGAGGGAACCAAAGAGGAAATGCTGCATAATAGGTACTTTGTCCATAACCTCGACTTTATACATCTTAAGCAATCCAGTATTGACCTTGTTCCAATTAGGAACACCGCTAATATCATCCAACAAAGGCGAGTGCTCTGCAAATAACCCCTTCTTAACCTTCTTCACGAACTGAATACACTGAAGATACAAATACTCGTTTGAAAAATTATCAAGTATATCTTGATTATGAATAGACTTAGGCTTCATATACTTATGATCAATCAACTGTGAAGCACCAAATATAAAAGGCAAGAAATGATAATCATCAAGACCCCAAACCCCATGCGATCCAGCAGGTTCCAAAGAATAAACAAGTTGCAACATTCGCATTAGTTCAAGATATTTAACAAAAACCTTAGAAACAACAGCATGATAATCTTTTTCATTAATAATCCCTAACCTAGCAAGACAATACAACCAGGCAGTAAAATTAGTCTCGTGTCCAGTCCCGTAGTCAATTCGGGTAGCATTACCAAAACTATCTGTAAAGTAAGGAGTTAACTCGAGTGTAGCGGAATGAAGATGAGGTGGGAGTATCTGAAGCATAAAGGAATCACAATTTTCAGACATACGCTGGTGCCAATCTCGATAAGCAAGGTTACCATATCTAGCAGATTGTTGAAGAGGTGGGATTTGGTCAACATATTGAATTAGGGTTTGGAGAATGGAAATGATATTAGTAATATCCGGAGACACGTGGCAAGGATCAGATAGCTTATGACCTCGAATCGACTCCGATAAAGAAACAACGAAACCGAGATAATTTTTAATCGTTGAGGAGTCACGGAAACGGCGGATATCTTCTTCTGAGTGGATGATTTTGGTTGGGGTTTGGAAATGATAAGGAGGAGAGAAGGGGTTAACTTTTTGTGATTGGGGAACAGGTGTCATGATAATGGTTTGTTGAGTGTTGTGATTGGGAGGGAGATTGATTGCTGGTGCGCGTATGGGACGGTAGGCTGTTGGAGGAGGACATGATTGGAACGATGATGCACCACCGCCGCCGCAGTTGACGCAGGTTGTGTTGTGCTCGTGCTCGTGCTCGCCTTCCATTCTACCGATTGACTGTGTTGTGTGTGTCAATTCAGGGGGTTTTTGTTTGTATACGAGCTTATTGAGTTTTGGGGCTCTAATTTTATAGTTTATGTAAGGTATTATGACTTTATTACTGTTTATTTAGTTATAATAAACACTAATAAGCCCCTTACATAAAGTCATAGAATTTGGATTTATGAAAGATAAACTCAATAAACTCGTAAGCCCTTATATAAGCTCAAACAAACACCACTCAGTACCCGCATCTACTTTTGTAACTTTATATTTGTATCTTTATTTTCCAGGAGAAAACAAACAAACAAATAACTCTTCTATATTAGTAGACATCCTTTAAGGTTTGCTAAATTACCATCTCAATACCGCATATGGTTTTGAAATACAAAATGAAACCAAACCATTTCAAACTAAGGGACCATAACCGCTTTATCTCGAATTGATTATCATATGTTATTAACGAGAAATCCATCTGATTGTTTTTCTTATCTAACCAAACTAACTTATCATTTGTGAATTCTAAAATTGCACCGGCTATTCTAACAATGGGTAATTTTTTAGTTTAACAAAGAGGCCCTTTCCAACCATTATCGGTACATATATCCGCAACTTTATCTGATAGATGGAATCCAACACGATAAATGTCTATTACGAATTAGGTTTTCTAATGGAACCTTATTGCACCAATTACCGGCCCATGCAAAACTTTTCATGACCTATTTAAAAACAAAACAGTGTATAATACTATTTTGGAATAACCTTTAATATAATGGTAATGTCATGTAATGATGTACTTTAGTTCATATAAACCTTGAACTAAATCTGCAGATCTTCTGCAATATATGATCAGTTTAAACTCGTGCATGTACACATAAACTATTTGCATAACATATGCAAAAGAAAACTACTTGCTTTTTGTCATCTAAAACTTAACGTGACACGAATAACATTAAGATTCTTATTTTGTCGAAGGATCGAAAATTTCGGCCAACAAACTAATTACATTTATGTTATTTATGATATTTTGTCTATTGTCTATCTAAAAATCAATCCAAAAAAATTTGACCATTTACTTTGCCCTTCACAAAAACTTCACCCACACGTAAGAAAAAAAAATAAAAAAAATTAACTCTGCCATGCTTTTTAATTTGTCTTAAAGTTTTTCTTAGGAAAAACAAGATGAGACAGATCTTGCGGTGTTCGAGATATATCAGCAAACTATTCGAAATCAACTCGATAAAAATGAGTCGAGATTAAGGCTCGCGAGTTTTTATCAAATTTAAGTTAAATTACACTTCTACCGTTTTTTATATACATACAATTACAAAACTATTGTTATTATATAAGGTAATATATATACAGGTCAATATAACGATTAATTATCGAAGCTTGAAATGTAAAATCAATCAAGCTCGAGTCGAGTTGCGAGCACTAGTTTTAGTAACTGAGTCGAGCTCGACCTTAGAATTTAAAGCTCAGAGTCGAATTTCGAGCCCAATTTTTAGTAACCAGTTCGAGTTCAAGCTTGGCAATACTCAAACTCGAAGCGACTCGGTTGGTAGTCAAAATAATCGACTTGTTTACGCCTCTAATCGCTCTATACCAAATCCGACAAGATGACTGACCGTACTCTTATGTAAGTTGTTTGGAAGTAAATATAATACGGTTTAGGTGCCTGCAACTAGAGAGTGAAAAGAAAAGTCGATGTAGCAGCTTGTACATGATTCATGCAAACTTATACATTACTAATACTGGTCCGATAAAATCCGGTTATAGAAATAAAAATCAATACAAAGATGTGAAGACCAGCCCTTCCTGAATACATTTATGATGCAGGAGCTAGTTGTTTCAATTTGGCTTGCAAAACTATTCCTGCTTCGTCTGCTATGCTTTTCTTCTTGCTTGCAACCTGCGTAAATCATCAAATTGTTCATGTTACACTCAATAAAAACATCATACAACTAACTACAAATTTCCCTACACTTCTAAACTATTTTCCACACATTCTTAAACTCGTGCATGTACACATAAACTATTTGCATAACATATGCAAAAGAAAACTACTCGCTTTTTGCCATCTAAAACTTAACGTGACACGAATAACGTTAAGATTTTTATTTCGTCAAAGGATCAAAAATTTCGACCAACAAACTAATTATATTTTGTTATAAATTTACTAATATTAGGGCGAGATTAATAATAACTTAACTTAGTTTATGAAATAATAACAAAGATGGGAGATGGGAGAAAGTAGTATATCACTTATGAAAGTGTATATGGTGCATTTTTCATCTTTACATTAGATGGGTATTTATACTAGCTACAACTACTATTGAGTTTACATAATAGGGTAATTATAGGAGACAAGTAGGTGATGGTGTATAATACATAGGGTTGAAAATGTATGCATCCAAATAGCAAAGATCAATAATTCACAACACTCCCCCTTGGATGCCAATTTTCAACAGAGTTCAACTTTGATATAATGCCTCATTAAAAACCTTTGCCGAAGAAAACCCAGTGGGAAAAAACTTTAGCTAAGGGAAAAAGAGTGCAGTGTATAGTTGACTCCCCCTCATTTAGACATCCGTAAACTGTTACGTACTATGCAAGTGTCTCATTTCAATATCATAGACATGCTTTTTGAAAGTTGCAGTAGGAAGTGCCTTCGTGAAAAGATCTGCTGAATTGTTGCTAGATTGAACATATTTCATTTCAATCTGATCATCCTTTATAAGGTCTCGTGTGTATGAGAAAAATCTTGGTGGTATATGTTTAGTTATGTCACTCTTAATATACCCCTCATTCATCTGTGCGACACAAGCTGCATTATCTTCATAGATCAGTGTAGCAGTTTTGTCCGTCTCTAGTACACAAGGGGTCACAATAAGTTGTGTCATCGATCTTAACCATACACACTCTCTACTAGCTTCATGTAGTGCAATAACTTCAGCATGATTTGAAGATGTTGCAACTACATTTTGTTTTTGAGAACGCCATGAAATTGCAGTACCTCCATTCATGAATACATATCCACTTTGAGACCTAGCTTTATGAGGATCAGATAAATAACCTGCATATGCATAATCAATCAACCCTTCTTTGGAATTGTTAGAATAAAATAAACCCAAATCAACAGTCCCTCGAAGGTATCGAAAAATATGTTTGATTCCGTTCCAATGTCGTTTGGTAGGAGATGAACTGAATCTTGCTAACAAATTAACTGCAAAAGAAATATCAGGTTGTTGGGTTATAACTTAGCTAAAATAGTTTAACCAAGAACAATTCACTTAACAAACACGAATAGTAATTCAAGTGATTAATACAGAAGACATTGAGAGTTACTACGGAAGACAAGTTACTACGAACGTTCAACATGTTACTACGGATACTCAAGTTACTACGGTGACATTGAAGTTACTACGGGCAAAGTCAAAATCAAGATACGGAGGAAGTCAAGTCAAGACACGGAAGACAATCTTATTTTGCAAGTATAATCTAATTAGATAGAGTTATAATTAGATTATATTTCCTTTTGTTAATTAGATAGAGTTTCCTTAAATCTAGATAACGGTTTATTTAGATAAGGATAGATGTAGAATTCTAGTTTATCTAGAACGAGCCTCAAGGTCTATAAATATAGATCCTTGGAGAATAGAGAAAACACGTTGTATTGAAATTATTGATTAATGCAATTGAGGCTTACAATTCGACAATAACTTTGTTTATTCATTATTCATTATTAGTTGTTCGATAACTCGTAATATTGAAGTGTTCATCCGCTGCTGAACTTCTTCAATAGATCTCGATCTTAACGTTAGCAAACCTATTAGTTTACTTAGACTAATACGATCCTGACAAGTGGTATCAGAGCACAGGAGGTGCTTTAGATCCATTGATCAACGAGTTCATAATCCTCACAAGCAAGAATCATTACAACCATCATGACTGAAGTTGCAATTGGAAAGGTTCCTATTCTAAACAGCAACGAATTCGACTTATGGAAGCTACGAATCAAGCAACCCATCCTACTGTCTGATTACACAGTATGGGATGTAATCATCAGTGGTAACAAACGTCTTACCGCCAATGGAGCTGATGGAGAACCAGGAATGGCTGCTCGAGCACTGGTGACTGATCTTGAACGACGTGAAAAACAAACTGAGATCAAGGCCCTCAGTATTCTTTTAATTGCAATCCCCAACGAATATCAATCGCAATTAGAAGAATATGAAGATGCCAAATCGCTATGGGAAGCTTTGGAGAAGAGATTCAGCGGAACAAAGAATACCAAAAAGAACAAGAAAGCCCTTCTCAAACAGGAGTATGAAAACTTCAACTCACTGCCTGGCGAACGAATGACTCAGACTTTTGATCGTTACAAAAAGCTCATTGGAGAGATGATCAGCGCAGGAATCAAGTATGATAAAGATGATCTAAACAGAAAGTTCATCCGAGCTCTAGGGAAGGAATGGATTATCTACACAGTTTCCTACAGACAAGGAGACACCCTAGAAGCACTTGAACTAGATGATCTTTACAACGATCTAAGAGTATTTGAAGCAGAAGTCGAAGCAGAAAAGGTTGCCAATAACAACCCTAGTATTACCAATGGTAATACTGCACTTGCCACAACATCTGGAGGACCAAAACATGAAATCAGCGAAGAGATTTCATCCGAAGCCTTTATTTGTAAGTGTTCAAATCTCACAGGTGAAGAGGTCAAACAGATGCATCAGGATGATTGTGATGAAATCGATCTCAAGTGGCAATCTGCTATGCTGGCACTACGAGCTAGAAGATTCTTGAATAGGACAGAAAGGCGATTCAATCCACGAAACAACGAACGAATTACCTTCGACAAAAGCAAAGTGAAGTGCTATGAATGCAGTGAATTAGGTCACTTCGCTAGAGACTGTCCAAACAAGTCTAGAACCAACAATCCACGAACCACTCAAGACACAAATCAGAGTGCACTTATGTCGCGGGACATCTTTGGATTTTATTGGAGTGACTTGGATGAAGAAACAAGTCAAAATAGAGCACTAATCTCTGAGGAACAAAATCACGTAGAAACTACTGCTACTGTTCACCATGCATGCATAGCCGTGGTAATGGATGATACGGACATTCTGGGAGATTTAGTTGCTACGGATGACTTATTTTCTACTGAGCTGGCTTATACTGACATTGGAATTCCTGAAATCAGCAACAACATACTAGGATATGACTGGAATGATGATGATCAAGGGGAACCACACGAGGATGCTCTCTTGGCCATTGACTCACCAACCCCAGATTCTTCATCTCTTATGGCCGAGGTAAAATCCAAATTATGTACTCCTGAATGTAAATATATAATTGTTAAGTACAAAGATCATAATCAATTAATGAGTGACTCCATTAAAAACTTAGAAGAACAAAGAAGGTCAGCTCATAGAGTAATTGATAATTTAGAAAACCAGATTAAGTCCCACAAAGTCAATGAACAAAGCTATCAAGAAAAGATCAATTTACTTGAATGGCAAAAAGAGGACTTACTTCTTAAACTCAAGGTGGCTAGGGATAAGAACAAACTACTAGAACAAGAACATAATAAAGTTGAATTAGATGTAGGGAAGTTAGAATTTGCTTCTAAATCTGTAAACGACCTATGTCAAAAACAAATTCATGGAAAAGTTAAATCTGGCCTAGGTTACAAAGAAGTTGCCCCTCCATTTAATCAAAACTACATCCCACCATCTTTAGATGAGCCTAGGATTCCCATCTCTCAGACACCTCCAAAGGAATCATTCAATGTTGATCCAATCAACTATGATGAAGTTCTAATTGAGGACTTAGTTGAAGAAAGTAAAGTCCATATTGTGAAGAATAAGGATATTCCATTGGAAAATCATTTACTCACAATAGAAGGAATAACTCTACCTTCTTCACAAAGTCTAGTGTCTATGCCAAGTCCTAACCCCATTAAGACTGCAAAAACACCCACTGAAAGCAAAAACAAGAAAGCTCCTAAGGAAAACGAAAAGACTTGGAAACACATAGGCAAACGAGGAAATCAAAGAAACATGAACCAAGTCAAAACTCAAAAGGGTCAAGTTGTTAAAAACACTAGGAAGGGATGTTTTATTTGTGGCAGAATAAATCACTATGCAAAGATCTGTTATCATAATCCACAAAATCAAGTGCAAGTGACTCAAAAACCACATCATGGGGTGGGATACAAGGGAAGGGCTGTCTCTAAAAACAACTTTGTTAAACAAGTCTCTTCAGAAAAGCAAGGTGTTAACAAAAGAAACAAAATTTCCAACAAGAAGAATAGAGTTAGTACTGCTAGACAAACCTTAGTTTCTACGGCTAAGGCTAATACGGCCAAAAGTAAAGGTGTTAATACTGCCCGTATTAATACTGTGAAAACTAACCGTATGAACCCTGCTCGTGTTAATACTGCCAAAAGTAACTTTGTCACTAAGGCTCCTATTAACAATAAGAAACAACGACATGTCAAAACAGTACCTATTCCAATTGTTAAATCAAAAGTGATTAACACCAAAATTGTTCATAAAGATAAATCTTTCAAGAAAGTGTGGCAACCAAAGGTTCAAGTAACTCAACCACCTATCCCCACTGATTTTTCAAAACTTGTACAAAGGAAGGTGAGTTACTTCGATGATATGGGCAAACCCAAGTCAACTTTGTCTTGGGTTCCCACCAGAAACTAATCTCTAACGTTTATGTGCAGGTTCAGCCAACAAAAGAGAGTGAGGACAGTTGGCATGTAGATAGTGGCTGCTCCAGGCACATGACGGGCAACATGTCATGCCTTTAGGACTTTGAAAAGTTCAACGGAGGATATGTTGCTTTTGGAGGCAATCCAAAGGGAGGAAAGATTACTGGAAAAGGAGCAATCAGCAATGGTACACTACACTTCAAGGACGTGTAAAATGTGCAACAGCTTCAATATAACCTGT
>CAJVGC010000060.1:27938687-28142548 GCA_910822075.1 Senecio squalidus | reverse complement strand
CTGGTTGAGGTCCCATATGGCAAGAAGGTGATTGGTACACGCTGGATATTCAGAAACCAAGAAGATGAACGTGGAATTGTGGTCAAAAATAAGGCAAGACTAGTTGGCCAAGCTACACTCAAGAATAAGGCATCGACTATGAAGAAGTATTTGCTCCCGTAGCTAGGATTGGAAGCCATACGCTTATTCCTAGCCTTTGCTTCTTTTATGGGATTCAAGGTATATCAAATGGACGTCAAGAGTGCTTTTCTATACGGAAGTCATTGAAGAAGAGGTGTATGTCAAACAACCTCCTGGATTTGAAGACCCTCAACATCCACACAAAGTGTACAAAACTGATCAAAGCTCTCTATGGGCTTCATCAAGCACACGTACTTCTGACACACTATCAGATTATCTTCTTCAAAACAACTTTCAACGCGGCACAATTGACAAGAGAAATCCCAGTCCGACATTCCTCTTGTACAAATCTACGTGGATGATATCACTTTGGATCCACCAAGGATTCATTGTGCAAAGAATTTGAGGATCTCATGCACACTAAGTTTCAGATGAGTTCAATGGGAGAACTCACTTTCTTCTTGGGCCTCCAATTCAAGCAAAAGCCGGATGGCCTCCTCATAAGCCAAACCAAGTATGTCAAGGACATTCTCACAAAATTTGGCCTTATGGATGCAAAGGTGGCAAGCACTCCGATGGAAACTCACAAACAATTGACGCCTGATCTTGAGGGGGAGGATGTGGATATACACAACTATAGATCAATGATTGGATCTCTCATGTATCTCACAGCTTCAAGACCAGACATCATGTTTGGAGTTTGTGAAAGATACCAAACAAGGCCCAAGATGTCACACCTCATAGCTGTCAAGAGAATCTTTCGTTACCTTAAGGGCAAGCCTAACTTAGGCTTATGGTATCCTAAAGACTCTCCTTTTGATTTAATTGCTTATACTGACAGTGACTATGGTGGTGAAAATTTAGACAGGAAGTCAACAACTGGAGGATGCCAATTTATTGGCTCAAGACTGGTGTCATGGCAGTGCAAGAAGCAAACAACGGTTTCAACATCTTCCACAGAAGCTGAGTACATTGCCGCTGCTAGTTGTTGTGCTCAAGTACTTTGGATTCAAAATCAAATGATGGACTATGGATATTCCTTCATGAACACGCCAATCTTCATTGACAACCAAAGCACAATAAGCATTATCAACAATCCAGTCAAACACTCCAAAACAAAGCATATAGAGATACGCTACCACTTCATAAGAGATTGCAACGAGAAGAAACTGATCCATGTTGAGAAGATACACACTGACAATCAACTCGCTGACCTCCTCACAAAGGCGTTTGATGTTGGGAGATTCACATTCTTAATCACAAGCATTGGAATGATCAATACGGAAGAATAACTCAAATACTTTTCTCTTAGCACATCTATATGTTTAAAAATAAGTCCCTTCGAGAAGGCAGTAGTAACCTTATGATGAAAATCAAGTACCTTACTCTCTAGTATTGTACTATGTTACTACTGCAACATTAATAGTAAAGACAAAGTGTGTCCAAAGTATGATTAGTACGATCAAATTATTAAGGCTAAGGGAAGGTTTAACTACTACTGTCCTACGCCAATGAGTTTGGACGGATTGGTTAATACGGACGAGTAATGAGTTGCTACGGACCTCTGGTTTAATACTGCCAGTAACTCAAGTTACTACGGACAGTCCAGTTAATACGGCCCATGAACCACTACTACGGCCCCTTTAACCAACTTACTACGGACCCTTTGTTAATACTGCAGATTATTATATTAATAAGGTTTCTTAATCAATAAGAATACCCTAATTAATGATGATTTGACAAGTCAAAACACAACTTGTAACTCCACTTTACACGTGTCGAGCACAGAAGACATAATAATAACACGTGGCAGAGCCTGATTGGACCTATTTTTTGAAATTCAGGCGCGAGGCACAGCTACTAGTGCCACGTGGCGATTTTTCATTGGACCGTTACTTTTGAATAATTACCCGCGTCTAATCAGGGGCATCAAGTTGTTACAATTTTTCAGCTATAAAAGGGGTTATTTTAACCGTTTGAACTTACCGTTTGTAAAAACCCCTAAATCTTCCAAGAAAAAGTTACCGTTAGAACTTCTAACAATCGATTTTCTTTACCGTTGTGACTAACCATCTACATTCTTGTTCATCACTGTGATAATCAATCAACAGAATCAAAGAATCAACAATGGCGGATCAATTGCAATTGTTCAAAACTCACAACATGGTGGCTTGCTTGGAAAAGACTGCCGATAACGCTGATTTCCACCAGATTATTGATTTCTTTAATCAATCTAAAATCAAGACGGCGTTAACCATCAATCCTGAAATTGATGAATCCCACATTAGGGATTTCTGGACATCTGCAACAATGGATGAAACAGATGCTGCCATCAATGCGGTAGTAAGAGGTAAAGCGGTCAGAATCACAGAGTCTTCACTCAGACGACATCTGAATCTATGCGACTCAACAGGTATATTGAGAGTCCCTTATGACACTCTGATCGACTCTTTTCGAAATATGGGATATGAGGGAGATTTAAATCTTTCAACTTTTGAAAAAGCAAAACTATCCCCTCAATGGAAGTTTATGTTGCATACTTTGCAACAATGTTTGTCCCAAAAACGAACTGGGTGGCATGAGGGAAGTTCAACATTAGCCAATGCAATGGTGTGTTTGGCTACGGGGGGTACTTTTAACTTTTCTTACATGATTTTTGATGCAATGAGAAGAAATCTTGAAAACTCAAAACTTAAATTTCTCATGTATCCTAGATTTCTTCAACATTGTATAAATTGTGTTCACAAAGATCTCCCAAGATCTGAAAAACGTTTTCTCTCACACGCTCACTCAAGGAAAGTTTTTACTAATATGAGACAAATAAACAAGGGTGGTCCATCTCATGTGACACCACTATTCTCAAAAATGTTGGTGGTCACGATTCCCACAGCTGCAGAACAAGTAACTCTACCTCTGTCCCAACCCACAGCTGCCACCATCAGTACCACTGCACTTACTCAGGGCACTAGTGCCATATCTGAAGCAGGTAGTGCAGGTGGAAACCCAGAGGTTACTACGGCAGTTGCTACTGCCCCTGTACCTCCAGTTGCTACTGTGAGTTCTACTCCAGTTGCTACTGCTTCAGTCACTACTGCTAAAGTGACTAAACCTACTGCTTCATCACCTCACAAACCCCCCAAAGCTGCTTCTAAGAGACTCAAGAGGGTTACTCAGCCTCTTGTGTCTAAAACCATCCCCCTTACTACTACTGCAAAAGCAATCCCTGAAACATCTTCAGGATTGCCACATACATTAGGGGAAAACCTTGAACACACCCCCTTGTTCACTGAGTTGGTCACTAAGGAGGGGGAAGACCATGTAGGGAGGGCTGATACTACTGCAGCTTCTACTTCTCATAGTAGAGCTCAGGACAGTATCAACATATCTAAGACCCAAACTACGGCAACACCATCCCTTGCTGAGGACTTGTTCTCAGATTGGGAAGGTGGTCCCTGGCGCCAAGAGACCATGGGGGAGATACCCGCTTCTGCTAGGCAGGAGAGTTTCTCTTTTCCCTATGATCTTCCACCTGTTGGTACCCAACAGGAAAGGGGTGAGGGTAGTGGTGGTCATTTCAAGGAATTGAAGGATATGTACCAAACTCTAATGGTGAGGGTGGAAAAACAAGAAGAGATGCTGTCTTCTCTAACTTCTTTGGTGCAACAGGTACTGGCACAACAAGCATTGATATCAGTCCAGTTACTGCCCAAAAGAATCACCACACTAGATGCTGGCACTTCACCAAAACCATCCAGCTCATCCTCTTCAGATGACTCCCCAGCAGATGACAACAAGGGGGAGAAAGAAATAAATGTGTTATCATCTGGAGAAAGCAAAGGTGATGAAGACAAAGGAAGCACAGATACTGTCATTACTGCCACCTCCAATCAAGATGAACAAATGGAGACAGGTAGTACATTTGAGGGGGAGACAGATTTTGATGCTAATATGATGGTAGATGCAGAAGGTGAAGAAATGGAAGTTGATACTCCACTTAAGGGAGAGCAGCAGCAGCAAGAAGTGAAGCAAATGGTTGAAGAAACCATAGACGAGATGGAAGATGAAACTTCACCAAATGTTGCTACTGAAACAAATGTTGCGGATCAAGATGATCAAATGGTTGTTGCGGATCCTATTACTACGGATCCAGTTACTACTGATCCTATGGTAACTAGTCCAGTTGCTACTGACCCAGTTGCTGCAGAGCAAGTTAATGCGGATCCAATGATCACTAGTCCAGTTGCTACGGACATAGTTGATACGGAGCAAGTTGCTACGGACCCAATGCTTATCAGTCCAGCTCCAGAAACAGAGGAAGAAGATCATTCCTACCTGTTCACAACCACTCCTCCCACATTCTACCAAGTTTTAAATCCTTTTCAAGCAATCCAATCTGAAGCTACAACTCCTTCCACCATTGTAACAGAAACTCCTTCTACCATTGATCAACAAGAAGCTGCAAATGTTCTTATAAGAACAGAAATGTCAAGAACAAGTGTGATGGCTGATGAAGACACTATAGCATCACAGCTGCTTAAGATCAAAGAGGAGAAAGCAGAAGAAGAGAGAAAGAAGATGCTAGCTGAAATAGTTGCAAAACAAAGAGCATCAGCTGCGTTGGGTGAAAAACCAATTCAAACCTCTTTAAGACTACCTGAACAATCTACTGGTTTGTCTGTTTCTGTTCCTACAGGTAGAGTTGGTTATGTCATAGTGGATAAGAAGAAGAATAAAGTACAAATGGTTGACCTTGATGCTGAAAAAGAGAAAGGAAAAGGCAAATCCATTGCTGTGGAGAAATCAAAGACTAAAGAAGAAAAGAGAAAGGAGGAAGCCTTTAATTTTCAAGGTATGACAGCTGAAGAGGTTGAAATGCTCAGAAAAGAGCATGAAGAAGCAGAGTTATTGAACAGAATGGTTGCTGGGAAGAAAGAAGAGGAGGAAAGAGAAAGAAAGAGGAAGATAGCTGAAGCAGATGAACTTCATGCTAGGCTTAACAAATCTCCTACTCCAGCTGAGAAAGAAAAATTGGCCAGAATTGCTGAGGAGGATGCAATTCATGCACAAAACCTGCTGGATACTGAAAAAGAAGAAAGGGCTAGAATTGCTGAAGAAGATGCAGTAAGAGCTAAGGAGATGGCCAATGAACAAATTTTGGACAGATTGGTCAAAAAGGGTTTGGTAAAGTCAGATGAGCTTCTAGCACAGAAGATGCATGAAGAGGAACTGAAACAAGCTAAAGCCAAAGCCAAGCCTGAGAAGAAGAAAGTGTCCAAATCAAAGTCCACACAAGTCAAGTTAGCTCAAGATAGGGAGAAATACACCATGTACCTTAAGAGTAAAGGTCACAGTGGCAGATCATTAGGACCTATGAAATTAACTAACATTTTAGACCTTGTGAAGGATGAAAAACAAAAGGAAGCTAGAAGGGAAGCTGCTCTTGCCAAGATTCAAGAGAAGAAGAAGAAAGATGCTGACAAGCTCTTGAAGCTGCCCTTAAAACTGGAAGAAAGGTGTTTATCCAACCAGATCCTACACCTGTCAAAGAGAAACCTCAAGAGAAGCCTAAGCTGAAAAGAAGAAAACTATCATCAAAAAGGATTCCAGTTCCTCCATCTAAAAGACAAAAGATGAATGATGATGCTACTGCTTCTCAACCAGAAGATCCTAATGTTCCATTCATGGATGTTAAACCAGAACCTGAAGACATGGAACAAGATCCTCCAGTGACTAATCAAGGGGGAGATGAAGAAAGACTCAAATTCAATCCAATGGGATATTCTGAGTATATTCATCATGAAGAAGGATTGAGGTTTACTCCGTTGGCTACTAAACTTCCAATGATTGTTGACTGGAAGTATGTTGGTGGGACTGAATATGAAGTCAAAAGACAAGATGGTTCAAAGAAAAAGCTCCCTACCTTCTATGAACCCATACGAGCATTTGACAGAGATGACTTGGAGAGAATGTATCACATAGGCAAGACAAAGTATGCTAATCAAAAGAAATCTTTGTCAGGAACTGAACTTGCCATGGACATTCTTTACGGATTATTTGAACCAGGGTATGAGAAGAAGAGCTATGTGTTCAAGAAAGGAGGTCCAAACAATCCAGTCATCAGGTGGTTTATCTATGATCGCAGTGGTGTCTACTCCATCAGAAGAAAGGAGGGAACCATGGAATTCTACTTGGTTGATGTGCAATATCCTCACGGGCTGAAGACATTGGAAGAAATGATAGAAGTAAAGCTAAATGGTCTTCATGATTCAAACCTTGCACATGAGTTAGTTTGGAGAATTCTGATGCAAATTGTAGAGGAGAAACACAAAGGCACAGAGAGTGACTGGCCTATGCAAAGATGATCAAAATATTTGTAAAACAATTAATCATCATTTGTAAAAAGTTAGTACGGTTGAAATATAGAACTTGTACTTTTGATGTGTCATAAAAGTTCAAGGTTAGGGGGAGATTGTTGGGTTATAACTTAGCTAAAATAGTTTAACCAAGAACAATTCACTTAACAAACACGAATAGTAATTCAAGTGATTAATACGGAAGACATTGAGAGTTACTACGGAAGACAAGTTACTACGGACGTTCAACATGTTACTACGGATACTCAAGTTACTACGGATACTCAAGTTACTACGGTGACATTGAAGTTACTACGGGCAAAGTCAAAGTCAAGATACGGAGGAAGTCAAGTCAAGACACGGAAGACAATCTTATCTTGCAAGTATAATCTAATTAGATAGAGTTATAATTAGATTATATTTCCTTTTGTTAATTAGATAGAGTTTCCTTAAATCTAGATAACGGATTATTTAGATAAGGATAGATGTAGAATTCTAGTTTATCTAGAACGAGCCTCAAGGTCTATAAATATAGATCCTTGGAGAATAGAGAAAACACGTTGTATTGAAATTATTGATTAATGCAATTGAGGCTTACAATTCGACAATAACTTTGTTTATTCATTATTCATTATTAGTTGTTCGATAACTCGTAATATTGAAGTGTTCATCCGCTGCTGAACTTCTTCAATAGATCTCGATCTTAACGTTAGCAAACCTATTAGTTTACTTAGACTAATACGATCCTGACACAGGTCTAGTACAATTAGTAAGGTACATAAGAGCTCCAATTGCACTTAGATATGGTACTTCAGGACCAAGAACTTCTTCGTTTTCTTCGCAAGGGGGAAATGGATCTTTTTCAATGTTGAGTGTTCTAACAACCATTGGTGTGCATAACGGATTTGCTTTGTCCATATTGAACCGTTTTAAGATCTTTTCTGTATAATTTGATTGATGTAAAATTATACCATTATTCATGTGCTCAATCTGTAAACCAAGGCAGTATTTGGTTTTTCCAAGGTCTTTCATTTCAAATTCTTTCTTTAAAAGCACAATCACTTCATTAATTTCATCGTTTGTTCCAATGATGTTTAGATCATCAACGTAGACAACTATGCTCACATATCCAGATGTTGTTTTCTTAATAAAGACGCATGGACAAATAAGATTATTTGTATAACCTTTGCTTATCAAATAATCACTCAAGCGATTATACCACATCCGTCCAGATTGCTTTAAACCATATAAAGATCTTTGTAATTTTATTGAGTACATTTATTTGGGTTTTGTACTTAATGTTTCAGGCATTTTAAATCCTTCTGGGGTCTTCATATAGATATCACTATCTAGTGATCCATACAAGTAAGCAGTAACAACATCCATGAAACGCATTTCTAAATTCTTAGAAACTGCTAGACTAATTAAATATCTAAAAGTGATAGCATCCATAACAGGAGAATATGTTTCATCGTAATCAATCCCTGGTCTTTGAGAAAAGCCTTGAGCCACAAGTCTGGCTTTGTACCTTATAATTTCATTTTTCTCATTTCTTTTACGTATAAATATCCATCTGTACCCTACAGGTTTCATGGATTTGGGAGTGATAACAATAGGTCCAAAAACCTTCCGTTTCTTGAGAGAATCTAATTCATCCTGCATGACGTCTTTCCATTCAACCCAATCATGTCTGTTTTGACAATCAATAACAGACTGAGGTTCAGGATCATCACTTTCATTCATAACCTTACATGCAACATTATATGAAAATATTTCATCAATATTTTCCATTTCGTTTCGGTTCCATAATACATGTGTATTTTCATAATTGATTGCAATCTCTTTATTTTTATCATTCATTTCCTCTACTGGAGAAATGATGATATTTTGTGTCTCTTCAAGAACACTTTTCTCGTGATCATTTGCATTCTCTGCACCTTTTCTTCTACGAGGATTTTTATCTTTGGAACCAATTGGTCTTCCACGCTTCAGACGTGTTTTAGACTCTTGAGTGACTTTATCGTCATATTTTCCATCTGGGATCTCTATTCGAGCTGGAGCGTTAACAGCTGGTATATATGATTTGGCCACTCTTTTTGTATCAACAAATGCATCGAGTAATTGATTTGCAATTTGTTGCAAGTGCATAATCTTTTGAACTTCTGTTTCACATTGTTTGGTGCGAGGATCAAGATGCAACAAATAAGGTTCACACCATGAAACATCTTTTTCTTTAATTTTCTTTTCTCCCCCTAACGTTGGAAAAGTTGCCTTATCAAATTGGCAATCAGCTAGACGTGCTGTAAAAACGTCACCTGTTAGTGGTTCAAGATATCTTATGATGGAAGATGTTTCATATCCAACATATATTCCTAACCTCCTCTGAGGTCCTATTTTTGTACGGTGTGGTGGTGCAATGGGAACATATACATCACAACCAAAAACTCTAAGGTGAGAAATATTTGGCTCTTTCCCAAAAGCAAGTTGCATGGGAGAATACGTATGATTAGCACTTTGTCTTAAACGAATAAGTGATGCAGCATGTAAAATTGCATGACCTCATATTGATACATGTAGCTTTGTTCTCATTATTAATGGTCTAGCTATTAGTTGAAGACGTTTAATCAGTGATTCTGCTAAACCATTTTGCGTGTGAACATGAGCAACTGGATGTTCAACAACAATCCCTATAGACATACAATAGTCATCAAATGCTTGGGATGTAAATTCACCAGCATTATCAAGTCTTACCCTTTTAACAGTGTAATCACGAAAATGTGCTCTTAACTTGATAATTTGAGCCAGAAATTTTGCAAATGCCACATTACGAGTTGAAAGTAAGTAAACATGAGACCATCTACTTGATGCATCTATTAAAACCATAAAATATCTAAATGGTCCACATGGTGGGTGAATTGGTCCACATATGTCACCGTGAATTCTTTCAAGAAACCTCAAACCCCGGTCCCATGGGGAGAGTTTTCTATTTGAGTTTCGGAAAAGAAAACACATGTGATTCATTTTCAACTTTAAGTGGTGAAGGTCTCACAATTAATTTTACAAGAGAACATGATGTGCATGGAATTATTGAACCTGATTGAGGTATCTTATGATCCTTCAATGGATGTCCATGAGTACTTTCAACTATCCTTCGCATCATTGTTGATCCTGGATGGCCTAATCTGTCATGCCATAAAGTAATTATTCTAGGATTACTATATTTTTCTTTCACTACCATATTTGATTCCACCAAATGTATATGTGTATAATGTAAACCAGAATGAAGTCTTGGTAGTGTTTCGAGAACTTTGTTCTTTTCAACAATATGCATATATTTCTCATGACCTATAGTCACTGTTTGAGTATCATATCCATTAAGGTATATGTCACTAAAACTCAATAAATTTCTCGTCGACTTTGGAGAAAATAAAGCATTATTTATCAAAAGCTTTGTACCATTAGGTAGCATAAAATTAGCCTTTCCCATTCCTTCTATCAAGTCTACAGGACCTGATATAGTGCGAATGGTTGCTTTTGTAGGTTTCAGTTCAGAGAAATATTTCTTAGTTTTCAGTAGAGTGTGTGTGGCACCACTATCTGATATGCAGAGATCTCCAACCTTTGTTTGATGTTGTATTCCAGTGGAACTCATATCAAACTTCAAATATTAAAAAAAAAAATAAGAAATGAGTCAAGTAGATAATAACAAAAGGTACATTTATTGCATAAATATTGCATTGAAGACAAAAACAAGTTAAGAAATTGAAAAACATAGTTATAAAAGAAAAACATAGTTATGGGAACATAAATATAGTTATTAAACATAAACTTAGTAAATAGAGGTCATCAAGATCCATATCAATCCAAAAGGTTAAGATTATTGCAATAATTTGCAGCATTAAGCTCAGTTTCTGTAAACTCAAGATCATCAGTAAGGTTTACTTCCTTATCTTTTCCTTTCAAGGATTCTTTGTAGAGTTCACAGAGGTGGTGAGGAGTTCGACAGTTTTTAGACCAATGTCCTTTTACACCACATCTCAAACAAATATCTTCATGATTCTGAGAAGGACCTGCTCCATCACCATGATTTTTCGTTTTGGAATTTCTTTGTGGTTGAAACTTTTTGTTTTGGGGAGCATGGTAATAATTTGAACGACCACGCCCACGCCCACGACCATAAGATTGACCTCTACCAAAGTTTTGGTTTCGACCAGAATTATGGTTGTGGCCATAAGGATGGTTTTGGCCAAAATGTCCACGACCTCCTCCACGACCACGTCCTCGTCCACTCATATTATTTTTGGAACCATCTATGTTTGCAACATTTGCTTCAGGCAATGCTAATGATCCTGTAGGACAGGACTCGTGATTTTTCATCTGAGGTTCATTGTTTTGTTCAGCGACAAGGAGAAATGCATTCAATTGAGAATATCTTTTAAAATTCTGTAACCTATATTGTTGTTGTAAATTTATATTTGATGCATGAAAGGTGGAGAATGTTTTCTCCAACTTTTCTTCCTCCGTAACACCATGTCCACAAAATTCAAGTGTTGAACATATTCTAAATAGAGTGGAGGTGTATTCATTTACTTTTTTAAAATATTGGAATCTTAGATTTCTCCATTCATCCCTAGAAGATGGAAGTAATACTTCCTTTTGATGATTAAATCTTATTTCAAGATCTTTCCATAAAACGAATGGATCTGTTATATTAAAATATTCCATTTCTAGCATATCATCCAAATGCTTATTAATGAAAACATTAGCTTTCGCTTTTTCTAGCGATGAACATTTATTTTCTGCTTTTATGGTATCTAAAATACCCACGGATTCAAGATGCATCTTGACCCTTGCGGTCCATGTCATATAATCTTTGCCACTTATATCAAGTGCTTTGAATTCAATCTTTGCAATGTTCGACATATTGTAACTTGATGATTTCTTGATTATAGTGGATATACCTTGAACTTGTTTTAATCTTCTTGATAAAAGCTTTTCGTGCTGATAACGTGTTATAAATTTACTAATATTAGGGCGAGATTAATAATAACTTAACTTAGTTTATGAAATAATAACAAAGATGGGAGATGGGAGAAAGTAGTATATCACTTATGAAAGTGTATATGGTGTATTTTTCATCTTTACATTAGATGGGTATTTATACTAGCTACAACTACTATTGAGTTTACATAATAGGGTAATTATAGGAGACAAGTAGGTGATGGTGTATAATACATAGGTTGAAAATGTATGCATCAAAATAGCAAAGATCAATAATTCCCAACATATTTATGTTATTTTTGATATTTTGCCTCTTTAAAAATCAATCCAGAAAAAATTGACCATTACTTTGCCCTCCACAAGAACTTCACCCACATGTGTAAAAAAAAAAAAAAAGATTTAACTCTGCCATGCTATTTACTTCCTCTAAAAGTTTTTCTTAGGAATAACAAGAGATCTTGCGATGTTCGGGATATATTAGCAAACTATTCGAAATCAACTCGATAAAAATGAGTCGAGATTGAGGCTCGCGAGTCTTATCAAATTTAAGTTAAATTACACTTCTACCGTCTTTTATATACATACAATTACAAAATTATTGTTATTATATAGGATAATATGTATACGAGTCAATATAACGATTATTTATCGAAGCTTAAAATGTAAAATCAATCAAGCTCGAGTCGAGTTGTGAGCACTAGTTTTAGTAACTGAGTCGAGCTCGACCTTAAAATTTAAAGCTCAAATTCGAATTTCGAGCCTTAATATTTAGTAACCAATTCGAGTTCAAGCTTGGCAATACTTAAACTCGAAGCGACTCGGTTGGTAGTCAAAATAATCGACTTGTTTACACCTCTAATCACTCTACACCAAGTCCGACAAGATGACTGACCGTACTCTTATGTAAGTTGTTTGGTAGTAAAAATAATAAGGTTTAGGTGCCTGCAACTAGAGAGTGAAAAGAAAAGTCAATGTAGCAACTTGTACATGATTCATGCAAACTTATACATTACTAATACTGGTCCGATAAAAACCGGTTATAGAAATAAAAATCAATACAAAGATGTGAAGATCAGCCCTTCCTGAATACATTTATGATGCAGGAGCTAGTTGTTTCAATTTGGCTTGCAAAACTATTCCTGCTTCGTCTGCTATGCTTTTCTTCTTGCTTGCAACCTGCGTAAATCATCAAATTGTTCATGTTACACTCAATAAATAAAAACATCATACAACTAACTACAAATTTCCCTACACTTCTAAACTATTTTCCACACATTCTTAATGGTTCACCGGTTCACACCTTTCCAGGGGATGCACACTACAATCACAGTTTTATTTTGTGTTTTTGTTTTAAACCGCATATAGGAGGAGGTATTTGAACAAAGAGATGAATGCCATAAAGGAAATACTGATATGATATATCTGGGAATGATGAAGAAATAGAAATGTATCACTTACATTTTCAGAGAGAAATAACAAGCAAAATTTCGATGGACATCATATTGATATGTAATAAAATTTTACTTCACTTTTATTTGAAAACAAGGAACCAGTTTGTCCTACTTTTGTAATAAAGCCTTCCCCTGCCAATAATGTTGCAAAGCAAACTAGCTGTTGAAACACCATCAAGTCGAACTCAAGACCTGTTAAGCTTTATCTTTGTTTGACTTACTCCCCCAACCCTCACAAAGACGGGTAGTCTTTCTGTCATTGGTACATATTTAGTCAAAAAGTGTTCCTTTACAAGTTGAGATACTTCTTAGTTCTTTTTAGTTGTTTCAGTGATGAAATTGTACTGAGCTTGAATGACATTGATCTGATTGCTTTATCAAAGTCGTATTGTGCTTCTATCCTGTAAAGTCATAATTTTCTTTGGACATTGCCGAATCTGGGAGTTTATTTTTGACACTGATGTTTACTTGAAAATGGAAGTTATAAAGTATAAAATATTGTGTAAGCTAAGTCATGACCACAAATACATATTCACACTTGTTATGCATCACTCATCTAGACTTGTAAAGCAGCACTTTTCAACTAAATATGTAGCAATGGCAGAAAGACTACTCGGCTTTGTAAGGGTTAGGAGTAAGTCAAATCTAGCTCAAGCTTAACAGGTCTTGAGTTAGACATGAACGGGTCGCAACAACTAGTTTTTCAACCCTATCAGGACAGGTCTTACCTATTAGACAAGTATCAAGAAACACACAATAAAGACACATGTCTCTAGCACCAAAAATTATACACGAAAACAAATTAACTGAATAAGCCAATGGCATACAGCATAACTAGATATCAAATTAAATTTTATAACTTAAATTTGGGAAATGAACTAGTAGTCAAACACATGCATAATAAAGAGAAGTAGTGATTAAAAAAATTCAGGATTCTAATGTTCCTCGATCAGAATTATTCTATTCCCTGGATGCGAAGCCTAAACAATCTAAAGATAAGGTAGAAGAGTTAGCAAGATTATATAATTTTCTATGAAACATCCAAACCAAACCGAATAGCTCCAATTTCAGTTGACAGATTGTGAGAAAAGGGTGCGTTGATCCAAACAGGGATACTTATATGAAAGTGAAACGTAGAATATTATATGTGAAATCCTAGGTTTAACAAACGGAATGTGATAGATACCTCTAAAAGTTGATCATAATTTGATTTGAGCAAGTTGATTTTACGTTCACAGTAATCCTTGCCTTCCTCCATTGTTTTCTATCGAAAAAGCGTAACAAAAAATATTAATAAAATGGTTAAGATGGAAATGGAAGGCGTAGAAATGGAAGATGGAAAGAAACCTGAATGAAATAACCAGTACCAACATCAACAAGAAGATTATGGGAATCATCAAGAGTGGCAGGAACATAAAGAGAAGCAGTTAAAGGAACCAACATATTCTTTCCTTGAGGACGAATGGAGAGATCTTGAAGAGCTGTAGAAGCAAGATCAAGACGATTAGTCGCGGTTCGAATGTTATTAAGACTGTCTTGAAGAAGATTCACTTCAGCATCGCTTTGTTCTTTTATTGCTTTCAACTGTTCTACACTCATCTTCTCCATCTCCTGTATCATCATCCCTCTAGACGCCATTCTTTTCTCAAACCCTCACCCCCAAATCGCATCGCTTATATACTACGGACACGCCCACTTTTCTTTTATTTCTTTTTTCTTTTTTCTTTATATTTTTTATTTTTTATTTTTCAATTTTATAGTTTTATCATATTTTGATTTGTTATCCAATCTATAAGATATATCTTTATTTTTACTTTTATATAAACCATACTAGGTTATAACCCGTATAACGCGAAATATATATGAAAACTGATATTATAGAATGATATTCAACGAAAAGTAATGATCTTTAACTACTTAAATTTAGTACAAAACTATGTGTTTCGCCCTATGTTGGAGTTAATTTCCAAATGCTAGTAATATATATATTTCGAATGATGGATATTGCTCGTAGTAACCAGTTCACTTACAAAGCCAAATGATTAGTTTAACGTCTCAAAACATAAATTATTACTTGTGTAATCTCCCTACTAAATAATTTATATGAATAACACATTAATAAATATTGTTTACCTATAACATAACACAACATAACATGTTTTAATAACCGTTCGGAGTAAAGATCGAGGCTTCATAAAGATTCAAATTGAAAAATAAGTCAACAATATGACAAAAAACACATGAAATTAATGAACCCAAAGAACATCGAATAACTTCAGCGTACCAAAAACATAAATGCCAATATCTATAGTTTTTGAAGGACCTCCTTGTAGACCATATTTTTTGTCTTGTTAGTCGAACGACCTTCCCGTCACATACTAGTAACTTTAAGCCTTTTCTACTGGTAACGCGGAAACAACCACATACAATTGACCATGTGTGAAGACGGGCCGACGTATATATATATAACCCAACGTTTGCCAATGACTGTCTTACATTTATTAATGGTCATAGCGAAACAAACTGGAAATTGCCTTCGCTAAAACCGAAATGGAATTCCTTTATCCGAGGGGATTAACTCCATGTGATGTATATAAGTAATTCCATTGAAGAACATACCTCATGATTTCTTGCGTCGATAAATGTGCTCAAAGTCTAACAACTTGCATCCTTGTATCATTATATAATCCTTTTATTTGATCAATGTTACGGAGCAACATAATGGGAACCCCCTTCTTTAATTCAAGTTTATGGTTCGGAATTCCAAAAGCTTTAAATCCATTTAAGACATCTTGAGAGTAAAACGATTCTTCAAAACATTCGGTTGACTCCGTCTCACATAAGGAATCCGAACTCAAATATATAATGAATTGGTATTTGATTCCTTGATGCAGAATAGTTACATATACATATATATAACATTACAATGATGGGCTAAGCCCTAGTATCGTAAATGGGCAAGGCTAACTAACTAATATGTCTAATAGGCCCCCGCAGTTTGAGCAGGAGGCGGCTGTCGAACGCTCAAGCTGGATCGAAAATCAGAGAACAGTGGATAGGATAAGCCTTTGGTGAAGATATCTGCATGCATACTGATAGCGGGATGGGACATGAAGTACTCGAACTTGACCTGCCGCAACTCTGTCCCGAACAAAATGAATGTCAATCTCAATGTGTTTAGTGCACTGATGTTGAACTCGATTTGTGGACATGTAGACGGCACTAACATTATCATGGAAAACAACAGTGGCTGATGACAGTGGATTGTGGAGTTCCCTAAGAAGATTGCGGAGCCAGGATGTCTCTGCGACGGCGTTGGCGACTACCCTTTATTCGATTATGCACTGGAACGTGAAACGGTGTTTTGGCGCTTAGAGGACCAAGATAAGAGGTTGGGTCCCAGGAAAGCGCAGTAACCAGAGGTGGAGTGGAGTTGATTTAAGTTATGGAGTGGAGTTGATTTCCATGGATTGCGGAAAAGAAGTCATGGACTCGGCCACTAATTTAATCAGATACTTGGACATAAAAAACTGGAAAACTACAAAAATATGCAAATTAAATGTGATTTTACTTCAAACCTCTAAAGTAATTCTTTTTAAAAGGCAAAAAAAAAAAAAAAAACTTATAATGAAACCTCCAAGTAATTTATTATTTTGTAGTTTCCTAAGCTTATATCTGGATTAAGATTGAGGTTTATCAAGGTATAATTTATCACGTTATATGTTCTTAATGTAGCAAAAAATTGTGTCTTAGATATTTAATACTTATAGAGAAATGACATATGACATATTTGATGAATTTGGAGTAAAATCTCCATTGATGATAGTTGCTTAAAGCTTGAGCTACAATACAGAAGAAGAAATGAATATATACACCAGTCAACGATCTAACTGACTTCTAACAACCTACATAGAGTATATCTAAAACAGTCCCTAAAGTGTCTGATATTTACAGAATAGTCCTTTCAAACTTTTCCACAGTTGACTATACATTGACTTAACATCACTTGTGTTTTATGTTGACTTCTCTTGAATGCATTGTGAACCTGGTAAGGTGTTTGTTGTAGTAGCTTCTTTATCCCCCCCCCCCCCCCCCCCCCCCCACAAGTTGGCATGGAGAAACAGTTAGCAATGCGTAACTTGGAAAGACACCGAAAGTGGAGATTTCTGTTTAAACCTTTTGTGAGAATATCTGCCAATTGATGTTGTGTAGAAACAAATTTAGGCTTGATGTGTCCAGCTTTAATCTTGTCTCTTACAAAATGACAATCAATTTCAATATGTTTGGTTCTAGCATGTTGTATAGGATTAGAAGCCAAAGCAATTGTAGATGCATTGTCACACATCATAAGGATTGGGGATGGAGTCTGGATGCAAAAATCTTTGAGAAGAGAATTGAGCCATGTGACTTCACAGGTGCTGTCTGCAAGAGCCCTGTATTCTGCTTCTGTGGAGGATGTAGATACAACCTTTTGTTTGTTTGACTGCCAGCTTATGAGACTTGAACCAAGGAAAATTGCATAACCCGTGACTGATCTTCCTGAAGATGGACAACTGGCCCAGTCACTGTCACACTATGTAGTAAGTTGGAGAGTGTTTGTTGTAGGAAAGAACATTCCTTGGCCTGGACAAAGGTTTAGGTATCTCATGGTTCTAAGTAGAGCTTTATAGTGTGGTTCCTTAGGCTGATGAGAGAACTGACTTAAAGCATGTGCAGCAAACGTGATATCTGGTCTAGTTATGGTGAGATCTAGCAGTTTACCCACAAGAGCTCTATAGATAGAAGGGTCTGAGAGTAATTCACCTTCATTGACATCCAACTTGATGGTTGAATCCATAGGTGTAGCAGCTCGTTTAGAGTGAAGTACCCCTGCTAGTTCAAGCATTTCCAGTGTATATTTTCTTTGATTCATGGTGAGACCAGAATCATTTCTTAGAAATTCAATACCTAAGTAGTAATGAAGATTTCCAAGATCTTTAATGTTGAAGGTTTTATCAAGGAGATTTTTCACAATGGTGAGATGTGATATGGTATTACCAACTAGAAGGATGTTATCTAAACATCTTCATGTTTATCTCCATGTAGGAAGGCATTATTTACATCAAGTTGTTGAATGTGCCAGTTTTGACATGTAGCTATTGCTAAAAGGGTTCTTACAGTGGTCATTTTAGCAACATGGGCAAAGGTTTCATGGTAATCTATGCCTTCTTGTTGGTTATATCCCTTGGCTACAAGTCTGGCCTTGAATCTTTCTATAGAGCCATCAGCATGATATTTAACTTTAAATATCCATTTTCATCCAATGATATGTTTACCAGGGGGAAGTAAAGTAATTTCCCATGTGTCGTTCTGTTTAAAAGCAGATAGTTCTTTGCAAATGGCTGCAATCCATCTAGGGTCTTTAGAAGCTTGAACAAAGGTTGTTGGTTTAGGGATGCTATCAATAGAATTTAGGAAGCGTAAGGAGTGATATGAAAGATTTGAATAGTTTAGGAAATGAGAGAGGTGATATTTGGAGGAGATATTGTTTGTGATTGAGTTAGATAGAGTGAATTGATAGTCATGTAGTTTGTAAGGGAGGTGTTTGATTCTAGTTGATTGTCTTGGAGGAGAAGGGGGATTTGGAGATTGTGATTGTGGAGTTGAATTAGGATTGAGAATGGGAGAGAATGGTGGAACAGGGGAGTTTAAGATTAGAGATGGTGTATTTGAATGTAGGATAGAAGATGAGGCGTTTGATGGATTTGATGAAATAGGAGAAGAATGTGATGGTTGAGGATGTTCAGTGGGGATAGGAAATGTAGGAAGTGAGTGAGAAGGGATGTCATGTGGATTTTGAGGTATGGGTGGAGTTGATGTATGAAACGGGAATATATTTTCATTGAAAATTACATGTCTGCTGGTAATGACTTTCTGGGTAGAAATGTCATACAGGATGTATCTTTTTGTGTGGAAGGATATTCTATGAAGATTGTGGAAATTGCTCTTGGAGCAAATTTGTTAGTAGAACGATGATGGACATATGCTTGACATCCAATAAACTTCATATGATTGAGAGATGGAGGGTGATTGTAGAGTAATTCATAAGGACTTCTGTAATGGAGTGTTGTGGAGGGCAATCTGTTTATTATGTACGAAGAAACAAGAATAGAGTATCCCCATAAATGAATTGGGAGATGAGCTTGAAATTGAATGGATCGTGCCATTTCAGGTAAGTGTTTATGTTTTCTTTCCACCCTAGCATGTTGCTGAGGAGTGTAAGGACATGACTTTTGATGAATGATGCCTTTACTTAATAAAAATTCTGTAAGATGATGGTTTGTGAATTCTGTTCCATTATCAGTTCTAATGGTTTTTATAGAAGTGTTAAACTGATTGTGGACATATGAATAGAAATATTTGATTGTAGAGACAACATGATATTTATCAGGAATTAAATAAATCCATGTTGCTCTAGAATGGTCATCAACAATTGTCAAGAAGTATTTGCATTTATTGATTGTGGGATGATGATAAGGTCCCCATACATCAAGGTGAACCAGATCAAAGTTATTTTCAGCTTAATAAGTGCTAATTGGAAATGGTAGTGATTGTTGTTTAGCTAAAGGACACACTGTACAAATATGATCAGAATTACAAGAAAGATTACAAGAAAGATCCTTTATTTTTCTAAGTACTGAAAGAGGAGAGTGTCCCATCCTTGCATGCCATAAATGTGCAGTGCTTGAATGAGAGGAAATGGTACTTTGACATTGTCCAGGAACTTGAGAATTAGAAGGAATTGATGGCGGAATGATGTAAAGACCAATACAGAGGATGCCATGGGCAATCTGCTTGTTATGGTCCTGGATATAGCAAGAATCATGAGTAAATGTAACAGAAGAGTATGTGGAATGAAGCAGTTTGCTGACAGAGATAAGGTTATATGTGAAAGTTGGTACATAAAGTACATCATGTAGTATCAGCTCATCATTCAATTTTAATGATCCTACAATGTGTACTTTAGTGATAGTACCATTAGGAAGGGAGATGAGAATGGGCGTGGAGTATTTGACAGTGTTGTACATTTGATCAAGTGTTTTGCAAATGTGATCTGTAGCACCACTGTCAATGATCCAAATGTCTTTGGATTTTGAAATGCAGGATGCAATAAATTTTACAAGAAGCTATGAAGGGATATATACATGCTGCAGGTGTGTTTGGTATTGTGAAGTGAGGAGTAGAAGATTCAGGATTGTCTCTATTTTGCATCATTAACATCATTTGGTTGAGTTGATTTTGGAGTTGATCCATCTTGGCATACACAAAGGGATCAGAAGAATCATTTGTGCCTCCTGATGTAGATGTTGATGCATTGAGAGAGTGAGTGTATCCTGATCCAAAAGGACTGGAAGAGATTTCTTCATTTCCCGTTACCAGGTGAACCGATATTCCTTTTGAATTATAAGAATTTCTTGCTGTTTAAAATACCTGCGATCTTCTTCATCGACAAGTGCTAGATTCAGATAATATTTCACGCTAAATTTGTTGTTGATATTGCGGTGGGTTGGCGTCAATTCATATGGGCTTAGGAATAGCCTGATTGGTATAGATTCACCTCTTACTGGAGCACCGTCCATTAACTCGAATTTTGCTAGGGTTTCTGTCTCGACATGAGTGTTGGCCCCCGAACCAGTGGATTCCCGTCGCCTGATTTCAAGATCCATATTCTTCAACTTTATTCTAACGAGAAGAAAATATATCTTGCCGATGATTACATCTTTCAAATGGTACTTGCTTTTGTTATACTCAAACTCGATATGAAGACAGTCTTCAATTCCAACTTCCATCTTAATGCTGTTATTGATGGATGGAGGTGGGGTATAGTTACGAACCACAAAATCTTGGTACTGAGTTATGCTACCAGCATAACCCCGACTGATTGTTACCTTCAGAACATACCTAAGCCGCACATTCACACCATTGTATGTCTCATACGGCATTTCAACGGTGGAAAATTCAAAAGGAAATGTTTTCTTTTCATATATTTAACCGGGAACATCCGGTTCACGAACGAGGGAGGTAAAGTCATAAAAGGTGCCTCGATCGAAATAAATTTCAATCTGACCGAGGAGTTCTATCTTAATACCATTATGCTCAACCTTCTTCCCTTGCACTGGTTCTACAGAAATCTTTCCAGCAATAGTTTCTTGACTTTGGAAAAGCGGAACCAACGACATCTGACCATTTTCCTTCTTCAACGGAACCTGCTTACGAGTTTTTCCATCGTTAACTTTTTGGTCCTTTTATTTTGCAGGTATGGGAGGAAATGTAATGCTATATGAAAAGGTTTCAACGACTCACCTGAAGAGGAGTTGTAGTTGTGTGGTGCAATCTTACCTTTATATAAAAGATTGGATTGAAAATTTGATTTATCTTCATGTCATTAAAGGGTTGATTATTTTGTAAGAACTCAGTTTATGATGGAACATTTTACAACATTTTAACATTGTAGGTGGCAACTCGGCCGGTCAGGTGGGTTGGCTAAGTTTTTAGACAATTCAAAGTTAGGACTGAAACGGGTCATTTTAATACATTTTAAATTTTATATGTTATACAGGAACATATCATACCTTTTTAACATGTAGGTGGTAAGTCGGGCGGGTCAGGTGGGTTTAGGTATGTTTTAGTAGATTTAAAATTGTATTTGTTATACAGGAACATATCGTAAATTTTTAACATTGAAGGTGACAAGTCGGGCGGTTCAGCGGGTTGGGTAAGGTTTTAGACATTTCAATCATAGGATCGAGACGGATCATATTTAGTACATTTAGAAATTTGAAACAGAACGTAACTTCTATCTTATTGTAGGTGCCAAGTCGGGCGGGTTAGGTGGGTTGGGTAAGGTTTTAGACAGTACAAAATTCTAAACGGGTCATTTTTAGTACATATCAAATTGTATTTGTTATACATGAACATACCATAACCTTTAAACATTGGGTTGTGGCAAGTCGGGAGGGTCAAGTGGGTTGGGTAATGTTTTAGACACTTAAAATTTAGGATGAAACGGGTCATTTTTAGTACATTTCAAATCTGGTAGCGGGTGTCACACGCGTTGCAAATTTTTATTTTATTAATAGATATCATATAAATATATTTTTATTAATATTACTAATATGCAAAAAACACATATAAACAAAATTATGAAAAATAAATTCATTTGACTTGGGTTTCTCGTGCACGAATATGAATGACATCATGTGAAAGACATTCATAAGTCTCAATAAAAACATGATCTGGTCTAGACATGCTATCTGATTTGATGAAATCATTCATGTATTTCTCTAGGCATAGGTTATGCCCACCCTCCCTAAATAGTTATGCAAACCCCCCCTATGTGTCTTTATGTCACATCTATGACACACATGTGTCATAGATGTGACATTTTTTGTTTTTTTTGTCTTTTTTTGTCCTTTTATTGTCGGTTTTTTTAATTTTTCAAATATCGTAAAGTAATAAACATTATACATAATTTAACGAAAAATAAATTGTGTATTAAAATACATCATTCGTATTCTATTATTTAAATATTCGGTATAATAAAAAACAGTATAATGATGTAACGACCAAATAAATTTTGTATTAATAAAAAAACAGTATTATTCACATATTCGGTATAATAAAAAACAGTATTATTCAAATATTTGGTATAATTCGTATTCTATTATTCACATATTTGGTAAAATCGAATAGACGGTAAACATGATTTTTCTGTTTTGCAACCTTCATTTTAACCCCTTTACTTTAAATAATTTAATCCATATTTTTAATAGTATTAATTAAACACATACACATTTTTAGTATAAAAAGAAACTTAAATTATTTTATTGTTTTACGGGTGTTTTGCAAATATTTTATTGTTTTACGAGTGTTTTAATAAAAACGGAAAACATATTATATAAAAAAATCTTATGTTTTTTTTTCTTCCTATTTACGCAATATTTTTAGTTTTTTTTATATATTATACTTATTTTATTTTTGATAATGTTTTTTCCGAATTACACAGTAAATGTTTTATTTAACTTCACATTTGCTAACATAATCATTTTGTCTACATTTTGCATTTTGTTTTTATAAATGTTATATTTTACAAACAATTTTAGATTGGAATATGTTTATAGAAAGACATACTTTAACATTAACGTCTTGACTAAGATACATAAATTGCCCACATATTTTGTTCCGATTAAAAAACTCATCTCGAATCTTCAATAACACAATCCATATAAACAACTTTGTCCTTCTTTTTTAGGGTCGGGTTTTATCGAGTATATTATGGACGATCGAATATAATTTTATAGAAGCTTTTTTTTCTCGTATTATATACATATGTATATACTATACTCAACTATGTTAGACAAAAGAGATATGTTTTTGTTAGATTTAATAAAAGTAAATTACTATAATCATATTTATGAAAAATTATAATTAGATTTATTAAATACTATATTTTGTACTAAAAAAAAATTAAAAAAAAAACTAAAAAGTACATAAATAGAGTATGGGGTCCACTTATTTATTAAAATGGTAGGATAGATGGGATAGGAGGGGTTGAAATGTGGGGTAGGGAGGGTTGGGTTAACATGACCCATTTCTCTAATCGATGCAATGTACTATTTATCGTCGTCTAAAAGACCAAGAGCATAGCAAGCGTCCTTGTACGACGGATGAATGGTACCACTAACTGTCTTGATATCATCATAACATGTAGGTCCTTTCACTATGTTTAGCAAAATGCGTAGGTAATAACTCTCACATGATTTGACGGACACGTGATTTATTCTACCAAGTGATCCACCATGTCTTTTTCTCCGTGTCCATTTCCTATATTTTTTATTCCAAACATACTGAGAAGTGGCAACGATAGGTTTGACACAACATTATTAACATCTTCGTTTTCGTCGTATACAACAGTTTGTTCGTCCGCAAGGTGAAATGACATCCTTTAAATAGGAGGGAATATGTATTGAATCTCAAAACCAAAAAGCCTCCAACACGCTTCACACCTTTTTTTTATCTAATTAATGGGAGATGAGGCTGATGTAATTTGGCTAACTTGGCACTTCATTAAACTATCCACATAAGGTATGTGGCAGCATCTAAAATGATGATGTCACAATATCATGTGTAATTTGATTAGGTTTTTAAGATTTTTTTTTAATCCGACTTTTATGTGATAGAATAGAAAAAGGCGGGTCTTGGGCCTTCTGTTGCTTGTAATTGGTAAATTGACTATGTTGTTCTTGGGACAAATGAAGCGTACTGAATACACTTTATTTATTTTTTGGAATCCCCATTCAGTTCCTTGTAGAAATGTCTTAAAAAAATTTTGAATTTCAAATTTTGGGTTTTTGATTCCCTATTTTTGTGTGCTTCATGAAGGATACTGATTTAGGGTTGAGGAGGAAATTTCTCTCGATTCTTCTATTTCCCTTTCTTAGTCTTCTTTCCTCGAGTACTTTTTCAATTTTATTTCATATGGATTTTTTTTGCAAACCTAATTTGTATTTACGATGTAGGTACAGGTCACGTTAAAGGGATGAAGTTCAAAGCATCTAATTCCATTGATTTCATACATGTTTCTAATTTATGGTTTTATGATTGTTTCTTAATTCGGTGTCATATTTACTTTTAAAATTGGTTTTGGGGGATTGTTGAACAAGGTAAGATGTGCAAAAGAGAAATCTTTGTTTGAGTGTGATATAAATACAAGTATACCCAATCAACAATTCTCTTCTTATTGTGATTAGTTCTCACACGTTAAATGTAGGATCTCAAAAAGAAATCAGTCACAAGTTAAAGCCATATAGAAGCTAACTCACAACCATGCTCTATATGTTGAGATGAACTTACAGTTAAGGCAAGTGATTATTAACTTTCGTCCATGTGCAACTTGTCTTGGGGAAGTATGATAACTCATAAGTTTCACATATTCTATGTACTAAATGTAATGCTTTCCATAAAAAATGATTTTAAGAATAGATGCATTTTCGGACTTAACTATGTTTGAGGCTGGTTTTCTCCTGGTTTTGATACCAAAAGGTTTTGTCTTCAGCTATGTGTATTTACGACTTTATGGTTTCTACTACTATATAATTCACATGCCAAATTCAATCGTGCGTGTGAAGGTTGGTTGGGCTCACTCTTTTTTCTGCATTGGCACTATCGAAATCTTTCATTTGACTAATCTTAGCAAATATCCGGTCTTTATAGATCGTCCGGAACTTGCAACTAACCAGGTGATTTAGCTTGACTTGACTTCGGACTGTTTAAACATAGGTATGTTTTGAAATCCATGTTCATATCAATTAATTATCTTCAATGCTTCCTATATCATCTTATCGAAAAGGCAAGATGGTATTGGATACTCTTTTATATTGAAGTTTGATACAAAATTTGTTTCATAAATATATATAATCTATAATTCTGGACAATAAGTGTTTCGGGTAAACCCTATACGGACTGCTTAGTTACAAAGCTTTTTTGCAACAGATTTGGACAATTTTAGACTGCATTTTGTTTTAGGTTTTTCGGAGAGTTTTATTTCTATAAGAAATAGATTATCCATAAGTAATCCGTTACCCAATAAACCACGTAATGAGATCACTTTATCCAAGCAACAAAAATCTCTTATGCATCTTCATTTAGGTGTTTAGTAGGTGTTAATCGGGTCGGGTTGGTGGGGTCTTTGAGTTTGGTTAATGTCGTAATAATAAAAATTTATATTGAACTATTAGAGTTAATATAAATTTGAGGTGTTTTTTTTGCAAAAAAAACTATGTTTTAAAGTGTAGAGAATAACAAATTTTGTCAAGACATCCTATTGCTATTATCAGGTCAGAGTATCAACACAATGGTTAGGTCATCGGTGCAAACACATTTTATTCATTTTATCGAAGATATAAAAATTATTTATTTGTTAAATGTGAATACAATAATATGATACTAAAATAATAATTTAAACTTTTTAATAAAGCGATGTAGAAGGTTTTATTATGACTTTCAACACTTTTGACTTGCTCTACATATTTGACCCGTTAGTGACAAAACATAATATCAATCGACCCATTTGCACCCAATATTTTTATGTGAACTATCAACTACATCTTAAATTACGTTTAGGACATATATGTCTTTGTAATAGACTACAAGTACACGTGTTTGATTTGTCCTCTGTTTGTTCTTATTAGAGCTGAGTTGGGCCATGCAGTCTTCGAAACTTGGCTAAGAAGATGTAAACCGTGAAGAGTTTTTCTTGCGGTTCCTGTTAGGTAGGAACAATATCGTTACAATAGTAATCTAACTTTTAATTATAACGACTTCAGAGGTTAAAAGCTAACTTTGGGCGACTTTTAACCCGTTTCACCCATTTTTTTTGGTACTTCATTATGCTAAACCTTATTAGAGTAATTTTCATACATAGTCTTGTAGTTTATGGATTTGGTATGTCATGCAACTCTTTTGTGGGTTTGGTCACCTTTAATTCGAGTAAGATTCATATGTATACAAAGGGATCACCTCTGTAATGAAACATTGAAGTATGTTTTATCAAACAAAATACAAGTTTTATCTATTTATTTAAAGTGTTAACAAAAATGCCTCTGACCAAGATATAAAATGTTATTATACAATTTAATATTTTATGTATTAAAAGTTTCGCTAAATCTTTCCGTGTTACAGCGGGTTATAGGCTAGTGCAAAAATATAACGGCAATTGTAGTACGACAATTTAATTACGTTCCTTTTTTTTTGTTACCAGATTGCCCTTATTCTTTGTCAACAAAAGCAACTATAATTCTCAGGGTCTTTACTAATGTACTTAAAAAGGTATTTGATTGATTCAAGTTGGTTACACCACTCCATATTCAAGTGTGTTTGGAAGTTTTTTGGAAAAATCTTTGTTTTACATAGCAACATACCTATTTTTTGAGAAAAATATGTTATCAAAATATAAATATAATACTGAAAGTAAAGAAAGTTAAATAAAACAATAATGATTTTCAGAGATAATGTGACTAATAATTAAAAGAAAGATATATGATCTAAACGAAAGTATGTCAGACGTGTTGCCCAAAGTAACACCACCTTTATCGACGTTACAATCATTGTCACATATTCCGTACACGGGATAACCATCCTCATCGATATAGGTTTGTTCAGTAAAATTCTTTGGAAAATGTTTTGAACATTTACCGATTTTCGTGCATTTCATGCATGGCATAAACAGTTTGTCGGTGCCACAAGGTCCATGTATCATGTTCTCGCTAACAATTTGAAATAAGTATGGTTCAAAATCTTTGTCAGGTAGTTCGACACATATAAAACGTTCTATGTCTTCGGGATCTGAAAGTTTAGATGTTTTTCCCATAAATAGGCACATATGACAATGTGGAAGTCCCCTTTTTTGAAACTCGATGGTATATACAACTATAAAATTCAAAACAAAATTCCGCTTTAGTAATACAAGTTATATGTTTTTGTCGGTGAACATAAAACATTAATATCTGGTCTATCTTCGGGTTTAAGATTAAGAGCTACGACAGATCTACCTACTTACCATTTAAGATTACATGTAAGCGTTAAAAATAGACATGGATAACCAAAAGACTTACAAATAGTCATTGCATCTAAGTAATGTTGTTGCATGTACCATTCGCCACCGGTAAAAGTCGATGATATAATAAACCGTTTTCCCATTGAAGAACCATCCACAATACCTTCTTCAACTGCATTTGCCAAGTTTCTATAAGTTGCAACACGTAAATCCTTTTGGTTAAACAGAATAAAAGACAATTGTTCGTTGTCAACCATGGTATGCGAATCAACCAAAAATTGGTGAAAGAGTTTTCTAGAACGTAATATCAAGGATACTTCATTAATTCTATATTGTATACGATAAGAAAAAAACCCTCTCATTGCAACTTTATACGTCCTTTGCTATTGGAATCTTCAATACCACGATGTAGTGTATCAACTATGTATCCAACTTCAGCATAAGGAATAACAAAAGGATATTGAATTGCTAGATACTAAGAGGATGCAACTCACTAATATGTTGGATTTTTTGGGTCCGAGTTTCCAAAATGATATCTCGCACATCATCTGATCCGTCAATATCACCTATAATAAGGGCAAGTACTTCATTTGTGGTGCGATGATTATCGAGTCTCCCATCTTTATATCTTTTCCCAACTAACTTAAGCCTTTTATGCTCATCTGGATTATTTACGAATTTATCACATGCCATCCTGAATTGTGTAACCAATGGATTTGTGAAATCTATGGGTTACCCCTGATCTCGTTAACGTTCCAGAATTCAATCGAATCAAAATCTGACGCTAAGTTATTAGTTGTAGAACTATTTTTTTCCCGGAGCTACAAAAAGCGGAAAAAATCAAATTAATTTTGAAGTACTTTAGTCAAATATAATGTTTTGATTGAATTAGAATTTGCGTATTCACATACTTGTACTACTTTACTCTATTTTTAACTTCATAATCCGTGTCCTATATGTACAATTGGGCAAATCCTGATTGTTGACCTTCCTCGGGTATTAGGCTACTAGTACCAGCAGTATGATAGTTCTAGTTCTGGCCATGCATTCGATAAATATATGGACCACGTCCATTGTTACATTGCTGATCAAGTTTACCGCCTATTGAAGTAAATGCAAATTAACATCATAACATATTGACATATATTTCGTATAAAGCTTTTACTTCTATTAGACACGCCTTCATATAGATCGGGCTACAAGTGGGGAGGTTCATATAGATTTGGCAACTCAACTTTTCTGTTGTAACAACATACTGAATAACACGTCTTTTTTTAAATCTTATTACCTCACATTGATTCTCCTCGCCAAACCATGGCCTTACATACCGAGCATATAGCGTCTCGAATATCCCAATAATATAAAAATAAAATATAAATATATTGAAATACTTGAGAATTAGCAAGAACTTAAACAAATTTGTATATTAAATAAGATAAGATGACAACCTGTTTAAGAAACTCATTACCTCTAGATATTCCCATTGGCCTATTTTCATTGTTGGGTCTCACATGATTCTGTTCGTTTGATGTTGAAGTAACAATGGGTTGTCACGTGGTTTTACAAGTTTTCGGTCTCCTGTTTTGTTGTTTTTCGTATGAATTTGGGCCTATATCACTTTCCTGATTCAGATGTGGCAAGCCCATTGACCTATTTTCATTGTTAGGTCTCACATGATTCCAATCGTTTGATGTTGAAGTAACAATGCGTTGTCGCGTGGTTTACAGTTTTCGGTCTGTTTTTTTTTCGTATGAATTTGGGTCTGTAGCACTTTCTTGATTCAGATGAGACGAGGTTTCTTGATTCAGATGAGACGAGGTTGAGCCAAGATTAACATTTGTTTGACTAATATATGAAAAATTGAACAAATTGTTTTTTTTTTTACTAAAAGAGTAATAAAATATTATATAAGAAACATAAAATAAAAAAAAAATGTTTCAAGAAAAAAAATACATGAATCGTCATGTTCCATTGAAGCAACGTTTAAATTAAAAGAATGGATATGACAATATGCTCCAAAGGGTTACATTATTCACACTCCATACCCCTATTTATAAGAGTGGTGGGGCTTTACAAAGACTTTCTAGATATTACAATAAAGCCCATAATAACAAATACAATGTTAGTCCTATTCTATTCCTAACAATTCTCCTTTATTTGTAGTTGGTCAGAAAATAAAGTCTTTGTCTTGTAGCATCTTCTTTTTTGGTATTTTGGATGCGCAGATGCTTGATTAGATCTTCAACTGCAACTTTTGATTTCATTAGAGTAGCTTTTTGGAATCTTTAACACTTTTGTATCCAAATATAAGCTGCTTGAAGAATCATTTTCTTTTCTCTTAAAAGCTTGACATTGATGTTGTGTTGAATGTGTCTTTTTATCGATGATGAAGTATTTTTGAAGGTCTTTCTCTTTAAAGAAGTCTTAAGCACCTTGTTATCCAAAATCTCTTTTTGACGAACCTTGAATGATAATCTAACAATCTCCTCATTTTCCTTTATCTTCGTGATCTTCATCTTCAACTTTAGATTTCATCAGAGTAGCGTTTGAATCTTTGTATCACGGAAATCACACTTTAAAAAGTTAACTTGATGATTCTTTCATTTCAAACGGAAGTTGAATGTAGACTTGTAGTCTTCGATTTCTTGATTCCGATGTAGACAAACATTAAGTTCCTTTGACCATTTCAACCACAAAGTGGAAGGCTCCCCATTGAATGAGTAGTTTCGCGTTCCACTTTATCTTTCAACTTGTGGAAGCTTGATTCAGTTTCTTCGTTGAACCTTCTTTTTGATTAATAATGCTTTCCAAATTCTTCAAAGCTTTGATCTTTCGTTTAGGTCCACCTCAAACACGTACTTGTAATCAACTATCCGAAAGTTGATATGTTACTTCGTTGTAGTTTGATGATGATCGAATTCATACACTTCCATGCTTGTCATGTGTCACTTCTATTTGTCCTTGAAAGTTTGAAGCTTGATCATTTGAACTCTGCATGAAGCTTGTACATTGAAACTTTCAATATTTACAAACTTTGTTCACTTGCATTTATTCTCTAATCTTGATTATGTCTTCTTTGAAGTCACATTACCTTCAAATATATAACCTTATTCAATACGTCGAACATCAAGGAATATCGTTGTTAAAAAATGTTGAAGACATTTGTTTTATGAATGAACATTTATTCTTTGAATATTCTCAAAGCTTGATGACATCTTATCACTAAGCTTCCTGCAAATGAACAATTCTTTTACTTCCACAACACCCGAGAAGTCAACCAAAACCGAGAACTTCTCGCAAATACGTCCATTATGTACATTTTGCTTCCCAAAACATTCCACTTGATTCGATTCAAATTCATTAAACTCTCCTCTTTTCTTTCACATATATACTCCGTAAGCCTCCGTCTTTTCTTTATTCACATGAATTCTCCATTATGTGCACCGCCTTATTTACAATCCTTTATTCAACATTTCCATTATGTGCAACGTCTTTTCTTTCACAAATACCGATTCTTGTTTGAACAAATTCTTCATTGTGCATACCCATATTTTCATTCACAAATTCCCATTCTTTCACTCATTTTTTCATTCTTTTCATTATTTCCCATTCTTTTCGTTTTCTTTCCGTTTATACATGCTCCACACGTTCCCTCATACGTTCCTTCATTGTTACACGTTTTTTTTTCCGAATCTTTACTTTTGTACATTCCAATCTTTGCTTTTGTATACGTTCCTCTATTTTGTAAATTTCAAATCTTTTGTTTTGTTACACGACGTTCCTCCATTGTACAACTCACTCTTTTCTTTTTTACACATTTTCCCCCCACATGATGATTATGACTCGTTGTGATCATCATGTAAACGTGTATTACTTTGTGACAAAACAATACATATTCCTCGAAATATCGGAATTTGAGTAAAGTATCCTTCCAAAACGATGAAATATCCGGTGATATTCCATTGTTGGATATGAATTTTGATTCCCCGTGTGTTGTTTTCAATCGTGAAAAATCATCGAAATCTTTTGACGTTAAAACACTTGTCTTCGTTGAGATCATCGGTGAAATTTATATGCTTGAAGACTTAAATAAAATCTTGTCGTTTTGAAGTCTTGGTTGTTGAAATCTTGATCGTTAACTACAATAGTATCAATAGTCGTGAAAATGGGAAAGTAACTACCGGATCACTTACATTGCTCGTTAACACACCAATTAAAATGACAAAAGAAGTCGATTGTATGACCTACTGATACCACATATTTTAGATATGTTTTTATATGCGATATTGATTCGTTTTATTATTAAATTTATGACGGACGAGGTAACTTTTAGCACTTATGTTTTATAAAGTGATTTCAGGTTAGCTGAAGTTCTTGAGCTGAAATGGCAAAAAGCGAGCAAAAAGAAGTAAGAAACGAAGCAAACTATGTAGAGTCAAAGATGAAGATCAGGCATTAGAAGTGTTTTACACACGTTCACTGTTTTTGCCATAATTTCTTCATACGGACTCCGATTTGGCTGATTCAAATTGGAGAACGGACTAGAAATAGAGGCGCTTGTTGGCAGAATCCTAGGTAACGACCGTTAGGCCCTATAACGGCTGTCACACGGAGTTTTTATGCAGTCTTTAATAGGGTTACGAATTTTCTTGAGAGGGAGAGTTTTTAGACAGTAAACTTTTTAGGGTTTTATCCTAGACGAATTTTAGGGTTCTTGGAGCCGTTTTGGATTTCAAGAATTTAATTGTTGGATCTTTAAATCATTTAGTATTGGTATTATTTTTATCTTTCATTTTTGCTTTTAATATTAAGATGTTTCATTTCATATGTGATTGTTATGTCTTGTTGATTATGAGTAGCTAAATTTCATTTCATTTGCTTGGATGATGTGATTAAATATGTAGGTTGTTAGTTGATAACGTAGATGTTGAATTGAATTGTATGTTTAACCGAAAACCCTTATGCAATTTAGTTTTAGAACACTTTTAAATCCTTTTATATAAAACGAATAGTAAGTGTGTCTAGTGACAACACAATTGTGTAGGTCATAGGTACTCGAGAGGAATCTGTGAAAGTTATAGAACGTTTTATGAATATGATTAATCTGTCTATAATTAATCTGAAGACATTTGTATTCGAGAGGAACTAGTGTTAAACTTAATTGTGTAGGTCAATATCTAATTTATGAGAAAATCGGACTAGGTAATTGGGAGGCTATTCGAGAGGAAGTCTTATAAGGTTAAATCATATAATCGACTTAGATGTGTAATTCTTAGTTGTCAAACGTAGAAATTATACGCGAGAGTGGTTATAATACATTAGATAACTAAAGTTTTAATGGGAAATGAGAGTTCAAGTTAGAAACCTAGTAAGTAATTCAACATCGTTAGTTATTAATTAGTAACAGTAGTATCTGTGAACTAGTCCAAGTGAATGATATCTCAATCATCTATTTTTAAACAAACAAACTTCTTCTCAATTCTTCCGAATCAATTGCGTGATCGTTTTTAGTAAGCAAAGCGACAGTCCGGTCACAAAACCCCCAACTTAATGTTTTACAAATTCTTTATTTGACTTTAATATACACTCCTTGAGAACGAACGTGACTAACATGAACTATACTGTGCATGATTAGGTACACTTCTTAAGTGTGTGTAGTCGAGTATTAGGGTATTTCTTGTTTTAAAATTTAAACTAGTTTTCACACATCAAGCTTTTGGCGCCGCTGGCGGGAACCGAAAATTCAAAGTTGTTTAGTGAATTTGTGATACGATCCTTTTGGGTACTTAAGTACCTGAAATTTAATTTATTTGTGTGTATAATCATGGTGTGTTAGGATCTTTCGATACTATGTTTGTATAAAACAAACGTTTAGATCTAGATCTATAAAAGGAGTTGCAGGGGATCAACACTTTGATAGTACAAGATAGTAATTAACAAGTTATGAATATGAATAAACACTTAAGAACACAAGATTTCCACCAAAAACCTCAATCTATTAGAATTAGGGTTTCGTAATAGAAGTATATTTACAACGATATAAGGATCTATATTTATAGACCTTGAGGCTAACTAACCCTAGACATAATCGGGTTACAAAATCTAATCGAATCTACTTTATGTTTATCACAAACCTGTGACAAATATAACTGCTATTAAATCGTAATTAACTTTATCAGCTCAACAATAGTAACCTCCAGTAGAAACTCCCCATGCACGCCATGCAACAACAATAGTAATAGTGATGACTAGTAGCAACTTGACTGGATGACCAGTAATAACCATCTTCACCAGTAGTAACTTAACTGATGACCAGTAATAACCCTCTTCACCAGTAGTCATACAATTAAACCCAACAATCTCCCCCTAAACTTCTGTTTTCCACTATAAACATAAGTTTCTTCAATAATCAAAGGGAATGGGGCCAAAAACTTCAAATCTCTTCATATGGAGTTTCTATGATCTATGAGCTGGCATCTGATCTTCCATAATAGTTGAATAGCTTCTTCAGAATCCTGATGTGCTTTCAAATTTACATTCAGCATGTTGATCATCACATTAATGCCATGTTTATACTTCCTCTCCACCAAGAAATACTCTGTAGTACCATCATTTCTGCTAAGAGAATACACTCTATATCTTTCATAATTGATCCATTCCAAAACATGAGTAAATCTTGCAATCTTCTCAGGAACATTCTATGGCTCAAACATAATCTCTAATACTCAAAGAGTAAGTCATTAAAGTCTGGAAAAATACCTTGCCCTTGAGAATATTTCTACTTTCCAATCAAGAACATATCCACCAAGTCTCTTCTATTTATATCTCTGAAGATCTCCAAGGAACTGTTATACACTTTGAAACTCTTTGAAGCTCTAAAAATCTTGTAGGCATTCTGACCATTGATCACAACTGCATACCAATCAATGATAGGTGTCAGGATCTATCGAACTATGTTTGTATAAACAAACGTGTAGATCTAGATCTATCAAAGAAGTTGCAGCTGATCAACACTTTGATATTACAAGATTTAGTGATTAACTATTTATGTATATGAATATGAATGAATAACAACACAAACGAATCACCTCCAACAACCCCAATTATATTTTGATCAAGGACACCTTGATCTTGGGGCACTACCTACTTTTTCTAGGTTTACATCACCATGCATTTTCTATGGATTCACTCGTCTGTTTTTCTGTATGCATATATCAAGGTTTTAAAACCTTGTTTCCAACAAACTCCTACAAATTCGTAGGAATAATAATTACAAATATTTGATATTTTTGTAACCTTTGTAGAATATCTCCCTATTCTAAGATAAGAAATCCCTATAATAATGATAAATATAATTACAAATAAGAATAAAATCTAATCATATCTTATCATAAATTAATCTTTATTTTCTCAGCAGTATTAACTCTTGATAGGGCAGTAGTAACTGAGTTGCTGTAGTAACCAAGTATCGGTAGTAGTAACTTGTATGAGCAGTAGAAACTTCTATGAGCAGTAGTAACTTGTATGAGCAGTCGACACTTCTATGCGCAGTAGTAACCAACACTTAGTCTTTTCAATATAAATCAGCAACGCCAAATAACAAACCCAACAATCTTCCCCTAAACTTATACTATTAGAATGATAAGTAATAAGTTTCTTCAATACAAAACGTTATTGAAGATGGTATCAAAACTACTATTTCTTCTTCTTGTTCTTCTTCTTCTCCATTATTAGTTATATTTTGTCTCATCAAATCAATAGTATAGTTAATAAATTATCCCAACAATCTTCCCCTATATGATTATGACAAAACAAATAATAAATTGAAAAACTTCTCCTGCAACCGAGATCTTTGTGAACAAGTTAATACTTCTTGTACCGTTAATATTTCTATCAAAACACACCAGTTTTTAATGTAAGTACACTCTCGATACATTTAATACATTTAAACCTTCAATTCTTGTTCCATGCCACCAAAGTTCATATAAGTTGCAAATCATATCATCTATATAATATCTTCCCCTTTTTGACATCATCCAATAGGAGAACTTTGAAAATATGCAACTTTGAACATCTCTTTATAACTACGAACCATATTAAGCTACTAATCCAAGCTTTCCAATTTCTCAAATTACCCTCCATGAAGCACACACAAAAAAAAGAATTAATTTGAACAGTAGAAACTCAAACTAGTAGTGGTAATAAAGTTGAAGTAGTATACCTTCTTCTTTGAATGGAGAGTTGTTCTTCTTTCATGAGGTTAAATCATATTTCACAAGTAAAAACCTTTTCTCAAGTGGTGCATGTATAAGATCACATCCAAATGTTCCAATTGGTCATATGCACTTTGGAACATATTCTTCCCCTCTAACGAATACTTAGATATTAATACCGCCTTTTTAGTAACCATGAAGAACAATACAAGTAGTACTAACAAAGAGGAGCAATACTAACTTCGTCTTCGAACAGAAAAATGTGTATTGTAGTGCTAAAAGCGTAGCAACAACATTAACAATATAAGTGAATACTAGGTAAAATTTTGCAGCAGATTAAATATTAAGTAACTTTTCATTGACAATTCTGATAATGCTCAATTTTTTTTTTCCAAAGGTAGAGGTGTATCTTGAACCACATATACAAAGTTCAAGAAAATCCAACGGTTAACGAATACACATTGGTCCTTTAACCACAGCTGCGCTCAGCAAACAATAAACATTCAACATCCAACTTTGAAATTGTACATCTCGTTATCTAAACATCCAATAATGATCAAGTTTTAACACAACATAGATCTAGATTAGTTGAAGCACATATCCAAAATTCAAGAAGATCTGGTGTGTAACGAATAAACACCAATCATTTTATTATCATAAACACAAAAAATCTAACCTTACAACAGCACATTTCAAAAATTTATATCTTTCGATCAGAAGCTTAGATCAAAACTTCCTTTGTTCAGAACGTGATTTTATGTTTGAAGAACCTACAGAAAAAATTCGTCCAATTCCGACGGCTAACGAATGAGTTATGAAGTTTTTACCACGGCTGCCCAGAATATGACGAATGGAAACCCTAATTTTCAAACTTGTAGATCTTTGTCTTTCTTCTTCTTGAAACATTTTGGATCTTAGATCTAGAGCACCTCCTATGCTCTCTGATACCAATTTTCAGGATCTATCAAACTATATTTGTATAAACAAACATGTAGATCTAGATCTATCAAAGAAGTTGCAGCGGATCAACACTTTGATATCACAAGGTTTAGTGATTAACAGTTTATGTATATGAATATGAATGAATAACAACACAAACGAATCACCTCCAACAACCCCTATTATATCTTGGGGCACTACCTAGTTTTTCTAGGTTTACATCACCATGCATTTTCTATGCATTCACTCGTCTGTTTTTCTATATGCGTTCATCAAGGTTTTATAACCTTGTTTTTAACAAACTCCTACGAATTCGTAGGAATAATAATTACAAATATATGATATCTTTGTAACCTTCCTAGAATATCTCCCTATTCAAAGGTATCGTAATTTTTGGGATAATCCATTCCGTGGTAACATGTTTTGGGGATGGAGAAAGATTTTACAGCTTCGGTCCTCTATTCGTGAGTTTATTTGGCATAAGATTGGTGGTGGTACCGGTACGTCGCTTTGGTATGATAAATGGTGTGATTTGAGTCCCATTGCTGACTTTGTTTCGACAAGGGATATGTATGGTGTGGATCTGTCTACCTCGTCTACAGTTGCGGATATTATGGTTTCAGGGTCTTTGATTTGGCCTCCGGAACCAGGTACTGATTACCCTTCTTATTTAGAGATTCCTACGCCTTCTTCACATGTTGGTATGCAAGACAAGCTGGAATGAAGGAGTGGTTCTGGTTTGATACAACCTTTCACGGTTCGGGCTGTTTGGAATGCTATTCTGATATGTCACAATCCGGTTCCTTAGGTTGATGTAGTTTGGTTTCCAAATAATATTCCGAGACATGCTTTCATGCTTTGGCTCGCGATTAAAGGAAAACTTAGGACCCAAGATGTTTTATGTTCATGGGATGTTTCTAGTTCGCTTGTTACTCATTGTACTCTCTGTGAGTCTCAACCGGACTCTCACACTCATCTTTTATTTGAATGCTCCTACTCTCGGCAGGTATGGTTTCAAGTGCGGGGGATGGCTGGTCTTCGGGGTAGTCCTCCAAGTCTTGTGGCAATCGTTAGGACCATTATTCCTATAGCTCATCGTCGTACTTCTACGAGTGTTATAGCCAAGCTCGTCCTTGCGGATGCTACGTATTTCATTTGGCGCGGACGAAATGAAAGATTATACACGGGCTCCAAAATATCGGTTAATCTGCTTGTTGATTGTATTTTGGCAAATGTACGCTTTAGACTTATGTCATGTTGCTACAAGAATTCAAAGGCGGCTTTGGAACTTTTGAAGCATTGGAAGATACCAGAATCCCTTTTGTGCTGATCTTTAGGTGGGTTTTTTTTTCCTATTGGTGTTATTGGTTATGTATTGATTACTTAGTTGACGGATGACATGTCATCTTGTCTTGGTATGTTCAAGCTGGGCTTGAGGTTAATGTGGTACCTCAGCCACATTCCATTGTACTTTTCGGATTTTTTGGTGTTAATATAATTTACCGGGGTAATCATTCCCTTTAACAAAAAAAAATCCCTATAATAATGATAAACATAACTACAAATAAGAATATACTCCAATCATATCTTATCATATATTAATCTTTATCTTCTCAACAGTATTAACTCTTGATAGGGCAGTAGTAACTGAGTTGTTGTAGTAACCAAGTATTGGTAGTAGTAACTTGTATGAGCAGTAGAAACTTCTATGAGCAGTAGAAACTTCTATGAGCAGTAGCAACTTCTATGAGCAGTAGTAACCAACACTTATTCTTTTCAATATAAATTAGCAACTCCAAATAACAAACCCAACAATCTTCCCCTAAACTTATGCTATTAGAATGATAAGTAATAAGTTTCTTCAATACCAAACGTTGTTGAAGATGTTTTCAAAAGTACCATTTCTTCTTCTTCTTCTCCATTATCAGTTATATTTTGTCTCATCAAATCAATAGTATAGATAATAAATTATCCCAACAATCTTCCCTTATTTGATTATGACAAAACAAACAATAAATTGAAAAAACTTCTCCAGCAAGCGAGATATCTATGAACAAGTTAATACTTTTTGTACCGTTGATATTTCTATCAAAACACACCACTTTTTAATGTAAGTATACTTTTGATACATTTAATACATTTAAGCCTTAAATTCTTGTTCCATGCCACCATAGTTCATATAAGTTGCAAATCGTATCATCTATATAATATCTTCCCCTTTTTGACATCATCCAATAGGAGAACTTTGAAATTATACAACTTTGAACATCTCTTTATAACTACGAACCGTATTAAGCTACTAATCCAAGCTTTCCAATTTCTCAAATTACCCTCCATGAAGCACACACCAAAAAAACAAAAAGAATCAATTTGAACAGTAGAAACTCAAACTAGTAGTAGTAATAAAGTTGAAGTAGTATACCTTCTTCTTTATGGAGAGTTGTTCTTCTTTAATGAGGTTAAATCATATTTCACAAGTAAAAACCTTTTCCTCAAGTGGTGCATGTATAAGATCACATCCAAAGTTTCCAATTGTCATATGCACTTTGGAACATATTCTTCCCCTCAAACGAATATTTAGATATTAATACCGCCCTTTTTAGTAACCATGAAGAAAAATACAAGTAGTATTAACAAAGAGAAGCAATACTAACTTCATCATCGAACAGAAAAATGTGTATTGTAGTACTAAAAACGTAGCAACAACATTAACAATATAAGCACAATACTAGCTAAACTTTTGCAGCAGATTAAATATTAAGTAACTTTTCATTGACAATTCTGATCAAGCTCAAATTTTGTCCAAAAGTAGATATGTGTATCTTGAACCACATATCAAAATTTCAAGAAAATCCAACGGTTAACGAATACACATTGGTCCTTTTACCACAGCTGCGCTCAGCAAACAATAAACATTCAACATCCAACTTTGAAATAGTACATCTCCTTATCTAAACATCCAATAACGATCAAATTTTAACACAATGTATACCTAGATTCTTTGAAGCACATATCCAAAATTCACGAAGATCCAGTGTGTAACGAATAAGAAACAATCATTTTATTATATATAAACACAATAAATCTAACCTTACAATAGCATATTTCAAAAGTTCATGTCTTTCGATCAGAAGCTCAGATCAAAACTTCCTTTGTTCAGAACGAGCGTTTATGTTTGAAGAACCTACAGAAAAAATTCGTCCAATTCCGACGACTAACGAATGAGTTATGAAGTTTTTACCACGGCTGCCTAGAATATGACGAATGGAAACCCTAATTTTGAAACTTGTAGATCTTCGTCTTTCTTCTTCTTGAAACCTTTTGGATCTTAGATCTAGAGCACATCCTGTGCTCTTTGATACCAATTTTCAGGATCTATCAAACTATGTTTGTATAAACAAACGTGTAGATCTAGATCTATCAAAGAAGTAGCAGCGGATCAACACTTTGATATTACAAGGTTTAGTGATTAACAGTTTATTTATATGAATATGAATGAATAACAACACAAACGAATCACCTCCAACAACCCCAATTATATTTTGATCAGAAATATAACAAATATTTACACTGATATCAGGATCAAAGACACCTTAAACTTGGGGCACTACCTAGTTTTTCTAGGTTTACATCACCATGCATTTTATATGCATTCCCTCGTATGTTTTTCTCTGTGCATTCATCAAGATTTTATAACCTTGTTTCTAACAAACTACTACGAATTCGTAGGAATAATAATTACAAAGATTTGATATCTTTGTAACCTTCCTAGAATATCTCCCTATTCTAACGTAACAAATCCCTATAATAATGATAATGATAATTACAAATAAGAATAGAATCTAATCATATCTTTTCATAAATTAATCTTTATATTCTCAGCAGTATTAACTCTTGATAGGACAGTAGTAACTGAGTTGTAGTAGTAACCAAGTATAACTTGTATAATAGAAACTTCTATGAGCAGTAGTAACTTGTATGAGCAGTAGAAACTTCTATGAGCAGTAGTAACCAACACTTAGTGTTTTCAATATAAATCAGCGACTCCAAATAACAAACCCAACAATCTTCCCCTAAACTTATGCTATTAGAATGATAAGTAATAAGTTTCTTCAATACAAAACGTTGTTTAAGATGTTATCAAAACTACTATTTCTTCTTCTTGTTCTCCATTATCAGTTTATATTTTGTCTCATCAAATCAAAAGTATAGATAATAAATTATCCCAACAATAGGCATTTTAGTGAACGTTGAGGCACACTTGATATCTTCAGAATGAATTATCAAGTCTTTCATGTGATCAAAAATTTTGTCAGTAGCTTCATTAACTTGTTCATCAAAGATTTCAGGTACACATCCGAACTCCAGAGATAATAATGTCTTCTTCAGTTAATGGTGCTGCTGGTGAATCAGTATGAACTTCTTGATCTGTTTTAGAATATGGTTGATCAGTAGTAACACTTGTATCAACAGACACAGTGGGACCAGTAGTAACAGTTGGACCCTCCTGTTTCTCAGCATTACCTTCCAATTCCTCATCAGCAGTTGAAACTTTAGACTGCTCTTGATCTTTCATATCAGGACTAGGATAAACCTCCTTTTTGTCAGCATTCATTTCAGACCTGCCAGAAGAACTAGACCTTGAGCTGGAAGGAGTTGGAAATTTGTAAGACCTTTTCTTGGTAGTTCTATGCTTCCCCTTAGAACTACTCTTCCTTGCCACTTTCACTTGTTTCTTCATTGAACACCTGTAGTGCTTGACCTCTTTTACTAGTTTAAACACCAACCTCTTGAGCTGCTTAATCTCCTCTGTTTGTGCCAGCACCTTTTCAGTGTGTTTGAGACAATGTTCCGTCAATTCAAGGTTAGAGTAAGCATATCTTTCCTCCCACCTTTTGTTGAGTACCAACAGTTGACGGTTCGTTGGAAGTTGTTTTAGAAGGTGCCTCCTGCCTAGCAGGAGCATCACCTCCCCCCATGGTTTCTTGGCACCTGGGTCCTCTTAACAATGATTCAAATGAATCATCATCATTTAGAGTTTCCGTTGGTTGGGTCTTAGTGCCTGTCACACTGACATGTGCACCACTAGGTGGTACATCAGTAGTATGAGCCCTTCCAACATGGTCTCCCCCTCCTTATGGACTACCTTATTTTGGAGCATGGGTAAGGGCTTAGTTTTACCCGTTTTCAGTGTATCAGTAGGAACTGATTTGGATGTTTTATTATGAAATTTGGTTTTTTGTGTGTTTGGGTTGTTCTTTAAGACCAAGAGGTGAAGGAACCCTCTTAGACTTTCTAACATACTCTTTCAAAGATGCTTGTGTAGATGAAGGTGAATGAGAAGCACTAGGTTGTTGTTTTCTGTTCTAGGAACTAAGGATGAAGCAGGTGGTGTGGGTTGGGATTCAAGTGGATTACTTGATCCTTCACCAGGAGAAACTGTGACACCCACCATTGTAGAGAACAATGAGGTCACTTTGCCAGAAAAAGTATTAACTTGTCTCCTCATATTTGAAAAAGTTTTCTTAGAATTAGAATCCACGAGGATGACCTTTACTTTAGTGGAATAGCTACCAAGCTCTTTATCCAGAATGATTTGTAAAAAACGTGTATACATTGAAAACTTGTTTTCTGGATTAGCAAGGTTCCACTGTAAATCATTGAAAATCATGTCAGAAAAATTAAGCACCCTTCCTATTGCTAAACAAGCCATAGCAGTAGTTATAGTCTTGTTAAACTCATTCCAAGTGTATCGTTTCTTTGAAATACATTGTTGTAGGACATGAACAAAAAATATCCATTGGGGAGAAAGAAGCGCCTTTTGAAAAGTAAATTTAGACAGGCTTACTTCATACCCCATTCTTTGAAAATTTTCAAAATGTTCTTGATTAGGGATAAAAGTGATACCAGAGTCATCTTGAAGTTCAAGATGAGATCGAATATTAGACTCTGTAACAACAACCTCCCTTTTTTCTACTTGTGCCCTAATTGTTTTTGCACCATTAACCTCTTCATAAACCGCCGTAGACCAAAACGCTCTGATGTGCTTTTCATAAACCTCAGGGTTAACCGTTAAAGCATAACGTATTCTCGACTGGCGAAGAAAGTTGATAATCGGGTGAAAATAAATGGCTTCTGGATGAAGCTCTAGGTCGGTAATAATGTTATGGAAAACCCAAAAGTTAGTTGTTGATTCGCCATCTAATTATTTTTAGGGTTAAACTACAAAGATGAATGGAGGGTTTCGACTAACAGATATTAGGGTTTATAGAGAGCGAAAAAGGTTTAGAGTGAGAGAGCGAAAATTTGATTTGAATGATTTTTGATAATCATGGGGATATTTCGCTATTTATGCCAACTATGTAACACCCGGAACCAAATACACACTTTTTTTTTTTCAAAACAGTTATCAATCATTCTAAAGTGTTACTTATTTCATCTCATTAGTCAACGACAAAAGTCCATTAACATCTCATTTTACAATTCGCAGCGGAAGCTCTTACAAAAATATTTTCTAACATTTAATTTCTACAATACGGTCCCCTTCCCTTCTTCTTTAGCTTGCCTTGCCATAAAACTCGATTACCTACAAAACATAAAATTAACATAATATATTAGCGTTAAGCTAGTGAGTATACCTTTTGATTATGTTAATCACATCTAACACGACTACTTTAAAAATCTATTCTTTCATTCTATACAATTACTTCTTTTCTCTTCCCGACAATAACATTGTCGTATCTAACACTTCTCTTTCTCAACAACTGAATGTCGTATTTATCACTTCTTCTCTTTCCCGACAACTAAATGGCGTACTATCATTTCTTCTCTTTCCAGACAACTAAATGTCCTATCTATCATTTCTTCTTTTTCCCGACAACTAAATGTCGTATCTATTACTTCTTCTCTTTCCCGACAACTAAATGTCGTATCTATTACTTCTTCTCTTTCCCGACAACTAAATGTCGTATCTATTACTTCTTCTCTTTCCCGACAACTAAATGTCGTATCTAGCATTTCTTCTCTTTCCCGACAACTAAATGTCGTATCTATCATTTCTTCTCTTTCCCGACAACTAAATGTCGTATCTATCATTTCTTCTCTTTCCCGACAACTAAATGTCGTATCTATTACTTCTTCTCTTTCCCGACAACTAAATGTCGTATCTATCATTTCTTCTCTTTCCCGACAACTAAATGTCGTATCTATCATTTCTTCTCTTTCCCGACAACTAAATGTCGTATCTATCATTTCTTCTCTTTCCGACAACTAAATGTCGTATCTATCATTTCTTCTCTTTCCCGACAACTAAATTTCGTATCTATTACTTCTTCTCTTTCCCTACAACTAAATGTCGTATCTAACACTTCTTTTCTTTCTCGACAATTAAATATCGTATCTAACACTTATACATACCCTCGCGGTATGTAAAGTTAATGCTACTTCTTCTCAACAATGAAAGTCGACCTCCTTTCTTTTCCGACAATCATCCAACCATTCTTTTTCTTATAACAATTTATAATATACTTCATACACATAAAATTCTTCTAATCATCAAGAATAAATTATAACATATATATATATATATATATATATATATATATATATATATATATATATATATATATATATCTCAAAAATATTATTCAAACAACAATAATAAACATTTACCACATCTATACACAAGTCTACACATAACTAATGAGTTCACATCATGTGTTCATCTCATTAACTACATAACCCATTTAACTACATATCTTGTCATTCACATTAATTAAACATTCTCAACAATAAAGGTCTCCCGACCCAATTCTATAAACGATCTACTAGCTCGGGTCATCAACCCATTTATATTCTATCTCTTTCTATAAACAATCTATTAACTCGGGTCATCAACCCATTTATATTCTATCTCTTTCTATAAACAATCTATTAACTCGGGTCATCAACCCTTTTATATTCTATCTCTTTCTATAAACAATCTATTAACTCGGGTCATCAACCCATTTATATTCTATCTCTTTCTATAAACAATCTACTAACTCGGGTCATCAACCCATTTATATTCTATCTCTTTCTATAAACAATCTATTAACTCGGGTCATCAACCCATTTATTTTCTATCTCTTTCTATAAACAATCTATTAACTCCGGTCATCAACCCATTTATATTCTATCTCTTCATTCGACAATCAAATTGTCGTATCTATCACTTATACATACCCTCGCGGTATGTAAAGTTGATGCTACTTCTTCTCGACTATTGAAAGTCAACTTCTTTTCATTATAACAATTTATAACATACATTAATCGTAATATAAATAACCATAACATAAACAACCATAAGATAAATAATCGCCATAACTTAATTAATAACCATAAACGTAAATAAGAACCATAATAAGGCCTCTACGGTTTAATTCTCGTTATATGCTCAACAATATATACTTTATCATTGATTACAAAATATTCCAAGACTAATTAAAGTCTCATCTTTCTCTTCTTCCAACTATATAGGGTTGGTTCTTAATTCTTTCCGACTATTAAAGTCTTATACATACCCTCGCAGTATGTGGAATTCATTCTACTTCTTCTCGACATATAAATGTCTTCTCTATTCTTCTCTAACATAATAATATGTTAGGATATCATTCCCATACTTAAACTACCTTAAAACTCACTAAAAACTAGTCTAGGCACTAACTGCTCCGCAACTAAACATTTTGGAAAATCATCCTTAGCTACTGAGTGCTAGTTGCGGCGCAACACAAACCAGTTGCGGCGCAACTAGGCCAGTAGCAGGGGTGATTTCCGTTTTTGATCGTTTCCCCACTTCTAGTCCTTATATCCGCTAACAACTTTAACTATAACTTGGGATAACATACTTATCAATATTCAACACATTAATACACAATTTTAAACACATAACCATATGAAAATGAGTCTCGTATACTCACCTCGAAGTCTGATTAAGCTACAACATATAAAGCTCTTTCCTTTTATTCTTCTTCTCCAAATCTGTGTTTTTACAACCAAACACAAATATTTCTTTCAATATATCTTACATACATATAAACATATGTATTAACCTCATTACAACTCTTTCTAACTATTTCTAACTCTTTCTAACACTTTCTAACACTTTTGGCAAATTCTACCCAACTTGCCACTCCTTGGGTCTTTTGACCCATTTAACTCTCTAATGCACAAATAAGCATTTTAACTCTTTAAACACCTTACATCAAACATAAATAACACATTGAAAGTAATGTTTTCTTCCCTTTAACCATTTCTTACCCATTTGCCACCTCTTAACGGGTCACATGACCCGTAACATACTTAACACCATTTCACCCAAATACATATTCAAGTACATTTAACTTATCTTTTCTATCATAAACATGATAATAATCATTGTTAACATTAATTCTTTCATTCTAAATTATTCTCACAATAATAAACATTTCTACATGACAATTCATCTTTTCCCCCATTTAAGCTAAAACATGAAATCTTCCTAAACTTCATATAAATAATTCTTTCAATCTTCTAAGCCTTTACATATATTATTAATCATCAAATAACATAAAAAAAACCTTAGTTCTAACAATTCTTCAACTTTTATGATTATCCCCAAAATAATCAAATATCTAAATTAACCAATTTAACCATTTCTATCTTCAAATTAAACATCCAAATGATGTTATAACACATAATATAAACTCAATTTCATCAAATAACTTAAAATATATGATTATACCTTCTTTTTCTTCCATTAGAACCAAGATTAGGGTTCTTACACTCTTAATCTTCACTTTAATTGATGGAATTCCTTATTATTTAGCTTCAATTTGATAATTTCTTCTTCTTTTCTTTCTCTCTACACCGTCACTTACACACACCTCATATCCATTTCTCTAAAATTACACCCTTGGTCCCTCATCTTTATAACTTTATTTAGATTATTTACTTAACCATAATAGTTAAAAATGTAAATACTTTCTAACCAAAGTTAACTATTGCTCTTACCAATTTAATCCTTTTCCATTTCTAATTTCTATTAAAGACTAAAACATAACATATATCTATAAAATATTCTTTATTCGAAACTAGGATGTTACAAACTAGTCCTTGCAGTAGAAACACCAAAAATAAAACATTCTTAACAGCATTATTAACTTCCACCAGTATTAACTACTAGCAGTAATAACCACTAGCAGTAGGAATTATCAGTAGTAACTGCTTCAGACACATACGTATTAACTTCCATAAGTATTAACTTCTAGCAGTAATAACTACTAGCAGTAGAAAGCATCAGTAGTAACTTTTTCAAACACCTAACAACATATGTTGTGTACAACATGTTTCAAACACATATTTATCATTTTAAAATAAACCTATTCAGGATTAATCATGCCAATACTGTTGATCAAAAATGTAAATCTTCCCACATCAAATGTTTTTGTGAAAAGATTTGCAAATAGATTATCAGTATGAACCTTGACTACCTGAATGTGTTTCTTTTCATTACAATCCCTGATAAAATGAGAACGAATTTCGATGTGTTTGGTTTTGGAATGTTTTACTGGATTATTAACAATGCTTATGGTACTGTTATTATCAATAAAAATAGGAGAATGTACAAAAAATACCATAATCCATCAATTGATTATGAATCCAGAGCACCTGAGCACAGCAGCTTGAAGCAGCAACATATTATGTATCTATTGAAGATGTAGAGACATTGGTCTTTTTCTTGCATTGCCATGAAATCAATCTAGACCAAAGAACTGACATCCTCCTAATGTTGACTTTCTATCCAGATTTTCTCCTCCATAGTCACTATCACTATATGAGGTAAGTTCAAATGGAGAGTCTCTTGGATACCACAATACCAAGTATGGGTTACCCTTCAAGTATCTGAAAATTCTTTTTACTGCTGTCAGATGTGAAACCTTAGGACTAGTCTGATATCTTGCACACACACATACACTGAACATTATGTATGGTCTTGAAGCAGTTAAATACATCAAAGATCCTATCATTGATCTGTACAAATGTTCATCCACATCCTCCCCCTCAGAATCAACTTCTAAATGTTTGTGGGTTTCTATTGGTGTACTTGTCAAACAAAATGGACAATAATATTTCTAACATAGATAATCAGTTTCGCAGGGTCGAGAAGGACATGAATGTCATGGCTAAAGGTTGTGACAATTGTGGAGGACTTCATTATTCAGAGGATTATGATAAAAATAAGTACCCAAGGACCTTCCAGATAGGAGATTTTCAAACCGTACATCACGTAATGTTAATCTTATATATAATACTAATAATTCTTGTATTTTCATCACAAGTTTCAAGGGAACAACTACAGTTACAACCAGGATCATCAACAACAGTTTGTTCCATTGGAATCACAACCAGAGACAGGGAACCTAACTTAATGGATATGATGAAGATTTTCATTCACATTCAGTCAACAAAGAATGAAGCTTTTACCAATCAGTGTGAGGTATTTACTAAGAAGCTCTCAGGGATAAACGATAAAATCGATCAAGGACAAAGGAATTTAACAAGCTTTGATTAACTATTTGAAGAAAAAGTTTGATAGGATTAGTGACGAGAGACATAATCAATCACTTGCACGGATTTCGAGCAACCAAGGGAAAAAATACCAACAACCTACTATTATAATGGAGCAAGTGAATGCCACATCCTCTTGGTTTGATGAGGAGGATTATTAGAGTGACTATGAAGAACAAGTGAAAACAACTCTAGTTGTTGAACCAAAACCGATTGTGACATACCCACTGGATAGATATGAATCAAAAGCACCATTTCTGAAACGCATTCAAAAGTTGGAGATGGAAGAGCAAAAAGAACAAGATATGGATTTGTCTAAAACGAAAATTGACATTGTGAAAAAGGTTAAACATGAGGTCGGTGGAAAGAAAGATATGGTCAAGGAATTTTGTGTTCAACCCGAGAAAGTTAAGGAAGTAAATAGAAACTTGGATAGAGAGATAGATGAGTTGGAGGGTGTGACAAATAATACGGGTACAATATTGCTTGAAGAAGACAAAGTTTTGGATTTAGAGTTACATGAATTTCTTGGAGTGGATATAGGAGCTTCAGTTGAGATAACTAGTATCGACTATTGAGATATCACTCAAGAGGAGTTGGAGAAGATTTTATCGTTAAGCACCGACCCACCTTTTACTCAAGACGAAAATCAGAAATGAGGGACGAAGCGTTCGACACCCGAAGAAGAGTTAGAGGAATCGAAGGAATCGAAATTATACCTTGCAGGAAACATAAAGTCATGGAGGATTCAACTTCACGGTTGGAAAGTATGTCTGATATTCCATTTTCTTTATTTTCTATTCTAACATGCTTGGAAAGAGAAGTTTTTGCAGGTTAAGGATGACATTAATGCAGGGTCTTTGAATATCAATGATGACACACATGAAAGAGAGACTTGGCGTTATTTCAAGGCTGATGTATGTAAGAAGGAATATAAATACTTGAGGCAACGTGAGCATGGTTTGGTTAGTCGAGAAACACGCGAGTGGCATGATGCGTGGGTCAAGAATCATGATGCACTCAATGTCTCAAATGAGGCATATCTTTTTGATGATCAAGTTTGTACAAGCATTGGAGGAGGATTTTCACATTAGTATATCGGTTGAGTGTGAGGAGAGTCTAGCTAAAGACTCAGTTTCAAAATTTAGCCCTTGCGGGAGACAACCGAGGTTAGTGTTGCATTTTAATTAATCAGTAGATGTTATACGTTTTCGTTAAAAAAAAAAAAATAAACTTGAAAAATTTGGTAACTCGGCGTTGACGCCCGTCACGGGTAGTTAACGCCTGTTAAGATTGGGATAAAATAATTTTGGTGAAGCCATTGGAACGGGCGTCGAGGAGGCTTAACGCCCGCCAAAGCCTGTTAACGGTTGTTGGTCGGATCTGTCCACATTCAGGTTAGTTTTTCGTTCACTCATGTACTTGTACTTGTTTGAATTATGTATTTTTACTATCTTTAGTTCATTTCCGTACAATTGGGACAATGTACAACTCTAGTATGGGGGGATTGTGGAAAAAGGACATAATTTGTATCCCCTTAGTTATCCGTCATGTTTAGTGTAGTTTCATGTTTTATAAAACAAAAATACCCAAAAATTCTTAAAACATTCTTAAAAATAAAAAATAGAAGGTGTTTGGAAAAGAATGAGTTAGAATGTTAGTGATAATAATGTAGGTTCAAATTATAGTGTATTGTGGTTTTTCATTTTTTCAGAGAACTCTAGTTGTATATTATTTAGATTTGATATTTTGAAGCTTTAGATAACGGAATATTCTTTGAAAACTTAGTTCATATATAAGCACCATAGGTGTAGGTCTGAGTCTTAGCAATAAAGGTTGATATGTATTTCTTGTTACGGGTCATATATTACGCTATTAGATGGGAGATGCTTTTATTTGAATTTCAAAAAGTTAAATTGGTGTGCTAATAAGGGCTTGAATTCACATAAGTGGCCTTTGAAACTTGAGTCAGTATACACTCGGGATTCCTTTGTTCACCTATCCACCTAGAGTCATCAGGTATGGGATTGGTTGGTGGAAAGCTTTCTATAGGGTTCCACACAAAATTCAAATATCTTGTAAACACTTCAAAGAAGTTAAGTCATAGACTTGCACAAATAAACCAATGTTGTTTTTTAAATTGATTTAAATAAATTCGGTAAAATCTATCCCTCCGCTAGTTTCATATGCTTCCCTAGTCTAGGTTGTGTGACACCCGTTAAATTTGAGGTTTGACTTTGAATTCCGAACACCTTGACCATCTTTTATTGGTTGTTATTTGCGACTTTGTTGAACTTTATAAGCTTACGTGTCATTTGTTGAATATTTGACCCGACTCTTATTTTTTCGTTTGTGCTTACGTGTTAAATTTTGCCAACTTGTGAACCTTACTATTTATAGCAACTTTGTAGTAAGACAAGTTTACAATATTACTTTAAGAACTTTTGTTACACTTCTTATGTATATAGAACTCGCGACTTGACAACCGGAACTCACATGCCATCGTATCGTTAATGCATTTGAATTTCTCATTGAATATATGTTTAATCATATTCTAATTTTGCGTCTCATAAACTTTCCGTCACACTCTCCTCAAACGTCTCACCTAGAGTAATAAACTCCGTTGAAATCAATTTGGAATACATGTCTTCTAAACATCATAGACTTGGGCATTTATGCTTAAGTAACTTGCAAAGAAATTCCCGACTCCCACCCATGACCACCGCTTTCGGTCATGGGCTAAGGGGCTAACTATTTTGTTTAACCCAAGTAGGTGGTCCATGTCCAAGAGCTTAGCCCAAACCCCTTGCAGCCCACCCACCGAGGAATTGAAAGACTACCTCACTCCTTCCCATTTCTCACTTCATTTTCACATTTCCTTACACACACATACATACATATACACACACGCACACATACACACACACACACACACACACACACACACACACACACACACACACACACACACACACACGTTCTCCCTAAGTGTAAGGAAATATACCTACCTCTTCCTTCCTTCCTTTTTCCGACTGACCACCGTACACCACCACCCCAACCGTCGGAAACCACCACCACCACCACCGTCGTGAACCACCCTACCCTCCCCCAAAACCCACGGTCCAAACACAAACACACACAAACCCATTCGAAATCACCTAAACACTTCTAAATCACCATTAGAAATACCTTGAGAAGTACTTATGTATATTTCATGGTATTGTTTTGGTCATTCTAGAAAGATTTGTTAAGGTAAAAACTCACCATCTTTAAACTATGGAGAATCTAATAATCTTGGACTATTCTAACATATGGACTACTAACATTCTTTTCTATCTATTCTATTTTATCTTCGATTACTAACTTGTTATTTATTTACCAGTATTCTTCATATTTTATTATACTCATATCTTTACATTCATGCAATTTATATTTCATTACATCTCACAAAAAGTATAGATTACCTACTTTGTGAAGATTGTTTTTTTCTAAGTTTCGATTTTGATATACTTACTTGATGTTAACACATATTATTGGTGTTTAACAAATAGTAACCCGGAAAGTTTACTAGACCTTCGGATATATAGATCCCATGAAGGTGTTAGTATTTTTCCAAGAAACCGTCACCAAACCCTAATCTTGGGAACTCACGGGTATAGGGATAGATTGGAAAGACTTTAATTTTCATTAAAGAAGAATCACAAAGAAACACAAAGAAATATTTTTGCATGTAAAGTTGAAGTTTTAATTTTCAAGAAAATGGTACATGCATATACATACACGAGATATATGTATATGTATGTATACAACAAACCTAAAAACCTAATTAATACACATGCATGGACCATCCATACATTGTGTGTACACAATTTATGAGAAATATCAACTCAAAAACGTATTTAACAAAGATTTAAAATGGACAAATTCTGTCCTAGAAAATAAGCTGGTTTTCAAATGGCCATATCTCCGAAACGGCTAAACCAAATCCTTAGTTTCTTTTTCTAAACAGTAGCTTGTGGATTATAGTTTCCAAAACGTCCAGCCACTCATGCAAATTCTACTCTTTATTCACTGAAATGAAGTTTAAACCACAAAGCTATGTAAACTATTTTTTCCGCTCAATATTTTGTGAAACTTTCATGGGTCATAACTTACTCCATGTTTCTCCAATAATTATGAGACCATTGTGAAAAATTAAATATTTTTGTTTTCTTTCATTTTATAACTATATAATAATTTAAATCCAAGTGGTTCTTTCTCAGCAAGACGATGAAGACATTGGGGTCCAACAGATTCTTAAACTGTTGAGACCAAAAGTGAGAGGCTATTTGATTGAGTTAAACCTTCTTAAAAATGCCCCCAAAATTTTATTGTGTTCTTAACATAAAATGTTTTGATAACCCATAAGGTCTTGACCTAATTCTTTTTGGAACACGTTTTTTCCCTTTTTCCTGAGTACAAATTGTGGACAACAACTTTTATGTTCTGTTTTGAATTATAAACTAAGTTTTCAAACATAATTTATTCATCTTTATGAAACTTGTATTATTACTATACCAAAGAATCACTACGTTCTTTATTCCCTTAGGTCCTTTCTTGTATACCCGATTCTTCCATATCTCCCTTGCATTAACCGACATTTCCCTAACGAGGTGAGTACATGGATCCCATTCTTAACTTTAAACTTTTAGGATGAGAACATAAAAACTAGTTTTTCCTAGAATACAAGATAGTCAAAATACTTTTTATGAATTACATAAGTTATCCAACGAACTAGTCGCAACATAACTTTGCCCACACATGAAATGTTAATTAGTGTACTTTTCGCGAGTCTAATGGATAGTACTATCGGACTTGACTACTCTCGTTCAGATAGGGTAGCTCCTATTGGGTAAACGAACGCATTGCAGGTTTTGAGGTTGTTTACAAGGGACTTGACTAGTGTACTTGTACGGGCATGACGGGATATTTTTTATTACACGGTTAAGGATTTCATGGCTTATGTATTTATAAAATGCTTTTATGTTATGTACGTTTACTCTTACATTATAAATTTCTTGCATTCTACTTGTGTCTATTTATCCAAACCCATGTTATTCGCCGACGTATTTGTTGACGTATTCTTTTTATGTGTTCTTAGGTAATAATGGAGCGTGATTGTGTGACGAAGCTACTTGTTTCCATGAAGATTGTGTTGCATTTGCATGTTTTATTATGGATTATCGTCGTTTAATTATTTAGATTTTTAAACCAGTTTTTGCCATGTCAAGGGCGTTTGTACTTTATTTTCTTATTTACGCTCCCGCATATGTTGTAAACTTATTAAACTCTTTTTACCGTTCTACAACCCACGAAGATACCCCAACTTTGCGGGCCTATCTTAGTTATTTTAATAAAAAAAACATTTAGAAATCGCGATTTGGGCAATGACGATATCCATGAAAGTCCACCAAGGTCATTTGACCGGGGTGTGACAGGTTGGTAACCATTCCATACCACTAGTAACTTGAAAATGATTAAATATATCTTGAGCTAGGAGGGTTTTCGTTAAATAGGAAGTGAATCTAGAGTGTTTGTACTTAATTTCAAAATAGAAGATTTTTGTAATAATTGAAAAATAGAAAAGTCAAATTTTACAAACACACAAATATATGTTTGAATCAGTTATTACCGCTATTGTTTCGAATTGTTTAATCATTATAGTTAAAATGTGATTTCCGAGTTGTGAAGTAAAATGAATTTGCCTGAGGACAAGCAAAAGTTTAGTATGGGGGGATTTGATCGCATATTTTAAATATGTTTTTATATGCTATATTGATTCGTCTTATTACTAACTCATGACGGAGGGGGGAAATTTTAGCACTTACGGTTTATAAAGTGATTTCAGGTCTTAGCTAAAGTTCTTGAGCGGAAATGGCAAAAAGCGAGCAAAAAGGAGTAAGAAACGAAGCAAACTATGAAGAGTCAAAGATGAAGATCAAGCATTAGAAGTGTTTTACAAACATTCATTGTTTTGGCCATAATTTCTTCATACGGACTCCGATTTGGATGATTGAAATCGGAGAACGAACTAGAAATAGAGGCGCTCGTTGGTAGAATCCCGGGTAACGGCCGTTATGTGACGTCCCGTCTATTTGAGGTACTTGAGTTACCGTCATTATTTATATTTTATTCGCAATTGATTTCGGCCCTAGTATTTCGCTTTGTTTTGCTCACAATTTACTGTTATTGAGTATCGAGTTTTCTGTATTTGCTGGTCCCTCGAGACGTAATAATATTATTTTATATAAGTGCAAATTAGTTAGTATTCTCATAAATATAAGTTAGAAGGTTTATGCCAAATTTGTCGGTTATCGGATCCTTTATCCTCGAGATATCGTGCTTTTGCTCTTGATTGCTCCTTTACCGAAATCGTGCGAATCTCGAAATCGAAAGTGAAAATATAATATTAAATGAACCTAATATAAAGTAAATCAAAGTATGAACTTTTCTAAGTTCAACGCAAAAAGAATCGGGAGTTTTCGACGAACAAAACTCCTTAACGGTCGAAAACAAGTCTGCAGAGCCAGCCGACCAGTCAGCAGCTGGCAGGGATTCAGCCGACGGCTGAGCCTCTCCAGCCGGCGGCTGGATGGGTCTGGACAGGTGTTTGATGACTCATTTTTGCATGAAAAATGATTGGGGACACTTGGCTAAGCCCCATTCGACCCCTAAACTGCCAGAATTGCCTGTTCCAATGTCATATTATCACTTCTTTTCCATTTTTCTTTCATTTTTCTATCACAACAAACACACACACATTGGTGTTTCTTTGAAATCCTCTCTCAAACTCTCCAAACATTCTTCATTTTTGGCTGGGAAATCCACATATAACCATCAAAATCATCACAATAATCTGTTTCTAACATCAAAGGGAGCTAAGGGTGGTGATTCCTTCGGTTGGTTGCTTTGGTGTTCATCATTTTCGGGTCAAATCTCCATCAAAATCTCCTTCAAACGAGCTAAATCATCACACACTCAATTTCTTGTGGTATAATAACTTTTTCCCCACTGATTTTTATTTACATTTTAACATTTTATTACATGCATGTATCATCTAACATCAAATAAAGGTTTTTATAAAAGTTTCTATGGAGATTTATCTAAAAACATAAATTTTATAAACTTTTACCTTAGATATTGATATAAAAATATGTTTTTTGAAGAAAAAAATGGATATTATTAAGGGTTTTTAAGTTGCATGTCGAAATCTACCAAAAATACTCTTGAAAACGCTTAAAAACGCAAAAATAACGAAAATCCGAAGCTGACTGTGGGCTTCCAGCAGGCGGCTGGATAGTCCCAGCCGGCGGCTGGATCAATCTGTCAAATTCTTCGTTTTGCTAATTATCGGTTGTTGTCTTGTGTTTTGGAGGCGGATATTCTCATCACTACACCACTGAAGTCATTGTTCCAGATCCTTGTCAATCAAGCGGGTGTTAGCGGTATAAATTACTAACCTTGTGAATCCTTCGATTTCATTATATTCATTATTCGGATTTAGCCTTGAAATCGGTTAGGGTAAATTATTAGACCAACACTCGTTGTATTTTATCGGATTGGACTGAGATTGGACAAATAATGTTAAGATATAAGTAACTAAAGTATTGTAATAAACTTAATATGGTATTATGTATTATGAATATTGGTTTAAAATAAAATTGTTGATAAGCGGGAAAGTGATTGAAATTTGGACGAATATTTTATGACGCGGAAGCGCTGCCGAAATTTCACCTCACAACTTTTTACGACATTAAAACACTTATATAAATAAATTGTATACAAAAGTAACATATTTTACAATAACATTGTCTTTGGACTCAAAGACACCAACGCCATCACAAATGTCATAATATTACCTAAAACGGAGATTTTCAACTTTTTTCCGACATATTAATCTTCGCCACATATTTGATCATCGTTTTAATTCATCGGAATATGTGTTACGACAAACTTTATAAATGGTTTTGAAAGGTATTTTACTCTAAATATTTTGGTATGAAAAGACTTCAAATTATTTAAAGTGTCAAATTGGACTTTTAAATTGATTTTGACTTTAATCAGTCAACATAATTGACATTTGACTCTTATAAGTCAACATGATTGACATTTGACTTTCATAAGACAACATAATTGACCTTTGACTTCTATAAGTCAACATCTTAATTTTGGTCGACATAATGAACATTTGTATTAACATTCTTTCGACTCGGATTTATCATTCGTTTTCAACGGTCGCTGTTGACGTGAAAGATCGATATCTTGCCGATCGGCCCTTTTCTGGCGTGGAACATCGTCTTCTTAATTCGTCATCCTTATTCGACTTATTAATCGTTGGAATATTATATTAATTTAATCTCAACCGACAAGGCTAAACCGAACTATACTTATAGAGATACTGAGACTATATTATTTACTGTTTTAGGGCACTTAGACGGTGGGATTGTGATCCTGTGATTGTACTTACCCGAGATTTGCTGAAGTGGTTTTGTGAGTTATTCGTAGCCCTTGTCTTAAATACTTTTGGGCTGTAAAGCGTATTTTAAACTGTCTGAGTATTTTAAACTGTCTGCATGTATGGTGAATGTTATTAATTATCTTGTTTACCCAGTGAATATGGTATGCCTTAGTTTTAAGTGTCTAAGCCATGGTGGCTCCCCTCTAATACACTCGTTAAGATTTTGCTCGTGGTTCATATGTATAGATCTATATTGGGTTATGTACCTAACCCACATTCCTCGGTAGACTGTTGCTACGAGCGGATGTTATGACCTTAATTTTAAACTGTATGATTAAACTGTTTGCCTTTGGTTTGACACACCTTAGGATAGGGGATTAAACTGATTGGTTCAGGATCGAGATGTATGACTACTTAGGCATAGTACCTTTCACCAATTGGATGTATAACAAGATATATTTTTGAACTGGTGTTGTTTATTGAAATTTACCGATGGGTCACTTCTTACTTAAAATTGCGAATAATTTACCAACATGTTGTTGATGTCGTTTTAACGCTTTGCAGGAAATTGAGGATTTCCGTTGATCATGCCATAGTTTATTTTCGGATCGCTTGCTTTTGGGAAATTTGAATTTAAACTGTTTATTGTAATTTCCATGAAGATCCGTTTGTTTATTTCTTTTGGAAATGTACTTGTACTTGGCGTCTCATCGCCTTTGACTTTATGATGTATTTTGTAACATTTGGCATGATCTTTTTAATCTGATGTTTTGTTTATCGGTTATATTGTTGTAATCTTGACTCTTGTTATAACTGGAACGCTCCGTGTTTCCGCTTTTAGCGGGGTGTGACAGAAGTTGGTATCAGAGCCAAAGGTTATAGCGAACCGAGTGATTTTAATTGAGTAAATCACTTGGACTATGACCATAGGCTTTTTGAATCGATTTTTTTTTCTCTGATTGCAATGTGTGCACTACTTTTGTAAAGGTCCGATGGAACTCTAAGTTTGGAGCTGAGTTTACTTGGGAACGGGAGGATGAAATGCAGCGGAAATTTCCCCATCTTTTTTCTTCTAGCGATGCTCATTAGTAATTTCGGGGACAAAATTCTTTTAACTGGGGGAGGCTGTGACGTCCCGTCAATTTGAGGTACTTGAGTTACCGTCATTATTTATATTTTATTCGCAATTGATTTCGACCCTTGTATTTCGCTTTGTTTTCTTCACAATTTACCGTTATTGAGTATCGGGTTTCCTGTATTTGCTGGTCCCTCGAGACGTAATAATATTATTTTATCTAAGTGCCAATTAGTTAGTATCCTCATAAGTATAAGTTAGAAGGTTTATGCCAAATTTGTCGGTTATCGGATCCTTTATCCTCGAGATATCGTGCTTTTGCTCTGGTGTACTCCTTTACCGAAATCGTGCGAATCTCGAAATCGAAAGTGAAAATATAATATTAAATGAACCTAATATAAAGTAAATCAAAGTATGAACAATTCTAAGTTCAACGCAAAAAGAATCGGGAGTTTTCGACCGGGAGTTTTCGACTTTTGACGAACAAAACTCCTTAACGGTCGAAAACAAGTCTGCAGAGCCAGTCGACCAGCCAGCAGCTGGCAGGGATTCAGCCGACGGCTGAGCCTCTCCAGCCGGCAGCTGGATGGGTCTGGACAGGTGTTTGATGACTCATGTTTGCATGAAAAATGATTGGGGACACTTGGCTAAGCCCCATTCGACCCCTAAACTGCCAGAATTGCCTGTTCCAATGTCATATTATCACTTCTTTTCAATTTTTCTTTCATTTTTCTATCACAACAAACACACACACATTGGTGTTTCTTTGAAATCCTCTCTCAAACTCTCCAAAATTTCTTCATTTTTGGCTAGGAAATCCACATATAACCATCAAAATCATCACAATAATCTGTTTCTAACATCAAAGGGAGCTAAGGGTGGTGATTCCTTCGGTTGGTTGCTTTGGTGTTCATCATTTTCGGGTCAAATCTCCATCAAAATCTCCTTCCAACGAGCTAAATCATCACACACTCAATTTCTTGTGGTATAATAACTTTTTCCCCACTGATTTTTATTTACATTTTAACATTTTATTACATGCATATATCATCTAACATCAAATAAAGGTTTTTATAAAAGTTTCTATGGAGATTTATCTAAAAACATAAATTTTATAAACTTTTACCTTAGATCTTGATATAAAAAATATGTTTTTTGAAGAAATAAATGGATATTATTAAGGGTTTTTAAGTTGCATGTCGAAATCTACCAAAAATACTCTTGAAAACGCTTAAAAACGCAAAAATAACGAAAATCCGAAGCTGACTGTGGGCTTCCAGCCGGCGGCTGGATAGTCCCAGACGGCGGCTGGATCAATCTGTCAAATTCTTCGTTTTGATAATTATCGGTGGTTGTTTTGTGTTTTGGAGGCGGATATTCTCATCACTACACCACTGAAGTCATTGTTCCAGATCCTTGTCAATCAGGCGGGTGTTAGCGGTGTAAATTACTAACCTTGTGAATCCTTCGATTTCATTATATTCATTATTCGGTTTTAGCCTTGAAATCGGTTAGGGTAAATTATTAGACCAACACTCGTTGTATTTTATCGGATTGGACTGAGATTGGACAAATAATGTTAAGATATAAGTAACTAAAGTATTGTAATAAACTTAATATGGTATTATGTATTATGAATAATGGTTTAAAATAAAATTGTTGATAAGCGGGAAAGTGATTGAAATTTGGACGAATATTTTATGACGCGGAAGCGCTGCCGAAATATCACCTCACAACTTTTTACGACATTAAAACACTTATATAAATAAATTGTATACAAAAGTAACATATTTTACAATAACATTGTCTTTGGACTCAAAGACACCAACGCAATCACAAATGTCATAATATTACCTAAAACGGATATTTTCAACCTTTTTGCGACATATTAATCTTCGCCACATATTTGATCATCGTTTTAATTCATCGGAATATGTGTTACGACAAACTTTATAAATGGTTTTGAAAGGTATTTTACTCTAAATATTTTGGTATGAAAAGACTTCAAATTATTTAAAGTGTCAAATTGGACTTTTAAATTGATTTTGACTTTAATAAGTCAACATAATTGACATTTGACTCTTATAAGTCAACATGATTGACATTTGACTTTCATAAGACAACATAATTGACCTTTGACTTCTATAAGTCAACATCTTAATTTTGGTCGACATAATGAACATTTGTATTAACATTCTTTCGACTCGGAGTTATCATTCGTTTCCAACGGTCGCTGTTGACGTGAAAGATCGATATCTTGCCGATCGGCCTTTTTCTGGCGCGGAACATCGTCTTCTTAATTTGTCATCCTTATTCGACTTATTAATCGTTGGAATATTATATTAATTTAATCTCAACCGACAAGGCTAAACCGAACTATACTTATAGAGATACTGAGACTATATTATTTACTGTTTTAGGGCACTTAGACGGTGGGATTGTGATCCTGTGATTGTACTTACCCGAGATTTGCTGAAGTGGTTTTGTGAGTTATTCGTAGCCCTTGTCTTAAATACTTTTGGGCTGTAAAGCGTATTTTAAACTGTCTGAGTATTTTAAACTGTCTGCATGTATGCGGAATGTTATTAATTATCTTGTTTACCCAGTGAATATGGTCTGCCTTAGTTTTAAGTGTCTAAGCCATGGTGGCTCCCCTCTAATACACTCGTTAAGCTTTTGCCCGTGGTTCATATGTATAGATCTATATTGGGTTATGTACCTAACCCACATTCCTCGGTAGACTGTTGCTACGAGCGGATGTTATGACCTTAATTTTAAACTGTATGATTAAACTATTTGCCTTTGGTTTGACACACCTTAGGATAGGGGATTAAACTGATATGTTCAGGATCGAGATGTATGACTACTTAGGCATAGTACCTTTCACCAATTGGATGTATAACAAGATATATTTTTGAACTGGTGTTGTTTATTGAAATTTACCGATGGGTCACTTCTTACTTAAAATTGTGAATAATTCACCAACATGTTGTTGATGTCGTTTTAACGCTTTGCAGGAAATTGAGGATTTCCGTTGATCATGCCATAGTTTATTTTCGGATCGCTTGCTTTTGGGAAATTTGAATTTAAACTGTTTATTGTAATTTCCATGACGATCCGTTTGTTTATTTCTTTTGGAATTGTACTCGTACTTGGCGTCTCATCGCCTTTGACTTTATGATGTATTTTGTAACATTTGGCATGATCTTTTTAATCTGATGTTTTGTTTATTTGTTATATTGTTGTAATCTTAACTCTTGATCTTATAACTGGAACATTCTGTGTTTCCGCTATTAGGGGGGTGTGACACGTTAGGCCCTATAACGGCTGTCACACAGAGTTTTATGCAGTTCTTATTAGGGTCGAATTTTCTTGAGAGGGAGAGTTTTTAGACGCTAAAGTTTTTAGGGTTTTATCCTAGACGAATTTTAGGGTTCTTGGAACTGTTTTGGATTTAAGAGTTCAATTGTTGGATCATTAAATTATTTGGTATTGCTATTATTTTCATCTTTCATTTCTGCTTTTAATATTAAGATGTTTCATTTCATATGTGATTGTTATGTCTTATTGATTATGAGTACCTAAATTTCATTTCATTTGCTTAGGAGATGTGATCAGATATGTAGGTTATTAGTTGATAATGTAGATGTTGAATTGGATTATATGTTTAACGGAAAACCCTTATGTAAGTTAGTTTTAGAACATTGTTAAATCCTTTTATTTAAAACGAATAGTAATTGTGTCTAGTGACAGCACAACTTCATAAGTATTCGAGAGGAATCTGTGAAAATTATGAAATGTTTTAGGAATATGATTAATCGGTCTATAATTAATCTAAAGACATTAGTTTTTTTTAGAAGGACTATGTTAGTGATTCGGGGCCACAGTGACATCCAATTAGGCAGTATACAACCCACGAACCTTACATCAAAGTTAGTTATCTCCTAATATTAATTCACCAAAGGAAAACCCCCAGAGGGAGGCTCGAACCCAAGACCTCCCCTAGGGACGAACAACTTCCTACCAATGGGTTAAACCCCCATTGGCAATTTGAAGACATTAGTATTCGAGAGGAAATAGTGTTAAAGGAACTTGACAATTAAACATATTTGTATAGGTCTATATCTAATTTATGAGAAAATCGGACTAGGTAATTGAGAGGATATTCGAGAGGAAGACTTATAAGGTTAAATCATATAATCTACTTAAATGCTAAATGCTTAGTTGTCAAACGTATAAATTATTCACGAGAGTGGTGATTATACATTAGATAACTAAAGTTTTAATGAGAAATGAGAGTTCAAGTTAAATATGTAGTAAGTAATTCAACATCGTTAGTTATTACTTAGCAGCACTAGTATCTGTGAACTAGTCCAAGTGAATGATCTCTCAATCATCTGTTTTTAAACAAACAAATTTCTTCTCGATTCTTCTGAATCAATTGCGTGATCGTTTTTAGTAGTTTAAGCAAAGTAACAATCCTCTCACAAAACCCCCAACTTACTGTTTTACAAATTCTTTATTTGACGTTAATATACAGTCCCTGAGAACGAACGTGACTTACCTGAACTATACTGTGCATAATTAGGTACACTTCTTAAGTGTGTGTAGTCGAGTATTAAGGTAATTCTTGTTTTAAAAATTAAACTAGTTTTCACACATCACCTACATTCAATGTTGGAAAAGCGTTGGCATTGGTAGGATTTCCATTCGATCATTGTGAAATACCAAGATCGTTGGTACCACTACAAATGTTCTGAGCTATATAAAAAATACATGCTTTTGAAAATTGAATTTGTGTCCAAGAAAATGTTTAACATTTGTCGCTAGACTCGATAGTGCATGAAATGAAGTCGAGAAATTGAATTGATTTTCTCTTGTTTCAATATCAACTTTCTCTAATTGAGAATTTGATAGAAATGTGCTAATTCTCCGTGAATATTGAAACAAATTCTTGTGAAGAATTTGAGTTGCGATGAGGTATATGTGCATTTCATCACTGGGTCCATGATGTCTTTTTTAATATCAAAATTGGCTACCCGACGATTCAATCGGGGAAGAAACGGTCTCTCATTCTTTTAACCATGTGACACACTCCTCACTCATCCCCTCATAATTTTCAATTCTACCCTCATGGTTATGAAAAATCATTTTGGCATTTTTGAAAACAGTTTTTTTGTTGATTTTGCACCTTTAATCTTCAATCCTAGACCTAAAGTACTCTCACATTCAAAAGTGGTTACTTGGGAAAGTCCCTCCGACTCTGGGTAGACTGCAGGAGAACAAATAATTTTTCGAAAAATGCTCAAGGTTCATCAACATTTTGCCAAAGTTTGAAAAACAATTGCCAACCAAAAAATATTGAATTATGTTACGATATGGTGACAATTTTCCAAAGTGTTTTTGATGAATCACGAAATGTTTTAAACACTTGGAAGTTTGCAAATTTTCGAAAAGACCCTCCCCTCAACATATCCATTTTGTTATCAAAAATTTAGTATATGAAGAGTAAGTGAAAACAAATGTTACGAAAAAAAACATTTTTGATTATGGAAAGTCTATTTCGAAAATACATTTGATGTGTTCAAGAAAGAATATTCCATTTTTGAAAGATTCATTTGAAAATTTGTATTAAACATTTGGAATTTGAACATCAAAACGTTTATTTGTTTCGTTGAAGAACATTTGAAAGATTTCATTTGAAAGATTGTTTCAAACGTTTGGAACTTTGACATCAAACATTTGTTTGTTTGTTGAAGCTCATTTGAGAGATTTAGGAGGTCGTTCGAAAAATGACTTTATGAACTCTGCCTCAAAAAACATGTGATTTGAAAATATTTTTCGTTGTTGATTTCGAGTTCTGCACCAAAATTTTGAAAGATTTGCTAGAGAACATTTATCGAACAATTTCTCAAGTTGTGTAGAACTCCCTCTTGAAAATATATGTATCATGTTAGCACAATTTGAAAGTTTGAAAGTGCGACTCCCTAAATGATGGATTACGTAGTCGTTTTGGAAAACATTTGTGATTTTCATAACATCATATGAATGAAAATGTTTTGAAAAGTTTTGAGCAAATCACAAATATTTTTTCAAAAACAATCTTGAATCCCCACCCTTAAAATATGAATCAAGTTTATTTTAGGAGGTGATTCGTGACACAGTTCTTAAAAATGAAAGAAAGTAGTTCCATGAGATGTAGAAAGAACCCCCCCCCCCCCCCCCCCTTCTAATTTAGAGATATTCGTTGAGCGCTCCTTGAAGATTGAGTCCTAAACCGTGTATTTAGAAATGGTCGCGAGTCCGTTGAAAAATTTATGAAGTCGTTTTCCATACATGCTTCACCAAATGTTAAATATGTCTTGAACGCACCGACAATTAAGCATGAGTCCGCACCCGTCTTGTTACGACATTGTCTTGAATCCGTTGAGTCAGTTTTGAAGATTTTTCCAAGCAGAGTGTCGAGAACCTTCACTAAAATGTTGGATATGATGTGAAAGCTCCTATGATAAAGAATAATTCCAAAACTATCACAAATATGCACAAATAATCATGTGTTAGCGTATAAGCACATCATATTCATTAAGAACTTCATCTTTAAAATTCCAAATTTTCGTGGAATCATTTGAAATATAATTGTTTTAAAAATTATTAAATTTCGAATATCTTGAAATTCACAATGTTCGAATTTGATCATATCATTTGAAGTTCAAAATTACTTAAGAACTCAAAACTTTCGATATTTGTTCTATGATCAACATGTTTTCAAATGATGATGATTTTCCGAAAATTTTCTCAAACATAAAAACTTTATTATTCAAATTCAGTTCATGTTTAATTCTTTGAACAAAGAAACTTATGTACCAAATGGATTTATTTATAAAAAACCATAATTTAGGTGAAAATTTTAATTATGTGTATCAAAATGTTTTCATGTTTTCGAAATAAAGATTATGTAAAAATCTCGTATTCTCTCCCTCGAAAATGTGAAAATATTGAAGTAAGATTCCCCTCAAATAATATTCTCCTCCTTGAATAGAAACATCTCCTTTAATGCAAACATCGTGAAAACTCTCTCAAATGGTATTCTCGTGCTTGTTTGCCTAACACCACTTAAACTTCCCTCCCTCCCCCCTCCCCCCGACTGAGTAATCGTCATCCTAAAACATAAGAAAGAATTAGTATCCAAAATATGATTTAAAACTTGCATCATTCGAGAAAATCGTTTAGTTTGTTAACTTAAGTGCATGGGTCATATTTTTATTCCTTTGATCGTGAGAATGTTTCTTTGATTGAGACGTTGTCACGTTGTCTTCTCAAACACCTTAGACTTTTCCTTTGATCGAATGTTGATAATTGTCTTCTTGGATTGAGGTAGAATTATTTTGAATCTTGAGGTGATCGAGAGAATAGCTTGCATAAAAGACTTCTTTGTGTTTTTGAGAGTCATCGAATGTATCAAATTTGGATGAATGATTTGAAGATGTTGATGGTTAGTCGTTGTTGCTTTGTTGATCATGAAATGATTTGTTTATGTTAGCTTTCTTGTTGCTTTGTGGATCATCATGTGACTTTGTTGTTGCGTTGTGGATAATCATGTGGTTTTGTTGTTGCATTTATTCCATTGTGTTCCAATCCTTTTTATATTTCTTGAAAGCTTCCAATGAAGTACGAGTCTGAAACCAAAGTATTTCAAAGTCTTTATGGTTTTTTCATTTTGATTTTATCGAGAAAGCGTACCATGAAGTTCGAGTCCGAAACTGAATTATTTCGAAGTCGTTTTGAAAACCTACTTTTTTGTACCATCAAACTAAACTTCTTTTGTACCCATTGCATGGTTAGCGTTGTCCGAAAACCATTGATAAGTCGTGTTAATTATGTGCAAGGAATACGAATTCCATTTCTCCGATAAACACACATTTGAAGTAGATCATTTTGAAATCGACGTGTTTGTTTCTGAAATTGGTGGAGACTGTGGAATCCATTTTCGTTCATGAGTTGGAGAAGGAGTTCGTGGGACAAAATAATTTGTTGAATGTACCGTTTTTGAAACGTTTGAGGTACATTTGGAAAAAATTGTTTCTTTGAATTCATTGAAGTCTGTTGTTTAATTTTAGAAACAAAAATCGTCACATGTTGCACCGAATATTTAAAATCTGATGGTGCAAATTCAAATAACTCGGGTTTTAAATAAGTGAATGATTTCTTTTCCATTTTGGTCATTGGAGAACAAAGCGTATCTTTTTGAACATGTTTGTTTGATGAAAACGTGGATTTCAAATTCGATGTTTTCAAAGATGGTGTAAAAGTTCCATTAGTTTGTGATTTCAGAGAATACGTTTAACTCTTTTTCGGTAAAGAATTGGTATCCAGAGAAATCACTTTTGAAAATGTTTTGGAATATTCACCAACCTTCAATGGAACTTTAACATCCTTTTTCGAATTTTTTCAAAAAGTTTAGATTTCCATTTCTCCTCATGTGAAATGATTGGTGTTTTTGGTGAAACCGAACCATTCATTTTCCACATTGACTTAATCTTTTGAGTTAACACATCAATGTCTTTGTCTTTTGCAAGCAAAGCATTTTGAAGAATGGAATTTTTTTCAAAAGATTTTTCATTCAAGGAGAAAGGTATTGACGATTCTTGTTTTGAAAGATCATTACTTTAAATCACATTTTTCAAAGAATTTTTGTCATTTGGAGTTGAAGATTTGTCAAGTGATGCTTTTTCAAGAGATGCAATTTTCTCTAAAAAGTTACGTTTTTCATTTTCAAAATAGTTAGTTTGACATTCTAACAGTTTTTCAAGTTTCAAATTTTTTTTTTTCTAAAAGTAGGGTTGGAACGTATACTTTTTGAAATACAACTTGTTTTAAAACATCATCGGGATGAAGCTCCTTTCGGTGTAACTTGGAAAGTAATTATCCGAAAGAGGAATTTTCCTAGTTTTGTAGCTCTCATTTAATGATTTTTAATCAAAAGTATTTTGAGTTTTATCGGAACGTGTTCGTTTTGCATCCTGTTTTTCTTCAACTTCCTTTGATGATCTAATGAAAGTCATTGTAACATTTTCATTTCGTAAAGATTTTGTATCATAGAGGACGAGAGCATGATACTTTGGATTATCATGACCCAAACCTTCTTGTGGATTATAATTATCGAAATTCTTTTTGTTTGTTTGAAAAAATGAGTTGATTCGTTTGTCCTCCTCTCAAACACTTACTCTTTAAATCTTCATTTTTCGTTTCAAATTAAAAAACTTGTGCTTTAAAGACTCAATTTCATTTTTAAAGTCTTCATTATGTTTTCTTAAAAGTATTACATTATCCAAAGCACGAGTTCTCTCAATTATTTCATTATCTAATTATTTGATTGAAATCATTCTTTGAAGCCTTTCATCCATTCTTTCCTTTTTAAGTGTAATGATTAAATCTAACTTTTCATTTAGGTCATATGTAAGACTTTGAATTTTAATCACACTTTGGTCATATTCCCCTACTATTTGATCAAAAGATCTTCAAATACAGAAATGGGGATGTTTGGGTGGATTCAACCTTGGATCTCTTGTCGAAACATTGCAAACCTACCAAGTTCTTCATGCACCTAAGGTGATCAAGGTTGAATGTGATGTAGTACGATGTTCTTGTTGTGAGCAGTATGAACAAGATGAGTGTGTGTCCGTATTGTGTATGAGATGATAATATTGGGTGGATATTTATACCCCACGCCCCTAGTAACCTTAATATCTGACTATTAATGATCATTATGTCATGATTAATGACTGACATAATGATTCAACGTTCACATCATTATACCATGTATAACGTCTTGTATTTAAATATATGCGGATCCTTAGGAATTTAAGATGGTCATTATATCCGGAAAACTATTTGCTATCATGTCATGCAAATATCCATACAGACTGTCGCTTCGTGTCTGGCCATCTACATTCACCCACATGGGACACATAATGCCAGTCGGGCCATATTTCTAGCTGGTACACATAATGCCAGCCATGCCATATCCGGTAGACGGGCCACATTTGCTAGTACCAGCCGGACATGTTTGCCAGCCGGCGGCTGTATATACCCAGCCGACGGTTGGCTTTTGCTAGTCGGGCACACTTGTCAGCCGGGTCACATTTTCCAGCCAGGTACACCTGGCAGTCAGGCCATATTTCTAGCCAGGCACATTTGTCCACCCGACGGTTGACACAACCTAGCCGGCGGATGGACTTTGCCATCCTGGCTCTTTGTTCGACTATCGTCTTGATTTGGGTATGTGGGCTTCGTGGACTAAGCCTTTTTACAAACTTTCCATGTGTTTTTAGAGTTTAGGATCTATAAATATACGCTTAAATCCTAGTAACACTATCATGCCCCCCAATTAGGGTTTAAAATTTATTCGTTTTGAAGCCTAATTTCCTGCTTCCTTCTTCTTCTCCGATAAGTCAATCGATTCCCCCCCCCCCCCTTTTTAATCGGCATCCTATGACCAAACACAATCGGCGGTCGGATGGTGGCAGTCGACGGTTAGCTGTTGGCATCCAGTGGTTGGTGGCTATCAGCCGGCAGCTGGTATGACCTAGACGGCTGAAATTTGTTGCCAACAGTTACTCCTTGTTCGTTTAATTTAGAAACTTGTTGTGGTTGTGCAGGGTATTTACCGTCCTCATGCATCTTGGCACTTTTTCTAATTTCTTTAGATTATCTGCATTTGGGTCAGTCTATTTTCCTTATTATCTTCTTTGTTTACTTTAGCTTTTAAAAAATGAAGGATTCTTCTAGACTAGAAATTTGTAGAAGTGAGAAGAAAAAATTACCACCCATTAGTGTGAAAGATTGCGCTAGACGTTTTAGTGAGAAACCAATTGATGGTGTATTAAAGATGAATCCTTGTCTTTGAAAGTATAATGCTATTTGTCCTCTTGCACATGAACGTGCTCATGATTCTCCCATAGGGAAAGTATTTGTGTATACGGCTAATCTGATTTATTCAAATGTTATGCTCCCACCCAACTCATTTTTTGTAAACATTCTTTCGCATTATAAGATTAGGAATGCCCAAATGCATCCTGTAGGAGTTATTTTTTTTTATGTTTGAGATGCTGCTAGGAAGTATGGGAATTAGCTGTAGTGTAGAACTATTTAGGAAATTTCATAAGATTATTAAATCTAGAGATTGGTTTGTAATTAAGCAAAGGAAAGATGAAGATCCGGAGTGGAGGTTGATTGATAAGCCACCTTCTAGCATTAAAAATTGGCCAGAAGATTATGTATTTGTGCACAAGGGCCTATTTAACCGCTCGGCTACATCGTTATTTGCTTGGAATGTGGAGTTTGACAAAACAACTAAATGATGAGCCAAAACTTAAACCTGCTGCTCTTGGCTTGTATGTACAGATATGTGGTTTGTCCATTAACTTTAGGGCTTTTAAGGAACCCCTCTTCGTGTAAGGTGGTGTTAGCCAAGATTGGGAGGTTTGGATGTCGCCTATGTTGTTTCATAAAGGGACTAGACGAAGTGGGTGTCTTGGCCTTCTTTCTTCTTTTTTGTTCGAAATTGCATGGCTTTAAAAAAAACAAATGTTCTAACATTTTTCTTTTTGTTATAGTCATGAGTTTATTGGATTTTATGGTGGAAGACCCTGACTATGATGTAGAAAGCTTCACTTTGAGTGATGCTCGCCAAATTTATGAGAGTTTCGGCATCTACATACCACATAATATATTGAGATCGAATAGTGGTGCTGAGATGGTAGGGTTATCTATGAGATCAAGAGAGGATGATGTTTTAGCTGACCAACCTAACATCCACGATTCGTATTTTTTGCATTCAAGATGGTGATACGTGTACCTATTGCTTGCCTAACACATTATTTCTCATTTCTAGTTAATGAAGATGGTGGAACTTTTTCTAGGGTATCTATCGATATGGAGCAGGGTAAGGATAGTTTTGTTTACATATTTATGTACCCTTTATTATAATGCTAATAGGAATTTTTGATATAATAGGTGACTTTGACCTGTTGGGGTCAGAGGGCATTTCGGATCCACGCTTAGATGGTAAAGACATGATGTGTGGAAAAAGGCCTCCACATAATGTGGGTGCCGATGATGACGATGGACCCTTGCCCAAAGTGCAGAAGACTATTCTTCCCAATGCTACTCCATTTGGAGTGATCACTCGATATGGAGATAATAGGAGTGCATTTGGGGTACCAAATGATTTTGGATCTACTTATACACCCAGTCAGATTTCTGCTCTGGTTTTAATTCGGTTCCCCCATATGTGATGAGCCAATCGCTTAGCTTTCAGGTTACCACTGTTACAGCCTCTAGTAGCCAGGTGGTAACATCGTCAGACATTCGGTGGAGGTTTGTGCCTGCCTGGGATTTTGTTGTTGAAGATGATGGGAGATCTAAAGAATCTGAGAGGAATTACTTGGACCATATGTTCCCTCCTCAACGTGTAGCGGAATCTAAAAAACAAACCACTGCACAACTGCTGGATTCTGCGGATATGGATCTGCACAATGGGCTGATGGGATATGTACTAGCGAAAAAGCACGTGGCTAATGATCATGAACAACTAAAAGAAGCTTGAGGTGATTTACGAGTAAAGCTAAGTAAGATGGATGAAAACCTCAAGCTTGAAGAATCTGCTAAGTTAGGAGTTGAGGATAAGCTACAAGCTCTAGTTGCTAAATATCCCAATTGTGAGATTGAGTTGGGAAAGATTATGAAAGAGAAAGAGGGTCTACTTGCTAGTGTGCAAACTTATGAAGACCACATCGCACAACATAATGCAGATCTGGTGCATGCTAAGAAGGATTTGGATTTGGAGAAGCAGGTTGTGGGTTCATTGCGGGCTCAACTAGAATTGGCTCCTCAAAGCAGGAGGATTTAGTGTCTGTCCTGCCTGGTTTGTTTAGAGATGTGTTAAAACACAACGTTGTGATGGGAGTATTTAAAATTTAATCATGCCTCTTGTATTTTTGGGAAACATCTTTCCAGCAAAAAACTTCAAGTTATGTTCCCCCATGCAACTTTGCGTGACTTGGATTCTCATGATAAGACGGTACATGAAAGAAAGGTGTTTGAAGCGAAGGATTTTCCCATACTTGATCGCTTGTCGGAAGAACTGGATATGTGTGTGGCAGATCTATTTTCCAAATGTGCCCCTTAATGTTTTATGATACTGCGTTTGATTTTCATTTGGATTTGATTATTTCTTTGACCTTTTCTACAAAATCATTGAACTATGCCTCTGGTAGCATTTTATTTATTCTATGCGTATGCTTTTCTACAGAATTTGTGTGTGTTGATGTAATTTTGTGAAAACACTATTCTTGTTGCTGAGTGGGTGTTATCTGACTAAGAAAAAGTTCGGCCGGTTATTTTAAACCACCGGCTGGTTGTGAGCAGACTGGCAAAAAGAGGCCCGTATGGCAAATCTAGTCGCCGACTGGTGAAAAGAAGCCACTGGTTGGTTATGGCAAACCGAAACCCCCCAAAACCCTCGGCTGAATCCGAAATCCTAACCCTAATTCGGTTTTCCTGGCTCTCCTCCCTCCTTGCTTGTCGACTTCATCATTCAAGTCAGCCGTCCTCTTTCCTTTTCATCATTAATCGATCAGCAGCACGTAGGTGTAAGAAGGTTCAAGTTTTACGTTAACAAATTCTTCCATGGTCTCATTGTATTCAACCGAGTCCCACACGCAATCATCTTGTTTTATCATAGGTAATATTTTCCTTTGTGTTTTCTTTTATCATCATCTATATTATATTTTGTTAGTGTTTTTATGTCTATGAAACTATCAGTCTTGGTTGAACTTTATAAAAGATTCAATTAGGTTTTTGTTATACATGTTGTTGGTTTAGTCATTGGTTCATGTTTTTGGTGTTAGTCATACATATGTTTTAAAAACCTAGAAACTAAACTGTAATCTTCAAATTTCTGAAGTAAATTTTTAGGGGATGAAGTCTAGATGTTTAATTTTGGGTTTGGTTTATATTAAAAACGCTTTCGAATAAGTTATTGCATCTTCGCGTCATTACTGGTTGCTGATCAGGAAGTTGGTCTGTTTTGCATGAATAATAAATCTCTCATAAATTCGTCTTTTTAAATGATATTTAAACCAAAGTTGTATCCCTCCGAATCTACTTTTTAGAATTACAAGACTCATCGTCAAATTCATTTTCAAACCCTCTTGAACTGAACTTTAGTGAACGTGGGTCTAAACTGTGTTTTGAGTTGGTCTTCTGCATTCGATTTTGAGTATAATTGTTCTATGTCTTAAAGATGTGAAAATTGAGATTTTAAAACATTAAATCATTACTTATATATCAAATACGTGATCTTCATTTTTGGGTTAATTTACATAATTGTTTGATATTTATAAACGTCTTTACAAATCGTGTTATAACATTTTCTAGAAACTTTTGAATAGTTTCACTTCGTTTGAAACGGTCATATCTTAGTCATACCATATTATTTTGATTAAATCTTAAAGTTAGGTTGTAGAGCTCTCAGTCAATTTTATGTAAATATAAGGATTTCCTCCTAATTCTTCCATTTGGTCATTCAAATCGGTCAAATACAAATGTCGGTCAAATCTGGTTTGCTGAAACGTACAACGTTCTGTCGACTTGAAATATTTTTATCTCACTCATACACATGATTTAGATAATTGGTTTTAGATATGTCATTTTCAACTGATTTCTCTACTTATAATATATTTAGTTTGAATTTTAGATGTCTTTAAGTAGTTTTACAAAAATGGTTTATAACTTGTTGTCCAGATTTATACGTTTTGTTGTAACGTCTTTTGTTAGATATTTATAAAAATCACCGAAGGTCGAAAAATTACGAGATTAACAACAAGTAATAACATTTTAGTAAAGAGTCTAAAAGTTATATTTGGAACAATTCTGACGTGAATAAGTATAACGTTCGTTTAGGAAGCTCAACTGACCCTACACATAAGTGATATTCTTAACTAGCTTGCACAAGGACTTGAGGTGAGTTTCGTAACCCCTACTTTGAAATGTTTTCAACATTTGGGGGAAGACATAGCTTCCTTTACATGACACATTATATTTTCAAGTATGCTTTTTATTGGACATGTTTGTATTTTTATTCTACGTGTTATAACAATTGTGTGTTGGATTCCATTATCTTTTCGGCTTTTGCAATGTATTTGACTTTAGTGAAGTTGAAAATATGCTTTGATTACCTGTTCAGCCTTGCAACGTATTTGACTTCATCTAAAGTTGGCAAAGTGCTTTGATTACAATAAAGATATCACATGTGAAAAACGTTTGACTTGCAACTATCTTTGTGGATTACTTCGTTACTAGTTTACACATACTGTCCAAAACACTTATCAAAATCGTTTACATTATCGTTGGTATTACATATTTGACATTTTCAAGTTACAGATTTTGTATGACAAAGGAGATGGTATTCTCTACTTAAACTTCAGTTTTTAAACTACAATTTTTGTTACAAGAATTTATATACACTGTTTTCCTAAACTTTACGAACTCGCTTAACTTTATGTTGACATTTTAAGCTATGTTTTCAATTTTTGAAAACATATTATGACTAGAGACTACTAAGGACCTAGAAGACTATTTCTATTGCATTTGAACAATATTACAATTTTTGAACTTTGGTGATTCATATAATGTGTTCGTATCCGTTTCAACTCTATAATTTGTGTTACATTTTTATTTATGGATTTGACTCCACAAGACGTAAGTGTTTGCTTATGATTGTGCGACGTCATGACACGTATTTATTATTTATTAAATCATTATTAGATATTCTCTTATTAAATATACAATGTCTTATGACGGTCGCCAATCGGTTGCACCCCATGTTTCCGCCAAAGGTGGGTGTGACAGATTGGTATCAGTGCCATTGGTTATAGAGAATTAGGATTGCCCTAGACTATATTCAAAGTGTCCGCATATAGATCTTTTGTAGGAATCTTTTGTTCACATTTTCATTTGTTGTTTTTACTATTCTTTTAAGTTTTATTCTTCAATTGTATCGACTAATAGTGCGTTTTCTCGTTAACTCTTTTTAGTTATAATCCATCGTGGGCGATGTTTAAGTTGAAGATTCAATTATCTCGTCTTTGAAGATGACTTTTTCCTTGAAGACGAAGGTTTTCCATGTTCTCTCAAATTCTTCATTCAATTGCGATTATATTTATATTGTAAAATTTTCATTTATTATTGGGTACTATTGCAACATTAAGTTCTATTTCGTTTCTCAATGAATCCTATATCATATATCATTGCATTGGATTAGCACGAGTGAAAATAGTATTATTTTTTTCTACATTACTCATTTGTACAAGTTCAAATTTCAAATGGTTGGAGGTGATTACTTTATTCGGGGACAACCTTGCGTAATTACAAATCGTTATTTTTCTCCTATTTCTATTCATTTTCAGATTTTGATCTCTTCTGCAAAGTTGTAGATAACAGCGAAATATGGAAGTCTCACTGGAATCAGACTCTGAATCAGCTTATTTGATTTTATAAAGAATTAATACCGAGAAGCTCAAATCAAAACCGTTACATAAAATGTTCCTCAAACAAAAACTCTTTTCTTTTTTTAGCCTCGAGTTGGTCGATATCAACTCATCTAAAATCACTTTCCGTTCAAAAACTAAAGTTGGGATAACTATTGCGTTTGGTTAAGTATAACTTATCCTTAATACATATCCCCTACAGTTAATTCACTTACATTGTTTCGGTTTATTCATGTATTCGTTAAACGTATCTTGGAGATTTATTCACTCGACGAACATAGCCGTCCAAGAACAAGATGAAACTTAAAGAACCTCTCTATGTTTCATTGATAACCAATCTTATCATATTATCATATCGATTGATTCCACTTATCCGAAATAAATTTTGATGTTACGAAGATTGCTCATTGTGCATTCCTTTCCTTGTATTATGTACACTTTTTTGTGTGGTACGAATAATTATTTCAAACGCTATTCTAATTCAAGTTACCTCAACAAAAAATTTCTCCTTATTCTTCATACATTTCGTATATTTATTACACTATTGTTCGATTATCGTTTGTTAACATATCCCCTCACATTCCCCGATATTCTTGGCACTCGTTTTCAAATTTAATTTTTTTTTCTCAAATTATAAATACGTTGGTTATATATACGCAGATTCTCAATGACTTTTATCCGTATTATCTTAGTTCATGGTGCGAATTTGAAAATTCACAAATTTAAATTTTTGTAATCATTTAACTTATACCAAGGATTTCATGGAGCACTTTGTTGAATATCCCTTAATTATTTGTCAACTCTTTAAGTAGTCACCCATTCATTTATGATGACTTCCTATTCTGTTAATCCTCATATCATTTGAACGTGTTTCACATTTAGCGTTACACACTGAATAGTGATCATTTGCAAGTAATCATAAAATTTCTTTTATGTCTGATCAACATAAGAGAGAACTTATAATTATATGTGAATGGAGATAATTTTTTCAATCGGACATGATTCACAAGGTTTCACGAAATATCTTTGACTTCAATTTTCTTGTTTATTATTTTCAGGTTTGGTTCATCTAATTATTCACTGTTCATTTAGGCATCAAATGTCTATAAAAATTCATATCTTACATTTTGTTTAATGTGTTTCAACATTGAATGTTTCATATCAAGTGTTGATGCAGATATTCGATGACTAGTTGTTCTATTACTTTGTTCTTTTGTATTCGTAATTACTTAGATTTTACTTAGATTATTGTAAGATTTTGTAGTCCCACGAACTTGCATGTTCGTGGGCTTAGAGTCTGTTTGGGCTGCTCACGAACTTGCATTGCATGTTCGTGAGGCCCATAGTAACCCATTGTATACGAACTTGTCTCTCTATATAAATACATACCTAGTTCTGGTTTAGGGTGAGCTTTATAGAGAGAATTCTTGGAATACGTATACTGTAATTGAATGATTCAGTTAATATTAAGTATTCATAAGACGGTAATCGTTTGTGTTATTCTTTATAGTCGATTATATACTTGTTGCATACCACTGATTACGAGTTTCCGCCTTGTGATCGATTGGATTAACCTTGTTGATCGGAATAGTGGGACCTATAATTGGTATCAGAGCAAAATCTTTGTTTGCTCTCTATCGAGAATCGGTTCAAGGTTAATTCAAGGTTAATCGACTTCTGATAATCTGGATTCAAGGGTTTCGGCAAATTAGGGTTCTTAATTTTTTGGCGGTTGAATTGGTAAAAATTAGGGTTCTTAATTTTTTGGCGGTTGTATTAGTAAAAATTAGGGTTGTTAAGTTTTGGTGGGTGTGTTCGTGAAGATTTAGGGTTTTAATAACTTTGGCGGCCTAGTTCGTGGAAATACTAGTATTTTAGCAAACTGACGAAGTTGATAAGTTCGTGAACATTTTTAACTTCGTGATGAATTTGATAAGTTCGTTATTTCAGTTCGTTCGTGGTGCCTAGTTTGTTATTTATAGAGGATTTAACATAGTTCATCTTCGTTCGTAGATTTAAGTTAGTTCGTGGATTCAAGTTCGTTCGTGATAGTTCGTTCGTGGATTCAAGTTCGTTGCTGATTCTGAATTCGTGGATTGAATAGTTCAAGTTCTCATATAAGTTCGTAGACTTTTCAAGTTCGTAGACTTTTCAAGTTCGTATTACAAGTTCGTGGATTTACATTGAAATTTTTAAACCAAATTCTTAACTTGTTTGTATTAAAGTTCGTAAGTGTGCAACTTCTTTACTCAAGTTCGTTGGAAAGTTCAACCAAGTTCGTTGGCCAAGTTCTTTAAACAAGTTCGTTGACCAGTTCGTTGGCGAAGTTCGTTAAACAAGTTCGTTTGTTATTAAAGTTTGCTGAACTTTTACAATGGAATCAAAACAATCATCAAACACTCCTCCCAAGCTGCTTGACGCTTCAAACTATTATAGTTGGGTTGAAAATTTTTAATCCTTCTGCAGATATAATGATGTACAAATGTCGTTGTGTACACAATCTAAATATGTACATCCAACGGTGACTGTAGATAATGTCGTGCAAAAGGATCCTATTAACGGTATGTCAGCTGACCTTAGAAGGTGTTCGACTCAGAAAATAGGGCTTGGGAAAGCTTAAAGATGTCTCTTCCCACTGAAATGCTACATCTCACAAGAAAATATAAATCAACATTTGAACTCTGGAAAGCCATAGAGAAGAAGTATGCTGGAACTGCCAAACAGAAGAAGACTAAAGGCAATATGGTCAAGCGACAATTCGCTATCTTCAAAGCAACAGCTACAGAGACCCTAGAGGATACCATTAATAGATTCTATCATTTATTAGCCAAACTCGAAAACCATGGGATAGATGTTGATGATGAGAAAAGAGAAAGATTCTTAGAATCTTTACCTAAGCGATGGGAGGTGTATGTAAACCTTATGAAGGATGAACTTCAAGAAGAGGACGATGGGGTTGAGGAACGGTTAACCTTTGAGAAAATCATTGAAAAGCTCAGAGGTTATGACTTAACCCATTCAACTGTTGACAGGCTTAAGAATTTACCCAGAATCCAACTCTTTACTATGGGACAACTCCGGAATCAAGTTCATCAGGAAATGACGTCAATGCCTTTCTTTCTGATAAAGATAAAATGTCAACCGGAACCGCATCTTTTCCCACTGCTAGAAAGAGTTCCTAAATAGTAAAGTCATCTATTACTCATCATAACATGGCGATAAGCGTTAAGTCAGCCGAAGACAATTTAGAAATTTTGTCTTGCTTCTTGGCTGCATATGGAAACCATGTTCAACGAAAAATTACTGACCCATGATTGTCGGATGAATAATTTGCTCAAGTAGATAAAGATGACTTAGAAGAGATGGATTTACAATGGTAGACTGATATGCTCACCAACAAAATTAAAAGGTTTATGGCAGAACAGGACACAGTCCTAGAACTGGTAAAGCCGGTTTCGATAAGTCGAAGGTGTGCTGCTCTAAGCGTCAAGGAAATGGACACTTCGCTAGAGAATGTAAACAACCCAAAGTTGAATATAATCCTAATCAAGACAGATCTAGACAGACACCTCAACAACTGCGAAGCCTGACTTCTCAAGCCATGATTGTTCAACATGAAGACCGCACTTATGACTGGAAGGCTTGTACTGATGAAAAGGATCAAGCTCTTATGGCCTTTGTTAAAGAAATTCTCACTGAGAGTGAAGCAAGTAGTACTGCAAGTGAGATGAGCTCTAGTGATGGGGATGTAGGTGATTTTGAAGATGCTAATAAAGAGTTGAAGGTTTGGAACTTTACAGAGGATTTTCCAAGGACAACTTCGTTGCAAACATGGCAAACCTTAAAACGGAGAAGACAAAGGTACTTCTTGATCTTCAGTCAGTAAAGGATTGTGCAAGTCCCTTACCATTTTAACTGTTCAAAACGAGAATTTAACTAAGGATCTAGTCACCTTGGAAACCCAGCATAAAGACCTCAAATTTTACTTGGTAAATCAAGTTAATTTAAAAAATGACTTTTCAAACAAATTTCACCAAAATGAAAAGGACAGAACTGAATTTTTGTCAACTATCAGCATTCAAACCCATAAAATTGACATGCTGTATGAATGTCTTGAAAAAAGAGGCGTTATGCTGAGAAAGTACAAGAGGTTAATAACTGTGAAATTAAGTTATCTGAACAGGAAAGGAAACTTGAACAATTTCGAACTTCATCCACCACTCTAACATCAATCTTAAGTCGTCAACGAACTAGTGGAAACTCTTTTGGATTAGGATACAAAGAAACACCACCTCCATTTAATAATAACTTTAGTTTCTTTAAATCTGAACTTCCATTAAACGACGAATTTGAATCATCCACCTCCGAACCAAGTCAATATGAGAAACCTAAGAATCAAGATTCAACACCTAAACCTTTACACAAAACGTTCTTTTCAAGTAAAGATGTTGAATCCAATAAGAATAAGATACCAGAAGCTGAAACAGACTAACTAAAAAAGATTTTCAAATGTCGTGAGCGTGGACATGTAGCCTCGAAATTTACTAATAAACGAAAACAACCACATGCTAGGACTATTCCCCCACAGAAGGTTAAATATTTCCCATCCAAACCCGTCCAAATTCTTAAAAACCCAAAAAACAAATGTGCTTAGTCAAATGAAAGATATTATGGGTATGTTAGACCGGGTATGGGTAATTTTAACAACTTTCAACGTCCATAACAACGTTTTGTTCCATCCTTTTCGCAAAATCATAATGAACAACGTTTTCACAGTCCATCACGACATTTTCAAAATTCCAATCAAAAACGTTTATGTTCCCCGAATCGGAATGTAATGTCACCTTCGATTAGTCATAGAGTTCCATATAACTCTAACACTCATCAATTCAATAACTTTAATCGCAACGTGTCTCCAAATTTTAACAACACTCTAAACAGCAATGATGGCTTTCTCAAAAGCTTCACCTATGTGAACGAGAAAGGTCAATCCAGACCCGTTATGGCCTGGGTTTCCCATGAAAACTAATCAATCTTGTTTGATGTGCAGGAACTGAGTCACAATTTGATCAACACATGGTACTTTGATAGTGGCTGTTCTAGGCACATGACATGAGAACGGGGTTTGTTGACAAACTTCGAATCTGGAAAGAAAGGAAGAGTAAACTTTGTTGGCGATAAAAGTGGAGAAATAACTGGAATTGGAACAGTTACAAACGGTAGAGTGACTCTGAAGGATGTCTTCTATGTCGTACAATTAGAGCACAATCTGCTAAGTGTGTCTCAAATCTGCAACAATGACAATCCTGTCCACTTTACAAAAAAAGAAGTATTGATTCTGAAATCATGGATTTAAATTCATGAGGACCTAATACTCATGAGGGCCCCAATAAAGAAGAATACATACATCTTGGATATGAATCACACCGACTGCAACTTGGAGTCCACTTGTCTACTGTCAAAATCAACAAGTGAGGAAGCAATGTTATTGTTAGGTCTCACTAAGATCCCAAACAATGGCAAATCAATAACAAATAAGTATTTAGACGTTAATTGTTATATATCGATTTATTACTCAGTTTCAGTATATATTATAGCGGAATTATAATATAGAAACAGTGAAAATAACACACAGTTATATTTCAGTAAAAGTGGTAACGATTACAAAACTCAAACTCACTATTTATACACAATTATAGTGAGTTTGATAAGGATCAATCTAACAAGATCTTTTAAACATATAAAAGATATTGACTAACTAGACTGCCTTAAATCTCGCCTGACTTCTCTCATGAGTCTGAGTTAGTCAGACTGAGTCACTCAGACTGAGTCACTCAGACTGAGTCACTCAGACTCATGTCACTCAGACTCAGACTTTGATTAACAGATTTATTAATCTTGGGATAGATCATTGTTTTTCCCAACAATCTCCCCCTATCTGTTTCAACCAAAGTCTTTTACAAAAGATGCATGAAAATAAACAGAAACATAAAAATCATTAAACAAAACATTGTTTGTGAAAAATAAGCACCAGTCAGTTTTATATCTTTTTCTTCAAGGTTCTCTTCCTCTTCTTCACTGAAGTCTCAAATGGCAATGGTTGATCTCTGTCACTCAGCCACTTCAGTCTCTCTGTCTTCCAAGTCAACAGCCTTTCCATCTCAGCATCAGTCTTGTGAAAATGGACTTGATATTCCTTCTTGATCAGTTCCACCTTATCAGACATCGTTCCAATCTCTTCAATTCTTCTCAGATTATTGAACAACCAACTGACCAGTTTCACTCTGAATGGAAGACATTGCGCAGACTCACATTCACTTAGTAATGCTACACAATGGTAGATTGATGACATGTTGAGTCTGTTTTTGTCTTGAAAGCTCTCTTCTCCCCCACAGTCAACATAACACAGCCCAGTGTGCTTCTCAGTTTCAATGTAAGTTCTATCTTGAAAGACAACATCTTTAGGAACAGGATGCATACTGCTTGATTCCAGACCCAAGGATTTAGTTCTGACTTTCACATTGTGCTTGGTACAAAACGCTCTGTAGTCTTCATCTGCCACTAGGTTCAGCATATGAGCTGCATTCATGTTGAAGATAGCCTCTCTTCTTATAGCCATGCCTTGAGCTTTGTCGGTTAGGTTGTAGCTCAAACTTGCTATTTCTTTCCATTCTTCTAATCCCATGGTGTGCAGTCTTGATAATCCAACTCTGAAAGATCCACCTTTATGTGAGCATGTGAGTAGCAGGTCAGATCCACCATGACTTTTACAGTCTAAGTGATTAATCTTGTACTTAAGCTTTCTCATGGTGAAGTTAGTTTCAATGTGATCAACCCTAGCTTCCTCTCTGAGAACAAGTTTGGCCATTTGGGCATCAGCTTCAATCCTCATCTGTTCTTCTTCAATAGCCAATTCCTCCTCAGCTTGTATATCATCTTCAAATTCTGCAGCTGCTTTTGCAGACTGATCATATGGATTGAAGTCAAATTTTTCTTTGTATAGCCCCTTCACATACTCTCTGTATTGCTCCACAGTCATTCCAGCACTTTGAGCATATCTTTGAAGTTTGGCCAATTTGTCAGCTTCAATCTGTTTTCTTTTGTTTTCAGTCTCTTTTTCTGTTTCAGCTTCAGACACTTTCTTTTGAACTTCAGACTCAGGTTCAGTTTGAGTCTCCATTTTGTCCCCTTCCCCTTCTTCAGTCTGTTCTTGGTCACTTACATACCCAACCTTGCCTTTCCCTTTGTAGACTAGCTTCTCAGACTCATCACTTGAAATATCACTCCAGTCAGTTTCGTAAAATACTTCAGACTGCCTAGTTTTAGTGTTGAACCTGGTTGTCTTGTAGTATCTTTTATCCCCCTCTTCTCTCTTCCTTTTCAATTTCTGTTTGGGGATCTCAGATTCAATAGCAGAAGTAGACTTCTTTTTCTCCCCCTGAATCTGTGAATCCTCTGCAACTGCCTTGCCTTTTCTCATCAGACTGACTTCAGATGTCAGTTTGGACACCATTTCCTTCAAGTCCTTCAACTCCCCCGCATTTTGGGTTCTTAAAGCATGAACTTCAGTCTGCATTGCCTTCAGTCTGTCATCAAACTGAGTTGACACATCCATAAGAGCTTGTAACAGCACAGGAACAGTCAAGGCAACCTCAGGCTGGGATGAAGTAGTAGCAGGTGTGGATGTAACAGGTGGCACAGCCTCACTCCCTCCCTGTGATTTAGGAGAATGATCATAAGCCATAGAATTTGAAGTTTGTACCTCACCCAGTTTGGGGAGTAAGGCATTGGCGACTAGTGATAAAGAGTGTAAGAGATTTGGAGGTGGTACCTTATCGTGAACCAGCACAGAGCTGGTGAAAATAGCCGTTGGAATAGGCTGTGAGACTGAGGGGGGGTGTTCCCATACTAAGTACAGGTATGTCCAGGAGTGGGACACTTTCTTCAATGCTTGCCACATGTGTCTGTGTGGTAGCAGCAATGTAGTTCTCCAAGTTGACTATCAGACTGGGGTTTTGGGTAGTCCAAGCAGTCAGATCCAACTCTTGCTCTAGCAGAGAGAGACTGGTCTGAACTGCAGCACTGGAGGGGAGTGCTTGACTCTCAGCCTCATGGAATAGTGAGTCCATTAGTGCTTGATTTGCAGTGGGGCTTGATGTGAGAGCTTTATCAAATAAACTTGGTGAGTTCACCTGTTGGGTCGCTTGTGTAGCCAGTACATCAAGTAATGGAGTGGACTGCTCAGACTGAGAGGGGATACTCTCAGACTGAGGTAGAGTTAGAGGAATGTCCATACCTTGGATTACATCATCAGGCCCAACCCCACCCAGATTCACCTCAGCATCTGCAGCAGGGATATTTCCCTCAGGCCCACCGTCAATTCTTGCAGCTTGACCATCTGAGTCTGAGGAGTCAGACTCAGTTGGTTCCTGATCAATGAACGGATTTGCAATCCATTCAAGCATCACAGGGGTAAGTGGTGCTTCAGTCTCAGTGATATTGATGTATGTAAACATTTTTGGAGTCACCTGGGCAGTTCACAAGTGTAAAAGCGTTGATCAAGCTTGTTGGTGCAAATTGTGTGACAGTTGTTCTAGATTAATTAAATCTTTAGTAATAGTTTATTTGAGTTTGTAATGGCCCAATAACATTGTATTGTTAAGTGGGCTATTTAGTCTGTTATGGGTGTTAATGGACTTTGCATAGTCCATGAGCCCATTAGTGGCCCAAGCCTGTGAACATGTCTCTATATAATGGTTTAGGAGCAGAGACAGACTGAGGGAGTTCTGAGAATACTTTATTGTAATTAAGTGATTCAATAATAAAGTATTTGGAATTCGGGTATTTCGTGTTTGTTATTATTTACTGCATTTGTTTATAACCTGTTTGATTACTGATTACGAGATTCCGCCTCGTGATTAGTTAGTTTAATCCTGTAGATCGGACCACTGGGACCTTCAATTGGTATCAGAGCAAACGCATTGTTTGCTCTCTATCGAGATTTGGTTCAGGATTATATCAGGTTTTAATCGATTTTGGAAATTAGGGTTCTTTATTTTTTTGTCGGCTGTTTTATACAAATTAGGGTTCTTAATATGTTTTCTTTTGGCGGCTGTTTTATCAATTACAAATAAACTTATATTCGTTACACAGCATTACAGCAATATCATATTTGGGCCTTGTGTTAAGTTTATTTGTAATTGGGTCTTGGGTGACTTGGGCCTCCCTTGTTCGTGGACCACAAAGAAACACATAGGCCATAGCAGTGATTGAAAATTGCATTTGAGACAAAAAGGAGATAGCGGCAGATTAAAATAAACTTTGGGGATATTTTTTTTCTTTCTCTTTCTCAGCCGACAAAAGCAAGAAGATAGAGAGAGAATAAAGTTAAATTGACAATTGGGGATAGAGAACACAGACAGCGATGGAGATAAAATTAACATCAAAATTAAATCAAAAGCAGCGAACAAATTAAAATTGGGAATTTTTTCTTCTCTTGGCCGAACAAAACAAGGACGGAAATCATCTTCGTCGGATCTTGTTGGCATCATCTTCGTCGTATTTGCTTGTTCGGAATCATCTTCGTAGCGGCGAACATACATTGAAGAACAGAGACGAACATCATCCTCGTGGAGACTTCCGTTACGAATATCATCATCTTTGTTTGTTGACGAAAATCTTCTTCGTTTTATACTCGGTTCAGTAAGGTTTGTTTGAAATCAAGTCTGTGGCACATCTTCTTCGTCAATCATCTTCTTCGGCGAACATCTTCCTCGTCAACACTCTTCTTCGTCTTTTGATGTTCGCCGTGTTTGAAATCAACTTCGTAAAGCAACTGTTCGTTTAAGCTCGTGAAGCTTAATGTTGATTTTCGTTTAATTCCGTTTTGGGATTAAAATTGTTGTTCGTGAAGGCTGAATAACTTAATTTTTGATGTTCGTGATTGTTTAGTTGTTCGTCTGAAAATCTGTTACACAACAAAAAGTTCGTTTGACTTGTTCGGGATTTCAGGTTCGTTTGGCAATCGATTGTTCGTGGCTGTTTACTTATATTGGTGTTCGTGGCTGGCAGGACTGTCAAGTTGTTGTAATTGGACTTGATTTGAACTTGGGCTTTTATTGGACTGTTTAAGTAGAGCTTATTTGGGCCTTTAATTCACTTGGGCCTTAACCGTTTATTCTGGACTTGGTTTGGACTCGTTAATTTGGACTAAATTAATTGGACCGATTAATTGGACTTATTACTTAGACGATGGACTTAATTAATTTAACAAATAATAAAGAAATGGATTCTTTAAAATCCGATAGTCCACCTAAATTAAGTGACAAGTCTCTTTATTACGAATGGGCAGACAAGTTTGAATCTTACTGTAGGTTCAATGACGTACAAATGTGGGTGTGTATTCAAGAGGCATATGACCATCCACGCGCAACTACAAACGGTGTGACTGCTAAAATCCCAGTCGCTAAACTCACACCTGAGCTTAGACGAGAATATGATGGTGAGAACAGAGCATTGGCAAGTCTAAAGATGGCCTTGCCAGCTGAAATGTCACATCTTTACAAGAACAATAGCAGAACTTCAAATGATCTATGGAATGCTATTGAAAAACACTATGCTGGAACTGCTGCTCAGAAAAAGAGTCGAGGGAACCTTCTTAAAAGACAATTCGATACATTCAGATCAGGAGCAAATGAACCTTTTGAAGATACTGTCACCAGATACTACAATCTCCTTGCAGAACTTGCCAGATATAAAATAGACGTAGAAAGCAAAAAAGTTGAGAGATTTTTAGATGCTTTGCCTAAGCGTTGGGAGGGTTACATAAACTTAATAAAAGATGAAATTGATAAAAACACTGGCGAAGCATTAACTTTGGAGAAATTGCTGGAACGATTCAGAGGTTATGAGTTGACACGTTTCACAACAACTATGATTGCAGATCAAACACCCCATGGACAAACCTCAGATCATGCATTCAAGGCTTCAGTTAGTGATCAAGATACTGAGAGTATGTGTTCAGACAAAGAACGAAACGATGTTCGCAGTGAAACCAGTTGTACTGCAGGTGATTCTGGTACTGCAAGTGAAATTAGCTCAAATGAAGAGAATATTCATGATACTGAAAATGAATCAAAGGTTTGCAGCTGTACGTTGGATCTATCTAACGAAAACTTTATCGCAAAAATGGCTGGTATCCAAACTGAAAAGTCAAAGGTACTTCTTGACCTTCAATCCGTGAAGGAGCTGTGTAAATCTTTCACTATTTTAACTCTTCAAAATGATGAATTGACTAAGTCAGTATCTACTTTGGAATCACAACAAACTAAACTTAAACATGAAGTGTCAATCCAAATTTTTTTAAAAGATGATATGTCCAAGAAATTTCATCGAAACGAAAAGGACAGAATGGAACTTTTGTCAAATGTTGGTCTTTTAACTCAAAAAATTGACATGTTATACGAATGTCTTGAAAACGAAAAGAAGAGTTTTGCTGCCAAAGTCCAAGAGTTGAATGAGTGTCAAGTAAAATTAACTGAACAGGAAAGGAAGATGGAACAGTTCCGCACCTCTTCTAGCACATTGAACTCCATCATAAGTCGTCAACGCGCTAGTGGGAACACTGCAGGTTTGGGATATAATGAAACACCTCCACCTTATAATCACAATTACAATTCTCTTAAATCTGAATGTGACGTGAAGGAAAACAGTGGTGGCTCTTCTTGTGAATCTTCCTCTACAAGGGACGATCAAACTGAGTCAAGTGTTTCGGAGACAAAAATGAGTACATTAGCTGAAAACTCAAAACCCAAACAGCCCATGGACGACTTGAAATGTTTTAAATGCCGTGAACATGGTCATGTGGCCTCGGTATGTCCAAAGAAGAAGAAAGAGCAAGCTAGCAGATCGTCTTCACCGAAGACTAAACCAATGGCTCATTCACACTCACCGGTACGGAAACAGGTGCAGCCTGTTCGGAAATCAATGGCTCGATCTTATTCACCTGTACGGAAACAGGTGCCTCAAAAATGGATTAAGAAACAGGAACACACGGGTGTTTCTAATGATCATTCTTTTCAACGGCGTCCATTTCGACCGTCTTTCAGAAGTTCTAATCCATACTGCCCGAGTCAGAGAGAACATTCCGTTTATCAGCAATCGAGATCCTTTCGTCCACCGAGGAACCATCTGCATTCTAAAGTTCAAGCTACGGTTACTAAAGATGATGGTTTCTTCAAAGAATTTGTCTACGTGAACGAGAGAGGACAATCAAGACGTGTTATGGCATGGGTTCCCCACCATAACTGATTATTGCTAATTTAGCTGAAAATTTTTGTAATATTGTATATTTATCTTTATGAAAATTAGAGTCGACATGAAAAGCTCAAAACTTTAGTGTCGATCTCTTAAAAAAAAAAAAAAAAAAAAAAAAAAAAAAAATGAAAATTAGAATCGACATGAAAAGCTCAAAATTTCGTGTCGATATCTTAAAAAAAAAAAAAAAAAAAAAAGAGGTTTTACTAACGTTTGTTTGCAGGTTGTGCGCGTACGAGACTCTACTCTTGAAAACTGCTGTTTGAGACGTTGTTCATCGTCAGACAGCTCAGGGGGAGTTTTGTTGTCATTTATGGAAGCTCGAAGAATACAAGCAAAAGTGATGAACTTAGTTGAGTCAACTAGTGATGAAGACTCTGATAAACAACGAAGTTCACAACAACAAATGGAGCTGCCTAACTCTTCACAAGCATTAATGGATAAGACTAACTCTTTGGAAGTGTAATACGGAGAAGACTGAATTATTGCAACAATTCAGGGGGAGTTATTCAAGACAATGATGAGTTAGAAGAACCTGCAAGGAACACAAGGAGTAAAAGACTATAAAGACTTTGAGAGTATAACGGAATCTAGAAGCAACAGTCAAGGGGGAGTTTGTTGGTGCAAATTGTGTGACAGTTGTTCTAGATTAATTAAGTCTTTAGCAATAGTTTATTTGAGTTTGTAATGGCCCAATAACATTGTATTGTTAAGTGGGCTATTTAGTCTGTTATGGGTGTTAATGGACTTTGCATAGTCCATGAGCCCATTAGAGGCCCAAGCCTGTGAACATATCTCTATATAAAGAGGCATTTTGTTTAGGTTTAGGGTTAATGGTTTAGGAGCAGAGACAGACTGAGAGAGTTCTGAGAATACTTTATTGTAATTGAGTGATTCAATAATAAAGTATTTGGAATTCGGGTATTTCGTGTTTGTTATTATTTACTGCATTTGTTTATAACCTGTTTGATTACTGATTACGAGATTCCGCCTCGTGATTAGTTAGTTTAATCCTGTAGATCGGACCACTGGGACCTTCAAAGCTGATCATAGGTTTCTTTGCCCAGAACTTCCTCAAAGCAAAGAGAAAGCACCCGAATGAATGGAACATCATTAGGGCGTTTTGTTTTGATAACCAGAGAGAGAATCTCATCAAAATAGAGTTGTGAAAAGGAGATTCTTCTACCCGTGACCATAGCATGAAACAGATGAGTTTCAAACTCATTCATCTGATCCAGACTGCCCGATTTACCCCCCAAGCATCTTGTAATCATAGAAAACAAGAATTTCCATTTCCCAGTGAATAAACTGTATTTGATTACTCCCTGTGTTTCAGGCTGACCAATGAGAGGAAAAGCTTCATCCCTAGCTTGTTGCTTGCTCCGTCTAGCCTGAAAGCCACCTTCGCCAGCCTCAGCAAGTGTTGGAAGGAGTAAAGCACTCCTGATTGTCTCTTCAGTGATGACAATAGTTGCACGCCCATTGTTGTATGTGCCAGTGATGGCAGTTCTTTCAGCATTGGCAGTGCAGGTGTACCACCATTCACATAGAAGTGGAGGACACATATTGTTTGCACAAAAGAAGGCACCATGTAGAGGATGAGCCTTCATAAACTGAATCATTTGTTCAAATCCCCTGTCTCGGCGATTGGCGGGAATGTCAGCAGTCGCCACACGATTGTTGTCTTTAACTTGAACCCGTTGTTGAAAATCAGCACCTGGGATCATTCTTGAAGTAACATGAAGCATCATATTAGGGTTAGCCATGAGAGAAGAGATAATCAAAGAATTAGAAAGAAGAAAAGCTAGGTTAAAAAGAAAATTTGAAATTCTGTTAGCTTTAAACTAATATAGCGAAGATTTTAAACTAATTTAGAAAAAGTACAATTTAGACCCCTAGAATTTTACAACTTGCAATGAATGACGGTTGACAGGACTTGACCAAATAAAAAATAAAAAAAAACTATCTAATGATTAATGAAAGAGATACATAAGATATAGAAAAAATATAAAAAAATATGTTCCAAAAATACATTGAGTCTGAGGACTGTGGTCAGACATGGAGTCCTGAAGCTGACTTTTTAGTCAGACTGAAAATAGTCAGACTGACATAGTGGTCAGTTTGAAAATTGAAATTGACCGGACTAAGGATTTAACATGCCAAGTTCTCCTAACAGGTAGAAGAACCTTTCCTCACTCAGAGGTTCGGTGAATATGTCTGCCAGTTGATCATTGGTTACCACAAACTCCAGTCTGAACTTTCCTTTCTCCACACAGTCTCGAATGAAATGATGCCTGATTTCAATGTGTTTAGTCCTGGAGTGGAATACTGGATTCTCAGTGATTTGAATAGCACTTTTGTTGTCACACATGATGGGTGTGTTTTGAATGTTGATGTCCAGATCAGCCAATTGATGTTGCATCCAAAGAAATTGTGCACAACAGCTTCCTGCAGCCACATACTCAGCTTCAGCTGTGGAAGTGGCGACTGAGTTTTGTTTCTTGCTAGACCAGCTAACCAGCTTGCCTCCTAGGAGCTGACATCCTCCTGAAGTGCTCTTTCTGTCAAGCTTACAACCTGCATAATCTGCATCTGAGTACCCAATTAGTTCAAAACCAGAATCTTTAGGGTACCATAGCCCAACGTTTGGTGTACCCTTCAGATATCTGAAAATCCTCTTAACAGCTTTAAGATGAGATTTATTAGGATTACCCTGATAACGTGCACACAGACATGTAGAGAACATGATGTCAGGTCTGCTAGCAGTCAGATAGAGTAATGAACCAATCATTCCTCTATAAGTAGCTTGACAGACTGACGTGCCAGATGAGTCTTTGTGCAATTTGTCAGATGTGCTCATTGGTGTTTTCATTTCAGAACTGGTTGCAAAACCAAATTTCTTGATTAAATCATGAACATATTTACTTTGGTTTATAAAGATTCCATCCTCCTTTTGTTCCACTTGTAATCCCAGAAAGAAATTTAGTTCCCCCATCATGCTCATTCTGTATTCACTACACATAAGTTCTGAGAACCAAGTGTAAAGTTTGTTATTTGTGGAGCCAAAGATGATGTCATCCACATATATTTGAACCAAAATGACATGACCATTTTCCCTTTTTATGAACAGAGTTTTATCAATTGAACCCCTTTTAAAATCATTTTTAATAAGAAATTCAGACAGAGTTTCATACCAAGCTCTAGGAGCTTGTTTGAGACCATATAGTGCTTTATTTTAAATTATAAACATGATCAGGGAAGTTGGGGTCAACAAAACCTGGAGGCTGTTTCACATATACTTCCTCCTGCAGATCTCCATTTAAAAAGGCACTCTTTACATCCATTTGATAGACCAAGAAGTCCTTGAAGGCTGCATATGCTAGGAACAGTCTGATTGCTTCAATTCTTGCAACTGGAGCAAAGGTTTCATCATAGTCAATTCCTTCTTCCTGTTTGTATCCCTGAGCCACCAGTCTGGCCTTGTTCCTGATCACCACTCCATCCTGATCAAATTTGTTTCTGAAGATCCATTTAAGGCCAATAATGGTCTTGCATAGTGGACGTGGAACCTTTGTCCAGACATTGTTTCTTATGAATTCACCAAGCTCCTCCTGCATGCCTTCAACCCAGTCTTCATCTAACAGAGCTTGTTCTACAGTCTTGGGTTCCATTAGACTCAAGAAGTTGGTGTAAAAGCAGAAGTTGGCTGTAGCATTCTTTCTTCTTGTTTTAACACCTTCAGTTATGGATCCAATAACAGATGAAATTGGATGTCCCCTTACAGTCTTGATGTTTCCTGAACCATGATCAGCAACTTCTTCTTCTTCAGTCTGAGTATTTTCAGTCTGAGTAGGTTGGGACTGAGCGTGGTCAGACTGAGGTACCTCAGACTGAGTGTTGTTAGATACATTTAAATCTAAAGTTTCTGAGTCTGGAGCCTTCTGAAGTGATGGTTCATCTGTTTCACTTTCTGATTCTTGATTTTGAGACATGTGTCTAGCAATCAGATCTTCATTTTGAGGTTCAGATTCAGAAGAAGTTTGGAGCAGTTCATCACAGAGTTGATTAATTGTGGAGATGTCAATCTGAGAAGAAAATTCATCTCTATCAGACTGAGTGGTGTCATCAAAAGTGACATTGATGCTTTCTTCAACAACATTTCTTCGTTCATTGTATACTCTGAAAGCCTTGGCAACACTTGAGTATCCAACAAATAGTCCTTCATCAGCTTTGGGAGACATTTTACATAGCAGATCCCTTTGATTTAGAATGTAGCATCTACTTCCAAAGACATGGAAGTAATGGATGGAGGGAACTTTGTTGTGATACATTTCATATGCTGTTTTTCCATGTCGCTTCACAATGATTGATCTGTTCTGTGTGAAGCATGCAGTGTTCACAGCTTCAGCCCAGAATTTTATCTCCATCTTTCCATAACACAGCATAGTTCTTGCAGCTTCAATGAGGGTCCTGTTTCGTCTTTCTGCTACTCCATTTTGTTGGGGAGTTCTAACTGAGGCAAAGTTTTGAACTATCCCCAGTTTGTCACAAAAGTCTATCAAGACTGAGTTTTTGAACTCAGTTCCATGGTCACTTCTCATTTGTCTAACAAGAGAATTTTTCTGTCTCTGTTCTCTTTTGATCAGACTGATAATTTCCTCTGCTGCATCACTCTTAGCTCTTAGGAATATGACCCAAGTAAATCTGGTGTGTTCATCAACAACGACCAGAGTGTACTTCTTTCCTCCTTTGCTTTCAATTCCAATTGGTCCAAAGAGATCCATGTGTAACATGAACAGGGGTTCACTAATGGAATGTAACATTTTGGATGGAAATTGTGACTTTGTTTGCTTTCCAAGAACACAAGCTGAGCAAACTTTGTCTTTGGTATAGGTGAGTTCTGGCAATCCTCTTACTAGCTTGCTTTTGGATAGAGCATTAATATTCTTGAAGTTTAAGTGAGATAACCTTCGATGCCATAGCCAATTCAATTCCTCCTTAGTTTCAGTGAATAAACATGTCTCAGCTTCATCATTTGCTGTACTCAGATCCAGACAAAACACATCTCTTTCTCTCTTGGCTAACAGCAATGGTTTGCCCTTGGCACTATAGATTATGCCAGCTTGTTTCCTGAATCTGACTTCATGGTCTTCATCAGTAATCTGACTCACACTGAGTAGATTATGTTGCAATCCTTCCACATAAGCAACTCTCTTGAATGTGACAGCTCCAGCATGAATCTTTCCATATCCCCTAGTCATTGATACTCCGTTGTCTCCATATCTTACTTGAGGTCCATCTTCTTCCTTGTAGTCCTGTAGAAAGGACTTCATCCCTGTCATGTGCCTTGATGCTCCACTGTCTAGATACCATTTTGTAGAGTCCTGCACATGAAAAAGAAAAAATTAGTTCCTTTTGGGTACCCACTTTAGAGTGGATCCATGAACTGAGACAGGTTTAGGTGCTGATTCAATCTTGCATTCAGTTTTGGGACTTGTATAGTTCCATTTGTTTATTTCATTCATGCAATTTACAGAATAGTGACCTATGACACCACAGTATTTACAAGGAGCATTTTTGAGATTGACTCTAGATGGGGCTGATTTAAATTTATAGGGTTGTACATATTTAGCTTTTGCTGGAGAAGTGTTTCTTGAAGATGAATTTGAGTTTGATGAGAGTGATCTGGATTTTGATGATCCTGACTGATATGAAGCTGAACACTGTTTTGATGAAATTGACTTATGAACATAAGGATTTTTATATCTAGACCTGGTCAATAATTTACAAAACACAGCTTCATGTCCTTTTTCACCACAGTTATAGCAGGTTCTCTTTGGAGGAGATTTGGACCTTGCTTGATTAGGTTAGTTATCCCTGACTAAAGTTTTTACAATGTTGGTCAGTTCCAGTAATTGGTTTCCTAATTTATCAATAGTTTTTGATTCAGGACTTTTGTTATGACTTTTGGAACTGACAGGAGTTTGACTCTTGGGTTTTCTCATAACCTTGGGAGTAACTTTGGTCAAGGATGTAGAATCCTTTTCAATCTGCATATCAGTCTCAGACAAGGTAATATATTCAGATTTAGAAGAAGATGAAGACAAAAGATTATTTTTATTCAAAACTTGAGAAATTACAGGTTTGACAAATGCATTTGACATCATTGTTTTATTTCCTTTCAAATAAGTAAAAGTATTTGGAAGGATTTCTGGTTTAAAAATGATTTTTTTCTCTTTCTGCCTTCAGAGCTTCTTCTTCCTCTTCTGTCATGTGTTTCTTCAAACTGAACCCTTCACCCAATACAGCTTGAACTTGATTGGGTACCTGTCTGTTTAAGCAATCCTCATTTTTTAAAGATGATATACACCATGATTTACAAATTCTTTTATAGTGCTCAGTTTCTTCTCTAAGTTTGTGATTTTCTTTTGCAAGATCACTATAGGCTTCAGTCTGAGCATTTAAAAGAACTTTATAACTTTCTAATTCAGTTATTTTATCATCTTTACTTTTCAGAAAATTTTCAAGGTCTTTGAATTTTTGTTTGAGGTCAGTTTGTTCTTCTAAAGTAGTGGTCAAGTCAACAAAAATATACTCAAACATTTGAAGTTTTTGTTCATTTGTGTAAGTTTCAAAATTGTGTACCTTATATAGTTTTGACTTGTTCCAGTCTGAATTGCAACTCATTCTTTCAGCTTCCTTTAGATCCTTTTCGAACTGAGAAGCGGATTTCTCAGCTTCAGTAGCTTCCTCCACCACTGCCATCAAACATTGATCTACCACTTCTTCTTCATCAGAGGATAACTCCTCATCCAACCATTCTTCAGCAAAGAACGCTTTTTGTTCAGTTTGAGGCTTTTGAGTGTTGGAACTGTTGCCTTTCTTGTATTTTAGATACTTGTTTCGTTATCTTTGAGCCCTTTCAGCAACTTCGTCCATGTGCTCAGTCTGTGCATTCTTCACTTTGCAGTCAGCAGCCATGTGTCCATGTTCATTACATTTGAAACATTTTACCTTTTTCAGATCAAAAGGTTTCTTTCCTTTGTAGCCTGTCTTTTGTTCAAGCTTCATAGTTAACAGAGCAAGTTGACTCTTTAGTTTCTTGACCTCAGATTCATTTTCAGATTCTGAGTCTGAGTGTGACTCAGACTCAGATGAGTCAGCTTGAGAATAAATTTCTTTATTCCTTCTGCTGGTTGCAACTAATGCAGCTTCTGGATCCTTTGCAGTTCGCCTATTATTGATCTTCTTTCTTTCTTGAGATTCTTCAAAGTTTAATAATAGACCAAAAAGTCCTGGCAGCTTGTAGGTAGACAGTTTCTCACTTACTACAAGTGATGTGATGACAGATTCAAATTTGTTAGGTAATATATCAACAAATTTCTTACATATATCATCATCATCTTTTGTCACTCCCAGAGCTGACATATCATTCAGTAGAATTTGAAATCTGGTATGAACATCAGCTAAAGTTTCCTTTTCTTTCATATAGAAATTCTCATAATTTCTAATGAGACTGTTCAGTCTTTGCTCTTTCACTACTGGGACGCCTTCATATGATACAATTAATGTATCCCATAGTTCTTTTGCTGTTTTACAGCCTGCAATTTTTGAGAAGATTTGTTCTGACACTGCATTTCCTAAAATGCTTCTGGCTCTGGGATCAAGATTGTATAAGAGCTTGTCTTGATCTGTCCATTGAGATTTGGCAGTTTGAACCCATCTGGCACGTTGGACAACTTTATCACCTTCTTTTACTTCATCAATGTTTTTACCTGGAATTATGGGTCCTTCAGTTATGATTCTTATCATTTCTTCATGAATTCCTGATAAATGCCACTCAGCCTTGAGCTTCCAATGTGCAAAATTATGACCAGTGAACACAGGAATTCCTTTTCCAGCCATTGTTGTTATGTTTGAAGATGATGACATTGTTTTGAGATTTTAGGTATTGATCGTTTAAGATTTATAAATTTATTAAAATTTAAATCTTATTTGCTCTTATACCAGTTGTTAGGTCTCACTAAGATCCCAAACAATGGAAAATCAATAAAAAAAAGTATTTAGAAGTTAATTGTTATATATCGATTTATTACTCAGTTTCAGTATATATTATAGCGGAATTATAATATAGAAACAGTGAAAATAACACACAGTTATATTTCAGTAAAAGTGGTAACGATTACAAAACTCAAACTCACTATTTATACACAATTATAGTGAGTTTGATAAGGATCAATCTAACAAGATCTTTTAAACATATAAAAGATATTGACTAACTAGACTGCCTTAAATCTCGCCTGACTTCTCTCATGAGTCTGAGTTAGTCAGACTGAGTCACTCAGACTCATGTCACTCAGACTGAGTCACTCAGACTCATGTCACTCAGACTCAGACTTTGATTAACAGATTTATTAATCTTGGGATAGATCATTGTTTTTCCCAACAGTTATGGCATAGGAAAATGGCGCATTTACATTTTCGAAAAATGAATGAGATTACAAAGAACGGGCTAGCCAATGGGGTCCCTTTGAAACGATTTGCGTATGAGGACAAATGTGTACCCTGCAAACTTGGAAAGCAATACAAGAAACCTCATAAATCAAAGGCCATCAATTCCATTGAAACACCATTAGAGCTTATGCACACAGATCTGTTCGACCCCATCAAGCAGAAAAGTTTTGGAGGAAAGTATTACTGTCTGGTAGTTACCGATGGTTACTCGCGATAATCTTGGGTTTACTTCTTGGCCACTAAGAGTATAACAGCCGATAAAATGATCAATTTCTTCAACATGATCAAGAACGTTTACAAAGCCAACGTCAAACGCCTAAGAAGGAACAACGTAACAGAATTCAAGAACTCCACTATGAACTTCTACTGCCTAGCACATGGGATAGTTCAACAACACAACGCAGCTTATGAACCTCAACAAAACGGAGTTGCAGAGAGGAAGAACATAACACTAATCGAGGTTGCACGCACAATGTTGCCTGACTCGCACCTTCCCGTCATGTTCTCGGGAGATGTTTTTAATACAACTCGCTACGTCTTAAATCGGGTGTTAACTATGAAACGCTTTAATAAAACTAGCTACGAATTATTAAATAGTCGTAAACCGAATCTTTTTCGTTTGGAACCTTTCGGGGTTCCATGTACCGTTTTGAAAACAAATTACACCACTAAGTTTGAACCTAAAGCTGTCCAGGGATACTTTCTTGGATATGTTAAAGGATGTGAAAACAAACGAGTTTATTTAAAACTTGAAAGAAAAGTGGAAATTGTTTTTAACATGGAAATAACTAGTTATACTTTTGAAAAACAAAATGGTCCAGCAATTTTCTTTGACTATGATTCATTGTTTAATTCGTTTAACCTTTCCTCCTCAAGGGTGACAAATATAGGAACCACAGAAGAACGAAATTCCTCTTCCAATGATGAGGACTCCGTTTTTCCTCGCTCTCCTGTAATCCAAGAAATTGTTGATGAATTAGTTGAACCTATTCCAGAGAATGGTGAAGCCGACGACCAAGAAGATGATGAAAATACTCAGGCTAATGACCAACAAGATGATGAAAAGAGACAAGCTGCTGACCAGGAGGATCTCAACGTTAATAATCACTCTGACCACAACGAGGTTACTACTAACCTCCAAGAATCAAGGATACACAAGATTCATCCTCTCGGGAATATCCTTGGAGATCCGAATGCAAGTGTACAAACAAGAACTCAAATTGAAGAACTTCAAGGCCTGTATGCTACAGCTATGCAATTAGAGGGTTATAATAACTGTCGTTTCTTCTGCTTCATATCTCAAGAGGTTCCTGCTAACATACATATGGCACTCAAAGATACCAACTGGGTGGACGTCACGCAAGAGGAACTTACGCAATTTGAGAAACTTTGTGTCTGGTCACTTGTGGAACTACCAAATGGAGAGTATGCAATAGGCACAAAGTGGGTATTTCGGTGAAAACGAGATGATCGCGGTATCATCACCCGAAATAAAGCAAGACTTGTTGTGCAAGGTTTTTATCAAGAAGAAGGAGTGGACTTTCAGGATGTATTATCACCAGTTGCACGTCTCGAAGCAATTCGCCTCTTCTTACCATACGCATCCCACATGGGATTCATCGCCTATCAGCTCGACGTGAAGAGTGCTTTTCTCTACGGAAAAATCAACGAAACCGTCTACGTTCAACAACCACCTCGGTTTGAAGCCTCACAACACCCAGACCGAGTTTACAAGCTTAACAAAGCTTTGTATGGTCTTCATCAGGCCCCACGACTGTGGTATGGTAAGTTGTCTACATATATGTTAGAAGCCGGTTTTAAGAGAGGACGCATCGACAACACTCTATTCATCAAAGAATCGTCCAAGACTAAACTTTTGGTTCAAGTCTACGTGGACGATATCATCTTCGGTTCAACAGATCTTACAATGTGAAAAAATTTTGAAAAGCTTATGAAGGACAGATTTGAGATGAGTTCAATGGGAGAACTAAAGCTCTTTTTGGGATTGCAAGTTGAGCAATTAAGTGACGGCATTTTATTCATCAATCCAATTACGTTACTGAGATGCTTGGAAAATTCAACATGACTGACTCCAAGCCAATTGCCACTCCCATTCAACAACAGCACAACTTGGAGCCAAATGCTCCAAAATGATCCTGACGTTGATCCAACAATCTATCGCAGAATGATAGGCTCGCTTATGTATTTAACTGCATCTCGCCATGATATAATGTTTGATGTTTGTTTATGTGCTAGGTTTCAGGCTTGTCCGAAGATGTGTCATAATTCTGCAGTCAAGAGGATCTTTCGCTACCTAAAAGCCCGACCGCGGCTGGGACTCTGGTATCCCAAAGGAAGTGAAATCTATCTCGAACCATTCACTGACTCAGACTTGGGAGGTTGTAACATCAACCGCAAATCAACCTCCGGTGGTTGCCAATTTCTGTGAGGACGTCTCGTGTTCTGGCAATACAAGAAACAGACCACTTCTGTATCCTCATGTGAAGCAGAATATATTGCTACAGGTAGTTGTGTGTCTCAGGTTCTCTGGATTCAACAACAGATGCTGGATTACGGTCTATCTTTTACCTCTATACCTATAAATTAAGATAATGAGGTTGATGTATCTGTTATTAAAAATCCGGTAAAAATAGTAAAACCCGACACATTGACTTTAAGCATCATTTCATCCGAGACTATGCAGAAAAGAAATTAATAGACATTGTTCGAGTCTCTTCTGAAAATAATCTGGCCGACCTCTTTACAAAAGCTTTTGATAAATCTCGTTTTGAATCTCTCATTCACCGCATCGGGCTGCGAAACTTAGAGTAACCGACGACTTTTCACCACCAAAAAATTCTCACTTTTTACTCAAGAACGACGAATCTCTCTCCAAGTCAAATCAAGTCAAATCTTCAAAAAAAAAAAAAATTGTAAGTTTTGTTCATAATGTTCGTTCTTTCTCCATATTTCAAATATGTTCGTAGGATTTGCCAGTTTTATGATGTTCGTCATAAATTCCTTGAAGTTCGTCATCAATTTTATGATGTTGTTCATCATACCTTTCAATGTTCGCCCAAAATCTCTTAAGTTTGGCCAGAATCTTCAACGATTTGGCTAGAATCTTCAACGCTTCGGTCGGAATATGGCCTGGGTGTTGGACGGACATAATGTTCGTCCAGATTATGAAAATTTACTTGACTTAGGTAAATCCATTAGGACTAGACGAACATGTAAGTTAGCTCCTTATACTAATATGGATGTTCGCCAACTATTAGCACTTTAAGACGAACTTTTCCTTAGACGAACATGTATGTTCGTCATGCAGTGGTTCCCTAAACGAACATCACTTAGGCGAACTTTTCCTTAGACTCAGTTCACAAATTTCTTATAACGAACATGACTTGGCGAACTTGCCCTTAGAAAACTGACGAACATCCTCAACGAACATGTATGTTCGTGAAAATTTTGATCCTTAAACGAACATGTATGTTCGTCATCCAATGGTTCTTTTGAACGAACATAACTTGGCGAACTTGCAACCAGAAAACTGACGAACATCCTTGGCGAACATGTATGTTCGCCACTGTCTTGATTGATTGTCTTTAGGACGAACATACTCTGGCGAACATGAGTGTTCGCCAAGGCCTCCTTTGTCCGCCGAACTTAATGACGAACTTTCATGTTCGTGCACTTGTATAAAATGTTTTTCTTATTCGGCGAACAAAGGTGCTTCGTTTATGCTTGAACGAACATTTATGCTAGACAAACATACATGTTCGACGAACATGAATGTTCGGGACAATTTGTCTAATCTGTCTTTCTTTTTCAGAATTCATAGATGGCTCAACGCTCATTCGAGAAGAGGCATAATCAAGCGGTGAATTTGGCTACTGATTCGACACAAGCTGTTGATTTTCGTCAGGCACTCGACTTCTTATAGGCATCTCGGTTGTCCTTTCTTCTTCAGGAGGATTTTCCAATCATTGTTACGTGTGTCCAACAATTCTGTGACACCCTTCAGCACGTGGATTTAGTCCATCCCCAGACCGGTGAAGTTCGAAATGGTATGAGTGCAGTGGTAAATGGTCGGGAGATCGTCATTACTAGCGGTCGCCTGCGCCAAATCTTACAACTTGGCACAGCTGCACAAGAACGGTGGGTTCCAATCTCGGGCGACATTTTCTTGGGGATACCCTCCTTCGTATGGGTTATGTTGGAATGGCATTGGCCCTACAGTATGCAAAGGGAAAATTCTATGGCCAATGGCGGTACCTATTTCACGTTATTGTCTCGGTTTTCAAGACTACCAAGACCAGAAACGATACGATGGATAATCAACTTATGTCTATGCTGGTGTCTCTGGTTCTAAACCGTCCGTATCCGGTCGCCAGATACATATTCGAGCAACTTCAGACCCAAATGTTGCATCCTCGGACTATGTTGCTATATACGAGATTCGTGATGATCATTCTATCTCACTTCTTGCTAGAGCTGCCAACCGAGGGTCTACAGGTTCGAGTGGGTATGGTTGACTGTAAGATTTTCCTCTCTTGTCTTAGGTATCACCCACGCATTGAGGGTGAGGCTCAACCGCAAGAAGCTCCGTTGTTTGGTGCTCGTATTGATCACAACTATGAGTGTGAGGAACGTGCTCATCCTGCCGAGGGGAAATGTACCAGATGCGATCGTTCCCCCTCCTCCAGTTCCAGCTGTGTTTCAAGGTGAGGCATCTACTGTTCAGGGTGAAGCACCGGCTAATGATCCCTTAGCTCTAGCTGTGGAGGTTTTTCAGTTTGCTGATACTCATCTAGAGGTTGATCCGATGGTGGTTACCTTTGTGGTTGCTGATATACTTCATCATCAGGACGATCTGGAGGACATTGAGACATATGTTGCTGATCCTCCTGTCCCTCAGAGGTCCCTGAGTCTTCCATCGCTCCTGCTCTCGATGCTGAAGCTGATGATGTCTTGATAGAGGTCGAGCATTATGTTGGCACTCCACCGGGGAGTCCGCATGTGGAGGTCGATCCTGAGCAGCCTGCTCAAACTCCACCAAGGAGTCAGTCCATGGAAATTGTGGCTATTTCGGTGACTTTTCATTATCAGCCAATTGATATGGCATGGCCTAGCACAGGGAAACGCCCTTTGTCAGTTGCGGATGATTCTGAACCCTCATCTACTGCTTTGCTTCAGCGGTCGCGCAAGCGCCAAGCTACGGATCCTGTTATCACGGAGCTCGTTGCTTCTGATGCTGCTGCTGCTCCACCTATTCCTAACCTTCATGATTTACATGCTCTTATTTTGCAGCTTTTCTCTGAATTTGTGGAATTGAAGAAATCTGATGCAGAAAAGATCCAACGGATATCTGAACTCGAAGCTAAGGTTTGGGCGCTTTCTAAGCGACCAACCGCTCAGGGGAGGATAGTTGAGGAGCTTGACCCCTAGGCTAGATGGTTAGAAGGTATATTCGAAGGGAACGTAGTTTGGGGATATTTGAGGAGCTTCAGACGGTCAAAGGAAAGTTTATGATCAACCGAAAGAAGATCAATCGAAGGACCGGCAAGCCTACGACCAGAAAAGTTTATCCACCAATCGCATGTATGTCTAAGATCCCGTTGAAGAACTTCAGACGTGATATTTTGCAGGATCTTTATATGTGGGGGGTAGATACAGATACAAGTGAAGCTATGATGTATAGGAAGAATGATGAAGTTGAAGACGGTATGAGTGAGATTATGCAGGTTTTTGATGCGACGCAACTTGCAAATCTAACAGAGAAAGATTTGCTGATTTTGCACAAGCACATGATATATGCAATTGACGGGTGGGCCGATATTGGTAGAGATTATCAACGCATTGTCACCAATTGCATAAATCTTAGAGTAAACGTGGATAGTGATGTTTTGCACAGAGAATAGAAGCAACAGTCAAGTGGAAGTTTGTTGATGCAGATATATGATGACTAGTTGTTCTATTACTTTGTTCCTTTGTATTCGTAATTACGTAGATTATTGTAGGATTTTGTAGTCCCACAAACTTGCATTCTTGGGCTTAGAGTCTGTTTGGGCTGCTTACAAACTTGCATGTTCGTGAGGCCCATAGTAACCCATTGTATACGAACTTGTCTCTCTATATAAAGACATACCTAGTTCTGTTTTAGGGTGAGCTTTATAGAGAGAATTCTCGGAATATGTATATTGTAATTGAGTGATTCAGTTAATATTAAGTATTCAGAATTCGGTAATCGTTTGTGTTATTCTTTATAGTCGATTATATACTTGTTGCATACAATTGATTACGAGTTTCCGCCTTGTGATCGATTGGATTAATCTTGTTGATCAGAATACTAGGACCTATATCAAGAACTATCTGTCATACTTAATGATGAGTTTTCAGTTATGTCTGGCCAACATAATGGAGAGCTTATTATTTACCAAGGTATTGACTTAACTTTTCAACTATAATCTAATTCACGTCATTATTGATGGCAAAATTCTTGTGATATCTTACTTCCTTTATGTAGATGGTAATGTGGTTATACATGTGGGGTATGTTTGTAATTACGCGTAGCTAACGTAATTATAAGTGTATCCTAACACGTATGTGCTCGTATCATATGCAAATCCGAACTATTCAATGGAACTATCAATATTCGTGACTCACTTCACAAGTTAAAACTGAGGTAGTGCTATTAGATTACTGAATTTCAATTTCACTTAAGGGAATTCAAATCTACGACAAGTTATATTTTTGTCAACTATCTACGTTTATTATTCTATGTGTTCAATCATTTATACCACTTGAATTTCGGGACGAAATTCTCTTAACTGGGGGATATTGTGACAACCGTCACTAAATCCGCTCGGTCAACGTAAATTGTTTTTCGATTAGTGAATGCTCTCTCTAGATGCCTGTCGTTACTTGTTAACTGTTATTTAACTTGAATACCTATATGTGGTTATTTGTGATGGGAAGCGTTTGGTAAACTTTTATATATATCGAATACTTGCATGTCATGTTTTGAATTTCACTTTAGCGTAAGGTTGAGCTTCTACGTATAAGAGACAAAATTTAATGTTTGGATATTTATTACTATTATTGAAAATTCAACGGGAACACCAAATAAACTTTCTATTTTAGTTATTCGTAATACTTTCGAGTTAAGTATTTAATTTAAGTTCGTATTCGTATTTAATCTCGAGTCGTGTTTTATATTTTTGGGAAATTGTTAGTTTTCGTTCTAGTCCATTAAAAGTTTTGGTCTTAGCCCGCTTTATGTAAATGTTGGAGTTCCATATTTTTATCTAAATATTATTGTATTTACAAGTTTAAAAAAAAAATTTATATTTCCAAACCGAAACCCCCCAAAACCCTCGGCCGAATCCCACATCCTAACCCTAATTCGGTTTTCCTTGCTCTCCTCCCTCCTTGCTTGCTGACTTCATTATTCAAGGAAGTCGTTCTCCTTCCTTTTCGTCATTAATCAATCAGCAACACTTAGGTGTAAGAAGGTTCAAGTTTTACGTTAACAAATTCTTCCATGGTCTCATTGTATTCAGCCGAGTCCCACACACAATCATCTTGTTTTATCATAGGTAATATTTTTATTTGTGTTTTCTTTTATCATCCTCTATATTATGTTTTGTTAGTGTTTTTATGTCTATGAAACTATCAGTCTTGGTTGAGTTTTATAAAAGATTCAATTAGGTTTTTGTTATACATGTTGTTGGTTTAGTCATTGGTTCATGTTTTTGGTGGTAGTCATACATATGTTTTAAAAACCTAGAAACTAAATTGTAATCTTCAAAGTTCTGAGGTTAATTTTTAGGGGATGAAGTATAGATGGTTAATTTTGGGTTCGGGCTATATTAAAACGTTTTCGAATAAGTTATTGCATTTTCGGGTCGTTACTCGTTGCTGATTAGGAAGTTAGTCTGTTTTACACGAATAATAACTCTCTCATAAATTTGTACTTTTAAATGATATATAAACCAAAGTTATATCCCTCAAAGTCTAGTTTTTAGAAATACAACCCATCGTCTAATTCATTTTCAAACTCTCTAGAAATGAACTTTAGTGAACGTGGGTCTAAACTGTGTTTTGAGTTGGTCTTCTGCATTCAATTTTGAGTACACTTGTTCTATGTTTTAAAGATGTGAAAATTGAGATTTTAAAACATTAAATAATTATTTATATATCAAATACGTGATCTGTATTTTTGGGTTAATTTACATAATTTTTTGTTATTTATAAACCTCTTTACGAATCGTGTTATAAACGTTTCTGAAAAATTCTGAATAGTTTCACTTCGTTTCAAACGGTCATAGCTTAGTCATAACAAAATTATTTTAATTGAATCTTGATAGTAGGTTGTAGAGCTCTGAATATATTTTATGTAAATATAAGGCTTGCCTCCTAATTCTTCCATTTGGTCATTCAAATCGGTTAAATACAAATGTTGGTCAAATCTGGTTTGCTGAAACGTACAGTGTTGTGTCGACTTGAAATATTTTTATCTCACTCATACAGAAAATTTAGACCTTGGTTTTTGGATATGTCATTTTCTACTGTGTTCTCTACTTATAAAAAATTTGGTTTGATTTTAGATGTCTTTAAGTATTTTTACAAAAATGGTTTATAACCTGTTTTCCAGATTTATACGTTTTATTGTAACGTCTTTTGTTAGATATTTATAAAAATCACCGAGAGTCGAAACATTACGAGATTAACAACATGTAATAACATTTAAATAAAGAGTCTAAAATTTATATTTGGAACATTTCTGACGTGAATAAGTATAACATTCGTTTAGGAAGCTGAATTGACCGTACACATAAGTGATATTCTTAACTAGCTTGCACAAGGACTTGAGGTGAATTTCGTAACCCGTGCTTTTAAATGTTTTCAACATTTGGAGGAAGACATAGTTTCTTTTACATGACACATTATATTTTCAAGTATGCTTTTTATTGGACATGTTTGTATTTTTATTCTACGTGCTATAACAATTGTGTATTGGATTGCATTATCTTTTCGGCCTTTGCAACGTATTTGACTGTAGCGAAGTTGGCAATGTGCTTTGATTACGTGTTCATCCTTGCAACGTATTTGAGTTCATCTAAAGTTGTCAAAGTGCTTTGATTACAATAAAGATATCACATGTGAAAAACGGTTGAATTGCAAATACCGTTGTGGATTACTTCGTTACTAGTTTACACATACTGTCCAAAACAGTTATCAAAATCGTTTACATTATCGTTGGTATTACATATTTGACATTTTCAAGTTATAGATTTTGTATGACAAAGGAGATGGTATTCTCTACTTAAAACTTTAGTTTCAAAACTACAATTTTTGTTACAAGAATTTATATACACTGTTCTTCCTAAACTTTACGAACTCGCTCAACTTTATGTTTACATTTTAAGTTATGTTTTCAGGTAATGAGGCATAGGATGACTAGAGATTTCCAAGGACCTAGAAGACTATTTCTATTGCATTTTATCATTATTACAAATTTTGAACTTTTGTTATTCATACAATGTTTTCGTATCCGTTTCAACTCTATAATTTGTATTACGTTTTTATTTATGGATTTTACTCCACAAGACGTACGTTTTTGCTTATGATTGTGCGACGTCATCACACGTACTCATTATTTATTAAATCATTATTAGATATTCTCTTGTTAACTATACAATGTTTTATGACGATCGCCAATCAGTTGCACCCCATTTTTCCGCCAAAGGTGGGGTGTGACAGATTGGTATCAGAGTCATTGGTTATAGAGAATTAGGATTGGATTGACCTAGACTATATCCTAAGTTTCCGCATATAGATCTTTTGTAGGAATATTTTGCTCACATTTTCATTTGTTGTTTTTACTACTCTTTTAAATTTTATTCTTCAACCGTACCGACTTATCATGCGTTTTTTTGTTAACTCTTTTTAGTTATGATCCATCGTGGGCGACATATAAGTTGAAGATTAAATTATCTCCTCTTTGAAGATGACTTTTTCCTTGAAGACGAATGTTCTTCCATGTTCTCTCAAATTCTTCATTCAATTGCGATTACATTTATATTGTAAAATTTTCATTTTTGGGAAAATGCACCGGATGACCATTGTACTACACAAAAATATCCGTCTAGGTCATTGTACAAAATTTACGTCTATCTACATCACTATACCACAAGTAACCTTTTAAATTATAACCTTAACTTTAAAAAACCGTTTAAATAGATAACTTTGGTGACCTGCAACCTTTTGGTAACCGCCACGTCATCGGTTTAAACAAATTGAGTAAAATGTGTCCTTAAAACAATTATAAAAAAAACAAAAAAAAAACAACCCTTTGACTCACACTCCCTGCTCCTACTTTCCATCTTTCATCTCGCCGGAAAACCACCATGAACCACCGTCATTTCTTTAAACTCCGGCCACCTTCATCATCTCCCTCAAACACCTCCAAGTTTCCATTTTTACACCAAACCCATCTCTAAACCACCATTCTAAACAAAAACGAAGAATCAACACATTCATTAAACTCTGCAGGGCAGCTTGAATTCAGATACAAGGAACGATTTTGGTAAAGGTTTGCAAATCATGCTCCAAAGAAAACCCACCAAAATCGAAGTTAAAATCGAAGACATACAAGAACTCGAAGACGCTCACAAACGCGCCGCCATAACCACCACCACCACCACCTTCAACCCCACCGGCGCCACCTCTCTCCTCCACCATTTCAACTCCTCCTCCTCCGCCGCCATCACCACCAAATCCCAAAGAATCGGCCTCCAAAAATAACCCAAAAATGTCAATAATTAATTCAATTTGTAACCCAATAATCCGATCCATGGAAGTCGAAGTGAAAATCCGGATACCCAATTACGAGAATTACAAAACCCTGATCTCACTTTTAACCCCTTTTCACAAAAAAACCCATAACCAGTTTAACAATTTTTTTGACGGCGGCGCCGGCGAACTTTCCGGCCAACGCGCGGTTCTCCGGTTGCGTCTTTATAACGACCCACCAGAAGTTAAATACGTTATGTCGTTAAAAGCCAAAGCTAAACTTGTGAATGGGATTAGTAGAGTGGAAGAAGACGAAGAAGAAATCGATGCAAAAAGCGGGGAAGAATGCGTAAAGGATGCGAATCGGTTGGTTGAATTGAGGAATGTGTATGAGTGGAAAGGATTGGGTGGGTTTACAAAACCCTGATCACACCATTATAAAGGTTTGGTTTTATTCTCTTTCCTCATCCGAAATATGCAGGTTGGTCACAAAATATATATTTTAAAAATGAAAGAGAGAGAGAGAGAATTAGTGGAGGGTGACGTCACCGGTTTTTGACCGGTTGTTTGAAAAAAAATGGTTTAAATAAACGGTCAAATGTTGTATAGTGATGTAGATAGACGTAAATTTTGTACAATGACCTAGACGGATATTTTTGTGTAGTACAATGGTCATCCAGTGCATTTTCCCTTCATTTTTTATTGGGTACTATTGCAACATTAAGTTCTATTTCGTTTCTCAATGACTCCTATATCATATATCATTGCATTGGATTAGCACGAGTGAAAATAGTATTTTGCCACATTACTCATTTGTACAAGTTCAAATTTCAAATGGTTGGAGGTGATTACTTTATTCGGAGACAACCTTGCGTAATTACAAATCGTTATTTTTCTCCATTTCTGTTCATTTTTAGATTTCGGTCTCTACTGCAAAGTTGTAGATAACAGCGAAATATGGAAGTATTTCGGGAATCAGACTCCGAATCGGTGTTTTTGATTTTATAATGAATTTATACCGAGCAGCTCAAATCAAAACCGTTACATAAAGTGTTTCCTCAAACAAAAACTCTTTTCTTCGTTTAGCCTCGAGTTGGTCGATATCAACTCATCTAAAATCACTTTCCGTTCAAAAACTAAAGTTGGGTTAACTATTTCGTTTCGTTAAGTATAACTTATCCTTAAGACATATCCCCTATAGTTAATTCACTTACATTATTTCGGTTTATTCATGCATTCTTTAAACGTATCCTAGAGATTTATTCACTCGACGAACCAAGCAGTCCAAAAACCAGATGGAACTTTAAGAACCTCTCTCTGTTTCATTCATAACTAATCTTATCGTATTATCATATCGATTGATTCCACTCAGCCGAAATAAATTTTGATGTTACGAAAATATCGTCTTTACTCTAAAGATTTGTTCGTTGTGCGTTCCTTTCCTTGTAGTATGTACACTTTTGTATGTGGTACGCATACTTATTTCATACACTTTTCTAATTTAAGTTACCTAAAAAAAATTCTCCTTATTCTTCATACATTTCGTATATTTATTAAACTATTGTTTGATTATCGTTTGTTAACATATCCCCTCTCATTCCCCGATATTCTTGGCACTCGCTTTCAAATTTGGATTATTTTTCTCAAATTATAAATACGTTGGTTATATAGATTCTCAATGACTTTTATCCGTATTATCTAGTTCGTGGTGCGAATTCAAAAATTCACAAATCAAAATTTTTGTAATCATTTAACTTATACCAAGTATTTCATGGAGCACTTTGTTGAATATCCCTTAACTATATGGCTTGAGTTTCGTTCACAAGTATGTTTACTTCCCTGTCTATCGGCATTCTATCAGCAACAACTATTTGTCAACTCTTTAAGTAGTCACCCATTCATTTATGAAGACTTCCTATTCTATTAATCCTCATATCTTTTGAACGTGTTTCACATTTAGCGTTACACACTGAGTAGTGATCTTTCGCAAGTAATGATAAAACTTCTTTTATGTATGATCAACATAAGAGAGAACTTATAATTATTTGTGAATGGAGATAACTTTTTCAATCGAACATGATTCACAAGGTTTCAAAAAATATCTTTGACTTCAATTTTCTTTTGTATTATTTTCAGGTTTGGTTCATCTAATTATTCACTTTTCATTTAGACAGCAAATCTCTATAAAAATTCGTATCTTACATTTTGTTGAATGTGTTTCAACATTGAATGTTTCGTATCAAGAACTATCTGTCATACTTAATGATGAGTTTTCAGTTATGTCTAGCCAACATAATGGAGAGCTTATTATTTACCAAAGTATTGACTGCGCTTTTCAACTATAATCTATTTCACGTCATTATTGACGGCAAAATTCTTGTGATATCTAACTTCGTGTATGTAGATGGTAATGTGGTTATACATGTGGGGTATGTTTGTAGTTACGCGTAGCTAACATAATTATAAGTGTATCCTAACACGTGTGTGCTCGTATCATATACAAATCCGAACTATTCTATGGAACTATCAATATTCGTGACTCAGTTCACAAGTTAAACCTGAGGTAGTGCTATTAGATTATTCAATTTTAATTTCACTTAGGGGAATTCACATCTACGACAAGTTATATTTTGTCAACTATCTACGTTTCTTATTCTATGTGTTCGATCAGTTATACTACTTGATTTTTGGGAAGAAATTCTCTTAACTGGGGGATACTATGACAACCGTCACTAAATCCGCTCGGTCAAGGTAAATTTTTTTTCGATTAGTCAATGCTCTCTCTAGATGCATGTCGTTACTTGTTAACTGCTATTTAACGTGAATCTTAAACTTGAATACCTATATGTGGTTATTTGTGATGGGAAGCGTTTCGTGAACTTTTATTTATATCAAATACTTGCATGTCATGTTATGAATTTCACATTACCGTAAGGTTGAGCTTCTACGTATAAGATAGACAAAATTTAATGTTTGGACATTTATTACTATTACTGAAAATTCAGCGGAAACACCAAATAAACTTTCTATTTTAATTATTCGTAATACCTTCAAGTTAAGTATTTCATTTAAGTTCGTATTCGTATTTAATCTCGAGTCGTGTTTTATATTTTTGGGAAATTGTTAGTTTTCGGTCTAGTCCATCAAAAGTTTTGGTCTTAGCCCGCTTTATGTAAATTTTGGACTTCCATATTTATATCTAAATATTATTGTATTTACATGTTTAAAAAAAAATTAATCCCAAACCGAAACCCCCCAAACCCCTCGGCCGAATCCCAAATCCTAACCCTAATTCGGTTTTCCTTGCTCTCCTCCCTCCTTGGTTGTCGACTTCATCATTCAAGGAAGCCGTTTTCCTTCCTTTTCATCATTAATTGATCAACAACACTTAGGTGTAAGAAGGTTCAAGTTTTACGTAAACAAATTCTTCCATGGTCTCATTGTATTCAGCCGAGTCCCACACGCAATCATCTTACTTTATCATAGGTAATCTTTTGCTTTGTGTTTTCTTTTATCATCCTCTTTATTATGTTTTGTTAGTGTTTTTGTGTCTATGAAATTATCAGTCATGGTTAAGTTTTATAAAAGATTCAATTAGGGTTTTGTTATACATGTTGTTGGTTTAGTCATTGGTTCATGTTTTTGGTGTAAATCATACATATGTTTTACAAACCTAGAAACTAAATTGTAATCTTCAAAGTTCTGAGGTTAATTGTTATGGGATGAAGTCTAGATGGTTAATTTTGGGTTCAGGTTATATTAAAAACATTTTCGAATAAGTTATTGCATCTTCGGGTCGTTACTGGTTGTTGATCAGGAAGTTGGTATGTTTTGCACGAATAATAACCCTCTCATAAACTCGTATTTTTAAAATATATTTAAACCAAAGTTGCATCCCTCAGATTATAGTTTTATAAATACAACTCATCGTCTAATTCATTTTCAAACTCTCTAGAACTGAACTTTAGTGAACGTGGGTCTAAACTGTGATTTGAGTTGGTCTATTGCATTCGATTTTGAGTACACTGGTTCTATTTTTTTAAAGATGTGAAAATTGAGATTTTAAAACATTAAATGATTATTTATATATCAAATACGTGATCTGCATTTTTGAGTTAATTTACATAATATTTTGTTATTTATAAAGGTCTTTACGAATCGTGTTATAAACGTTTCTGGAAAATCCTGAATAGTTTCACTTCGTTTTAAACGATCATATCTTAGTCATAAAAAATTATTTTGATTGAATCTAAATAGAAGGTTGTAGAGATCTGAATCTATTTTATGTAATTATAAGGCTTGTCTCCTAATTCTTCCATTTGGTCACTCAAATCGGTTAACTAGAAATGTTGGTCAAATCTGGTTTGCCGAAACGTACATTGTTGTGTCGAATTGAAATATTTTAATCTCACTCATACAAAACAGTTAGACCTTGGTTTTTGGATATGTCATTTTCTACTGCGTTCTCTACCTATAATAAACTTGGTTTGAATTTTAGATTATTTTAAGTATTTTTAAAAAAATGGTTTATAACTTGCTGTCCAGATTTAACGTTTTGTTGTAACGTGTTTTGTTAGATATTTATAAAAATCACATAGAGTCGAAAATTTACGAGATTAAGATTAAGTAATAAAAATTCATTAAAAAGTCTAAAATTTATATTTGGAACATTTCTGACGTGAATAAGTATAAGATTCGTTTAGGAAGCTCAACTGACCGTACACATAAGTGATATTCTTAACTAGCTTGCACAAGGACTTGAGGTGAGTTTCGTAACCCCTGCTTTTAAATGTTTTCAACATTTGGGTGAAGACATAGCTTCTTTTACATAACACATTATATTTTCAAGTATGCTTTTTATTGGACATGTTTGTATTTTTATTCTACGTTCTATAACAATTGTGTGTTGGATAACTTTATCTTTTCGGCCTTTGCAACGTATTTGACTTTAGTTAAGTTGGCAATGTGCTTTGATTACGTGTTCAGCCTTGCAACGTATTTGACTTCATCTACAGTTGGCAAAATGCTTTGATTACAATAAAGATATCACATGTGAAAAACGTTTGAATTGTAAATATCGTTGTGGATTACTTCGTTACTAGTTTACACATACTGTCCAAAACACTTATCAAAATCGTTTACATTATCGTTGATATTACATATTTGACATTTTCAAGTTACAGATTTTGTATGACAAAGGAGATGGTAATCTCTACCTAAACTTCAGTTTTTAAACTGCAACTTTTGTTACAAGAATCTACACATACTGTTTTCCTAAACTTTACGAACTCGCTCAACTTTATGTTGACATTTTAAGCTATGTTTTTAGATAATGATCAGGCACAAGATGACTAGAGACTTCCAAGGACCTCGAAGACTATTTCTATTGCATTTGAACATTATTACAATTTTTGAACTTTGGTTATTCATACAATGTATTCGTATCCGTTTCAACTCTATAATTTTTATTACACTTTATTTATGGATTTGACTCCACAAGACGTAAGTGTTTTCTTATGATTGTGCGACGTCACGACACGTATTCATTATTTATTAAATCATTATTAGATATTCTCTTGTTAACTATACAATATGTTATGACGATCACCAATCGGTTGCACTCCATGTTTCCGCCAAAGGTGGGGTGTGACAATGTTTTTCTTAGTACTTACATGCATTAGTTACAGACTTTTTTGCTAAACTGGATTGAGATATGATTTCTTACCTTTACATTTTTATACTTACTCGATGAACTCGCTCAACTTTATGTTGACTTTTTAAGCTTTACTTTCAGGTAATGTGCAGGCGTAGGACTTGGCTGTAGAAGTCGGACTCTAGAAGACTTTCAGGATTTCATTTACGCTGTGGCATTTTATTCGTAGTATACTATTTTTGGATTTATATTTCTGGCATGCATGCCTAAGTATTTGATTACGTTACGTTGGTTATTTGGTTGAACTTATTGCTTGTAGTGTTTGACAGTTTCGTGTACCAAGGATTATACCTTGAGTATGGCGACGTCATAACAATACATTATTTCTTTTATCATATAGAATATGTCTTTATTTACTATTTTGTTATGACGATCGCCAATCGGCCACACCCTGCATATCTGCCATTTGCAGGGTGTGACAGATTGGTATCGTAGCACAAGGTTATAGAGAACTAGGTGGTTTGACCTAGACTATATCTAGGAGTCCTCATATCGATCTTTTAGGATCTTTTATCGTTTCATATCGTCACACTACTCGCACTTAACGACTTTATCGCATAAAGAAGACGACGAACCGCAACGACTTACGACGCCGAAAGAGTTTCCTTTATAATCATTTTTCATGTGACATTTTCGTTTACTATTCTCATTGTTGGTTTGAATAGAAATTTTGAGTTTGCAATCTAAGAGCTTACTACGCCGCATTACGTTCCCACTGCGCCGCAGTAGAGACTCAGACCTGTGAATCTGAGAGCTCACTGCGCCGCAGAGGAGACTCAAACCATCTACTTCATTTTTATTGATCTAGTAAATGTGAGCGTTGTAATAAGGGACATGGGTAGGAGGCGTGTGTATGAAACGGTATGGATATAATTATGGGTGTACAATGTAATTATATCCATGACGAGTTATATATATGTTTACATGACCATGTTTGTAATTTCGACGCAAAGCCTACCAATAAGTTCTTGTCCTTTAAATCATTGTTATACCTCTTGTTTAAATTGTTATCTACTCATGCTAACACATTTTCCCTTATTATGCAGATGGCCCCTCCTCGACGATATCTTACTGAGCCCGAGATTGCCGCCTTGATCGCTCAGCAGTTAGCTGCAGTGGTGCCTACGATCGTGGCACAGCTCACGAACGCCCTTAATCAGCATCCTCGTGCAACACCACCTCCACCTCCACTACCACCACCTCCACCTCCTAAGGGCTTTACTTACAAGGATTTCCTGAATTGTAAGCCCACCGAGTTCGATGGAAAGGGTGGGGCCCTTATTCTCAGTCAGTTGTTCGAGCAAGCTGAGTCAGTTTCGACATCAGCAACTGCGGTGCTCAGAACCGAGTTCGGTATTCCACCCATATTCTGAAGGGCAAGGCCCTTACATGGTGGAACTTTGTGATCAGTGCCCGTGGCAGGGATGTTTCCATGGCTATACCTTGGGAGGAGTTCAGGACTCTTATGTTAGATCAGTTCGTGTCTCGTACAGAGATGAAGAAACTGGAGGATGAGCTTTGGGGTCATACTATGGAGGGACCCAAGTTGACTGCATATACTGACCGCTTCAATGATCTTGTTCATTTCTGCCCATAGATGGTTGATATTGAGGCTCGTCTTATTGATCGTTTTATTCATGGACTACATTCTGAGGTTCGTCGGTCGCTTAGGGTTATTGATCCTCCTACACTTCACGATGCTATTCACCGTGCCGAGTCCATTACTAAGGACTTAATCATGGATGGCATCTTTACATCAGAGAAGATGAAGGATCGATATGATCACCATGGGATGTCTAAGAAGTTTAACCGTGAGTCTGGAAGTTCTAGCGGTGGAGCGAATTTTGGGTATAACGGTGCACTTTCTTTGTGTCATAAGTGAAACCTTCACCACTAGAGGAACACACCTTGCACTTGTACTCAGTGTAGTCGGAAGGGACATGTGGCCAAGGATTGTCTTTCTAGGCATATCGTTGTTGTACCAGTGAATGTAGTGAGGCCTATTTCTTGTTTTGGTTGCGGAGGTACTGGATATTTTCTCAGAGACTGCCCTTATAAACAGGGAAACGGTGGTCGTAATAATCCACTGTGGATTCAGGAAGGTCAACCTGCACCAGGGAATCAGGGTAATCGTGGTCCGAATAATCAGGGTGGTCAGAATAACCAAGGGAACCCAGCTCGTGGTCGAGCCTACTTAATGGGAGCTGCAGAGGCACAACAGGATCCGAACACTGTTGTTGGAACTTTTTCCTTAAAAGATTATTTTGTTACAGTCTTATTCGATTTGGGGCGGATGGTAGTTTTGTATCACTTGATTGTGTATCCTTTCTTGGGGTAGAGCCTACTAGATGTGTTCGGGGTTACGAGATTGAATTATCTAATGGTAGGACTTATGTATCCCATCAAATCGTTCGCGACTGTACTCTTGTTTTGGAGAACCACCTCTTCAACATTGATTTGTTACCATTCCATCTTGGTTGTTTTGATGTCGTAGTGGGTATGGATTGGTTGTCCAAACATCATGCTGAAATCGTTTGCTTCGAGAAGTTTGTTCGCATTCCTTTGTCATACAGTTCTGCACTAGAGGTATTTGGGGAGAAGTTGGTTGAGAAGATAGCCAGAATGATGAGTATGCAGATGGAGGGAAGAAATATTTCTGATGTCCCGATGGTTCAAGAATTTTCTAGAGTCTTTCCTGAGTAGTTGCCTATTCTACCTCCTTTTTCGTCAGGTTGAGTTTCGTATCGACCTGATTCCTGGAGCCACCCTTGTGGCTAAAACCCCTTATCGACTTGCGCCTTCTGAATGCGCGAGTTATCCGATCAGCTGCAAGAATTGCAAAATCTTGGGTTTATTCGTCCCAACCATTCTCCGTGGGGAGCACCGATTCTGTTCGTGAAGAAGAAATATGGATCCATGAGACTTTGCATCGACTACCGTGACCTTAATAAGCTTACCATTAAGAATCGGTACCCCCTTCCCCGCACCAATGATCTGTTCGATCAGTTCCAAGGAGCTACCTGTTTCTCGAAGATTTATCTTCGCTCTGGCTATCATCAGTTACTTGTTCATGAAGCTGATATTCCTAAGACTGCCTTCAGAACTCGTTATGGTCATTTCGAGTTCACTGTTATGCCTTTCGGTCTCACTAATTCCCCTGCAGTGTTTATGGATCTGATGAACACCGTGTGTAAGAAAAATTTTTATAAATTCGTAATCGTGTTCATTGAGGACATCCTCATTTATTCTAATCCGGGGAAGAGCATGCACTTCATCTCCGTTTGATTCTCCAGTTACTCGAAAGAGAACCTTGTACGCTAAATTTTCTAAATGTGACTTCTGGTTGAAAGAGGTCCACTTCTTGGGTCATGTTGTAAATTGTGAGGGTATTCATCTTGACCCGAGCAAAATCGAATCAGTTAAAATTGGAAGCCTCCTTCTTCGCCGACCGAAATCGGTTCATTCTTGGGTTTAGCTGGGTACTATCGGAGATTCATTGAGAATTTCTCCAAAATCGCCAAACCTCTCACCAATCTGACACAGAAAAATAAGAAGTATGTTTGGGGATATGATCAGGAGTTGGCTTTTAAGACTCTGAAGGAGAGGTTGGGTAATGCTCCTATCCTTGCACTTCCTGATGGTACCGATAATTTTGTGGTTTATTATGACGCCTATGGTCAGGGTTTGGGTTGTGTTCTGATGCAGGGGGTAAGGTTATTGCGTATGCTTCTCGACAGTTGAAGGTCCACGAAAAGAATTACACCACTCATGATCTTGAGCTTGGAGCAGTGGTTTTTGCATTTAAGTGTTGAAGACATTATCTTTATGGTACCAAAAGTGTCATCTACATTGACCATAAAAGTCTGCAGCACATCTTTGATCAGAAAGACCTTAATATGCGTCAAAGATAGAGGATAGAGCTTCTCAGTGACTATGATTGCGAAATCAAGTACCATCCGGGTAAAGCTAATGCGGTGTTCGACGGTTTGAGTAGGAAAGAAAGAATTAAACCGAGACGTGTTAGAGCCATGAGTATGACAGTTGGGTCGGGTATTCGAAATAAGATTTTAGAGCCCCAGGTAGAGGCATTTAAGGAGGAGAATTTAGCAGCTGAGGCACTTCGTGGGTTAGACAGTCCGTTCGAGAAACGGGATAATGGTGGTTTATACCTCATCGATCGTATTTGGGTTCCATTAATTGGGGTATTCGCACAGTGATTATGGATGAGTCGCATACCTCTAAGTATTCGATTTACCCTGGAGCACATAAGATGTACTTCGACATTCGGGATATGTATTGGTGGTCGGGTATGAAGCGACACATTGCTACCTATGTAAGTAAATGTATCACTTGTTGGCGTGTGAAAGCAGAACATCAGATTCCATCTGGTTTACTTCAGCAGCCTGAGATTCTTGAATGGAAGTGAGAAAACATAGCCATGGATTTCATTACGAAGTTATCGCGTTCATCTAGTGGTTTCGACACAGTATGGGTTATAGTCGACAGACTGACTATGTCAGCACATTTTCTGGCCATTCGGGAAGATTATAAAATGGAGAAGTTGACTAGGATCTACATCAAGGAAGTTATCTCTCGTCATGGTGTTCCAGTGTCTATCATCTCAGACAGAGACGCTAGATTTACTTCTTGCTTTTGGCAGTCCATGCATAACGCGTTGGGTACACGTTTAGACATGACTACGTCTTATCATCCTCAGACCGACGGTCAGAGTGAGCGTACTGTTCAGACACTCGAGGATATGCTTCGGGCTTTTATCATTGACTTTGGTGGTAGTTGGGATTCGTATCTTCCGTTTGTAGAGTTTTCCTATAATAACAGCTACCATTCCAGTATTCCTTGTGCTCTTTTCGAAGCACTTTATGGGTGTAAGTGTCGTTCTCCAATTCTTTGGGCTGAGGTTGGTCAGCCTCATCTTGTCGGTCCCGAGCTTGTTCAGGATACCTTCGACAAGATTTATCAAATTCGAGATAGACTCCGTGCGGCGAGAGATCGCCAAAAGAGTTATGCTGATGTTCGTCGTAGACCTCTTGAGTTCAGTGTGGGTGATTTTTTTTTTCCTGAAAGTTTCTCCTCGGAAGGGCATTGTCCATTTCAGTCGTAAGGGCAAGCTTGCACTACGCTATGTGGGTCCTTTTGAGATTTCTGAGCGTATTGGTCCGGTAGCTTATCGTTTAAAGCTACCTCAGGAGTTGAGTAATGTTCACGATACTTTTCATTTCTCGAACTTGAAGAAGTGTCTCGCCGACACTAACTTGCAAGTTCCACTATGATATTCAGATTGATGATACTTTCAGGTTTGTGAAGGAACTAGTCGAGATTGTTGATCGAGAGGTTAAGACTCTCAAGCGTAGCCGCATTCCTATCGTGAAAGTCTGTTGGAACTCTCGTCGAGGTCCAGACTTTACGTAGGAGCGCGAGGATCAGATGAAACTCAAGTTCCCTCATTTATTTCAGTGATTCCTTCTAGTGTCTGAATTCTCACTTGAAATTCGGGACGAAATTCTCTTTAGTGGGGGATATCATGACAACCCTGACTCTTCCGACTCTGGTTAGTCTAGTATGCCGATAGCTCTTACCGTGTTTACAAAAAACATTTTTTTTAATTTTAAAAGTTCCTTATATTTTACTTATGTGTGATTATAGCTTTGACATGTGTGTATATCCTTATATGTGATTGATATCGTGTTAGTTAAGGTGCACAAGTAGTTAGTTCCCACTAGAAGAGCTCCTAGATAATTTAACGAGAAATTTCCGTGTTTCGTAAACTTATTATTTTGTATCCGATAAACATCAAAAAATAGAGAACTTTCGGTTTCAGATTATATCTATATTATACCGTAACAACGGTTTAAAACTAAGTCTATTTTATAACTTTAACGCTGCTTATCGTTCGTTACATTTATAATTGAAAACTACTTTTGTTGGGCCGACTACGCCGCACCACGGAGCAACTGCGCCGCAGCGCACGCCTAGTTTAAGTCCTCCGATTTGGTTTGTGTGTGAACCATTGTCTAAATCGTTTTGGGTTAAATCAATGGTGCAACAAACCGAGCCTATACCACATTTTACTGAACCCTAGCCTAACCTAACAAATGTCTAAGCTAATCACTCACACTCACTTGATTAACCCTAACCCTAATCTTCATTTCTCATTTCATACACCACAAACCGTACTCACTTTCTCTGCACTACAGCCGATCTCCTCCCTCCCTCTTGCAAACATTTTTCAGTCCATCATTGTACAACAATCGATCCATCTTTGAAGCTTCCATTTCAACCAAAGGTAATTGTGTATTTTGATTCTTGTAAAAGCTTAGCCGAAACCCTAATTTCATTTTGAATTTCGGTGGTGTTTCTTCTTGCTGCAGCCACAACTCGATTTCTTAGAGTCTTGGTCTCATCATCATAGTCTCCTATTCGAATCCAACACAGCAACAAGGGATTTCATCTAGGTATGTTGTTCATGGAATTCAATTCTTACTCTTGGCCGATCCTTCATTTCTTGTGTTTTGGTATCCTATTTTGTGTATCCTGTTCGGTGAGATTGTTGTGTATTGTTGTTGAACCTGACTTTGGCTCGTATATGATTCAAATTCATCGTGTTATTCAACCTTGATCAAGTCATAATCAGTCTCTAATCAAGCTATAGTCAATCTTGTTCATCATCAAATCCATCGTGTATGTGTGTTTACCTAGCCGATTCATTATTTATATGTTACATGATTAACTTCTGATTTGTGTTGTGTTTTGGTTTTGGTCTCATGGCCTTATTATCCTAGTATTATCATCGTATCTTGGGTTGTTTGAAACGGCATTTGACAAAACTTGAAACCAAACCGTTGCAACTTTGTGGTATAAAACTCTAATTCCATATTCTTTCTTATTCCATATCGTACAATCACTTTGTGAATCTTTTGTATTGGTTTGAGTATATTTATGACTCGTACTAACCTAATTGATTGTCACTTAAGTCGTGTCTACAAGATTGTAATCTTAAACGGTAGAAAACTCTAAGATATTCTGAAACCTTATATTGGTCTGTCTTCATCAGTGTATACCTCTGAGTTGGAATTGAATTAGTGACTATGATCTAAACAAATATTATAGGCCTTGGAATCTAGTTTTCAAAAACGTAAGACTTGTTATCTAATTCATCGTAGAACTTTCTAAAAGTGTAAAATACTAAGAGGGGGTGGAAACTGAGTTTTTGGATTACTTTGCTAGGTGTTGGTAATTGGAATTGTGTAACCACTTATAAAATATTAAACATATTTATTATGGATTAATATTGATTTTTAACAGTTCCAAACACCATATAAATGTTTAATTTGTTTAACTATACAATTTATGACTTTGAAACGTTTTATAACTCGACTTACTAAAACAAATGATTTTGAATAGTTTACATGACCAATTTTGTTTCAATCATAACTCTTTCACTATTAACTCAATTTGATCAAAGCCATAGTCTAAAACGTATCCATCTGAGTCTAGTTTTCAGATATATAAAATTCATCGTCTAACTCTTCTTAAAACTCTAGATATATCAGTTTGTATGGACATAGGTACTGGATGAAAATATTATCGTTCTATCTAAAACTTAAGCACGATAATTAATCGAGTTCGAAACACATAAATCTTATTCTTACGAATTATTACTACCTTTATCTAGGGGATCTCTAGATCTAGTCGGTACATTGCTTTTGACCTACTTACTTGTATACACACTATTCACACTACTTGTGTAGTGTCGCTTATTGCTCGATAAGGTGAGTTCATTGCTCCTCTTTTTACTATTGTATACGTTTTTACAAATCAGGGGAAAGTAAATCTCAACCAAACTACTTTTGAGAAAAACGGATTTCGATAAACGGATTTTACTTCCATACTTACTATATATGGAAACCTTACTATTTTTGGAAACTTACCATAAATAGATATTTCTATTTATGGAAACTTACTACTTTTAGAAATCATGAAATGTGTAACAAACCTAATGCATTTTCTTAAAAACTTTACGAGACATTGGTTGTGAGAGTTGTAGGGTTTTTTGGGGTTTTCTTGAATTTTTTTTTCCAATCTTGATTCTTGATTTTTTTTTAAAGAATTTTGTGTTTCTTGAAAAACCCTTGTTTAATTTGATAATGGTTTTTAAGAATTGGGTGTATTATTAAATACCCATTATTGATTTGATTAATTTTATCAAGAATTGGGTGTTTTATAAAATACTCATTATTAATTTGATTAATTTTTCAAGAATTGGGTTTTTGTAAAATACCCATTATTGATTTGATGAATTTTTTCAAGAATCGGGTGATTTATAAAATACCCATTATTATTTTTATTATTTTTTTTTAAGAATTGGGTGTTTTATAAAAGACCCATGAATAATTTATAATATATTTTAATTTTTCCATTTTGATGAAAATTTTCAGATTTTAGTGATATTGAAAACCCATTATTGATTTTTCAAGAATTTGTTTTTTTCTTGCAGAAACTAAAAAATCCCAATTAAAAAAAATAAAAAAATAAAAATTAATTTTTTATTGGTTTTAGATTGTTCTTGATGACGTTTATGGATTGCATGCAATTCTTTATGCAATTTTTGGATTATTTTTAGGCTTTTTATAGACTCTTTCTTTATCTTTAATTATATACTTTTCCCTAAATATTATATACTTTTTCTTAATTTTATTAAAAAAAAGTTGTTAAAATACTTGTTTTCTACCTTGAAGTTTTTTGTGAATCTAAATGGGTCCTACTCAACTTATCAAATTGTTGTTATCTCAATTTTAGTAGTGAAGGAATAATCCGTGCAAAGTTTGTTACTTTAGTTTTTTTTTATGATTTGGTCATGTTTTTCGAGTTTAGAGTTATTAATTTAGTAGATTTTTGATCGAAACATTAACTACTAAAAAAATTTGACTAGTGTGGATAGAATGATATTGCGATTGCAGTGGTAATGTACTTTTTCGTGTTGAATAGTCGATACCGTTGACCATTAGAAGTAGTCAAGACAACATATTTGAATTTTAATTAAAACTGGTCACGTGGGGGAGATAACACCTAAAAGGACTTATTTACCCTCATGTGGGGGCCACTTAACGGATTAAATTAAACGGATTTGGACGGAAGGATCACATACGCTAAATTTAAAAAACAAAAGGATGATTTGTGCTAACTTTTCTTGAAAATGACGATATGTGAAAAACAGCCTAACCACAAGGACGATTTGTGACATTCTCTCAAAGTAAAATAGGGTAATATGTCCATAACTAGTCCAAATGTTGAAGAATAAAGAGTTAATAAAAATGATGGTGAAGTTCCAGTTGTAGAACAAGCTCAAGAAGGAATTGCAAACCAAGATGTAGTGCAAGATCAAGGTGGGATTGAAAATAATGCTGAGGAAATCAATGAACTTGAAGCTTCAAGTGAAATTGTAAATGAAGAAGCTGCTACATAAGAGGAAATCTTCATAGATAAAAATGATCTATTTACTTTTGATGCTGAAAACCATGAACAATCTAGTGAAGCTCTTTATGACCCTCTACTACATAAATCTATTGAACTGAGTCAAACAAAATTAAATGACACTTTGACAGATGATGCAAATCAATCTTGTAAATTTAACAAAAATCATCCTCTATCAAATATCATTTGTAATTTGCTTGAAGGAATTAAGACTAGAAGCAAGCTAGGATTAATAAACTTATGTTTGTTTTCTTGCTTCTTGCCACAAGTAGAATCCAATAATGTTGAATGGCCATAAAGATTAATAATTGGGTAGAAGCTATGCAGGAGGAACTTCTTCAGTTTAAGAAGCTGTAAGTAGGAAAGTTAGTTGACATGCATGTAGGTGAATATATCATAGGTGTGAAATGGATATTCAAACTAAAGAAGGCTGATAAAGGAGTTGTAGTGAGAATCAAAGCTAGGTTAGTTGCTCAGGGTTACACTCACGAAGAGGGTATTGATTACGATGAGTGTTTGCACTAGTTGCTAGGATTGAGGTTATTAGACTGTCTTTAGCTTATGCTTCCTTTAATAAATTTAAGTTCTACCATATGGATGTTAAGTATGCTTTCTTATATGGGAAATTAGAAGAGACAATATATGTGTGTCAACCTCCGAGGTTTGTTGACCCGCAATACCCAAACATGGTATTGAATCTTAATAAAGCCATGTATGGCTTACATCAAGCACCCAGAGCTTGGTATGACAAATTGCCAAAGTACCTAATTGATAATTGATATCTTAGAGGTAGAATTGTCAAGACTTTGTTCATTAAGAATGTAGAGAATGATTCTATATTTGTGCATATCTATGTAGATTATATTATCTTTGGTTCAACTAATGATGCCTTGTGTAAGGAGTTTGAGTCAGTGATGCATCCTAAGTTTCAGATGAGCTCTAGGGGAGAGATAATTTTATTTTTAGGACTACAAGCTAAGAAAATTGGGTCAAGCATTGTCATTAACTACTCAAAATATGTGAAAGATATGCTTACTAAGTTTAGCTTCTTAGATTGTAAGTGTGCTCCTACACCTGTAGATACTAGAGCCAAAATTTGTCCTCACTTGGAAGGAGAGGATATAGATCCACATTTTTATAGGTACATAATTGGATCTCTCATGTATCTCAGTGCTAGTAGGTCTTACATTATGTTTGGAGTGTGTTTGTGTGCCACATATAAAGCTAATCTTAAGATTTCCCACTTAATTGTTATCAAAAAGATCTTTAGATATCCTAAGGGTCAACCTAGTTTAGCACTTTGGTACCCTTAGGATTCAAATTTCGAATTTTCTACTAACAGTGATTATGGAGGTTGATATCGCATATTTAAACGTTTATTTATATGTGATATTTGGTCGGTTTTGGTATTAAACATGATGGATAGGATAGGTTTTTGCATTTAATTGTGTGGAAAGTTGTTTTATTCATTTTACAGGTTTATATGATCGGGAAGTAGATTTTGGACGAGAAATGAGCGTAAATGACCAAAAACACACAGAATGGTGAAGCTGTCAGATGATGTGACGCATTGGTAGGGAAGTGCGTCGCAGACAACGCAAGTCAACGCGAGAATAAACTGGTCACAAGATAGGTGCGCCGCAGTTAGGTTGGAGTACGACGCACTAGTAAATTGTATTGGTTTCAAACTGTTATTTCTCACGGTGCGGCGCAGTAGAAAAGGGGGTGCGGCACACTGGCATGTTTTACAACTGTACTCGAAAACGAATTTATTCTCTATAAATACAGAACCAGACCTGTAGAATTAGTTGAGGAGCAAGAAGAAGATTTAAAAGTTAGTTTCAAGTAATATTCGGTCACGAATTCACGTTTCGAAGATCTTCTTTGTAATTTCTTTTCACAAACTCTTTTCAGTATGTTTTCTTATTTATTTTCTGCTATTTCAATTCAGATTATGAGTAGCTAAATACTTTGAATACTCGTTTGATTATGGACCTTGTTTGACAGTTTTGCTTCGTTATTGAATGTTTTAGGTGTTTATGTTTAATCGTTGATCCTTAATTGTTTATGTTTTCATATATTACTTAATAGTTATTTATATGCAGTTTGTTAATCAATATTCTAGGTATTCGAGAGGAATCTAGATAGATTAATTAGGTTGTATGAAATAATCTGTCGGTCTATAATTGGTTTAAAATTGTTAGGACTCGAGAGGACCTAGTAATAATAACTTAGGTAACTAAACGTGAACGAATAAGGGTAATTAATAAGATTCGAGAGGACTTAGTAATTAAAGAAGTTATTCGAGATGACACTTCATAAGATTGAGTCATATAACACCAGCTTGTTGATTTTAGCTTAATTAATTAGAATTGTAACTGTATTCGAGAGGAACATTATAATTCGATGTAATTAAAGTTAGTAAGGTATTCGAGAAGAATTTTTCTATATATTAGAAGTTTAATTATACATTCAATTACGTAAACTTCATTAGATCTCAAGTGAAGTGTCAAACGAGTGGTTTTCTCCATTTATTGATAATAAACTAAATCACTTTTCTCAAAGATTTTTATAATCACTTTTTTTAGTATAAATAGTTAATCATTCGTGACAATTAAAACCCACAACACAAAACTAGTATTATTAATTCGTAATTTAAAAGCTAAATTAGTCCCTGTGATCGAACCTTTCTTTGCTTTTGCTATATTAATACGAATAGGTACACTGCCTATAGTGTGTAATTAAGTTCAATAGTAGGTCGAGTTTTTAAGACTAGATTTTACACATCAGAGGTTGTAATCTAAATAGGAAGTCCACCACATAAGGATGTCAGTTCTTAGGATATGGGCTAGTTTCTTGGCAACACAAGAAGAAAAATTCAGTATCTCAATCTTCTGATGAAGCTGATTATATTGCAACTGCTTCTTGTTGCTCTCAAGCCTTGTGGATTCAGAATGAAATGCTAAATTATGGTATCAATTTCATGAACACACCTATTAGCGTAGATAATTTTGCAGGCATGTTCATAACCACGAACCCTACGCAACACTAAAAAACCAAGTGTATTGAGATTGCTTTGCAAAGAAATTATTTCATGTAGTCAAGATTCATATTGACTTGCAATTGGCAGACCTTTTTACTACGATTTTTGATACTTCAAGGTTCAACTTTCTCAATTAGTCCATTGGTCTTATAAATCTTGATTGATGATTTATAAAAATAGTTATTTTATTCTCTTCTACATATTTTAATTCAAAATTCAAAAAAAAAGGGAGAAAATAGGAAAATCTATAATAATACAATGTGTATCTTTTATGTCTTTGAATTCTACATTTTAGTTTTCAGTCCTTCATTGAGTGATTTTCTTATATTAAATATTCATTTTGTACAGCTTCTATGAAAATCAAATAGAAAAGTATAAAATGATTCTGAAAAATGACATTCCAAAAGAGTTTAGGTTTCAAATGTTATTGTTTTTGTACAGAAAAATGAAAAAGGAATAAAGAGGTGAAAAAATCAGAAAAGCTTAAATAGTTCTTAACTTATTAAATTTATATAAACCAAATGTATTGCTTATCATTTTGCAAAGGTGTTTTGAAAACCTTGGTACTTTGTGGCTTACTAAGTTGCATAAAGTCTTAAAAACTAGTGATGTTGCCAAATGGGATATCAATTATGTCAATTAAAAAGGAAAAAACAATTGTATTTTCTATAAATTATGACACATAAATCTTGGGATCATATAAACAAAGATAGGGTGAAGTATTAAAAGTCAGTTGTGCTTTAGAACTCACAAAGACCTTGATGTTGCATAAATTTGAATGTTAAAAGGCTAATAAAGGGTGAAGAGTTGACAACTGTACTAAAATTCTTTCTATTTAAGTTTGTCATAAAACTAAACATAATATGATTAAGAACTCACAAATACCTTGACGGTGAATGAAATTATAAGGTTGAAAGAAAATCATAAGTCAAGCATCCAAATAAAGGTTGAAGAGTTGACATTTGTTCTAAAAACTAATTGTTTAGAAAAACTGTATGCACAAAACAATTAAAACAAGTACACTGCTTGTAATATGTCTGTTGCAGTATTAACTCACAAATATCTCTAGATTTTTTGTTGACAGATGATATAGAGTCATATTTTAATAATATATATATATATATATATATATATATATATATATATATATATATATATATATATATATATATATATATATATATATATATATTATTTATTTTTGAATGACAAAATTGGAAAAGTTTAGGAAGTCATTCCTTCCTTTTTAAATAATTAAAACTGTAACTTATAAATTTTTTACACATGATGTACTGTAGTATAAAATACATTGTAAAATGATGATTAGTACATTTTATTTAAAATAAATTTACGATTTAGAATTAACTTATTCACTTCTAAAGTGCAACTTTTAATTCCGAAAGTAAATTTTTATTCTAAAAAACATTAGAAAATTATTTATGAAAGAATAAATTTTACTTCGGGAGTTGAAAGTATTACTTCAGTAATTATTTACTTCTAATATTGAAAATTTTACTTCTATTGCTAAATGGTTACTTCCGATAATTTATTATTCTTTTTAATTATTCCATTAGTTTATTTTGGTTCAGATAGTAAAAGTTTACTTTTGATTGGTCTGTCTTGAGTCGGTTTTACTATTTTTACTTCGGTAGTTGACTTTTACTTCGGATTTTATTGGGTGGGGGGTGGGGGGGGATATTATATTTAATTTACTTCGGGTTTTAAATTCTTTTTAAATTCAAATTTTTAACTAATTAAACTTTAAAACGGATTTTTAATTAGGTATCCTCTAATCTCAATTGGTTATCCAGTATCACAGTTCTCAATCTCAAATCTTAGTAATCTTTTCCCAATCCTACCTAAGTTCTAGTAATCCTTATGTCTTTAAGTTCCTGAGAAGTTAAATCGTTGGTTTTTATTAGGTTTGTGTGCTTTATATATTGATTTACTTTATTATTGGTTTGGATAATTGTCATGATATGTTATATACTGTTATACTGATTCTAATGAGCTTATTGTTGATAACAGAAATGGAGAATCTTCCTTTCGTTGATGTTCATAACATATGTGCTTTCTTTGATACACAACATGATAGAGTTGTTGATTTTATTGAGGAAATTCAGTTTCTGCAAGGGACTAGGCTGAATTATGTTGTTACCATATATATATATATATATATATATATATATATATATATATATATATATATATATATATATATATATATATATATATATATATATATTGGTGTATAGAGATATGATTCAAGAGTTTTGGTCAACTGTTGCATTCTCTGTTATTGTGGTGTTATGACATAATATGTTATCAGAAGATTTTTGCAATAAGATGATTCAAATGGTGGTTTTCAGCTATCTATTGATGAAATACAACAAGTGTGCAGGCGATCTGGTTAAGGGTGACTTCCTTGGACCAATGGTGAAGAAAACAAGATTATCTTACAATTGGAGATACATTGTGCATGTTCTTATTCATAGTATTTCAAGCAGACAAGGTGGTTTTGACGAAATGAGTCAACAGTTGGATTATGCATTTGTATGTCTGGTGATAAACAAAGTGTTCAATTTTTCTGGTATGATATTGGATAATTTGAGGAGGCATACGTTAAAACCATAGAAGAAGTTCTTGTTGTATCCTAGATATCTACAACTCATTCTGAATTCTGAGGTGAATGGATTGATGCTTGGAGAGGAGGTCTTAAATTTAAAACACATCACTTGGAATGTACTTGTGAACATGAAGAAGAACCACCATTGTAGTCCATTTTCTGTACCTTTCACTGCCTTCTTTCCCAACATGCTTCATGGTCATCAACAAGATCAACCAGCTCAACAACGGCAACTACAACAACCACTTGAACCTGAACTACACCAACAAGAGCCACAACAACCACTTGAACCTGAACAACAACAACCACAAGCACCACAACAACCACTTGAACAACATCATTTACCAAACATCATTCATCAAGAACCCATTATCCAAGAAGAACCCATAATTCAAAATGAACTTGTAGTTGAATTAGAATTAAATACTCGAGAGGGAAATGATCATAATGAATAACCTATTGATTCAAATGATCCCGAGGATACATATTTCAATTATGTACTGAGAGATAGACTACCAAATGTTGATACATCATTCAAGGTAGACCTTAGTGGATCTCATAATGAAACTTTGATCACCTCTATGTCATTCACAATGTCAACACTACTCATTCTTCCATTATCCCTTGTGCAGACTCACCAAGCAAAACCTCAACATTCTTTGTCTACTCCTATTGAAGAACCATAAAGTTCTTCATTAGTGAGTAAGAAAGCTTCTAATTTATAAGGTTACAAAGGCAAGAAGAAAGGAGTTCATAAGGATTCTTCAAGTATTAATTCTTTTTCAATTCTGATGGCTAAGAATGAAGAGCTCAATGTAAAAGTTCTTATCAACAAAAAGAGATTGAATTTCTAAAGGATAGTTGTGCTACTCAACAAATGGTGATTGCTGCTCTGCAAGCTGAGGTGGAAAATTTTAAATTAAACCCTATGGATGATGCTTTCAAAATAGGGGGAGATAATGTAAGGGAAGTTACAGAAGGTGAAGTTGCAGAAGGTAGTGATGTAGAAAAAGTAGCTGGCGATGAAATGGAAACATGGGGAGTTAATGTGGATGATGCTATTGAAGAGTTTTTACATGTGTCTACTGAAAAGGTTGTAGATGAAGGAACCTATTCTAGTGGATATGCTTCTGAAGAAGGAATTAACAAGAAATGGGAGAAAGATGGTGAATTGGTAGATGTAGATAATGTGATTAAGAAGGTGGGTTATTGTTGGTGCAAATTGTGTGACAGTTGTTCTAGATTTATTAAGTCTTTAGTAATAGTTTATTTGAGTTTGTAATGGCCCAATAACATTGTATTGTTAAGTGGGCTATTTAGTCTGTTATGGGTGTTAATGGACTTTGCATAGTCCATGAGCCCATTAATGGCCCAAGCCTGTGAACATGTCTCTATATAAAGAGACATTGAGTTTAGGTTTAGGGCTAATCAGTTAGTTGATAATTCCAGAGATAGACTGAGGAGAGAGTTCTGAGAATACTTTATTGTAATTGAGTGATTCAATAATAAAGTATTTGGAATTCGGTGATTCGCATTTGTCATTTACTGCATTCGTTTATAACCTGTTTGATTACTGATTACGAGATTCCGCCTCGTGATTAGTTGGTTTAATCCTGTAGATCGGACCACTGGGACCTACAATTGGTATCAGAGCAAACGCATTGTTTGCTCTCTATCGAGATTTGGTTCAGGATTAAATATCAGGTTTTAATCGATTTTGGGAATTAGGGTTCTTCAGTTTGTTTTGGCGGCTGTTCTATGAAAATTAGGGTTCTTAAAAATTCGTTTGTGGGTGACGGCTGAAAAATTAGGGTTTATTATTATTTTGGTTTATGGCGGCTGGACTAAATTAAATGTTTCAATTTTTCTCATGTTCGTGTTTAACATGTTCGGCTATCATTAGAATTATTATTAGTTGTTAGTGGGCCTGTTTAGTTCCTTTATTGGGCCTTATACATTTCTTTTTCAAGACAGTGATCACACAAGTAATAATCGAAAGCTGTAAATAATAACAAACACGAAATACCCGAATTCTGACTATCTTATTAATTGAATCACTCAATTACAATAAATAGCCTTTCACGGAATTCTCTCTCAGTCTGTCTCTGCTAATGAACCATTTACCCTGGTATCAGAGCAAACGCATTGTTTGCTCTCTATCGAGATTTGGTTCAGGGTTACATTCAGGTTTTAATCTATTTTGGGATTTAGAGTTCAATTTTTCTGACGGCTGTTAAAAGTTAGGGTTTCTGAATTTTCTGACGGCTGCAGAATTAAAGAATTAGGGTTCTTCATTTTGTGACGGCTGCAGTTTGAAAATTAGGGTTTTTGATTTCTTTTTGGCTGAAAAATTAGGGTTTATTATTATTACTAAATTAAAAGTTTTAATTTTTCGTGTTCATGTTCAACATGTTCGGTTGTCGTAAAAATTACTAATTGTGGGCTTCGTTTTTCTCTTGGGCCTGTTTGATTCTTTAATTGGGCCTATTACACAGATTGAGGACTTGGAATTAAAATTAAGGGGATAAACGTTGGTGGCTGTCAGATTACATAACCAACAGCGATCAAAAAGGGGAAAAGGAAAAACAAAAATCACAGTCGCCATCATCTTCGTAAGGTTGAAATACAGCGATCATCTTCGTTTCCTCATCTCGCCATCTTTGATTCATAATCTTCATCTTCAAAATCGAAGAAAACAGCGGCAACGAACATAGTCTTAATTAAATCGGAACGAACATCGTCTTCGTTTGAATACATCTTCGTGGCGGTATCATCTTCGTATAGAATTCATCTTCGTTTTACATCTTCGGCGAACAACCAGATACATCTTCGTTTTACATCTTCGCTGTTTTGGGATCATCTTCGTTTTCATACTTGTTCGTGGCTGTTTGAATAGTCGGATCTTCGTGGAAAACAGCAAACACCATCTTCGTTTAAGATTCATCTTCGTGGCTGTTGTTCGTGATATACATCTTCGTGGAAAACGCGATTGAATAAACGAACACCTTCTTCGTCCGTCATCTTCTTCGGCAGTGAGCACCATTCAAATTAGACGAACATCAAGTTCGTGTATGTGAGACGACCATCATCTTCGAAATTAAAATTCATCTTCGCAGCAGATTTCTTTGTTCGTGAAGATCAATTCAGATGTTCGTTTGATTGTTGATATTGATGTTTGATTAAAGCTAATTTTGGGTTTGATTGTGATAATTCATGCTCGTGACCAGGAGTTTTCTTAATTGGGCTTTAATTATTTTGGGCCTTCTACTATTAAAATTGAATTGGACTGTTTATTGGACTGTTTTTATTTGGACTCGTTAATTTGGACTGAACCATTTATTGGACTCGTTTAACTTGGACGATGGACTTAATTAATTTGACAAATAATAAAGAAATGGATACTTTAATGAACTCTTTAAAATCCGATAGTCCACCTAAACTACTTAACGAGACTTTTTATTATGAATGGGCAGACAAGTTTGAATCTTACTGTAGGGTCAATGACGTACAAATGTGGGTGTGTATTCAAGAGGCATATGACCATCCACGCGCAACTACAAACGGTGTGACTGCTAAAATCCCAGTCGCTAAACTCACACCTGAGCTTAGCGAGAATATGATGGTGAGAATAGAGCATTGGCAAGTCTAAAGATGGCCTTGCCAGCTGAAATGTCACATCTTTACAAGAACAATAGCAAAACTTCAAATGATCTATGGAATGCTATTGAAAAACACTATGTTGGAACTGCTGCCCAGAAAAAGAGTCGAGGGAACCTTCTTAAAAGACAATTCGATACATTCAGATCAGGAGCAAATGAACCTTTTGAAGATACTGTCACCAGATACTACAATCTCCTTGCAGAACTTGCCAGATATAAAATAGACGTAGAAAGCGAAAAAGTTGAGAGATTTTTAGATGCTTTGCCTAAGCGTTGGGAGAGTTACATAAACTTAATAAAAGATGAAATTGATATTAACACTGGCGAAGCATTAACTTTGGAGAAATTGCTGGAACGATTCAGAGGTTATGAGTTGACACGTTTCAGAACAACTATGATTGCAGATCAAACACCCTATGGACAAAACTCATATCATGCATTCAAGGCTTCAGTTAGTGATCAAGATACTGAGCGTACGTGTTCAGACAAAGAACAAAACGATGTTCGCAGTGAAACCAGTTGTACTGCAAGTGAATTAGCTCAAATGAAGAGAATATTCATGATACTGAAAATGAATCAAAGGTTTGCAGCTGTACGTTGGATCTATCTAACGAAAACTTTATTGCAAAAATGGCTGGTCTCCAAACTGAAAAGTCAAAGGTACTTCTTGACCTTGAATCTGTGAAGGAACTGTGTAAATCTTTCACTATTTTAACTCTTGAACATGATGAATTGACCATGTCAGTATCTACTTTGGAAACACAGCAAACCAAGCTTGAAAAAGAAGTGTCAATACAAATTTTCTTAAAAGATGACTACGCAAGAAAATTTAAACAAAATGAATAAACAAGACTGCAACTTTTAACAGATGTAGGCATTTTAACACAGAAGGTCGACATGTTGTATGAAAGTCTTGAGAATGAAAAGAAAAGTTTTGCCATAAAAGTTCAAGAGTTAAATGAGTGTCAAGTAAAATTAACTGAACAGGAAAGGAAGATGGAACAGTTTCGCACCTCTTCTAGCACATTGAACTCCATCATAAGTCGTCAACGCGCTAGTGGGAACACTGCAGGTTTGGGATATAATGAAACACCTCCACCTTTTAATCACAATTACAATTCTCTTAAATCTGAATGTGACGTGAAGGAAAACAGTGGTGACTCTTCTTGTGAATCTTCCTCCACAAGGGACGATCAAACTGAGTCAAGTGTTTCGGAGACAAAAATGAGAACATTAGCTGAAAACTCAAAACCCAAACAGCCCATGGACGACTTGAAATGTTTTAAATGTCGTGAACATGGTCATGTGGCCTCTGTATGTCCAAAGAAGAAGCAAAAGCAAGCCAACAGATCGCCTTCTCCGAAGAAAGAGCAAGCTAGCAGATCGTCTTCACCAAAGAGTAAACAAATGGCTCGTTCACATTCACCTGTACGGAAACAGGTGCAGCCTGTTCGGCACTCAATGGCTCGATCTCATTCACCTGTACGGAAACAGGTGCCTCAACAGTGGATAAAGAAACAGGAACACACGGGTGTTTCTAATGATCGTGCATTTCAACCGCGTCCATTTCGACCGTCTTTCAGAAGTTCTAATCCATACTGCCCGAGTCAGAGAGTACCTTCCTTTTATCAGCAGTCGAGATCTTATTGTCCACAGAGGAACCACCTGAATTCTAATGTTAACTCTACGGTTACTAAAAATGATGGTTTCTTAAAGGAGTTTGTCTACGTGAACGAAAGAGGACAATCAAGACGTGTTATGGCATGGGTTCTCCACCATAACTGATCATTGCTAGCTTAGCTGAAAATTTTTGTAATCTTGTATATTTATCTATAGGTCCCAGTGGTCCGATCTACAGGATTAAACTAAGTAATCACGAGGCGGAATCTCGTAATCAGTATATCATACAAGTTATAATCGAATACAGTAAATAATAACAAACACGAAATACCCGAATTCTGACTATCTTATTAATTGAATCACTCAATTACAATAAATAGCCTTTCACAGAATTCTCTCTCACAGTCTGTCTGGAATCATTAAATTATAGGTCCCAGTGGTCCGATCTACAGGATTAAACTAACTAATAACGAGGCGGAATCTCGTAATGAGTATATCATACAAGTTATAATCGAATGCAGTAAATAACAAAATACGAATTACCGAATTCCAAATACTTTATTATTGAATCACTCAATTACAATAAAGTATTCTCAGAACTCTTCTCCCTCAGTCTGTCTCTGATGATTAACTGACTCATTAACCCTAAACCTAAACTCAATGTCTCTTTATATAGAGACATGTTCACAGGCTTGGGCCACTAATGGGCTCATGGACTATGCAAAGTCCATTAACACCCATAACAGACTAAATAGCCCACTTAACAATACAATGTTATTGGGCCATTACAAACTCAAATAAACTATTACTAAAGACTTAATTAATCTAGAACAACGGTCACAGATATTGCACCAACAAACTCCCCCTTGACTGTTGCTTCTAGATTCCGTTATACGCTCAAAGTCTTTATAGTCTTGTACTCGTTGTGTTCCTTGCAGGTTCTTCTAACTCATCATTGTCTTGAATAACTCCCCCTGAATTGTTGCAATAATTCAGTCTTCTCCGTTTAAGCTTGTGAAGATTCAGTCTTCTCCGTTTACGCTTGTGAAGAGTTAGTCTTCTCCGTTAATGCTTGTGAAGAGTTAGGCAGCTCCCTTTGTTGTTGTGAACTTTATAGTCTTTTATCAGAGTCTTCATCATTAGTTGACTCAACTAAGGTCATCACTTTTGCTTGTATTTTTCGAGCTTCCATAAATGACAGTCTTCTCCGTTTAAGCTTGTGAAGATTCAGTCTTCTCCGTTTACGCTTGTGAAGAGTTAGTCTTCTCCGTTAATGCTTGTGAAGAGTTAGGCAGCTCCCTTTGTTGTTGTGAACTTTATAGTCTTTTATCGGAGTCTTCATCATTAGTTGACTCAACTAAGGTCATCACTTTTGCTTGTATTTTTCGAGCTTCCATAAATGACAACAAAACTCCCCCTGAGCTGTCTGACGATGAACAACGTCTCAAACAGCAGTTTTCAAGATTAGAGTCTCGTACGCGCACAACCTGCAAACAAACGTTAGTAAAACCTTTTTTTTTATAAGATATCGACACGAAATTTTGAGCTGTTCATGTCGATTCTAATTTTTTTTTTTTTTTTTTTTTTGTTGAGATCGACATGAAATTTTTTTTTTTTTTTTAAGATTTTCATGTCGATTCTATTTTTTTTCATAAAAAGAAATTACAAAGTTACATATATATCAGCTAAATTATCAATAATCAGTTATGGTGGGGAACCCATGCCATAACACGTCTTGATTGTCCTTTCTCATTCACGTAGACAAACTCCTTTAAGAAACCATCATCTTTAGTAACAGTAGCTTGAACTTTAGAATTCAGATGGTTCCTCGGTGGACAATAAGATCTCGATTGCTCATAACAGGAAGGTTCTCTCTGACTCGGGCAGTATGGATTAGAACTTCTGAAAGACGGTCGAAATGGACGCGGTTGAAATGCACGATCATTAGAAACACCCGTGTGTTCCTGTTTCCTAATCCACTTTTGAGGCACCTGTTTCCGTACAGGTGAATATGATCGAGCCATTGAATTTCGAGCATGCTGCACCTGTTTCCGTACAGGTGAGTAGGAATGAGCCATTCGATTAGTCTTTGGTGAAGACGATCTGCTAGCTTGCTCTTTCTTCTGACAAGGCGATATGTTGGCCTGCTTTTGCTTCTTCTTTGGACATACCGAGGCCACATGACCATGTTCACGGCATTTAAAACATTTCAAGTCGTCCATGGGCTGTTTGGGTTTTGAGTTTTCAGCTAATGTACTCATTTTTGTCTCCGTAACACTTGACTCAGTTTGATCGTCCCTTGTAGAGGAAGATTCACAAGGAGAGGCACCACTGTTTTCCTTCACGTCACATTCAGATTTAAGAGAATTGTAATTGTGATTAAAAGGTGGAGGTGTTTCATTATATCCCAAACCTGCAGTGTTCCCACTAGCGCGTTGACGACTTAAGATGGAGTTCAAAGTACTGGAAGAGGTACGAAACTGTTCGATCTTCCTTTCCTGTTCAGTTAATCTTATTTGACATTCATTTAACTCTTGAACTTTTGCAGCAAAACTCTTCTTTTTATTTTCAAGAGATTCATATAACAAGTCAATTTTTAGAGTTAAAATGCCTACATCTGATAAAAGTTCCCTTCTAGTTTTTTCGTTTTGATGAAATTTCTTGGACATATCATCTTTTAAGAAAATTTGTATTGACACTTCTTTTTCTAGCTTAGTTTGCTGTGATTCCAAAGTAGATACTGACTTAGTCAATTCATCATTTTGAAGAGTTAAAATAGTGAAAGATTTACACAGCTCCTTCACGGATTGAAGATCAAGAAGTACCTTTAACTTTTCAGTTTGGAGACCAGCCATTTTTGCAATAAAGTTTTCGTTAGATAGATCCAACGTACAACTGCAAACCTTTGATTCATTTTCAGTATCATGAATATTCTCTTCATTTGAGCTAATTTCACTTGCAGTACAACTGGTTTCACTGCGAACATCGTTTTGTTCTTTGTCTGAACACACACTCTCAGTATCTTGATCACTAACTGAAGCCTTGAATGCATGATCTGAGGTTTGTCCATGGGGTGTTTGATCTGCAATCATAGTTGTTGTGAAACGAGTCAACTCATAACCTCTGAATCGTTCCAGCAATTTCTCCAAAGTTAATGCTTCGCCAGTGTTTTTATCAATTTCATCTTTTATTAAGTTTATGTAACCCTCCCAACGCTTAGGCAAAGCATCCAAAAATCGCTCAACTTTTTCACTTGTTACATCTATTTTATATCTGGCGAGTTCTGCAAGAAGATTAAAGTATCTAGTAACAGTATCTTTAAAAGGTTCATTAACTCCTGATCTGAAAGTATTGAATTGTCGTTTAAGGAGGTTCCCTCGACTCTTTTTCTGAGCAGCAGTTCCAGCATAGTGATTTTCAATAGCATTCCATAGATCATTTGAAGTTTGGCTATTGTTCTTGTAAAGATGTGACATTTCAGCTGGCAAGGCCATCTTTAGACTTGTCAATGCTCTGTTCTCACCATCATATTCTCGTCTAAGCTCAGGTGTGAGTTTAGCGACTGGGATTTTAGCAGTCACACCGTTTGTAGTTGCGCGTGGATGGTCATATGCCTCTTGAATACACACCCACATTTGTACGTCATTGAACCTACAGTAAGATTCAAACTTGTCTGCCCATTCGTAATAAAGAGACTTGTCACTTAATTTAGGTGGACTATCGAATTTTAAAGAATCCATTAAACAGTCCATTTCTTTATTATTTGTCAAATTAATTAAGTCCATCGTCCAAGTAATAAGTCCAATTAACCAAATAACGAGTCCAAATCAGTCCAAATAAGAAGTCCAATAAACAGTCCAGTCCAATTCAGTTAGAGGCCAAGTTCAATATCAAAATTGCAAGCCCAAACAGGTTCAAGCCCTATAACGAACACAACAATCTGATCAATTGCGATTCATCTTAGCAAACATCTGTGTCGATAAGAACATCAAATTAACAATTTCTACGAGCAACAACCAATCACGAACATCAGCCAAGAATCAAAAAACAAGTCCAATTTAACTGTAGGCCCAATGAGTTTAATTTAGTCAGCCAGTTAGAGGCCCCAAATAGAAATCACACTAACGAAGATCAAACTATGAATTTGGCGAAGATGAATCTGAAGAACGAATAAGCCACGAACAAGAGTTTAAACCTTCAAACACGAACAAAAAAAAAACAAAAAAAATCTCACGAACATCAATTCAATAATCAAGTATTTCAAATCCGGCACGAACATACAAGCGAGAATAACCAAGTAGATTCTCGTCAACCGCCACGAGCTAATCAAAGATATCACGAACAAGGTGTTCGTCAAATCGGCGAACAAGTAAAAATGTCGAAGATGATTTCGGAACGACGAAGATGTTCGTCCAATTTTTATCGCCGCCACGAAGGTGAATTCAGACGACGATGATGTTCGTCTCCTTCAGTGGAGATGATGTTCGTCGACCTACAACGAAGATGTTGTTCGCCAACAGTTTTCTCAATTCACGAAGACGATGATGTTCGAACTTGGTTGCCGTTTTGAATTTTAATCCGACGAAGATGATTTCTGATCGCTGCTATGAGGATGATTCTGAAACGAAGATGCTTGCTTGTTCGTCCCCTTTTAATCACCGGCACGAAGATGAATTCAAACACTGAAGCGAAGATTAACAGAAGATGAAAACGAAGATGACAACTGAGATGATGAAACGAAACGGCGAAGATGTTGTGTGTGGCTGCCACTTTCTTTCTATATTATAGTTGTGTCCCCAAGTCCTTTTAATTAATTAGTGTGTGTTCTGTTTGATATCCAGCCGTCACCTACCAATTTCTTCCCAAAATCCTATTTGATGGCTGTCCGGATCCAAAGTAGAGCCCAATATGATAATTTAGCCACGAAGATGATTTCGTAAAAGAATATTTAGCAGGCTAATAGAAATTAATTCTTCGTTTATAAACCCTAATCCCCAAAATGTAGCCGTCAAAAATTCAGAAACCCTAATTTTTGTAGGTCCCAGTGGTCCGATCTACAGGATTAAACTAAGTAATCACGAGGCGGAATCTCGTAATCAGTATATCATACAAGTTATAATCGAATGCAGTAAATAATAACAAACACGAAATACCCGAATTCTGACTATCTTATTAATTGAATCACTCAATTACAATAAATAGCCTTTCACAGAATTCTCTCTCACAGTCTGTCTGGAATCATTAAATTATAGGTCCCAGTGGTCCGATCTACAGGATTAAACTAACTAATAACGAGGCGGAATCTCGTAATCAGTATATCATACAAGTTATAATCGAATGCAGTAAATAAAAAAATACGAATTACCGAATTCCAAATACTTTATTATTGAATCACTCAATTACAATAAAGTATTCTCAGAACTCTTCTCCCTCAGTCTGTCTCTGATGATTAACTGACTCATTAACCCTAAAACTAAACTCAATGTCTCTTTATATAGAGACATGTTCACAGGCTTGGGCCACTAATGGGCTCATGGACTATGCAAAGTCCATTAACACCCATAACAGACTAAATAGCCCATTTAACAATACAATGTTATTGGGCCATTACAAACTCAAATAAACTATTACTAAAGACTTAATTAAGAACAACGGTCACAGATATTGCACCAACATTATCTTTATGAAAATTAGAGTCGACATGAAATGCTCAAAACTTTAGTGTCGATCTCTTAAAAAAAAAAAAAAAAAAAAAAAAAAAAAAAAAGTTTTACTAACCTTTGTTTGCAGGTTACGAAGCGCGTACGAGACTCTCTTGAAAACTACTGTTTGAGACGTTGTTCATCGTCAGACAGCTCAGGGGGAGTTTTGTTGTCATTTATGGAAGCTCGGAGAATACAGGATTAAACTATACTAACTACGAGGCGGAATCTCGTAATCAATATACGCACAGGTTATAAACGAGATCAATAAACATATAAACACAATTACCGAATTCTAATACTTCTGATTAACAAAAACACTGTTACAATCCGGAAGTATAACTTTGAATTCTCTCCAAAAACCAACAGCCCTAAACTACCCTGAACACCTCTATTTATAGAGTAACATGTTCAGCTAGTTTGGGCTTGGACTCTATTGGGCCTCACGGACATGCAAGTCCGTGAGCAGCCCACTAAGCTATATCTATACTAATTAATACAGTGATATAAACCAAAACACAATAGAACATCCAGTCATAGCATTCTTGCACCAACAAACTCCCCCTTGACTGATGCTTCTATTCTTTGATCAACATATCACTATCAGCATTGACCTGTAAATTCAAACAACCATCAACAATCCTTTGGTAATCTCTACCAATATCTTCCCAGCCCGCTAAAGAAAGGATGTGGTTATTCTTCAAAATCTTCAGGTCGTTTTCTGTCAGATTAGCCAGTTGAGTAGCGTCAATGACTCTCAGAATCTCTGTCATACCGTCTTTGACCTCATCATCTTCCTTATACATCACGGCTTCACCAGTTGCAGAATCAACAGCCCAAATATGCAAATCACCAAGTATATCCCGACCAAAATTCTTCATCGGAATCTTCGTCAAGCAGGCGATAGGAGGATATAACATTCTCCTTGCAGATCGGCCAGTATCAGGATCGATCTTTTTCCTAGAAATCATAATCTTTCCCACTGCTGGTGTAAATTCCTTAAATACCCCGGTTTTCCCTTCTTCCTTAATCTTTCTCTCGACCCAACTAGCATACTCGTCCTTGTCTCTGTTGATCAAATGAAGCTTGGACAAGCAAATGAGCTCTGATTTCGGGAATGAGTTGAAATTCTCCCGTTTCTTGCTCAAGTACTGAACACCGTCGTATCTTTTGATCACGAACACCTGCAATTCAGAATCAAATAGCCAGCTAATTATGCCCAAGTGCGGCTGGCGTTCTCTAATGAAGAACTTCCTGATCAGTGGTGTTAGCTTCTTTGGATCGAGCTTTCTAAACCATCCTCGTCGCTCCTCAAGGCTGGGCTTCGAACTACTTTCACCCTTTTCTTCTGTATTTACTTCCTCCGTGCTAGCTGGTTCCTGAAAAGTATAATCTTCGTTTTCATCTTCATTCACCGCTGTTGTCTCATCAATTGACCATGTGTCGTCATTGCTTGCCCCGAATTCCTGTTCTTGATTGTCTCCACCTTGTTTTTGCTGCTGTGGTTGCTCCCCCTGATCAGCAGACTGATAGATAACCAATGCTCTAGAAGAAGAGGTGATCTGCTCTCTTTGACGTGCAGCATCTTGATCATCATCGGGATCATCTCTTCGTTGCTGTCTGTCAGTAGCTGTTTTGCACGTTTCCTCCCCCTGAGCAGATGAGCGCTTCGAGAGCAGCTGAACTTGGGCTTCAAGAGAGGAGATGCGAAGTGATTTTTCAGCGTCAGACTGCAATAGAGTGGCAACCTGTGAAGAAAGCTGCAAAACAAGTGAATGTAAGTCAATAAGAGTAGGGGTTGGGGGTGCAGTCTCCGCGGCCCGTTTCTTGCGCGGGCGCTCAGGTGCGGTAGATGACCCAGACTCATTTGTGCCAGTGAATGGGCGTTTCCCTCGGTTGGATGGATGGAACGAAGAAGTAGCTTCGTTGGTATCCAAGTTAAGCTCCTCGGTAGCCGCATCATTAACCTGAGTAGGAGTAGCGACAGCTTCAGTATTATGAGCAGGAGAAGGGACGATAACCTCGGTGGCAATTGACTGATGACTCCTAGGTGGAGTAAGAGGTGGCTGCTCGTGAATGACATAGAGCGGAGGACTCTCATGGTAGTTGTCAATATCCATGTATGTAGTATCACTAGAGGTGTAGTCCACAACGACAGGAATCTTGGCCTTGCGCTTCGGCCTAGACTTTGGCTTGCTGGGCGCTGGAGGACCAGTAGACTCAGTACGGGGCTCGCTAGACAGGATATGAGCATCCTCATCAACATCTGGATCAACAAAATTTAGAGCAACGATAGCCCCGAAAAGAGGTTGATTCGTGGGTTGAGGCTCGTGCTCAGGTCGAGGATGAACCTTAAGGCATGTGTGAAACAGTTTTGCAGAACCGATCTGATTAACCCGCGTCGTGAGATTCTGAATGGGGATGTCAGGGATGAAGTGTCGTAAAATGATCATGATGAAGCGCGGGTACAGCATGAGTGTATTTGGCGTGGTTACTTTGAGATCATTTTGAAACATCTGAAATACATACTCAGCCACGGGATAGGGTTTATTGAGGACCAGACTTAGCATCATCGATAACAGCAGATTGTCAATAGTGTCATGAGAGGTCTTGGAGAACTTAAACACCGATACGAACACATGTACCAGATACCGCCAAGGGCCGAGGAATTTGCCCTTAGGAAAAGAGATAGTAGGAAATGGCCCGGCGTAACCTAGTAGTGGCAATTTTCGGCTAAGGAAGTGGTTGCCAAATGAGGAAGGTGCGCTTTCAAATGAGCTGCGGCCAAGGTGAAAAATCTCCTGTAGAGTAGTGCTACTGAATATAATTTCCCGATCATTAACTATGGTACGTAAACCGTCCTGGGGCTTTGCAGTAACCGGATGGAGAAGATCGACATGAGTAAGGTTGGTGAGGAACTGCTGAACCAACGGGATATTAATTGGGGGATCTTCACTGAGAATGAAGGCCATCCGTGAGTGTTGTAAGAATATAATTGTCTCTCGAAAAGGAACGGCTGAAGGATCGTCTAGAGCGAAACTGACTGCTTGATTATGTCGTTTATCAAATTGTCTCTCCATCTGTGAAATCTGTAAACATGAACATGTTAGATATGATAGACACGAACATGTATGCCTAACATGAGAGTTGGCGAGCATGCATGTTCGTGTAGCAGTTTAAGCAAAATAAATCATGTACAGGTGGCAACGTGTTCGTCGAAGACAGTGACATGTGTGTTCGTCCATGTGTCTTCGTCTGAATGAGACAAATATGTGTGTTCGTGTGCTTGACATTAGAGGGACGAACATGTGTCTTCGTGTGCTAGATTTAAGAGGGACGAAGATGTGTCTTCGTGTGCTAGACTGAAGAGGGACGAAGATGTGTCTTCGTGTGCTAGACTTAAAAGTGACGAAGATGTGTCTTCGTGTGCTAGACTTAAGAGTGACGAAGACGTGTCTTCGTGTGCTAGACTTAAGAGTGACGAAGACGTGTCTTCGTGTGCTAGACTTAAGAGTGACGAAGACGTGTCTTCGTGTGCTAGACCTAAGAGAGGACGAAGATGTGTCTTCGTGTGCTAGACGAAGATGTGTCTTCGTGTGCTAGACTTAAGAGTGACGAAGACGTGTCTTCGTGTGCTAGACCTAAGAGAGGACGAAGATGTGTCTTCGTCTGTTTTGAACATGTGTCTTCGTCCAACTTATTTGGGTAAAAAATCTAAGGCATATGGATTTCTGGACACTAAGGAGGGCGAAGATGTTCATCAAGCAATAACATCAACAAAGACGATCATCAAAGCAAAACATAGCAGTTTGAGACGAACACATCAAGAACACATACAGAATACGAACAAGTTTATCAATTTTCATTAAATTTAAACCCAGATTATGAAGATTAACACCCAGATTTTGAAGATTAACACAGATTAACATAGATGAACACAGGTAACACGAACACATCAAGCAAATTTTGACGAACTCATATGAATATCAACGAACAAGGAAGAACTTACATAGGGGAATAGTCAACCGAATGAAGAACTTCGTGAGGATTACTTCTAGCTCCGAGAAAGTGTAAAAAATTGAAAAGGTAAAAGTGAAAAAGTGATTTCACTTTCATCTATTTATAGACAGAGCAGGGCCTATGGGCCTGGTAAAAGGCTGGGCCTTCAAGATGGGCCTGGAAGTTGGGCCCTGTGGACTATGAGATGAGATATCTAACCAACTTTTTAAAGAGATAAAAAGTTAAGTAAATTTCGAAAGTAAAGAGAAATAAAGAGCTGAAGAAATAGCAACGTTAATAGAGCGAACAATTATAGTATACAAATAAGAAACGTAAGTCGATCAGATTGCTTATCGGGGTTCCAAAGATAATTTAATTTAAATCCATGTTTGTGTAGTTGTCCAATTTAACCGTTCTGTCTTATAGTCATCAGATAGTGTTTTAATTACAAGTAAGCTGGTTTAAAGTTTAAGCAGAAAAGCACCCACGGAAATCAGACATTCGACAAAATTCGGAGAGCACGCAAGGTATTTGTGAAGTATTTTGAGTTACGAGTGGTATGGAGTGGTTACCAACCTAGACAAGGGCAGCATATGAAACTGGCGAAGGGATAGCTCGTATTGAATATTAAAGCGTCAAAGACTAACAGTAATGAAGTGTGAAAGGGTTAAAGAATTCTGCTGACTTTCTATGAAATCCTATGGCAAGCTTTCTACCAACCGATCCCAAACCGTAAAGGCCTTAGGTGGCTAGGTGAACAAGGGCACCCCTAGGGTATACTGACTCAGATTTCAAAGGCCGCTTATATGAATTCAGTAACTTAAGAGCACATTCATTATATGTAATTCAACGTGAGTAAATCCCATCTGTAAGCGCAACATATGACTCGTAACACAAATCTAATCTCAACCTTTATTGTGGCAGACCAAATTAAGTCGTTTAATGTAAGAATCAAGAGGTATTTAAACCAGACAAACCACCCTATCGAGAACAACTAAAAGACGAAAGGCCACAAGACACTGGAGGTTAAACTAAAATACGATGGAGAATTATAGGTGCATGTAATAGCAATGAACCCGATCTAAGACAAGAGTCATAAGCAAGAAGTATCTTCATCTCGAATTTTAGATTTCGAACTAAGTTACACTAATTTTATTTTATTTTATTTTATTTTTTTAATACGGAAATAGAAATAAAAGAGAGGACAAGTACGGTAATTTTTTTTTTTTTTTTTTTTTTTTTTTTTTTAATAAAAACGTTGGTTAATCTAGATTGCGAAGTCCAATACGGTGAATGAGTGATTCGAAGCGAGATTTGTCAAAAGCTTTAGTGAAGAGATCGGCCAAGTTGTTTTCGGAAGAGACACGAATAATATCGATGAGTTTCTTTTCATAATAGTCTCGAATAAAGTGGTGGTTAAAATCAATGTGACGGGTTTTGCTATGTTTAACAGGATTTTTAATAACAGAAACGGCAGCCTCATTATCTATATTAATAGGAGTAGAGGTATAGGATAAACCGTAATCCAGCATCTGTTGTTGTATCCAGAGAACCTGTGAGACACAGCTACCCGCAGCGATATATTCAGCTTCACAGGATGAGACGGAGACAGTTGTCTGTTTCTTGCATTGCCAAGACACGAGACGTCCTCCCAAAAATTGACAACCACCGGAGGTTGACTTTCGATCGATATTGCATCCACCCAAATCCGAGTCGGTGAATGCTTCGAGAAAGAGGTCGCTTCCTTTGGGATACCAGAGACCCAGCCGCGGTCGGCCTTTAAGGTAGCAAAGAATCCTCTTTACAGCAGAGTGATGAGACATCTTAGGACAAGCTTAAAACCTGGCACATAAACATACAGCAAACATTATGTCAGGACGAGATGCAGTAAGATACATTAAGGAGCCTATAATGCCGCGATAAACAGTGGGATCCATATCAGGATCGTTTTGTGCGTTTGGTTCAAGATTGTGCTGTTGAGGAATGGGAGTAGCAATTGGCTTGGCATCGGTCATGTTGAATTTCTTTAGCATTTCAGTGACATAGTTGGATTGATGAACGAACATTCCGTCTGGTAGTTGCTCGACCTGTAATCCTAGAAATAATTTGAGTTCACCCATAGCGCTCATCTCGAATTTGTCTTTCATAAGCTTTTCAAAGTCCTTACACATCTGATTATCAGTGGAACCGAAGATAATATCATCCACGTAGACTTGAACCAATAGTTTAGCCTTGGGGTGAATCTTTGATGAACAGGGTGCTATCGATACGACCTCTCTTGAAACCGGATTCTAAGGGAAAAGTTGACAATGTTCCATACCACAGACGAGGGGCTTGATGAAGACCGTATAAAGCTTTGTTGAGCTTGTAAACCTTATCTGGGTGTTGTGGGTCTTCGAAGCCAGGGGGTTGCTGAACATAGACGGTGTCGTCGATTTTACCATGAAGGAAAGCACTTTTAACATCGAGTTGGTAAACTGTAAATCCCATGTGAGGGGCATAGGCTAAGAAGAGACGAACAGCCTCGAGGCGAGCGACTGGGGCGAAGACGTCCTGAAAATCCAATCCTTCTTCCTGATAAAACCCTTGTACCACTAATCGAACTTCGTTTCGAGTGATGATTCCACGGTCATCTCGTTTGCATCGGAAAACCCATTTAGTGCCTATAGCATAGGCGTCATCGGGCAGAATCACAAGTATCCAGACCCCTAGTTTCTCGAACTGAGCTAATTCCTCTTGACAGGCATGGACCCAGTTTGCATCCTTAAGAGCCATATGAATGTTAGCAGGAACATCTTGAGAAACGAAGCAAAGAAATCGACAATTGTTGAAATCTTCGGAAGTGGTGACCAAGGCATACATGCCTTGTAAATCCTCTAGTTGCGTTCGAGTTTGAACGGGTGCATCGGGATCGCCAATAATATTTTCGAATGGGTGATCCTGGTGAATGCGAGACACGACGGGCGGGACTGCCGCATCGTCTTGAGCGGTTGCATTATGTGGTTCTGCCACATTTTCTTGATCATCGGCTGGATTGTCGCCGTCGAGTGGTTCTGCCACTGCGTCTTGGTCATCTGCTTGATCATCGGTGTCAGCAGGTTCAGTGACAATATCTTGAATGACATGAGTACGAGGAAAAACTGTATCTTCATCATCAGAAGAGAAGCACGGGTTCTCTGTTCCTGTATGAGACACACTTGGAGAAAGGTTAAATGATTTAAATAAAGCATCATAGTCAAAAGCGATAGCTGGACCGGTTTGTTTTTCAAAAGTGTAACTAGTTATTTCCAAGTTAAAAACAATTTCCACTGTACGTGAAAGTTTAAGATAAACTCTTTTGTTCGCGCAACCCTCAACATATCCAAGAAAGTATCCCTGGAGAGCTTTGGGTGCGAACTTGGTGGTATAATTTGTTTTCAAAACGGTGCAAGGAGCCCCAAAGGGTTCCAATCCAGCAAGATTAGGCTTACGACTATTAAGCAATTCATAACTCGTTTTATTAAACCGTTTCACCGTCAACACTCGATTGAGGACGTAACACGCTGTATTCACTGCCTCCCCCCAGAATGTAACGGGGAGAAGTGAGTCAGCTAACATGGTACGTGCAGCTTCTATCAAGGTTCTGTTTTTCCTCTCAGCGACACCATTTTGCTGTGCTTCATATGGAGCGCTGTGTTGTTGAACTATTCCATTTGCAAGACAGTAGAAGGTCATCGTGGAATTTCTGAATTCTGTCCCGTTATCGCTGCGCAGACGCTTGACATTGGCTTTGTATACGTTTTTGATCATGTCAAAGAAGTTGATTAGCGTGCCAGCTGTTTCACTCTTAGTGCCTAAAAAGTAGACCCAAGAGTAGCGAGTGTAATCATCAGTGATCACTAGACAGTAGTATTTTCCTCCGAAGCTCCTTTGTGCAATAGGACCGAAAAGATCAGTGTGCATTAGCTCGAATGTTGTCTCGATTGTGTTGATGGCCTTGGACTTGTGATGTTGCTTGTGTTGCTTTCCGAGTTTGCATGGAATGCATTTATCTTCATACTCGAATCGTTTGAGTGGAACTCCAAGGACTAGCTCTTTCTTTGTGATCTCATTCATTTTCCGAAAGTGTAAATGTGCCATCTTTCTGTGCCAAATCATGGCTTCTTCACTAGTTGACTTGGATAAAAGACATGTTGAATCGGTGGTGAGTTCAGTGTTGTTCATATCCATAATATACGTGTTTTTCGTTCTTGGTGCACGCATCAGTATCAGATCCTCAGGAATATCAATTCCGGATTTAAGAATCAAAACCTCCTTCTTAGTAAAATACACGGGATTATCATTGTCGCAGATTTGAGAGACACTGAGCAAATTGTGTTCTAGCTGCCTAATGTAAAATACATCCTTCAGTGTGATTTTTCCGTTTGTAACTGATCCAATTCCAGTTATTTCTCCACCCTTTTCTCCAGCAAAATTTACTCGACCTTTCTTTCCAGATTCGAAGTTGTTAAGCAGACTTCGTTCTCCTGTCATGTGCCTGGAACAGCCACTGTCAACGTACCAGTTGTTGACGAGTCGGTGACCCGGTTCCTGCACACAAGATAAAATTATTAGTTTTCATGGGTAACCCAGGCCATGACAGACCTGGATTGACCGTTCTCAGTCACATATGTGACTCTTTTGTAAATTCCCTTATTTTGGTGAGAGATTGGAGATGTGTGGCGTGTAGAGTAATGACTGTTAGAGTTGTAAGGAACTCTATGACTCATTGGTGGGGAACTGTAACGGGAATTAGTGTAATGACGTTGTTCATAATGAGGACGTGGAGGGCTATGATTGTAATTTCCATGATGGTATTGTGGAGGACTTGGGTAATGATTATGATGGTGATATCGTGGAGGACTGTGGGAGCGTTGATCATAATGGTGTTGGCGATAAGATGGAACAAAAGGTTGTTGTGGCCGCTGGTGTGGACGTTGAGAAAATTGTCCCGTGCTTGGTTTACTGTGTCCATAATATCGTGAGTTTGAAGCTGGACTTTCGTGATGTGGGTTTCGTAGAATTTGAACTGGTTTCGTGGGAGTGGATTTAGCTGACTGCGTGGGAGTGGGTTTAGCTTGAGTTTCTTTTCGCTTGTTAGTGCAAACAGAGGCCACGTGTCCACGTTCACGACATTTGAAGCAGTTTAAAGTTTCCATCTTATTTGATTGATCAGGATTAGCATCAGAGGATGTACTTTGCTTAGATTTAATATCGTTACTTGATATGAATGTTTCCTGCAAAGGTTCACATGTTGAGGTTTGAGATGGAGCGCTTGTGGCTTGTTTCTCTTGATTTGCTTTATTTTTCTGATCCATAGAGCTTGAAGATTCACAATTTTCAGGTTGTGGAGGCCCGTTCTTGAAGAAACTAAAGTTGTTATTATACGGAGGTGGTGTTTCATTATACCCTAGACCTTCAGACTTTCAACTTGTACGCTGACGACTCAAGATGGAATTCAAAGTGCTTGACGAAGTACGGAATTGCTCGAACTTTCTTTCCTGCTCAGTTAGTTGTATTTCACAAAGGTTTAACTCTTGGACCTTTTCAGCAAATTTTTTCTTTTCAGTTTCGATACATTCATACAATATGTCAAATTTTTGTGTCAAAATACCGACATTTGATAAAAGGGCCGTTCGATCTGTTTCAGTTTTATGATATTGCTTTGAAAATTCATCTCTTTGATAAGTTAAATTTGAGATGGTTTGTCTGAAAGCAGTTTGCTGAGACTCCAAATTGGATACTAACTTAGTCAGATTATCGTTTTGGAGAGTTAAAACCGTATAGGATTTACAGAAATCTTTCATAGATTGAGAGTCAAGAAGTACCTTTGCCTTGTCCGAGTCGAGGTCAGCCATTTTAGCAACAATGTTCTCGTTGGATAGATCGATGGTGCAGCTGCAAACTTTAGAGGTGTCTTGAATATCTTCAACCTCTTCAGTATATTCTTCGCTGGAGTTTGAATCACTGTCAGTACCTGATGCTGCTTCTGTGTTACTGACTTCACTGCGAATTTCTTCGATAGATGCCATGAGAGCTTGATTTCTTTCATCAGTACAGATTTTCCAATCATATGTTCGATCATCGTGTTGGACTATCATGGCCTGTGACGCTAAGCTGCGTTGTGGTTGCGAAGAGGAGGTCTTGGTTTTGTCTTGGCTTTGAGTATATTCAACTTTAGGCTGTTGACATTCTCTAGCGAAGTGGCCATGACCTTGACAGTTGAAACAGCGCACCTTGGATTTATCAAAACCTGCTTTTCCGGTTCTAGGACTGCGTCCTGTTCTAGTCATAAATCACTTGATCCTATTTGTAATCATGGCAGTTTGCCATTGTAAGTCCATTTCCTCTAGGTCATCCTGATCGACTTGACTAAAATCTTCGTCCCACAATCCTGGATCAGTGATTTTACCTTGAACTTGATTACCGTAAGCAGACAAGAAACATGATAAGATTTCTAAACTTTCTTCTGCTGATTTAACACTCATTGGCATTCTTTGATGAGAATTGGCAGCTTTTGGTACTCCTGCAGTTGTAGTGGTATCAGTAGAGGAATGAGTATCAGAAGTTGCTTGACCATTTTCAGATATGAACGCAGTTGCATTCATAGAAGCATCAGATGTTGAGGGTTGTCCATAGGGTGTGTCATCTGCAACAGCGTCGATAGTTAAACGTGTTTGTTCATATCCTCTAAATCTCTCAATTACCTGTGGTAGAGTTATTTCTTTTGTCTGATAGTATTCATCTTTTACTAAGTTCACGTACACTTCCCATCGTTTGGGTAATGCATCCAAGAATCGTTCTACCTTTTCGTCTCCAATAGTGATACGAGCTCTTGCAAGGTCAGAAAGCAGATTGTGAAATCTATTGACAGTGTCTTCAAAACTTTCATTTATACCTGCTCTGAACGTATTGAATTGTCGTTTAAGAACACTTCCTCTACTTCTTTGTTGAGCAGCACTCCCAACATATTGAATCTCGATTGCTTTCCAAAGTTCATAAGCAGTTTTGTGATCTTGACATATGTGTATCGTTTCAATAGGCAGAGCCATTTTCAGACTTGCCCATGCTCGGTTTTCAGCGTCATATACTCTTCTATGCTCAGCTGTGAAGGAAGAGATTTCAATAGGAACATTTCCACCACCACTTGCACTTGCAGCCTGCATTGGAGGAGTGTATTTTGTGTCGACACATAATATCCACATTTGTACGTCATTATACCGACAGAAGGATTCGAATTTATCGGCCCATTCGAAATACTGTGAAGATTTGATTAACTTAGGAGGGGTGTTAGTTGATTGTCTTGAATCCATTTTAAAAGAAATCAGCGAAGATGTTTGACGAAGATGTAAGATGAAGATGTGTTCGGCGAAGATGTGTAAAGTCACGAAGATGTTTGGCGAAGATGTATGGTGAAGATGTGTAAAGTCACGAAGATTTAGGTTGACGAAGAAGTGTGTTCGTCAGGGTGATGTGTTCGGCGAAGATGTAAGGTCACGAAGATGTTTGGCGAAGATGTAAGGTGAAGATGTGTTCGGCGAAGATGTATAAAGTCACGAAGATGTAGGTTGACGAAGAAGTGTGTTCGTCAGGGTGATGTGTTTGGCGAAGATGTAAGGTCACGAAGATGGTGTTCGCAAACTTGGAGGATCCACTAACGAAGATGTACTCACGAAGACGTACCCACGAAGATGTTCCCACGAAGATGTACCCACGAAGAAGTACCCACGAAGATGTATCCACGAAGATGTATCCACGAAGAAGTATCCGCGATGAAGTATCCACGAAGAAGTATCCACGAAGAAGTATCCACGAAGATGTATCCACGAAGAAGTATCCACGAAGAAGTATCCACGAAGAAGTATCCACGAAGAGGTATCCACAAAGATGTATCCACGAAGAGGTATCCACAAAGATGTATCCACGAACAAGCAGAGAAACCCTAATCTGTCAATACCGCCGCCGAAGATGTAACAAGAACCCTAATTCTCACAAATAGCCGCCGAAGATGTACTAAGAACCCAAATTACCAGAATCGATTAAAACCTGAATTTAACAATGAATCAACAGAGAAGACTAACTCTTCACAAGCGTAAACGGAGAAGACTGAATCCTCACAAGCTTACAAGGAGAAGTCTGAATTATTGCAACAATTCAGGGGGAGTTATTCAAGATAATGATGAGTTAGAAGAACCTGCAAGGAACACAAGGAATAAAAGACTATAAAGACTTTGAGCGTATAACGAAATCTAGAAGCAACAGTCAAGGGGGAGTTTGTTGGTGCAAATTGTGTGACAGTTGTTCTAGATTTATTAAGTCTTTAGTAATAGTTTATTTGAGTTTGTAATGGCCCAATAACATTGTATTGTTAAGTGGGCTATTTAGTCTGTTATGGGTGTTAATAGACTTTGCATAGTCCATGAGCCCATTAATGGCCCAAGCCTGTGAACATGTCTCTATATAAAGAGACATTGAGTTTAGGTTTAGGGCTAATCAGTTAGTTGATAATTCCAGAGATAGACTGAGGAGAGAGTTCTGAGAATACTTTATTGTAATTGAGTGATTCAATAATAAAGTATTTGGAATTCGGTGATTCGCATTTGTCATTTACTGCATTCGTTTATAACCTGTTTGATTACTGATTACGAGATTTCGCCTCGTGATTAGTTGGTTTAATCCTGTAGATCGGACCACTGGGACCTACAGTTATGATGTTCAGAAAAATGGATTTGTAGATATAGATGGTAATGAATGGATAGATATAGATGGTTGTGAAGGGAAGGTGTCTAAGGTTCAAAGAAAACATATTCATTTTGGTGAATTCATTGATAGAGAAGGGAAGTGAGCGTTGACATATGGTGAGATTATATATGATGAACTAACTGGGAAGAAAGGAAATTGAGAAATATGATGAGATTCCATATGACTCTATTTCTAGAATCAAAGTTAGGACACAAGATGAAATTCTGGAAGAGAGTAGAAGGAACGAAAGAAATAGATGGGAAAATAGACATGAAGATATTGATGAATACGTATACAAAGAAGCACTGTTTAATGAGATATGTACAAATTTTAGATTGATGGGATTTAATGAAGTTGATGATGGAGAAGAGTTAAAGTTTGAAGTGTTTAAAACTGGAGGTAGAAAGAAGCAAGTAGCAAGGAAAGCCACTCCTGCGATTTTCAAACAAGTAAGAGATAAGTTGAAGCTATGGAAGAATAATATGGATGTAAAGGTTCGAAGGATCATTTGAAATTATACGTGGTGAATAGAAAGAAGTTTGACAAGAGACAAGTAGGTCAAATGAAACTTGAGACTCTTGAAAAACATTACATTGAGGTGGCTACACAAGAAAAACTAAATTAACTGAGGAAGAAGGTTGCTAAAAAGGATAAAGTTGTTGAGGTATCCTTACAAGAAAAAAAATAAAGGATGATCAACAAGTTTTGATGGAAGAAATGAGGAAGAAAGAAGAAGAGTAAATGAAAAACAAATATGAAGAACAACAAGGTGATCAATACATTAATCTTGAAGATTTAGTAGCAAAGAAAACTGCAGATAATGTCTTTCAACAGACAACTAATGATGAAGAGGATGAAGCTGCTAAACACATTCCAGAGGTGGGAGATTATCGTAAGTGAATAGGATCAATCTCAGGAAGAGGAGGAGGTTGCCAAGAAACCTGTAGATGAAGAGGGATCTGGTTCCATGATTGTGACTCCAACAAATGAACAATTGAAAGCAGAACAACAAAAGTTGAATGAAATCAAGAATAGTATTTCTGCAATGATCAAAGGAAATATGATTATGAGAGAAAGGTTGTAGTCATCAGGAGAGCTGATAATCATTTTTCATGCTACAAAAATGTTGGTGATCTGATGAAGTTGACAAAGAATGATTTAATTCAACTTTACAAATTGATAATGGTGAATCCTCGTAAGTATACTCGTGGATATGAATTTGAAAGACTAGTGCAGAAGAATGCATCAAATAACTTCAAAGAATTTTGAAAGTTTAAAAGAAGAAGATCCACCATGATGATAGACATACCAATTCTATTAATCAAAAGAAGAAAAGTTGAAGATAAGCCAAAGATCACTGGTTGGAGAATGAATTTTGTCACACACGAAATTGTAATTTTTTGAGCAGATAGATTAGAAAAGAGGTTGTATGAGGATGTTGATTTGAGAGGTCTAAGCAATGCTCAACTATTATCTCTGGAGCAATTACCATTTATGAAAAACATGATGAAGGTGAGTGATGTGCGAAATCTGGTTTTCCGAAAACGCTTAATTTAGATTACAACACCGGGCAGTGTACCCTTATCGGTTGTAAAATAGTTTAGGCAAGTTCGGGTTCGAACTCAGGGACTTTGTTAAATTGAGTTATTTTAGCCTAATAGTAACTACTAACAAGTGGGGGTTTTGTAATTAACTAACAATAACAATGATTAAAAATTGGTTTTGATTCAATATTAGATAAGGACGCGTGCTTGGACCGTTCACGAATGTATGATCTTTCCTAAGTATGAAATGCTGAAAAACTTCTAATTTAAAACCTAGTTCCTTTCGAATACTAAATTTCTCCAATTACCCGACCGTGCAACCGTTTCTTTCGAATACGGTTAACACCTCAAATTATTGTGCATAAAGTACCAAGCTGATGTGTGACAATTAATTTATAAACTTCCTTTCGAATAGTCTTCTAGTCAACAAATCGATTTCTCTTAATTTATCAACTAGCGTTTGTGTTTAACCTTACTTATTTTAATTAATATTAACGATTCCTTTCGAATACCGTTAAATTTTTATCAACTATAGACCGGTCGATATATTCATTCTTATTTAAGCAAAATCGCGAGTTCCTTTCGAATACCCGGTTTTAAACAAGAACATAAGTAATTTAATAATTTTCTAAGGCTTAAACCCAAACGGATCCCCAATTAATCAAACACACATCAATCAAGCAATTTAATACTCAAAATTAACCACACAAACAATCACATATCCAAGAAAACGTATAACGAAATTAGCTACGCATATTCATAACGAAACTCAAATTATATGAAAAAGACATAATTCTATTGAAATAAAAATAAGGAATAAGTTTAATACCAATCAAAACAAAAACTTGAAAATGTATCCAAAATGAAAAAATAGTGAAAAACTGGGAAAATTGTTTTAACGATTACTTCCAACTTCGAAAATATGATACTCCTTGCTTGTCTCCTTCTCCAATGATTAGTAAAACTGAGTGATGCCAAAACTGGTCCTTTTTCGTCATTTTAATGCAGTAACAAAGACTCCTTAGTGTCCGAATCAATGGTAATTAAGTCAAGACTTGTAACAGCAAAAATCAACCACTGCGGCGCATCCATAGGTCACTGCGCCGCAGTCCACACTCTGTGGCTAACTCATGTGTTTCCGTCGTTGACTGCGTCGCATTGGTAGGTGGTTGCGGCGCAGTCAACTCTTGCATTCTTTAGTCTAAAACAACTTCTTTTACTCCAAATATGCTCGAAAACCTAAAACACATACTTTACACAAACATAAGTACAAAAGGGCCTATACATTACGTTTTGGACTAAAAACATAACAAATATCGCAATGATATAATCATATAAATGAGCGATATCAAACCCCGTATACTTAAGCATTTGCTTGTCCCTAAGCATATTCGACTCAAACTAACCTTAATTTTACAAAATGTACAACTTAAGAAAAGTTAAGGAATCACGGGCTCAAACGTTTAACTACATTCCGGTGTTCAAAATTAAAGGTATGCGTGAAATTGCTAGATCGTAAACCGACTACGAACATCAAAAGTTACTAAATTACTTAAGTAAATAAAAACCGCAATTTCCTAAAGTCAATTCCTATTTTATCCCCTAGTTTTGCTATGTCCAAATAACCACCCTTTTTCCCTCACTCACCAACCTAAGTTAGAGCGATCAGTCTACCATTGGGTCGACCCCTATATCGCCTTGCTTTCGGGGGAATACCTAAAATATCACAAAACCTTTTTTCTGTTTTTGTTTCTTCTCTCTTTTTCTTTCTTTCTTTTGAGAATTTTTGGTTAGTCTATGCATTTAGCTTTCCTCTCAATTTTGTTCACTTCAAATACTAAAGATTTATAATTATATTTTCTTTGAAGTGAACGGTTTTGGTAACTGGATTTGATTCTTCGTTATAGTGAGGTTGAGTTTAATTTGTTGACGGGAAAGACCTATGGCCTTTTTCTTCGCCTCTAACTACCCTTAGGATTAAGTGATACTAGGTTTCCCCAACTACCCTCTAAAGGGTGCAAGTAACTACAAGGGCTCGATACTAAGGATATCTAGCGGTAGTCCGGATTTAAGATTTTTTGGCGAAATCCAAGGAACTAAATCTAGAAAACCTAAATTCTTACTTACAAATATTTTACTAACAAGGGATGATCCTAAACAATTTCACGTTAAAGTACCGGAATTGACAGGTCCTTGAATTCTCTCTAACTCGGCGAATCGAATTGAAACAACAACAGGTCATGATGCGGAATCTCATGACCTGTGTCTTTCGAATCAAAATTGAAGGAAATGTTGAAGTTTGAATTTTTAAAACTGATTAGAACAAACATTTGAGCATAACTGTTTTGATAGATTTCATTGATAGTGGTGACAGGTTTGGAACCGAGCTTGTTACAACGACATTCAAGCTCACGGAACCTCTTTGAGAGTGTTCCGGGTTCAAAGAAAACAAACTCGAACTACGTATCACACTATTTATAGACAAAATCTAACTAACAGACACACTACGAATTAAATATTACAACATTGTCAACATCTTAATTTCACTTCGGGGAGTTCACTTCAGTTCCGAACTAAAGTCTTCATATTCCGAATTGATTTCTTCAATGCTGACTTCTGTTGACTTAAGTTACACCTTGGTTTGTTTTCAGTTCGGAGGAACTTCATATAGTTCAGAGTATTCAAACTGACTTGTTCTCCGAACTGAAAACTTCACTTCGGATTATTGTTGATGATTTCAGTTTGGACCCTCCACGAACTGAAATTATCTTTATTCAAACTCAGTGAAGACTCCATAGCTTCATCCACTCCAGTTCTTCAACCAGATTCAACAAATCTTCTAACTGATTTGAGTATGTAGATCATCAGTATATCTCCGAATTAAGAGCTTAATTACAAGGTAAACCAGTTCTAAGAATCATGTTCTTTAACATTTCATTCTTAATCTCTCCTGGATCAACTTGTAATCTTCATTCTTTCATCGTTTGTATATCTGAATGATCACTGTCAAATTCACTCATCTTCACTATCAGTTGATTGACATGATTTGTCACTCTGATTTTACGTCTGAATCGCCACGTCACACCTTTCTCTCCAATTGATGACGTGAGGCCAAGCTTCGTTCTACTTCAAACACACCCCTCTCTCAAATTGATTGCTCGTGTTTTCGGTCCTTATACACCAACCGTCTTTGAATACTTAACGTGTAACACCAGCTCCACCATGAACACATTGAAATCTAAACAGGATCTTCAATTTAGCTCTTCAATTTCACTTCGGAATTCTTCTATTTCACTTCGGAATCCTTCAATTAGTTGATAGTTTGACCTCATCTTCGAATCGAGCCAAATAGATGAACCAGACTCAATCGAATTCAATCAATTGATTAGTCTGGCTCTGATACTAATTGACAGGTCCTTGAATTCACTCTAACTCAGCGAATCGAATTGAAACAACAACAAGAGATGATGCGGAATCTCATGACTTGTGTCTTTGGAATCAAAATCGAAGGAAATGTTGAAGTTTGAATTTGTGAAATTGATTAGAACAAACATTTGAGCATAACTGTTTTGATAGATTTCATTGATAGTGGTGACAGGTTTGAAACCGGGCTTGTTACAAAGACATTCAAGCTCACGGAACCTCTTTGAGAGTGTTCCGGGTTCAAAGACAACAAACTCGAACTACCTATCACACTATTTATAGACAAAATCTAACTAACAGACACACTACGAATTAAATATTACAACATTGTCAACATCATAATTTCACTTTGGGGAGTTCACTTCAGTTATGAACTAAAGTCTTCATCTTCCGAATTGATTTCTTCAATGTTGACTTCTGTTGACTTAAGTTACACCTTGGTTTTTTTTCAGTTCGGAAGAACTTCATATAGTTTAGAGTATCTGAACTGACTTGTTCTCCGAACCGAAAACTTCATTTCGGATTATTGTTAATGATTTCAGTTCGGACCCTCCACGAACTGAAATCATCTTTATTCAAACTCATTGAAGACTCCATAACTTCATCCACTCCAGTTCTTGGCCTAACAGGAATGCTTTTAAATGTAAAAGCCCCTATCATTTTCCCTAACTACGTTTAAGCGTTTTTTTTATATTTTATTTAAGACTTTAGATAGGACAAAATTTAAACACGTAATGGATATAAGAGGGGATCAAAGTAAATAATTTCCCCGGGCCCCCCCCCCCCCCCCTCATACTTAACTAACACATTGTCCCTAATGTATTCCACTAAAACGGAAAAAATATAAAAATAAAACCTAATGGAAATAATGTAACTAAAAATACAAAAATAAAAGGGAAAATAAAAGAAAAACCGTGCGTAGTCGTTATGATTTTTGCTTGAATTCCGACTCAACTCCACACGTGCTGAACTTACTGCCAGACTTTTTGCTAATATACAACACAAGTAAACAACATCAATTACGTCAATATAAAAAAAAAAACTAAAGCAACCACACAAAAATAAATTGTTCCCGGTACATGACATGACAAAACAGAAAATAGTTCAACATAAAAACAAAATAATATAACACCATCCGTCACCCACTGTGGCGTACTTAGTGGTGAGTGTGGCGCAGTGGAGCAATAGATTGCGGGTCCTTCATTCGTCCTCTTCATCTTGCGGTGGTGGCGGGTACATGGTAGGCGGGTTGTATGAGGGCCATTGGCTTGAGGATCCTGGAGCATTGATGTGGTGTTGCTGAGCCATGTACTCCCACGAGGGTTGGTAACACTCCATCTGATAGTGCACATAACCACCAATCCCATGAATGTCCCTCCTCGATCCATCTATCTCCCGCCCAATGCGGTATATCTCCTCCATCATCCTCGATTGGTCAAATCATGTGGCGGATGGAGGTGGTTGTTGGTATGTACCTCCCTCCTCTCTTTCTTTTTCCCCAGCTTCTTCTTCCTCAGCTTCTTCATCCTCTTCCTCGTTACCAATAAAAACCCCCGATTTTGTGATTATGTTGGCTTTCTTAAGGTCTAATTTATTAATCAATTTCCAACCAACACCCACACTGCAACTCCTAACACTAGCCGCTGTCACTAAGTTAGGGTTTTTGGCTATTCTAGTGATGAATAGTTCACATAACATCGACCCTTTTGCTTGCCTACCCGAACCCTTATCACCCATGTATCGCACCAAAGCCCATGGAGCATTCACATAACGCTCCGCGTTGTTCTTCGCAAAGTAGTGTAACAACCATAAATCATCAATATACACTTTATCCTGATGAGTAGCCCGTTGGAGGAAAGAGTAAGAAATCGCTTTGTGGATTAGTCGAAGCATCGAAGATGTGATATCCACGGCCTTACTCGTAGCATTGTATGGTGATTTCCCAGATAATGCCAACCAAACCCCCTGCCTTCTTTCCCTCACATCATTAGAACACCAACTACCCATTAAACAGTATCCCGCCATGTCTTCTCCACTCTCCGCCTCCTCTTGGGTAAACAATCCCGCTAAAAACTCAAATTTTGCAATCGTAACCTTGTGTTCTTTTCCCCCCAAACGGAATTTAATTAGCGGGGTCGAGTAAATAAGATCATTGCGTTCCGGAGGCGTATCCACATCCAAACTTGCATAAAAATCCAAACACCATTCCCGATACGAATCCTCCCTAACATCAAACGCCCTCCTCCATACCGGTATCACATATGGCTCGGAGTAGGCCTCCCTCGGTTCAACATATCTAGTCATGAAATAAGAATCCAACTCTTCGTTAATTCCCAAACTCTCAATTAAATTCCAGTCAAGAAACTTTGGAGGACAAATGGCTTTGTCCTTAATTGCTGCTAGGGTATTGTTTAGTTGGACTTTCCGATTCGCTGAACAATCGGGCCATTTCAGCCATGGGTGTGTTTCAGTTCTCATTACCATGGATGCGGTTGTGGGTAAGCATGGTTTGGGTACACTCCTAACCCCGGTGGGTTGTTCCGAAGGCTCCTCCACGGCTTGACGTTTACCCTGCAAGATATACAACAACAACACGACACAAAAATTGTTAAAACAAAAAGAAATTTTTTTTTTTTTGGTTTAATTTTTTTTTTTGTTTTTATAAACCCACAGATTGCCCACTACGCCGCATTTCTATGTGGCTGCGGCGCATCGGGGTACAGAAATCAGCCATCTTGTTTTTCCATTATCCAGCCCCAAAAATTTCAAATCAACATCACTAATCACTTTTAAGATTAATAAATTAAGCTAAACCTAGCTTTTTCCCCAATTCAATTTTAATTTCATAAACCCTAATTGAAATTAAGATTAATAAATTAAGTATGTTAGAAACACGTACCGTTCTAACCATGAAGTTAGTTAGTTGAATTCTTGAAGAAAAGGTTGGATGAAAATTTGTTTTGAGTGCTTGTGTGTGTTTTCGTCGTTTGTGAGTTTTTAGGTTTGGTGCGTTTGGGTATAATGTGGCTTAGCCACTTTAAGCTGATATTTAATTGACTGCGGCGCAGTCCGTGGTCAGGTCCGAGATTTTCTTTTGATCAATTTTTTTTTTTAGACTCAATATACTCCTAAATTACTTAAAAAAAAACTGCAAATATTACGGAAATTAAATGGAAAGGGAAAAGATACAACAAACCGGGATGTCTCCCGAAGGTGCTCGTTTTTTACTCGAGTCATTAGCTTGACTCCTCGTTATTCCTCTATACTTAGTACGGGTAGAACCCGTCCTCTACCATCATACCATTCTCATCATCCTCTTCAAAATACAGCTTCACCCTTTGCCCATTTACAATAAATGTTCCTCCATCGTCCGTCCCAAGTTCAACATACCTAGCTGAAAAGACCCGTTTAACAATGTATGGACCCGTCCATTTGGATTTTAACTTTGGCGCCATGAACTTGTATTTCGACTGAAACAACAAAACCTGATCTCCTTCTTTGAACTCCTAATTTCTACGTATTTTCAAGTCGTGAATAGCTTTAGTTCTTGCTTTGTATTAACATGAATTCTCATACGTGTTCCATCTAAGCTCATCCAATTCATGCAATTGCAAAAATCGAGCTTCTCCACTTGCCACTAAGTCGGTGCTGCATTTCCTTAATGCCCGCTACGCCTTATATTCGATCTGCATAGGTAAATGACAAGTTTTACCATATAATAAGCGAAAGGGTGCCATACCAATTAGTGTTTTAAAGGCGGTCCTGAAGGCCCAAAGTGCATCTTCCAATTTCCTAGATAATAAGGCGGGATTATTGTGCACTGTCGTCTCCAAGATTAGTTTGATAGCTCGATTAGTGTTTTTGACTTGCCCACTTGTTTGGGGATGATAGGAAGTCGAAAACCTATGTTGCACCCCGTACCTTTTCAACACCTTCTCCAATTGGAAATTAGAAAAATGGCTTCCCCGATCACTTATTAGTGCCTTAGGCATTCCAAACTTGCAAAAAAAAAACTCTTTAAAAAGTCAATGACAACCACAACATTGTTGGTGGGTAGAGCTTTCGTATCGACCCATTTAGACACATAATCCACCGCGACCAAAATATACATATTCCGATTCGATGGTTTGAAAGGGCCCATAAAATCTATCCCCCAAATGTCAAGCACTTCACAAACTTGAATGCCTTGTTGTGGCATTTCGTCCCTTCTTGTCACCGTGCCTTGCCTTTGACATGAATAGCATGTTCGAACCAAAGTGTGCGCCTCCTTAAAATTTGTGGGCCAATAAAACCCAGCATCAAAGACATTTTTCCCCGTTACCGACGGACCATAGTGTCCTCCCGTAGGTCCGTGGTGACACTCATCAAGAATCCTCCTTGTCTCACTTCCATGCACACATCTCATCACCAACCCATCAGCACACATCCTAAATAAATACGGCTTCTCCCAAGAATAATACTTAACGTCTGAAAACAGTTTCTTACGTTGTTGGTAGCTCAAGTCTTTGCTTATCACTCCGCCCGCCAAATAGTTTGCTATATCCGCAAACCAAGCGCCTTTCTCACCATTCATTCTCCCAGCAAACGCTAGTTACTCCCCCGGAAAAGTGTCACGAATTTCCTCCTCCTTAAGTTCTCCAAGACCCGGGTTTTCTAACCGACTTAAATGATCAGCCGCTACATTTTCCCTTCCCCTCTTGTCTTGAATTTTCACATCGAATTCTTGCAACAGTAAAATCTATCTAATGAGCCTCGGTTTAGCATCCAATTTTGAGAACAAGAATTTTAAGGCCGAGTGATCCGTAAAATCCACCGTTTTGCTTAACACCAAGTAAGACCTGAATTTATCGAATGCAAACACCATCGCTAGTAACTCCTTCTCGGTTGTGGTGTAATTCTGTTGTGCCTCATTCAACGTTTTACTTGCAAAATAAATTGATTGGAAGTGCTTCCCGATTCTTTTTCCCAAAACCGCACCAACAACAAAATTACTCGCATCACACATAAGTTCAAATGGCAAATTCCAGTCTAGTGAAACCAAAACTGGTGTATCCGTTAGCCTCTCTTTAAGCAATTCAAATGCTTCCACACACTCTTTGGAAAACTCGAATTTCGTGTCCTTCTCCAACAACCTTGTCATCGGCCTCGTGATTTTTGAGAAATCCTTAATAAATCTCCTATAAAATCTCGCGTGCCCCAAAAAGCTCCTCACCACCTTTTCATTCGTGGGAGGTGGTAGTTTCGATATAACCTCAATTTTTGCTTTGTCAACTTCTATCCCGGTCCTTGATAATTTGTGTCCCAACACTATCCCTTCTTTTACCATGAAATGACACTTTTCCCAATTCAAAACCAGATTTGTCTCCTCACATCTTGCTAGCATCCTATCCAAATTCTTTAAACAATTCTCAAAAGAATCTCCATGAACCGAAAAATCATCCATTAATTTTCCACCATGTCTTGGAAAATCGCCATCATGCATCTTTGGAACGTACCTGGTGCATTACACAAACCAAATGGCATCCTTCTATACGCAAATGTCCCAAAGGGGAAAGTAAAGGTTGTTTTCTCTTGGTCCTCGGGATCAATTGGAATTTGAAAATATCCCGAGAAACCGTCAAGAAAACACTAATACTCGTTACCCGCGAGGCTCTCTATCATCTGATCCCTGAAAGGAAGGGGAAAATGATCTCTCCTTGTTGCCTCGTTCAGTTTTCGGTAATCAATGCAGACTTTCCAACCCGTTACCGTCCTTGTGGGTACCAACTCACTCTTATCGTTCAATACCACCGTCATCCCTCCTTTCTTGGGTACGTAATGTACCGGACTAACCCATGGGCTATCCGATATCGGGTAAATAATACATGCATTGAAAAGCTTCACAACCTCCATTTTGACCACATCTTGCATATTCGGGTTTAGCCTCCGTTGTCTTTGAACAACGGGCTTTATGTTATCTAAAAAATTGATTTTATGTTTGCAAAAATCGGAGATAATACCCGGAATATCAGAAATGCGCCAAGCAAAAGATTTTTTATGGCTTTTGAGGATAGTCAATAATCTATTTTTCTCGTCTTCCAAAAGTGAAGACGAGATGATAACAGGAAGACAAGAATTACCCTCTAGAAATGCATACTCCAGATGACTCGGTAGTTGCTTCATCTCTAAGTCCTTTGGAGGATCCTCGATCGATGTTTGTTTCCTCATACCTTCTTCCATCACAAGGTCTTTTACTTCATCAGTTTCTTTCGCCTCAACCTCTTTTGCAATCGCATTAGCCATCTCCATTTCGGCCTCCTCTTCGAGTATTTCTTCCCAATCCAAATCATAATCTGCTTCATCTATAACATCAATTCTAAAACATGTTTTATCAGTAGAATAAGAGTGTTTCATGGCTTGGTCTAAGTTAAAAGTTACCCTTTCATCACCCAATCCCAAAGAAATTCCCCTTCCCCTAACACGGATGATAGCATCCACGGTGTTAAGAAAAGGTCTTCCCAAGATGTGAGGAACCTTAGTATCCTCCTCCATCTCGAGAATAACAAAAGCAGTTGGATATAAAAAATTGCACACACTTACTACCATGTTTTCCGCAATACCCAACGGGTATTGATAAGATCGACCGGCCAATCTTATGCTCATTCTAGTTGGTGTTAAAGAATCTGAAGATATTTTAGAATATAAAGAATACGTCATTAAAGTACAAGATAAAAGAAAACTTCCTGGGTCGTCAACTTTCGTTGCGATTCTATTCCTTAAAATCGGCGAACATTCGGCATTTAGAAACGTGGTTTGCTTCTCCAAGTAATGTCATTTTCCGCTCACTAGCTCTTTGATGAATTTAGCATAGTTTGGCATACCTGAAATAAGATCAATCAAAGGAACGTTAATTTTAACCGAATTAATTAATTCAACAAATTTCCTATATTGCTCTTTTTTCTTTTCTTTCCTAAGCTGTTGAGGATATGGGATCCTTGGCTTATATGCTCCTTTAGCATCCGTTTTGACCTCCTCCTCTTTGTTTGGGACCATTGGTTCCTTCCTGGGTCGCCTTTCCATTTCTATCTCTTCCTCCTCATCGTCGTCGATGTCAACAGGTTCACTGCGGCGCATTGGGTATGGTTGCGGCGCAGTCACATCATTTGTGTCAATTGGTTTGACCACGGAGTGCCCACTGCGGCGCAGTGGCTCCTCACTGTAGCGCAGTGGAGCTGGTTCAGTTTTCTTTTGTTTTTCGTCCCCGTTCAACTAATTTTCTTGCGTACCCCCATACTTAAAACCTGATCTCGTCTCTATGGCGTTCACATGCTCATCCCGCTGATGTGGTGCTTGGTACCTTTGACCTTGACTAGTTTGACCCCCATTGTTGTTGTTTTGATTAGTAGGTCTCGGGTTTGGTTGGGTAGAACTCGGAATTTGACACGTTGGTCGATTTGAAAACCGTTCGTTCATCCTCTTATATTTCCATTCCAAATTTTGAATACCCGGCTGTGTATTCCTTTGGACTTGATCAATTTTCTCATGTATCCCCTTAATTGAATTTGCCATCAAATCGTTTTTCGCCTTTTGAGTATGAATGAAATCCTTCATCATCTCCATCAAGCTTGAGTCATCTTCCTCCTCTCTCGGTTTCTGTTGATTTGGTTGAAAACGTCCTTCATTTCTATTCCCTCGATTCTGGTTTCCATACCCGTAATTCCCTCCATCTTGTTGACGATTTTGGTAATTACCACGCTTGATAACCGTAGTTGGCATAGTTAAAATCCTCGACTTTTGGCTCTCACTCCTCCGTATAAAGTGTTCCTCCACATTTTTCACACCCATTTCTAACCAAATGCATGTATTTTTCTAACCGACCCATTCGGTTTTTCATCTCATTCGCCAACGATTTAATCTCGGTCACAATCTCATTAGTACCACTTCCGCTGCTACTACCTCCTTCTACTTGGTTCACCGACCCCCGTACCTTTCTATTCCTACTAACCCGATCTCTAGTAATCCCGACCTACACTTGATCCTCCATCATTCTATAGGCATCATTCGGTGACTTATACAAAAAGTTTCCACCACCCGCAAGGTCCAAATCATGCTGAGAACGGTTGTCCAAACCATGGTAAAATATGTCGATAATTTTCTCCCTATCGAGACCGTGACCATGGAAATTCCTCAAAAGGTCTTTGAGTCTAGTCCAAGCTTTCGTTGTGGTCTCATTATCAAACTGAAAGAAGCTCCTAATTTGGTTCAACAATTTCCTACCCAAGATGGGCGGAAAGAAACGGGTCACGAATGACTCCCTTAATTCCTCCCATGTTTTAATTGATTTCGGCACCGGCTATTAGAACCATGTTTTAGCTTTTCCCCATAAAGATGATGGGATTAGGCTAAGCATGAATCCCTCCTCCAAACCAACTCCGTATCGAAACATCTTGCAAATTTCCGTAAATGTTGCAATGTGCTTATGTGGGTCAGCTTTTGAAGTTCCATCAAATGAATTGTCTTGAATCATCTTATGGTGGTGTCCTTTAACGGAATAGTTATTCCCCACGTTTGGTGGAATAATTGCTGATCCTCGAGTAAGTGGTATGATCCGGTTCCGATTGATCATCGGTATGTCAAACGGGTTGGGTGGGTCGTTAATAACAACATTATCGTCTCCGTGTTCCGACATCTGGCTAGGCTCAAAATAATTCGTATAATCAATTCTTCTTCCTCCTCGGAAGATTCTTTGTCACTAAATAACGCGGCTTTTACCCCTTGTCTTCGCAAAATTCTCTCCGGATCAGAAAATGGGCTAACAACGTGCTTCCCTTGGGATCTCGTGTACATCCACTAACTAATCACCGGAAAATCACAACAAAAACAAAAAAAAATACCGTGAATAATATTCGACACAAAATAACACACAAAAACTAAAGTCTCAATTAAATCAAGTCCCCGACAGCGGCGCCAAAAACTTGATGCGCGAAATGTAGTTTTCCGAAAACGCTTAATTTAGATCACAGCATCGGGCAGTGTACCCTTATCGGTTGTAAAATAGTTTAGGCAAGTTCGGGTTCGAACTTAGGGACTTTGTTAAATTGAGTTATTTTAGCTTAATAGTAACTAGTAACAAGTGGGGGTTTTGTAATTAACTAACAATAACAATGATTAAAAATTGGTGTTTATTCAATATTAAATATAGGACGCTTGCTTGGACCGTTTACGAATGTATGATCTTTCCTAAGTATGAAATGCTGAAAAACTTCTAATTTAAAACCTAGTTCCTTTCGAATACTATATTTCTCCAATTACCCGACCGTGCAACCGTTCCTTTCGAATACGGTTAACACCCCCAATAATTGTGCATAAAGTACCAAGCTGATGTGTGAGAATTAATTTATAAACTTCCTTTCGGATAGTCTACTAGTCAATAAACCGATTTCTCTTATTTTATCAACTAGCGTTTGTGTTTAACCTTACTTATTTTAATTATTATTAACGATTCCTTTCGAATACCGTTAATTTCTATCAACTATAGACCGGTCAATATATTCATTCTTATTTTAGCAAAATCGCGAGTTCCTTCGAATACCCGGTTTTAAACAAGAACATAAGTAATTTAATAATTTACTAAGGCTTAAGCCCAAACGGTCCACAATTAACCAAACACACATCAATCAAGCAATTTCATACTCAAAATTAACCATACAAACGATCACATATCCAAGAATACGTATAACGAAATTAGCTACGCATATTCATAACGAAACTCAAATTATATGAAAAAGACATAATTCTATTGAAATAAAAATAAGGAATAAGTTTAATACCAATCGAAACAAAAACTTGCAAATGTATCCAAAATGACAAAATAGTGAAAAACTGGGAAAATTGTTTTAACGATTACTTCCAACTTCAAAAATATGATACTCCTTGCTTGTCTCCTTCTCAAATGATTAGTAAAAATGAGTGATGCCAAAACTGGTCCTTTTTTCGTCATTTTAATGTAGTAACAAAGACTCCTTAGTGTCCCAATCAATGGCAATTAAGTCAAGACTTGTAACAGCAAAAATCAACCACTGCGGCGCATCCATAGGTCACTGCGCCACAGTCCACACTCTGTGGCTAACTCATTTGTTTCCGTCGTTAACTTTAGCGCCTTGAACTTGTATTTCGACTGAAACAACAAAACCTTATCTCCTTCTTTGAACTCCTTTCTACGTATTTTTAAGTCGTGAATGGCTTTAGTTCTTGCTTTGTATAAACGTGAATTCTCATACGCGTTCCATCTAAGCTCATCCAATTCATGCAATTGCAAAAATCGAGCTTCTCCACTTGCCACTAAGTCGGTGCTGCATTCCCTTAATGCCCTATACGCCTTATGTTCGATCTACATAGGTAACTGACAAGTTTTACCATATAATAAGCGAAAGGGTGTCGTACCAATTGTTGTTTTTAAGGCGGTCCTGAATGCCCAAAGTGCATCTTCCAATTTCCTAGATCATAAGGCGGGATTATTGTGCACTGTCTTCTCCAAGATTAGTTGATAGCTCGATTAGTGATTTCAACTTGCCCACTTTTTTGGGGATGATAGGAAGTCGAAAACCTATGCCGCACCCCGTACCTTTTCAACACCTTCTCCAATTGAGAATTAGCAAAATGGATTCCCCGATCACTTATTAGTGCCTTAGGCATTCCAAACCTACAAAAAAAAACTCTTTAAAAAGTCAATGACAACCACAACATTGTAGGTGGGTAAAGCTTTCATCTCGACCCATTTAGACACATAATCCACCGCCACCGAAATATACATATTCTGATTCGATGGTTTGAAAGGGCCCATAAAATCTATCCCCCAAATGTCAAACACTTCACAAACCTGAATGCCTTGTTGTGGCATTTCGTCCCTTCTTGTCACCGTGCCTTGCCTTTGACATGAATCGCATGTTCGAACCAAAGTGTGCGCCTCCTTAAAAAATGTGGGCCAATAAAACCCAGTATCAAAGACCTTTTTCCCCGTTACCGACGGACCATAGTGTCCTCCCGTAGGTCCGTGGTGACACTCATCAAGAATCCTCCTTGTCTCACTTCAATGCACACATCTCCTCACCATCCCATCAGCACACATCCTAAATAAATACGGCTTCTCCCGAAAATAATACTTAACGTCTGAAAACAGTTTCTTACGTTGTTGGTAGCTCAAGTCTTTGCTTATCACTCCGCCCGCCAAATAGTTTACTATATCCGCAAACCAAGCGCCTTTCTCACCATTCATTCTCCCAACAAACGCTAGATGCTCCCCCGGAAAAGTGTCACGAATTTCCTCCTCCTTAAGTTCTCCAAGACCCGGGTTTTCTAAACGACATAAATGATCAGCCGCTACATTTTCCCTTCCCCTCTTGTCCTGAATGTTCACATCGAATTCTTGCAACAGTAAAATCCATCTAATGAGCCTCGGTTTAGCATCCAATTTTGAGAACAATTATTTTAAGGTCCAGTGATCCGTAAAAACCACCGTTTTGCTTAACACCAAGTAAGACCTGAATTTATCGAATGCAAACACCACCGCTAGTAACTCCTTCTCGGTTGTGGTGTAATTCTGTTGTGCCTCATTCAGCGTTTTACTTGCAAAATAAATCGGTTGGAAGTGCTTTCCGATTCTTTGTCCCAAAACCGTACCAACAACAAAATTAATAAGTTCAAATGGCAAATTCCAGTCCGGTGAAACCAAAACTGGTGTATCCGTTAGCCTCTCTTTAAGCAATTCAAATGCTTCCACACACTTTTTGGAAAACTCGAATTTCGTAGCCTTCTCCAACAACCTTGTCATCGGCCTCCTGATTTTTGAGAAATCCTTAATAAATCTCCTATAAAATCTCGCGTGCCCCAAAAAGCTCGTCACCGCCTTTTCATTCGTGGGAGGTGGTAGTTTCGATATAACCTCAATTTTTGCTTTGTCAACTTCTATCCCGGTCCTTGATAATTTGTGTCCCGACAGTATCCCTTCTTTTACCATGAAATGACACTTTTCCCAATTCAAAACCAGATTTGTCTCCTCACATCTTGCTAGCATCCTTTCCAAATTCTTTAAACAATTCTCAAAAGAATCTCCATAAACCGAAAAATCATCCATAAACACCTCCATTGAATTTTCCACCATGTCTTAGAAAATCGCCATCATGCATCTTTGGAACGTACCTGGTGCATTACACAAACCAAATTGCATCCTTCTATACGCAAATGTCCCAAAGGGGCAAGTAAAGGTTGTTTTCTCTTGGTCCTCGGGATCAATTGGAATTTGAAAATATCCCGAGAAACCGTCAAGAAAATAATAATGCTCGTTACCCGCTAGGCTCTCTATCATCTGATCCATGAAAGGAAGGGGAAAATGATCCTTCCTTGTTGCCTCGTTCAGTTTTCGGTAATCAATGCAGACTCTCCAACCCGTTACCGTCCTTGTAGGTACCAACTCACTCTTATCGTTCAATACAACCGTCATCCCTCCTTTCTTGGGTACGTAATGTACCGGACTAACCCATGGGCTATTCGATATCGGGTAAATAATACCTGCATTGAAAAGCTTCATAACCTCCTTTTTGACCACATCCTGCATATTCGGGTATAGCCTCTGTTGTCTCTGAACAACGGGTTTTATGTTATCTAAAAAATTGATTTTATGTTTGTAAAAATCGGAGATAATACTCAGAATATCAGAAATGCGCCAAGCAAAAGCTTTTTTATGGCTTTTGAGGATAGTCAATAATCTATTTTTCTCGTCTTCCAAAAGTGAAGACGAGATGATAACAGGAAGACAAGAATTACCCTCTAGAAATGCATACTCGAGATGACTCGGTAGTTGCTTCATCTCTAAGTCCTTTGGAGGATCCTCGATCGATGTTTGTTTCCTCATACCTTCTTCCATCACAAGGTCTTTTACTTCATCAGTTTCTTTCGCCTCAACCTCTTTTGCAATCGCATTAGCCATCTCCATTTCGGCCTCCTCTTCGAGTATTTCTTCCCAATCCAAATCATAATCTGCTTCATCTATAACATCAATTCTAAAACATGTTTTATCAGTAGAATAAGAGTGTTTCATGGCTTGGTCTAAGTTAAAAGTTACCCTTTCATCACCCAATCCCAAAGAAATTCCCCTTCCCCTAACACGGATGATAGCATCCGCGGTGTTAAGAAAAGGTCTTCCCAAGATGTGAGGAACCTTAGTATCCTCCTCCATCTCGAGAATAACAAAAGCAGTTGGATATAAAAAATTGCACACCCTTACTACCATGTTTTCCGCAATACCCAACGGGTATTGATAAGATCGACCGGCCAATCTTATGCTCATTCTAGTTGGTGTTAAAGAATCTGAAGATATTTTAGAATATAAAGAATATGTCGTTAAATTGATACTTGCCCCTAAATCCGCTAAAGCACTAAAGGTAAATTTATTATCAAAAGTACAAGATAAAAGAAAACTTCCTGGGTCGTCAACTTTCGTTGCGATTCTATTCCTTAAAATCGGCGAACATTCGGCATTTAGAAACGTGGTTTGCTTCTCCAAGTAATGTCATTTTCCGCTCACTAGCTCTTTGATGAATTTAGCATAGTTTGGCATACCTGAAATAAGATCAATCAAAGGAACGTTAATTTTAACCGAATTAATTAATTCAACAAATTTCCTATATTGCTCTCTTTTCTTTTCTTTCCTAAGCCGTTGAGGATATGGGATCCTTGGCTTATATGCTCCTTTAGCATCCGTTTTGACCTCCTCCTCTTTGTTTGGGACCATTGGTTCCTTCCTGGGTCTCCTTTCCATTTCTATCTCTTCCTCCTCATCGTCGTCGATGTCAACAGGTTCACTGCGGTGCATTGGGTATGGTTGCGGCGCAGTCACATCATTTGTGTCAATTGGTTTGGCCACGGAGTGGCCACTGCGACGCAGTGGCTCCTCACTGCAGCACAGTGGAGCTGGTTCAGTTTTCTTTTGTTTTTCGTCCCCGTTCAGCTCATTTTCTTGCGTACCCCCATACTTAAAACCTGATCTCGTCTCTATGGCGTTCACATGCTCATCCCGTTGATGTGGTGCTTGGTACCTTTGACCTTGACTAGTTTGACCACCATTATTGTTGTTTTGATTAGTGGGTCTCATGTTTGGTTGGGTAGAACTCGGAATTTGACTCGTTGGTCGATTTGAAAACCGTTCATTCATCCTCTCAAATTTCCGTTCCAAATCTTGAACACCCGCCTGTGTATTCCTTTGGACTTAATAAATTTTCTCATGTATCCCCTTAATTGAATTAGCCATCAAATCGTTTTTCGCCTTTTGAGTATAAATGAAATCCTTCATCATCTCCTTCAAGCGTCAGTCCTCTTCCTCCTCTCTCAGTTTCTGTTGATTTGGTTGAAAACGTCCTTCATTTTTATTCCCTCGATTATGGTTTCCATACCCGTAATTCCCTCCATCTTGTTGACGATTTTGGTAATTACCACGGTTTGATAACCGTAGTTGGCATAGTTAAAATCCTCGACTTTTGGCTCACACTCCTCCGTAAAAAGTGGTCCTCCACATTTTTCACACCCATTTCTAACCAAATGCACGTCTTTTTCTAACCGACCCATTCGGTTTTTCATCTCATCCGCCAACGATTTACTTTCGGTCACAATCTCATTAGTACCACTTCCGCTACTACTACCTCCTTCTACTTGGTTTACCGACCCACATACCTTTATATTCCTACTAACCCGATCCCTAGCAATCCCGGCCTGCACTTGATCCTCCATCATTCTATAGGCATCATTCGGCGACTTATACAAGAAATTTTCACCACCCGCAAGGTCCAAATCATGCTGAGAACGGTTGTCCAAACCATTGTAAAATATGTCGATAATTTGCTCCCTAGCGAGACCGTGACCATGGAAATTCCTCAAAAGGTCTTTGAGTCTAGTCCAAGTTTCCGTTGTGATCTCATTATCAAACTGATAGAAGCACCTAATTTGGTTCAACAATTCCTACCCAAGATGGGCGGAAAGAAACGGCTCACGAATAACTCCCTTAATTCTTCCCATGTTTCAACTAATTTCGACTCCCGCTCATAGAACCATGTTTTTGCTTCTCCCCATAAAGATGATGGGAATAGGCTAAGCATGACTCCCTCCTCTAAACCATCTCCGTATCGAAACATCTTGCAAATTTCTGTAAATGTTGCAATGTGCTTATGTGGTTCAGCTTTTGAATTTCCGTCAAATGAATTGTCTTGAATCATCTTATGGTGGTGTCCCTTAACGGAATAGTTATTCCCCACGTTTGGTGGAATAATCGCTGATCCTCGAGTAAGTAGTACTATCCGATTCCAATAGATAATCGGTATGTCAAACGGGTTAGGTGGGTCGTTAATAACAACATTATCGTCTCCGTGTTTCGACATCTCGTTAGGCTCAAAATAATTCTTAAAATCAATTCTTCTTCCTCCTCGGAATATTCGTTGTCACTAAATAACGCTTCTTTTACCCCTTGTCTTCGCAAAATTCTCTCAAGATCAGAAAATGGGCTAACAACGTGCTTCCCTTGGGATCTCGTGTACATCCACTAACTAATCACCGGAAAATCACAACAAAAACAAAAAAAAAATACCGTGAATAATATTCGACACAAAATAACACACAAAAACTAAAGTCTCAATTAAATCAAGTCCCCGACAGCGGCGCCAAAAACTTGATGCGCGAAATGTAGTTTTCCGAAAACGCTTAATTTAGATCACAGCATCGGGCAGTGTACCCTTATCGGTTGTAAAATAGTTTAGGCAAGTTCGGGTTCGAACTTAGGGACTTTATTAAATTGAGTTATTTTAGCTTAATAGTAACTAGTAACAAGTGGGGGTTTTTGTAATTAACTAACAATAACAATGATTAAAAATTGGTTTTTATTCAATATTAAATATAGGACGCTTGCTTGGACCGTTTACGAATGTATGATCTTTCCTAAGTATGAAATGCTGAAAAACTTCTAATTTAAAACCTAGTTCCTTTCGAATACTATATTTCTCCAATTACCCGACCGTGCAACCGTTCCTTTCGAATACGGTTAACACCCCCAATAATTGTGCATAAAGTACCAAGCTGATGTGTGAGAATTAATTTATAAACTTCCTTTCGAATAGTCTACTAGTCAATAAACCGATTTCTCTTAATTTATCAACTAGCGTTTGTGTTTAACCTTACTTATTTTAATTACTATTAACGATTCCTTTCGAATACCGTTAATTTCTATCAACTATAGACCGGTCGATATATTCATTCTTTGAAGGTCCCAGTGGTCCGATCTGCAGGATTAAACTAACTAATTACGAGGCGGAATCTCGTAATCAGTAGAACACACGAGTAATAATCGATACCAATAACAAATAAGAACAAAACGCAATTACCGAATTCTTAATACTTTGATTAATAAACTCTGTTACAATCAACAAGTATTAACTCCGAATTCTCTATTAAACCAACAGCCCTAAACTGATCTAAACACCTCTATTTATAGAGTAACATGTCCAGCCAGTTTGGGCTTGGGCTTTACTGGGCCTCACGAACATGCAAGTTCGTGAGCAGCCCATTAAGCTCTAAATCTATACAAGCTAATACGATAATAAATAAACATAACAAAATAGAACATCCAGTCATCATATACTTGCACCAACAAACTCCCCCTTGACTGATGCTTCTATTCTCTGATCAAAATATCACTATCAGTATTAACCTGCATAACTAAACAACCATCAACTATCCTCTGGTAATCTCTACCGATGTCTCCCCAGCCTGGTTGCGTAATAATGTGATTCTTCTTCAGCATCTTCAAATCTTTCTCCGTGAGATTTTCCAGTTGAGTTGCGTCAATCACTCTCAAAATCTCTGTCATACCTTCTTCAACCTCATCATCTTTCTTAAATACCACGGCCTCGCCAGTTGTGGTATCTACCGCCCATATATACATATCTCCAAGAATATCTCTACCAAAGTTCTTCATAGGAATCTTTGTCATGCTAGCGATCGGTGGATATAACATTCTTGTTGCCGCTCTGCCGGTTTCAGGATTAATCTTCTTTTTGTGAATCATAAGTTTTCCTGTTGTCGGCGTGAATTCCTTGAATATCTCTGCTCTTCCTTCTTCCCTGATCATACGTTCAACCCAACTTGCCCATTCATCCTTTCCTCGATTTATCAGTGGGAGCTTTGATAAGCAAATAAGCTCAGACTTCGGGAAGGAGTTGAAATTATCCCGTTTCTTGCTCAGATACTGTACGCCATCATATCTCTTGATCACAAATACCTGCAACTCTGAGTCATACATCCAGCTAATGATACCCAGATGCGGTTGGCGTTCCGAGTCTCTAGTGAAGAACTTTCGAATCAGCGGTACCTGTTTTTTCAGATCAAGTTCTCGAAACCACCCTTTTCGTTCTTCAAGGCTTGGCTTCGCGCTACTTTCACCCTGTTCGTCAGTACTTACTGGATCCTCGAATATGTGTTCAGCTTCTTCATCTTGATTTTCTTCAGTTTTATCCTCAAGTAGCCATAAATCATCATTACTGTCCCCGAACTCCTGTTGTTGGGTATCTCCTTGTTTTTGCTGTTGCTCCCCCTCTGTTGTAGGCTGATAAACAATCAAGGCTCGAGAAGTTGAGCCAATCTGCTCTCTTGATCGTTCAGCGCTTGGATCGTCTTGATCATCTCTTCTTTGACGTCTAATAGTGTTGTCTCTGCAAGTTTCCTCCCCCTGAGCAGAAAGGCGCTTTGAGAGCATCTGAATTTGTGCTTCAAGGTTGGAAATGCGAGTGGTCTTTTCAGCGTCAGACTGTTGAAGAGCCACAACCTGGGAGGATAACTGCAAAACAAGAGAATGTAATTCATTAAGGTTAGGAATTGCAATAGGGGAGACAGGCTCCGCAGCCCGTTTCTTGCGCGGGCGCACAGTGGCGGTGAACGACTCCGATTCGTCACCACTGGGGAAAGGTCGTTTCCCACGGCTGGACGCACGAGCATCAACTGGGTAAAATGCCGAAGTGGCAGCGTCAAAATCAAAATCAAGCTCCTCAGTGGCGGAAGTGTTAACCGTGGTGGGAGTAGAAGCAGCCTGAGTAGCAGGAGCGGGAGAGGTGGCAACAACCTCGGTGGAAATGGTATGAGGACTCCCAGATGGAGTGAGATGTGGCTGCTCATGGATGATAGATAAAGGCGGGCTCCCCAGATAGTTCTCGATCTGTTTGAATGTATCATCGCTAGATGTAGTGTCCAAAGAAATGGGAACCTTAGCCTTGCGCTTCGGGCGGGCAGATGTCCTACGAGGTGCGTGAGGAGCAGTGGAAGAGGTAGAGTTTTCAGTCTGTGGCTCCCCAGAGAGGACACCAGCATCCTCATCAACATCGATATCAGCAAAATTTAGATCAACAATTGCCCCGAAAAGTGGTGTATCCACTACTTGAGCCTCTTCTGGTTTAGTGGAGTGAATCTTAAGGCATGTATGAAACAACTTAGGGCCACCGATCTGACCGACCCTCGTAATGGGAGTCTGAAGAGGAAGGTCCGGGATGAAATGCCTGAGTATAATCATGATGAAGCGTGGGTAAAGCATGAGCGGCTTAGGCTTCAGTAGATCATTTTGTAACATTTGGAACACATACTCCGCTACTGGATACGGTTTGTTAAGAACAAGACTGAGCATCATAGATAGTAGCAGATTATCAATATTATCATGACCGGTCTTCGAAGTCTTGAACACCGAGACAAACACATGTACCAGATACCGCCATGGGCCGAAGAATTTGCCCTTAGGAAATGAAGTAGTAGTGGCAATTTTCGTGCTAGAAATCTGTTCCCAAATGAAGAGGGTGCATTTTCCTAGGAGCTACGACCAAGGCGAAAGATCTCTCGTAAGGTTGTGCTACTGAAGGTGATTTCTAGATTATTGACTACCGTTCGTAAACCATCCTTGGGCTTATCGGAACCCGGAGGTGTGAGATCGACATGGATGAGGTTGGTAAGAAACTCTTGGACCAACGAAGTATTGATTGGTAGATCTTCACTAAGAATATACGCCATCTCGAGTGTTGTAGAAAAAGAATCGTTTCTCGGAATCGAAATGATGAAGGATCGTCCAGTGCAAAACTGATTGCCTGATTGTGCCTTTTATCGAATTGTCTCCCCATCTGTAAAATTTGTATAAATGAACACGTTAGATTTGATAAGCACGAACATGTATGTATGCCGAACATAAAAGTTGGCGAGCATGCATGTTCGTGTAACCGATAAGCAACACATTAACATGTTACGAACATGTATGTTCGTAGAGATAGACGAAGATGATGTGCAAACTAAGACGAACATGTATGTTCGTCGCTGACAGAGAGCATGGTGACGAACAAGATGTTCGTCAAGAACCATAGGAAAGATGTTCGTCAAGGATCACTAGCATGGGGACGAACAAGTATGTTCGTCTAGGGTGACGAACAAGTATGTTCGTCGAGGAGAAGAACAAGTATGTTCGTCCATGGGACGAACAAGTATGTTCGTCCAAGGTAACGAACAAGTATGTTCGTCCAAGTATGTTCGTCCAAGGTGACGAGCAACTATGTTCGTCGAGGGGACGAACAAGTATGTTCGTCTATGTCCATGAGAAAAATCCTAAGGCATTTGAATTGTTGGGCACCTATGAGGACGAACATGAACATACGAACAAAAGCAAGCAATAACACCAACGAACAAGATCATCATAGCAAATTATAGCAATTATGGACGAACACGATATGAATACGAACAAGTTTATCAAGAATCATTAAATTTCATCCCCAGATTATGAACATAAACACATAGGAAACGAACGATTCTAAGCAACATATAGCAGTTTTGGACGAACATGAAGAACTTACTTGAGGGAATGATCGAACAAATGATGAACTTCGTGAGAGAAAAAAAATATGAAACCCTTAGCTCCGAGTAAAAAAAAGTGAAAAGTGAAAAAGTGAAATCACCTCTTGAGTATTTATAGCGCATTAGTGGGCCTGTGGGCCTCGAAAGACTGGGCCAAATAGGTTGGGCCATGTGGACTGTGTTGAAGGATATTAACCAACGTTTTAAATAAGGAAAATGTAAACAGAAAAATGAAAAGTAAAAAAACTTGAACTAATCGTAAAAAGGGTAGTATACATTATAAAATATAATTCGATCAGATTGCTTATCGGGGTTCCAATGATAATTTAATTTAAGTCCATGTTTGTGTAGTTGTCCAATTTAACCGTTCAGTCTGATAGTCTTAAGATAGTGTTTTAATTACAAGTAAGCGGTTTTAAAATTTAAGCTTAAAAGCACCCACATATACCAGACATTCGACAAAAATCGGAGTGCACTCAAGATATTTGTGAAGTATTTTAAGTTACGAGTGGTATGGATTGGTTACCAACCTAGACAAGGGCAGCATATGAAACTGGCGAAGAGATAGCTCATATTAAATATTAAAACATTTGTTCTGGAATAACGAATTGGTTTATTTAGTGCAAGTCAAATACCAACCGATCCCAAACCATATAGGCCTTAGGTGGCTAGGTGAACAAGGGCACCCCAAGGGTATACTGACTCAGATTTCAAAGGCCGCTTATATGAATTCAACAACTTAACAGCACACCAATTATATGTAATTCAATATGAGCATTTCCCATCTGTAAGCGCAACATATGACTCGTAACAAAAATCTAATCTCAACCTTTATTGTGGCAAACAGATTGAAGTCGTTTAATGTAGGAAGTAAGAGGTATTAAAACAGGCAAACCACACTATTGAGAAGAACTAAAAGACGAAGGGCCACAAGACACTGGAGGTTAAACTAATACTATGGAGAATTATAAGTGCGCATGTAAGTGCTAAAACCCGATCTAAGACTGAGAGTCATAAGCAAAATTTATCTCCATCTCGAATTTTAGATTTCATCACAAGTTAAGCTAATTTTTTTTTTTTATTATTTTATTTTAAATAAACGTTGGTTAATCTAAGTTGCGTAGTCCAATTCGATGAATGAGGGATTCAAAGCGAGATTTGTCAAAGGCTTTAGTGAACAGATCGGCCAAATTGTCTTCGGAAGAGACGCGAATAATATCGATAAGCTTCTTTTCAGCATAGTCTCTAATAAAGTGGTGCTTAAAGTCTATGTGACGGGTCTTGCTATGCTTAACAGGATTTTTAATAACAGAAACAGCAGCCTCATTATCTATATTAATAGGAGTAGAGGTATAGGATAAACCATAATCCAGCATCTGTTGTTGAATCCATAAAACCTATGACACACAGCTGCCCGCAGCGATGTATTCTGCTTCACATGATGAGACGGAAACAGTTTTCTGTTTCTTGCATTGCCAAGACACGAGGCGTCCTCCCAAAAATTGACAACCATCGGAGGTTGACTTTCGATCGATATTGCATCCACCCAAGTCCGAGTCGGTGAATGCTTCGAGAAATAGATCGCTTCCCTTGGGGTACCAGAGACCCAGCCGCGGTCGGCCTTTTAGGTAGCGAAGGATCCTCTTTACAGCAGAGTGATGAGACATCTTGGGACAAGCTTGAAACCTGGCACATAAACATACAGCAAACATTATGTCAGGACGAGAGGCAGTAAGATACATTAAAGAGCCTATAATGCCGCGATAAACAGTGGGATCCACATCATGATCGTTTTGTGCGTTTGGTTCCAGATTGTGCTGCTGAGGAATGGGAGTAGCAATGGACTTGGCGTCGGTCATGTTGAATTTCTGGAACATTTCGGTGACGTAGTTTGATTGATGGACAAACATGCCGTCGGGTAGTTGCTCCACTTGTAACCGTAGAAATAGCTTGATTTCTCCCATGGCGCTCATCTCGAATTTGTCTTTCATTAGCTTTTCAAAATCCTTGCACATTTGATTATTAGTGGAGCCGAAAATAATGTCGTCCACGTATACTTGAACCAGTAATTTAGCCTTGGGTGAATCTTTGATGAAAAGAGTGCTATCGATACGACCTCTCTTGAAACCGGATTCTAAGAGAAAAGTTGATAATGTTCCATACCACAAACGAGGGGCTTGATGAAGACCGTATAAAGCTTTGTTGAGCTTGTATACCCTATCAGGGTGTTGTGGGTCTTCGAAACCGGGGGGTTGCTGAACATATACTGTGTCATCGATTTTACCATATAGGAAGGCACTTTTAACATCAAGTTGATAAACCGTAATTCCCATGTGAGAAGCATAAGTTAAGAGGAGACGAACGGCCTCGAGTCGAGCGACTGGGGCGAAGACATCCTGAAAATCCAAAACTTCTTCCTGATAAAAGCCTTGTACCACTAAGCGAGCTTTGTTTCGAGTGATAATTCCTCGGTCATCACGTTTGCATCGGAAAACCCATTTAGTGCCTATAGCGTAGGCGTCTTCGGGCAGAATCACGAGTACCCAGACCCCTAGTTTCTCAAACTGCGCTAATTCCTCTTGACAGGCGTGTACCCAATTTGCGTCTTTAAGGGCCATATGTATATTTGCGGGAACCTCTTGGGAAACGAAGCAGAAGTAGCGACAGTTGTTGAAATCCTCTGAAGTTGTTGCAAACGCATACATTCCTTGCAGATCCTCTATTTGCGATCGAGTTTGAACATTTGCGTTGGGATCGCCAATAATATTGTCAAATGGGTGATACTGGTGAATCCGAGACACTACGTGCGGTTCTGCCGCATCGTCTTGAGTGTTTTCAGCGAGTGGTTCTGCCACATCATCTTGATCATCGGCTTGAGCGTCTTCAACGAGTGGTTCTGCCACATCGTCTTGATCATCTGCTTGAGCTTCGGTGTCAGCAGGTTCAGCAACAATTTCTTGAATAACTTGTGTACGAGGAAAGACTGAATCTTCATCATCAGAAGAGAAACTCGGGTTCTCTGTTCCTGTATTAGTCACACTAGGAGAAAGGTTAAATGATTTAAATAATGCATCATAGTCGAAAGCGATTTTTGGACCGTTTTGTTTTTCAAAAGTGTAGCTAGTTATTTCCAAGTTAAAAACAATTTCCACTGTGCGTGAAGGTTTTAGATAAACTCTAACATAACCAAGAAAGTATCCCTGGACTGCTTTAGGTGCGAACTTAGTGGTGTAATTTGTTTTCAAAACGGTGCAGGGAGCCCCAAAGGGTTCCAGACCAGCAAGATTTGGCTTACGACTATTAAGCAGTTCATAACTTGTTTTATCAAACCATTTCACCGTCAACACTCGATTGAGGACGTAACAAGCTGTATTCACGGCCTCCCCCCAAAACGTAACAGGGAGGAGTGAGTCAGCTAACATGGTACGTGCAGCCTCTATCAAGGTTCTGTTTTTCCTCTCAGCGACTCCATTTTGTTGTGGCTCATATGGAGCGCTGTGTTGTTGAACTATCCCATTGGCAAGACAATAGAAGGTCATCGTGGAATTCTTGAATTCTGTCCCGTTATCGCTGCGTAAACGTTTGACGTTTGCTTTATATACATTCTTGATCATGTCAAAGAAGGTGATTAGCGTGCCAGCTGTTTTACTCTTAGTAACCAAAAAGTAAACCCAAGAGTAGCGAGTGTAATCGTCGGTGATCACTAGACAGTAATATTTGCCTCCGAAACTTCTTTGTGCAATGGGGCCGAAAAGATCAGTATGCATCAGCTCAAATGGTGTCTCAATTGTGTTAATAACCTTGGATTTGTGATGTTGCTTGTGTTGTTTTCCGAGTTTGCATGGAACACATTTATCTTCATACTCAAATCGTTTAAGTGGAACTCCATTAACTAGCCCTTTCTTTGTTATCTCGTTCATTTTCCGAAAGTGTAAATGAGACATTTTTCTGAGCCAAATCATGGCTTCTTCGCTTGTTGACTTTGACAATAGACATGTTGAATCTGAGGTGGTTTCAGTGTTGTTCATATCCATAATGTAAGTATTTTTAGTTTTTGGTGCGCGCATCAGTATCAGGTCCTCGGGGATATTAATTCCTGATTTGAGAATTAAAACTTCCTTCTTGGTAAAATACACGGGATTATCGTTGTCGCAGATTTGAGAGACACTCAGCAAATTGTGTTCTAGCTGCTTGACGTAAAACACATCCTTCAGTGTTATTTTACCATTTCTAACTGATCCAATTCCAGTTATTTCTCCTCCTTTATCTCCAGCAAAATTTACGCGTCCTTTCTTTCCGGATTCGAAGTTGTTGAGCAACTCTCTGTCTCCTGTCATGTGCTTGGAACATCCACTATCAACGTACCAGTTGTTGACGAGTCGGTGACTTGGTTCCTGCACATAAAATTAAATCATTAGTTCTCATGGGGAACCCAGGCCATAACAGACCTGGATTGACCGTTCTCAGTCACATAGGTGACCCTTTTGTAAACTCCCTTATTTTGGTGAGAAATTGGAGATGTGTGACTTGTTGAGTAATGACTGTTAGAGTTATATGGAACTCTATGACTCATTTGTGAGGAACTGTAACGGTGATGAGTGAAATGATGATGATGTGGTTCATAATGAGGTCGTGGAGGACTGTGATGATAATTGTCATGATGGTATCGTGGAGAACTTTGATAATTATTGTGATGGTGATATCGTGGAGGATTGTGAGAGCGTTGTTCATGATGGTGTTGGCGATAAGATGGAACGAAAGGTTGTTGTGGCCGCTGGTGAGGACGTTGATTAAAGCTTCCCATGCTTGGTTTATTGTACCCATAATTTCGTGAATGTGTGTCTGTACGTTCATGTTGTGGGTTTCGTAGAATTTGAACTGGTTTCGTGGGAATGGATTTGGCTGTCTGTGGGGGCGTGGATTTAACTTGAGGTTCTTTGCGTTTATTCGTTCAAACTGAGGACACGTGTCCACGCTCACGACATTTGAAACAATTTAAGGTTTCCATTTTATTTGATTGATCTGGTTCAGTATCTGAGGCCATGCTTTGCTTGGACTTGATATCTTTGCTTGAAATGAATGTTTTGAGGAGAGGTTCGCACGTTGAATTTTGAGTCTGAACTCTTGTGGGTTGTTTTTCTTGAGGTTTCGTGTTTTCCTGGTCCTAGAGTTTGAAGATTCACATTTTTCAGACTGTGGAGGCTCGGATTTGAAGAAACTAAAGTTGTTAATATATGGAGGTGGTGTTTCGTTATATTCTAGACCTTCAGATTTTCCACTGGTGCGTTGAGGACTCAAGATAGAGTTCAAAGTACTGGAAGAAGTACGGAATTGCTCGATCTTCCTTTCCTGCTCAGTTAATCGTATTTCACAATTGTTTAACTCTTGGACTTTCTCAGCAAACTTTTTCTTTTCGTTTTCAAGACATTCATATAATGTGTCAATTTGATGTGTTAAAGCACCGACATTCGACAAAAGTTCCTGGCGGTCCTTCTCGTTTTTATAATATTTCTTAGCAAAATCATCTTTTTGACAAGTTTGTATTGATATGTTTTGCTCAAGTTCAGTTTGCTGAGATTCCAAATGAGATACTGACTTAGCCAGTTTATCATTTTGTAGAGTTAAAATAGTGTAAGATTTACAGAACTCCTTCATGTATTGAGAATCAAGAAGTTCCTTTGACTTGTCCGAGTTGAGGTCAGCCATTTTAGCAATGAAGTTCTCATTGGATAGATCTACTGTACAGCTGCAGATTTCTGAGTTGTCTTTAATATCTTCAACGTCCTGAGCATTTTCTTCATTTGAGCTTAAGTCACTGTCAGTACCTGATGCCCCTTCTGTTTCGCTAACTTCACTGCGTAATTCCTCGATGGATGCCATGAGGGGTTGATTCCTTTCATCAGTACAGATTTGCCAATCGTATGTACGATCATCATGTTGAACTATCATAGCCTGTGAAGTTAAACTGCGTTGTGGTTGAGAAGAGGTGGTTCTAGTGTTGTCTTGAGTTGAAGCATATTCCACCTTAGGCTGTTGACACTCTCTAGCGAAATGGCAATGTCCTTTACAGTTGTAACAGCGTACCTTTGATTTATCGAAACCTGCTTTTCCGGTTCTAGGAATTCGTCCTGTTCTTGTCATAAATCGCTTGATTCGGTTAGTAATCATGGCAGTTTGCCATTGTAAGTCCATTTCCTCTAAGTCATCTTGATCGACTTGACTAAAATCTTCATCCCATACTCCTGGATCTGTAAGTTTTCCTTGAACTTGATTACCATAAGCAGACAAAAAACAAGATAGGATTTCTAGGCTTTCTTCTGCTGATTTGACACTCATAGGCATTTTCTGATGAGTTGTGGTAGCTTTGTGTGCAGCCGTTGATGTTTCAGTGACTGAACTCTTTGAGGTGTCAGAAGGCGTCTGATCTTTGTCAGAGAGAAAAGCGGTAGCATTTCCTGAAGAGCTAGACTCTGAAGTTTGCCCAAATGGTGTCTGATCAGTTATTGCGTTTGCAGTGAGACGAGTTAACTCGTATCCTCGAAATCTTTCAAGGATGTTTGCAAAAGTTGGTGGGGCTCGACGTAATTCATCTATGTTTTCAATTTCATCCTTCATTATATTGACATAGATTTCCCATTGCTTAGGTAGAGCTTCCAAAAATCTTTCTATTTTCTCTTCTTCGTCAATTGTTTCACCTACTCGGTAGAGGTGTGTAAGCAGTTGAAAATATCTGTTGACGGTATCTTCAAATTCTTCGTTGATTTCACCTCTAAATGTGGAGAATTGTCGTTTAAGCAGGTTTAATCTATTTTTCTTTTGCTTGGCATTTCCAGCGTACTGAGTTTCAATGGCCTTCCAGAGTGCGTTTGCGGTGATGTACTTTTGACAGATGTGCGTCATTTCTATTGGCAAATCTAACTTCAGACTTGCCCAAGCTTTGTTTTCAGCGTCATAAACTCTTCGTTGTTCAGGTGAGAGATCTTTGTTTGGAATTGGTGTAGCTGTACCGTTTGCGGCATTATTTGTTGGAGGGACATATGGTGATTCGATACTTAGCCACATTTGAACATCATTATAACGACAAAATGATTCAAATTTATCGACCCAGTCATAATATTGTGAAGAGTTGAGTAGCTTAGGAGGAACGTTAAGTGATTGTTTTGAATCCATTTCGGCGAAGATGTGGGTCACGTAAAACGATGTTCCGCGAAGATGTAGGTCACGAAGATGTAGGTCACGGAGATGTAAGTCACGAAGATGTAGGTCACGAAGATGTAGGTCACGAAGATGTAGGTTACGAAGATGTAGGTCACGAAGATGATGTTCGGCGAAGATGGGTGTTAGTCACGAAGATGATGTTCGGCGAAGATGGGTGTCAGTCACGAAGATGATGTTCGGCGAAGATGTTCACAAACTTAGTTGTTCACGAAGATGAACCACTAACGAAGATGTCTACGAAGATGATCCACGAACGAAGATGTTCTCGAAGATGCTCCACGAGGAAATCCACGAAGATGTATTCACGAATTTAATCCACGAACTAAGTCCACGAACGTTGATCCACGAACAAGCAGAAAACCCTAATCTTAACAAACCGCCGCCGAAGATGTAATAAGAACCCTAATTTTCACGAACAACCGTCGAAGATGTAGTAAGAACCCTAATATCCAGAATCGATTAAAACCTGAAATTTAACCCTGAACCAAATCTCGATAGAGAGCAAACAATGCGTTTGCTCTGATACCAATACATTTTATGTTTTTTCCCATTTATATTGAAGTTTCGACTACTTTATAAATTTTTATTTCCCTCTATCTCTATACTTACTATATAAAGCATAATAGGTTTTTCATTTTAAAAACTAAATTTTAAGAAAAATAGAACTCAACAATTCATTTTTATATATTAATCTAAACCATTCAAATTGTAAATTAAAAATTAATTAAATTTAATAAATAGAGTTTATAACTTATAAGTAATTTAATTAACTATTCCAAATATAATTTAATACATCTTTAATTACCATTTAATATAAAAAAAATGATAATAATATTTATTAGTTAATTACAGTAATTTATAATAAACATATTAAACATTAGAAACACTTAAAATTAAGTTGTCATACAGACTTATATAATTGAATTAAAATGGTTAATTCAAAAAACATTTTAACTTTGAAAAAAAACACATTTGTATTATTTTGTTTGAAAATTAATGATTTATATTTATTTACCGTCTTCGCATGAACAGTTTGTTTCCATCATATTTGTTAATGTTTTTAATTATTTATTACCCGTCACGTAACACAGTTACAAAGTTACAATAGTAATCATAAAATTGTAGTTCTAAGTATAAACTTAAATTTAAGTTCAAGTTCAATTTAAACCATTTAAGGGGTGTTTGTTTTAGCTTATAAATGGGGGTTATGAGCCGACTAGCTTATGTAAGAGAGATAAATCCATTTTAGTTGTTTGTTTGAGGTTATTAGCTTAAGCTTATGAGCTTATATAAGGAAGCTCCTTTTGTGTGGCTTATGAGCTTATCAAACATTTTTGTCTTGTCATAAGTTAATAAGCTCATAAGCTACTCCAAACACTTCATAAAAAATTTAAAAACTTATATTTCATAAACCATAAGCTCCTTATAAGTCATAATCCTAAACCCAAAAATAAGCTTACACAAACACCCCTCTCAAGTTTTACTTTTAGGGTAAACAATATAAAGGAAAGAAAATAAATAAAATGTCGTGTTCTCAAGTTTTCTGTTAGAAAGAAAAAGCAAAGAAGTTTATATATTATTATTAAATAAAACGATCCTCTCATATTTTCTTATTTTGGATTACTTTACTTTCCAAACACATGTGTAGATTTTTAGCGAGTGTTTGCTTGAAAACCCTTGCTTTCGAGGAACCCTGAATTAACCTTGTATCTGTTGAAATGAAGAAAGCAACCTCGTCCGCTGAAGTAGAATTCTTATTTTCTGTTTATATTCTCCCTTTTAAGATTATGTATCTATCTATTTCTATTATATATGTATATGACAATGGACTTTTTGTTTCAGGGTGATTCAGATCCAACGTTTATAGCTGAACCCACCAATCCAATAAATTATGGTACTTCTTTTTTGTATATTAAATACCTTTCAAAGTGGTTGTTTAGGATTCAACTGATTCTTCAAAAATACCCATTTTACTCATAATTAATCACTTGAGTAGCTTTTATAAATAGTTTAAAAGGATTGAGATTTAATGTGTTTAAATTGAATATGATATCAACGTAGGCAAGAGAGGCGTGGACGAAGTTCAACTTACGGGTTGCAAGAAGCAGAAAATTGTCGATGCTGATATGGATTTGGCTCTTCACAGTGACCACAAACAGACCGAGGTTCATATTTTTTTTTATGATTGATTAGTTTTCGGGTACAACTATTCTGCTGTATTGGGATTCTTCTGATGTATGTTTATATGTTCCTAGTAGGAGCCAATGAACTATCCAGGTTCATATATGAAGCATTCTCCATTTCAAAATCAAACATTTCCCTTATATGCTCAACGTGTTTACTTCTTGTTTTAAGATTAGATTTTTAGCTATTCAAATGGTTGTCTGGTAGTTAGGTATTCGGGTAACTGTGGTCATGTTAAGTTCGTGTAAAAGTCTCGTCAAGCGAATGAATGTGTCGCGAAATTCAGTGTACTCGCAAGCTTTATTTATAGGATTGGATACTCTAACAAAATACTTTGTCCGGGCTGTAATCTTATATTGAAAGCCACGAGACAAAGTCTGTGGAATGAAGTAGTTCTGCTAACAAGTTGATGGTGAATTTTTAATAGTTACACAACCGTGGATAGAAAATTATGTGACCTTGAGAAAATAGTTAATGTACGAGAGTTAAGAGTAATGGTCTTCTAAAGAGGAACAATATTGCCATTAATAGCAATCCTTGAGATCTAAGCTTCTTTTTATCTCAATTATATATCTTGTATGTTCTTCTTCCAAAAGGGTGACAAATGAGGTGAGGCTTTTTACTCACAGATCTATCTCTTTTATTGTTTGAGCGAAAAAAAGAACTTTTAAAAAAGATGTTTACATGAAGAAGCTTTGATGGAGATCTTTTAATAAGATAGTTAGCCATAATCACCCAATATTTAAGAGGCAAATGAAATTGGAAAAGTGGGTTCGAGGTTTCCGAAAGATGTTTTTGTGTTCTTCCGCAACCCTGCTTACTTAGCTTTTATGAAGGTAAAACAGTAATTGTATTCAACAATGTTTAATAATAGTATAATACAATGACACACGGCTTATATGTTTTCAGCTTAACCCTATTGTATTCAAACAGCCCCTTGAAGTGGGAGCGTATATATCATACCCTCCATGCTCGATCCTTAAGGGGGTGTTTGGATTGGCTTCTTTGTTGTGCTAATGTGCTCATCTAGATTTCAAAAAGTTTATAAGCTCATTTTTTAATGGTTTAGGAGCTTATCCACTTGGGCTTATGACTTATCTAAGTTCATAAGCTCATAAGCCACTAATACTAAGCTTATTGGATTTTTCAATTTTCAGTAGGTTCGTAAGCCCAACAAATTAGCTGATACAAACACCCCTTCAAAGTGACTTTTTGGGCGTATCTGCTATATGATTATTAGAGTTAACAAAATCATTTATGATGATAGGATCAAAAAACTTTTCTCTACAAAGTGACAATCAATCTTAATGTGGTTTGTTTTCATGAAAAACCAGATTAGAGGCAAGGTGATCTTCATTGTCACATATGAGTGTTAACCTTGCACAACTCTAATTTTTTTACCCAGTTTTCTATTCTATTAGTCTCTGATTTCACTCACAAATAATAAGTTGGAATGGCCATTGTATGTGATCTGATATGAACCACCCCACCCCCACCCCCAGCTCCTGATAGATATATATTAGCTAAAAATCGTGAATAGTGTGAATGGAATAATGCTCTTGCTTGGCGGAATGTCATTTTAAAATATATTATAATCTAAAACGTCGTGCATCAAAATCAAGATTAAAATTTATATAGTGATAAATGATGAAAATCTATGAACGCGATGGAATAACATTTTCATTAAAATGTGAGATACAAAAATTATTGCCAAGAACGAATTAGAATAGTTATTGTTAGGAATAGGACATGGAACAGATCCGTAAAAATAAAAAATATAAATTTTTCTTCTGTCTACATGACCGACATAGTAAATGTGAGGGTTAAACTCTATGACATACTGATATGAATGAAGATTTTACCTTCCCTTTCAGTGACATTGCATTCTTCCAGTGATTAAATGATTGAGGTTAACCTATATATAGGTTGAGGTTTCTCCATTTATAAACCCGGAAGCAACTTCAAAAGATGCTAGGAACAGTAGCGAGTCGGAGGAAAAAGATAGAGCTGATGATAATTCCAAGGAGGAGGACCAACGTGTAGAAACCCCAAAGAAAATTGTAAGGATAGTTAAGATTTCCATTACGTTTAGTCGTTGATTTAAGGCTTTGTCATACCTTTATTTGACATTACATTATTGAATTTATTAAATGATTGCGATTACATGTTTTGTAGATTGAGGTACCTCCAACTATTAACTTAGGAGCAACTACACAAGATTCAGAGAGAGCTAACATCTTCGATGAGTATGAGGAAGAAGGCATAAATGATGTTTCCGAGGAGGATCATCAAGATCTAGAAGCCCCAAAGAAAAATGTAAGGATAGTTAAGCTTTCCGTCACGGTTAACCTGCAGTTTTTTAAGTCACCGTATTTATTTGCATTACAAATTTAACTTTTATATAGATAAATGATGGCAAGATCGATTGTTGTGTCTAATCATGAATAGGCCTCTAGTTAGTAAGAGCATCCACTTTAGATGAAGCTCTTATAGATGTTTATACAATGTCATGTCCTGCATTATATAACCCTTCACTTTCGTAAACCTATTCTCCAAAACCTTTGAACATATATTCAAATTAAAAACCATTTATTTATTTTTTCAAAAATATACACATGTTGAGCCCCTCCGTAAAAACTTTAAATTACAAAAATGAGGAGAGAATATAAAGTTGCAAACTGGTGCAGTATCATTTACCGGTCAATTCTTCCCATCCACTATCACTTACTACATCTTTAATCACTTAAGGAAAGTGCCGACTGTTCTCATTAAGATACCATAGTGGATGCTATATTGATGCATTACATGAAGTTCTTAGGCCACTAGTTTATATGTGGTGCTTAGTGGCAGCCATTCGGAGTTGCACTTATCAGGCAAATTTGTTGGCAATTGCAGGATGTGGAAACGTTTGATACTTCAACAGAGAAGAAAGCGGTTGGTTCTATACCTTTTGCTCTGCTTTAATATATATTTTACCATTCAATTGACCTTTGAATGCATTTCTAACACAAGCTAACTACTGCAGCCTCATATACCCGTAAGTTCTCTAGCCACAGGATTCAAAACTGTGCTTATGGACAACTTAAGTTTGTCAATTAAAGAAGAAGATGTGTATGATTTTGAACTTTTTATACTTTACCCTTTTCAACTTTATTGGTTTTCATCATGTCTGAAAAGTACCGATTTTATAGGAGGAGTTTCTTCAAAAAGGTTGGTGAAGTTGCTGAAGTCCATTTTGACATAAAAGAGGACCATTGTGCGGGGCACGGACACATTGAATTTGCCACTGTTGAAGCAGCTAAAGAGGTGTAAGCTTGTGATATGATTATTTAATAAATTCCCGGATACCCTTCTTTTACTTGATTGACAAAGTACTTTTATTCATCTCTTTTTTAATAAATTGTTTTAGGAGGTTCTAAGCATTTGAATACACTTTGGGCGATCCTCGACTAGCTTTATTTTTTTATTTATCCATTTGGACTGCCAGAGAAAAATAAAACCTTAATCAACCCACATATAGGTAAATGGGTCTAAAGTAGACCTATATCTATGAGAGCTAGCCTATCTTTCAAATATAGGTCGTCGTCTGGTTCATGGTTGTGTTCGATATCCATGTTCATTGTTGTGTTCGATATCCATATAGTTTTGTCCCCAGATCCTATCATTTTTTTGGATGAAGTTATGACAAGCGAAGGCATTGACGATTAATTACTGTTCTATATACAGGCTCTCAAACTTAACAATAACTTATTACTTGATCATCCTGTGAGGCTTAGTTTGGCAACCGAAATGTCTGAACACCGTACAAAAACTCCTCATACAGAAGGCTCCAAAACTTTGCGTCTTAGCAATTTAAGTTATGCAATTGAAGAAGATGATGTGTAAGCACCTTTTCATGCTATAGTCTTTTTGCAATACATTTATGCTAGATATTAATTTGTGCGGTGGTTTGATCCTGTAGGAAGGATTTATTCAAAGATGTTGGTGAAATCGCTGAGATCCGCTTTGGCATTAGAGATGACAGATTCCTGGGCTACGGGCATGTTCAGTTCATCACTGCTGAAGCAGCTCAAGAGGTATTGGCATGTAGCTTAGAAGTGACAATTTCGACCCATTCTCTTTGGAATGGGTTGATTAAGCTTATGTTTTATGTCTAAGGGGTCAAACTTACAAAATTAACTAAAGTTACTTCAAGATTCTTTTAAATGCATAAAATATTTTACTTGAAAATGTTGGATTATCCTTGAAATATAATAATTTTGTAATCGCATTATATTGTTTCGCTAATTGATTCTTAGACTTTAACGTTTTGGGCCAAAAGCGTTCGGACCAACCTGACCCAGCTGTTATCCAAATCATGCCGATTTTGCCACCTCTAATATGGCCCTCTCATCTCTTTAAATTTTGAAGTCCCATCTTTCATTTAGTTCAGGGGTACTGATGTTTGGTGGTGAATGACGTATCTTTCCTTGAAATAATGTGTACCCTGAAACTGTTGAAGATGGTGGGATGAGAAGAGAGCAACTAGTGTTTTTTTTGAGTTATGGTCATACATAAAGCAATTGATGGCTGCTAACTGTATTCTATTTCCAGGCTCTTAAACTAAATAATGAGGTGATACTAGATCGGCGAGTGAAACTTGAATTTGCAAGGCCACGAGGTGCATACACTCGGGGTAACAGGTATCATGGCCTGGCGATATACTTTAGTTTCTTCAGCTGTACAAGTCTTATCTTGAACTAATATTGTCTATAATGAATGTGTAGCATTGAGAATTCTTACACCAACCAAAGGGGAGGAAAAACCTTATATGTACGCGGATTTGATTGTAGTGATGGTTTTGACAAAGTATGATTATGGACCTGCAATCTGTCAAATAGCATACATTCCAAAACATTTTATTCACGTATTTTTTGCTAACATGTTATCTGTTACAGATTAGGAGTGCACTTGAAAAGCATTTTGGGAAATGTGGAGAGATTTCACGTATCTCCATACCCAAAGATTACCAGTCTGGGGCCCCTAGAGGGTTTGTATTCTTCTCATGCGTTGGAATTGATTTTTAATTATGGAACTTGATTAGATATTTACTTGACCTGGTTTACTCGGTCGCAACTAAATCTGGCCTACTTTTACATAACTGGGTTGAAATTGTAGCAATTTTGGTGTCTGTTATTTTTTTTATGGATTCAGTTGTGCATTGTGTTTCTGCAGAGTTGCTTTTATTGAATTTGTAGACAGTAATGGATTCAGTCAAGCCATGGGACTCCATGGATCCGTCGTAGGAGGCAGTAGGCTAACTGTCGAGGAAGCTAAAAAGCAAAGGGGTGATAGTCGCGAAGAATCTAGATATGGTGGAGGCCATGGCTCTGGCAATGGGTCCAATGGTATCTGGGTTAGAGAAAATAGCTCTAGTAGACAAAGTGGCTTTGGTGGTGGCCGGGGTAGAGTTAGTAGTTCTGATAGGGATTTGCGTAGCGAAAGTGGATCTGGTAGGGATTTGCAAAGTGAAAGTGGGTATGGTAGGGATTGGCGAACCGAAAATGGCTTTGGTAGGGATTGGCGAACCGAAAATGGCTCTAGTAGCGGCTGGCATAGTGAAAGCGGCTCTTCTATTGATTGGCGTAGAGAAAGGGGCTCTAGTAGCACCTACTGGCACAGAGAAAGTGGCTATAATAGCATCTCGGGCAGAGAAACTAGCTTTGGTATGGCCTCAGGTAGAGGAAGTGGCTCTAATAGTGGAAGGGGCTTTAATCGTGGCTCTAGTAGCTCCTATTGGCACAGAGAAAGTGGCTCTAATAGTGGCTCAGGCAGAGAAACTAGCTTTGGTAGTAGCTGGCATAAAGAACGTATCTCTGGTCGTGGTGGATATTGTCCTGGTGAAATTTTTTCTAATGGTGGTTGGGGAAGATTACGCGATTCTGGTGGTGGCTGGAGAAATGGGTTTAGCAGCGACCGTAGCAGGTTAAGTGGCAGCAGAGGTGGAAGACCATAAACATTCAGTCGCTACAGCCTTATACTAATGCTCGTAATAGTGTGACCGCATGTACTCGTTGTAACCGGATACTCTCTATTGGCATGTTTCATGTGATAATTTTTTGCAAGGTATCACTAAATGACAATTATGTTTTACTCCAATGCTTAATCTAAGACTCATGTTATATCTGTTACTATTACGTCAACATTTATCAACAAATGTTTATACTGTTTAGGGTTGAGATCAAGAAAGACTATTAAAAAATTTGAGACCAAATGGACCAATCATAACTCTTCATTTCAAAAACCAATCATAACTTTTTTTTTTGTTTAAAAATTAATTATCTCATAAACGGTAAATGTATTAAACGAATAAATTGTACCATTAAAACGAGCATTTTCTCCTCTTTCACCCACTCGATATACTTTTGACGAAATTTATTTTAGGGTTATTTTACGAGTTTTGAAATTTTATATTACAAATCACTGTTTTATCATATGTGATATCAGTTGTTTGACATATTATTTTTTTGTTTTTCTTTTTGATTTAAGTTGAATGTATGTAATATAACAAATCTATGTTTCGAAACTCGTAGTTAGTGTTCAAATTATATGTGATATTGTCTTACGAATTTCAACATTTGGCCATAAACGAAAAAATAAAAGTCGTCAAAATTCGAACTTTTTTCTAGGTCTACATAGGTTATACATTGTATAACATTGTTGTGTATTAAAATTCATATTTAGAGTTAAAATCATGTGTGTTATTGGCTTTTAAGTTTTAAAATTTTTATATACATAATATCATATATGATTTATATTTATATCATATATGATTTACAGTAATATCATATATGATATTGTATTATCATATTTGATTTTAGTATATATCACATATGATTTATATTCATATCATATATGATTTATATTCATATCATATATTATTTACACTAATATCATATATGATATAGTATTATCATATGTGATTTTAGTATATATCACATATGTTTTATATTTATATCATATATGATTTCAGTAATATCACATATGATATAATATTATCATATGCGATCTTAATATATATCACATATGATTTATATTCATATCATATATGATTTACAGTAATATCACATATGATATAGTAGTATCATATGTGATTTTAGTATATCACATTTTATGTCAAAAAACGAGAAAAAATAAAACTAGTTAAAATTCGATTTTTTTTTCTAAATTTAGGTAGTTTATACATTTTATAGTAATTCTCTTTAATACAATTTTACGTAATGATGTAAATATCATATATGATATTATCGTTATAATTTCAATACCCATAAAAAAAAAACAAAAACAAAAAAAAAAAAAAAAAAAATCGTCGAAAGTATATAACACCACTGCTCTAATTAAAGATAAAAACGAGACGATCGCAACGGTGTATTTTGTTTCGTCTAACGATCAATGGTTTGTGAGATAAATTAATTTAAAAAAATAAAAATAAATGAATTTTGGTTTTAATCTTAACCATTAGATTAAAATGGGATCAAGAGCCAAAATGATGTCTTTTTGTATCAAAAAAATTATGGGTGTTAATTCATCTTTTCTCTGTTTTGCAAATTCTAAATCTTTAAATATTTAAACTTTTTATATTTAAATAATTATTGTTTGTAACACTTAAATTATATTAATTTTAAGAAAATAAAATATTTATATTACTTTTTACATGTTTTTTTTTTCTCTCAAATGATGTTGGTTTATTGTTTAATTGTACTTTAAAATGATATAATATAGATTCCGGTTCCAAATAAAAAAGTAAATACAATTATAGTTTCGATCTCGGTTGTTTGACTCTTGTCATTTTAATATCAATTTTCAATGGATGTTGGTAAAATACGTCCTATTAAACCCAAAAATAAATAAATATTTCTAATAATATAAATGAAGAAAGTAGGAAATTAAAGAATGAAAAAAATAAAATATCAAATAATTTTAGAAACTTTTGCTGAAAATATTAAAAGTTTAATTTTTATTGTAAAACTAAAAACCCAATCAAATAATGAATGATGCAAAATTAAAAGATTTGGTTAACGTTAGCGAGAGACTGTCGACTTTTTGACATTTAAACTCATAATTTGACATGACATTCGAGACTGAGGACAAGAATAGTTTACACGTATATATGAACTACAAATTATCGCTATATTAAACTTAACAAAGATATAAAACCGTTAAAACATGCAACTAAAAACCAAAAAAAAAAAAAATTGAGTTTTTATGAAAAACATGGTTTAATTTCAATGCCCCAAACGGACGTAATAAGTCAAATGACCCGAAACAAAGTAAATTTTTCGTACGACCCAAAAACAAAATATTCTTTTTATGTCCGAAAAATAAAACGTGAAAATATTAGAAATAACAATAGGTAACTATTTTTATAGTCGAAATAACTTAAGTAGAAAGTTGAAACTATTACATGTAGACGCTTCTATGATAATTAAGAGGGAACAACAATTGAGAAACGATTACAATTTAATTCATTTTACGACCCGAATGACCGAACCTAAAAACATTACTACATTATTCTTTTTAAGGCCCGAAGGCCGAACAAGAAACTATTATAGTCAACAAATATATTACGCGATGAATGAGAAACTATCATCAACAGTTTTACTAATAAAATTTAATTGAACATAATTTTTTTTTTCTCTGCTACATCGCGCGTGTTCTATACTTGTATTATATGGTATGAAAAACTATGGTTTTAAAAACATGTTAAAACATGTTTTTCATTATAGCGATGATTTATTTGTATGCGCGTTGCGTGGGGATGGAATCAACTATAAATATTTTAAACATTTATTATAATGCAATAACTCTTTTACTTGATATAAACTACAAGGAATGTTGTAAAAAAAGAAAACATTTGCTACACAACCAATTTTATCATTTTTTCTATAACACCTTTTGTTTTCTTTCATGTTAAGGTTTTATAAGTTAATTCTCTAAAACTATTTCATACATAAACATAAAATTTTCATGTAAAAAAAATATAGTAACAACAAAGACAAACAATTAGTAAACATTAAAAGAAATAAATAATAGAAAAGTAAGCATTATAAACAACTTCTATTTATTAAATACTATGTTTATATATTAAATATCCTAATTTTTAATATTAAATTAATAATTAATACTATTTACTAGAAACTTTCTTTATTAAAAGAAATAAATAATAGAAAAGTAATCATTATAATCAACTTCTATTTATTTAACACTAAGTTATTTATCCGTGTTATAACATGTGTTACTTTTAAAAAAATTGTGACAAATTTTGTGATATTTTTGTTTTATGATCAGATAATAATTATAAAAAATATAAACAATGAATATAGATTCGATAATAATTATAAAAAATCTAAACAATAAAAATGGTAAAAAAAAGAAAATCTATTACTCAATAAACATAGATCCCAATAATAATTATGGAAAATATAAACGATGAAAATGGTAAAAAAAAAAAAAAATTAGAAAAAAAAAATTACATTTATCAATTTTTAAAGGGCTTAAGTGTAAATAAAAAGGGCGAGAAAATATTGATGAGAATGAATGTAGTGATGACAAATGACAATTAAAATCTTGTTTCAGTTAATTAACTAGCTTATGACGCGCGATAAGGCGGAAAACTATATCAAAACTAATACAATTTGATATATTAAAATTCAACAATGTGTGTAGAAAATCATTAAAATTAAAGATAACATCATTTTTGTTGTGAGATTTTATGGCATTTTATATGCACATTGTTCAACTTGGAGTTTGAGCGGTATGAAGCTTGAATCAAAAGCGACATGTTTTATTGATAATCTTATTTACGAAAAGCATATACTATTTTTGTTTCAAATATACAATAAGAAATGGCATAGTTTATCACAAATAAGTATGCTTCCAAACACATTGAGTTCACATTGAGTAGAATAAATAAAGAATGTTCACATGCCGCATACTAAATTTCATTACAAGAAATGATGCTATCGAAAAACAAATAATAAAAGTAAGAGTAAATTACATTGATCGTCCCTAAGGTTTATATGTAATTACGGATATTGTCCATAACTTTGAAAAGTTGCATGGATCGTCCCATTGTTCAAACTAATTACGCATTTCGTCCCTATCTTGGACGTCCGTCTACTTCCATCGTTAGCCTTCCCTCACGTGTTAAACACGTGAGGGTATTTTAGTCTTTTCGCCTCTATCATTTTAATTACCCCTCTTTCTAAACGATTTCATTTTGTATCCCTAGTTTTAACCTAACACCATTTTCTCAAAACCCTAATTCCTCCATTTCCACCTTCACCAATCCAAAACCAGAAACCGTAACTTTTCCACCATGGAACCAGAGAATCAGCCATCACAAGAACCAGAGCAGCAACCATCACAAGAACCAAGCAAAAAAGCCTCCAAAAAAGAAGCCGCAAAAGCCGAAAAACTCTAGCATCCAACTACGACGACATTTCTATCAAAGACCTCCAATCAAAAACTATATCAGGACGTGTATGGACCACAGTAAGCTCGCTAACCGATTCGTTAAAAGGCGAAACGGTCTTGATTCGAGGCCGAGCTCACGCGATTCGTGCCTTCGGGAAGAAAATGGCGTTTTTGACTGTGAGGGAGAAAGGATATACTGTGCAGTGTGTGTTGACGGTGGCGCCTGATGTTGTTAGTGCTCAGATGGTGAAGTATGCTACCAATATTAGTAAGGAGTCGTTTATCGATGTCCAAGGAACGGTTACGGTTCCGCCTGACCAGATTAAAGGTGCTTCACAACACGTGAATTGAAGATTATAACCATTACAACTGAGAAAAGGAAGATGAAGAAAGAGGAAGGAGGAAGATGAAGTGTTAGGTTAAAACTAGGGATACAAAATGAAATCGTTTAGAAAGAGGGGTAATTAAAATGATAGAGGCGAAAAGACTAAAATACCCTCACATGTTTAACACGTGAGGGAAGGCTAACGGTGGAATTAGGCGGACGTCCAAAATAGAGACGAAATGCGTAATTAGTTTGAACAATGGGACGATCCATGCAACTTTTCAAAGTTAGGGACGATATCCGTAATTGCATATAAACCTTAGGGACGATCTATGTAATTAACTCTAAAAGTAATAACACCAAAAATAATCCCTCCACGGTCTTATCTTTGTGGAACCATACTTGTCACACTCTATTTTAGCACTGACCACAAAATAGCTACCATAATGTACAAGGTATCATTGTTAGTTATTACGTGTAAAAATAGTACTTATTGGATGAAATTTCGTTATATATTTGTCATTGATAATTGAAGTCGTTTTTTAATTTTGTTACTGATTTTAGTATATCGTTATACGGTATTATGGTATTTAGCCCCTTGTCGACATACCATACTTGTAATAATTGAAAAATAGTTAATTGACTATTGTTTCAAACACATTCAATTGTCACCGTATAACTGCGAGTAACTACCAATTCCAAAGCATTGTAATGGTTGGAAGACACCGTCACTATTATAAATAGAAATCAATTTATATCAAAACTTTGTTTAGAGTAAAATCCTAACTTGTGTGTTATCCCCCAAACACTAACCAGATATTCAAATTCCAATGCAAGTTGAAAGAAAAAAGATGAATATGTAAATCACTTTACTTAAAATTATTTTTCTCAAAAAGGGTAAAGTCTACATAATAGCACTCAACTATAAGATAAAAAGAGAAAATGAATCAGGTAGAAATCTAAGTGAGCGGTTTACCAAAGGAGGAAAGGAAGAAGAACCGAAAAGTAAAGAAATTCTACTTAAGCAATTATGATAACAAAAACAACATATGAAAGGGGAGAGGCATAAATTAACAGCTTTGTGCATTTTGTGAAGAGGAAGCTGAACAAGGTACCCGATTCAGTAGAAACTTGAATATGATCTTACCTTCTGCTCCTTTATATTCTTCATATTGATTCACAATGTACACGCGTTTTCTCATCCATGCTTTTCTTCAAAGCTATATTACCTCGGTCATGATTTTCATCTTCATGCGGAAATTTACAACCGAAGAATCCAAAACCACCTTGACCGCAATAACTTAACATATCACAAGATCTACTTTCATTAGAGTAATGGTGAGATTCAACAATACTAATTGCTAGATTCTTCCGTTCAATCTATGTATAAAAACATCTGAAGTTGTGACCTAAATTTGAACTTATCGCCAACCTGAACACCATAAACAGGGCCTAGCACCTTTTCAACATCCATCGACTTTAGCTTATGTTTAACTATTTTGGACACCTCTTGAGGAACCCTCCAATGAGCTATCTTTTCGAACTATGAAGTTAAATCAAGAAACAAATACTATATTAGCTTCTTTTTTTTTTTTAAGTAATTCACACTATAAAAATGTTCTAAAATTATAAAAGAATTGTATACTTACAGGTAATGACAGTGAAAAAGATCACAAAACACCAATGAAATAATCCAATGTCAATATCGTTATCAAACTCATATGGTCACATCTAGTTATAAGCTGAAAAAATAAAGAAAAAAATAAATATTTTAATTTATATCCAAAGTGAAACAAAAGATGTACGAGTTACCAAATCTATAGGTAAACTGAGTTGTTGTGTATGTTGCATATAGGTAAACTGAAGAATAGAAAATATCTTACGTGTAAGGAATGATTTAAAATTTAATTAGAAAATAATCAGAAACAAATTAATAAAGAAACAATCATTAAAAGAAATTACAAAACGAAATAAAAGGAAATACCTTTATATCGATGTTGGATCGATTAGCCAAAGAAGAAGCAAATTGTGGATCGATGATAATATCCTCCATTTTTGGTTTTATATTATCATCCACGCGGAATGAACTGAGATTGAAATAAGGGGAAAATACCCGTATATAAAGCACGACCCACCTATAAAAAATATCATGTGGGATCGATGTGGGACTCATTGTCAATACAAACCAATAACCATTTCGTTATAGGTTTAAATTTTATGTTTAAACCTAATATTTGGTAGGGATTGGCGAACCGAAAATGGCTCTAGTAGGGATTGGCGAACCGAAAATGGCTCTAGTAGCGGCTGGCATAGTGAAAGCGGCTCTTCTATTGATTGGCGTAGAGAAAGGGGCTCTAGTAGCACCTACTGGCACAGAGAAAGTGGCTATAATAGCATCTCGGGCAGAGAAACTAGCTTTGGTATGGCCTCAGGTAGAGGAAGTGGCTCTAATAGTGGAAGGGGCTTTAATCGTGGCTCTAGTAGCTCCTATTGGCACAGAGAAAGTGGCTCTAATAGTGGCTCAGGCAGAGAAACTAGCTTTGGTAGTAGCTGGCATAAAGAACGTATCTCTGGTCGTGGTGGATATTGTCCTGGTGAAAATTTTTCTAATGGTGGTTGGGGAAGATTACGTGATTCTGGTGGTGGCTGGAGAAATGGGTCTAATGGAAATGAGTTTAGCAGCGACCGTAGCAGGTTAAGTGGCAGCAGAGGTGGAAGACCATAAACATTCAGTCGCTACAGCCTTATACTACTGCTCGTAATAGTGTGACCGCATCTACTCGTTGTAACCGGATACTCTCTATTGGCGTTTTTCATGTGATAATTTTTTGCAAGGTATCACTAAATGACAATTATGTTTTACTCCAATGCTTAATCTAAGACTCATGTTATATCTGTTACTATTACGTCAACATTTATCAACAAATGTTTATACTGTTTAGGGTTGAGATCAAGAAAGACTATTAAAAAATTTGAGACCAAATGGACCAATCATAACTCTTCATTTCAAAAACCAATCATAACTTTTTTTTTTGTTTAAAAATTAATTATCTCATAAACGGTAAATGTATTAAACGAATAAATTGTACCATTAAAACGAGCATTTTCTCCTCTTTCACCCACTCGATATACTTTTGACGAAATTTATTTTAGGGTTTTTTTACGAGTTTTGAAATTTTATATTACAAATCACTGTTTTATCATATGTGATATCAGTTGTTTGACATATTATTTTTTTGTTTTTCTTTTTGATTTAAGTTGAATGTATGTAATATAACAAATCTATGTTTCGAAACTCGTATTTAGTGTTCAAATTATATGTGATATTGTCTTACGAATTTCAACATTTGGCCATAAACGAAAAAATAAAAGTCGTCAAAATTCGAACTTTTTTCTAGGTCTACATAGGTTATACATTGTATAACATTGTTGTGTATTAAAATTCATATTTAGAGTTAAAATCATGTGTGTTATTGGCTTTTAAGTTTTAAAATTTTTATATACATAATATCATATATGATTTATATTTATATCATATATGATTTACAGTAATATCATATATGATATTGTATTATCATATTTGATTTTAGTATATATCACATATGATTTATATTCATATCATATATGATTTATATTCATATCATATATGATTTACACTAATATCATATATGATATAGTATTATCATATGTGATTTTAGTATATATCACATATGTTTTATATTTATATCATATATGATTTCAGTAATATCACATATGATATAATATTATCATATGCGATCTTAATATATATCACATATGATTTATATTCATATCATATATGATTTACAGTAATATCACATATGATATAGTAGTATCATATGTGATTTTAGTATATCACATTTTATGTCAAAAAACGAGAAAAATTAAAACTAGTTAAAATTCGATTTTTTTTTTCTAAATTTAGGTAGTTTATACATTTTATAGTAATTCTCTTTTATACAATTTTACGTAATGATGTAAATATCATATATGATATTATCGTTATAATTTCAATACCCATAAAAAAAAAAAAAAAAAAAAAAAAAAAAAAAAAAAAAAAAATCGTCGAAAGTATATAACACCACTGCTCTAATTAAAGATAAAAACGAGACGATCGCAACGGTGTATTTTGTTTCGTCTAACGATCAATGGTTTGTGAGATAAATTAATTTAAAAAAATAAAAATAAATGAATTTTGGTTTTAATCTTAACCATTAGATTAAAATGGGATCAAGGGCCAAAATGATGTCTTTTTGTATCAAGAAAATTATGGGTGTTAATTGATCTTTTCTCTGTTTTGCAAATTCTAAATCTTTAAATATTTAAACTTTTTATATTTAAATAATTATTGTTTGTAACACTTAAATTATATTAATTTTAAGAAAATAAAATATTTATATTACTTTTTACATGTTTTTTTTTCTCTCAAATGATGTTGGTTTATTGTTTAATTGTACTTTAAAATGATATAATATAGATTCCGGTTCCAAATAAAAAAGTAAATACAATTATAGTTTCGATCTCGGTTGTTTGACTCTTGTCATTTTAATATCAATTTTCAATGGATGTTGGTAAAATACGTCCTATTAAACCCAAAATAAATAAATATTTCTAATAATATAAATGAAGAAAGTAGGAAATTAAAGAATGAAAAAAATAAAATATCAAATAATTTTAGAAACTTTTGCTGAAAATATTAAAAGTTTAATTTTTATTGTAAAACTAAAAACCCAATCAAATAATGAATGATGCAAAATTAAAAGATTTGGTTAACGTTAGCGAGAGACTGTCGAATTTTTGACATTTAAACTCATAATTTGACATGACATTCGAGACTGAGGACAAGAATAGTTTACACGTATATATGAACTACAAATTATCGCTATATTAAACTTAACAAAGATATAAAACCGTTAAAACATGCAACTAAAAACCAAAAAAAAAAAATTGAGTTTTTATGAAAAACATGGTTTAATTTCAATGCCCCAAACGGACGTAATAAGTCAAATGACCCGAAACAAAGTAAATTTTTCGTACGACCCAAAAACAAAATATTCTTTTTATGTCCGAAAAATAAAACGTGAAAATATTAGAAATAACAATAGGTAACTATTTTATAGTCGAAATAACTTAAGTAGAAAATTGAAACTATTACATGTAGACGCTTCTATGATAATTAAGAGGGAACAACAATTGAGAAACGATTACAATTTAATTCATTTTACGACCCGAAATGACCGAACCTAAAAACATTACTACATTATTCTTTTTAAGGCCCGAAGGCCGAACAAGAAACTATTATAGTCAACCAATATATTAACGCGATGAATGAGAAACTATCATCAACAGTTTTACTAATAAAATTTAACTTGAACATAATTTTTTTTTCTCTGCTACATCGCGCGTGTTCTATACTTGTACTATATGGTATGAAAAACTATGGTTTTTAAAAACATGTTAAAACATGTTTTTCATTATAGCGATGATTTATTGTATGCGCGTTGCGTGGGATGGGAATCAAACTATAAATATTTTAACATTTATTATAATGCAATAACTCTATTACTTGATATAAACTACAAGGAATGTTGTAAAAAAAGAAAACATTTGCTACACAACCAATTTTATCATTTTTTCTATAACACCTTTGTTTTCTTTCATGTTAAGGTTTTATAAGTTAATTCTCTACAACTAATTCATACATAAACATAAAATTTTCATGTAAAAAAAATATAGTAACAACAAAGACAACAATTAGTAAACATTAAAGAAATAAATAATAGAAAGTAAGCATTATAAACAACTTCTATTTATTAAATATTATGTTATATATTAAATATCCTAATTTTAATATTAAATTAATAATTAATACTATTTACTAGAAACTTTCTTTATTAAAGAAATAAATTAATAGAAAAGTAATCATTATAATCAACTTCTATTTATTTAACACTAAGATTATTTATCCGTGTTATAACATGTGTTACTATAAAAAATTGTGACAATTTGTGATATTTTTTTTTTATGATCAGATAATAATTATAAAAAATATAAACAATGAATATAGATTCCCGATAATAATTATTAAAACTCTAAACAATATAAAATGGTAAAATAATAGGATTTTCATTCCTCAATAACATAGATCCCAATAATAATTATGGAAATATAAACGATTGAAAATGGTAAAAAAAAAAAACAATTAGAAAAAAAAAATACATTTATCAATTTTTAAAGGGCTTTAAGTGTAATATAAAAGGGCGAGAAATATTGATGAGAATGAATGTAGTGATGCCCATGCCAAAAAAATCTTGTTTTCAGTTTACTTAACTAGCTTTCTGCGCGCGGTAAGGCGGAAAACTATATCAAAACTAATACAATTTGATATATTAAAATTCAACAATGTGTGTAGAAAATCATTAAAATTAAAGATAACATCATTTGTGTTGTGAGATTTTATGGCATTTTATATGCACATTGTTTAACTTGGAGTTTGAGCGGTATGAAGCTTGAATCAAAAATGACATGTTTTATTGATAATCTTATTTACGAAAAGCATATACTATTTTTGTTTCAAATATACAATAAGAAATGGCATAGTTTATCACAAATAAGTATGATTCCAAACACATTGAGTTCACATTGAGTAGAATAAATAAAGAATGTTCACATGCCGCATACTAAATTTCATTACAAGAAATGACGCTATCGAAAAACAAATAATAAAAGTAAGAGTAAATTACATTGATCGTTCCTAAGGTTTATATGTAATTACGGATATTGTCCATAACTTTGAAAAGTTGCATGGATCGTCCCATTGTTCAAACTAATTACGCATTTCGTCCCTATCTTGGACGTCCGTCTACTTCTATCGTTAGCCTTCCCTCACGTGTTAAACACGTGAGGGTATTTTAGTCTTTTCGCCTCTATCATTTTAATTACCCCTCTTTCTAAACGATTTCATTTTGTATCCCTAGTTTTAACCTAACACCATTTTCTCAAAACCCTAATTCCTCCATTTCCACCTTCACCAATCCAAAACCAGAAACCGTAACTTTTCCACCATGGAACCAGAGAATCAGCCATCACAAGAACCAGAGCAGCAACCATCACAAGAACCAAGCAAAAAAGCCTCTAAAAAAGAAGCCGCAAAAGCCGAAAAACTCTAGCATCCAACTACGACGACATTTCTATCAAAGACCTCCAATCAAAAACTATATCAGGACGTGTATGGACCACAGTAAGCTCGCTAACCGATTCGTTAAAAGGCGAAACGGTCTTGATTCGAGGCCGAGCTCACGCGATTCGTGCCTTCGGGAAGAAAATGGTGTTTTTGACTGTGAGGGAGAAAGGATATACTGTGCAGTGTGTGTTGACGGTGGCGCCTGATGTTGTTAGTGCTCAGATGGTGAAGTATGCTACCAATATTAGTAAGGAGTCGTTTATCGATGTCCAAGGAACGGTTACGGTTCCGCCTGACCAGATTAAAGGTGCTTCACAACACGTGAATTGAAGATTATAACCATTACAACTGAGAAAAGGAAGATGAAGAAAGAGGAAGGAGGAAGATGAAGTGTTAGGTTAAAACTAGGGATACAAAATGAAATCGTTTAGAAAGAGGGGTAATTAAAATGATAGAGGCGAAAAGACTAAAATACCCTCACATGTTTAACACGTGAGGGAAGGCTAACGGTGGAATTAGACGGACGTCCAAAATAGAGACGAAATGCGTAATTAGTTTGAACAATGGGACGATCCATGCAACTTTTCAAAGTTAGGGACGATATCCGTAATTGCATATAAACCTTATGGACGATCTATGTAATTAACTCTAAATGTAATAACACCAAAAATAATCCCTCCACGGTCTTATCTTTGTGGAACCATACTTGGAGTCACACTCTATTTTAGCACTGACCACAAAATAGCTACCATAATGTACAAGGTATCATTGTTAGTTATTACGTGTAAAAATAGTACTTATTGGATGAAATTTCGTTATATATTTGTCATTGATAATTGAAGTCGTTTTTTAATTTTGTTATTGATTTTAGTATATCGTTATACGGTATTATGGTATTTAGCCCCTTGTCGACATACCATACTTGTAATAATTGAAAAATAGTTAATTGACTATTGTTTCAAACACATTCAATTGTCACCGTATAACTGCGAGTAACTAC
>CAJVGC010000060.1:27821558-27938587 GCA_910822075.1 Senecio squalidus | reverse complement strand
TTAATATAAGCACTAAACGAGCCAAGTCTAACTTGGACTCATCCTACCTATGGCATTGTCGCTTGCACACATAGGCAAACACCGTATCGAAAGGTTTCAACGTGAAGGTCTTTTGAAATCAAGCGATAATTTATTTGATAGGTGTGAGTCTTGTGTATCTGGAAAAATGGCAAGCAACCCTTCTCGCATGAGAATCAAAGGGCAACCGACCTACCAGGAATCATACAAAGTGATGTATATGGTTCCTTTAGGCATATGTCTAGGAAAAGAGCTTACTACTTCGTAACATTTACGCATGATTTCATCCATTATGGTTATATTTATTTACTTAAACATAAACATGAGGTGTTTGAAAAATTCAATGTGTTTCAAAACGAGGTAGAAAACCAACTCGGAAAAACCATCAAGATTCTCCGATCAGATCGAGGTGGTGAATACTTGAGCCTAGAGTTTAAGGATCATCTAAAAGCGCGTGGAATTTTCCAACAACTTACTCCTCCCTATACACCACAACATAATGGTGTATCGGAAAGGAGAAATCGAACCTTGCTTGACATGGTACGATCTATGATGAACCTTACAACTTTAGCATTATCTTTTTGGGATTATGCACTAGAGTCTGCTGTACCCATTCTCAACATGGTTCAAACTAAGAGGTTGATAAGACACCATATAAAATATGGTATGGGAGAGCCCCTAATATGTCTTAATTAAAGGTCTTGGGATGTGAGGCACTCGTTAAATGCGATACGCCTGAAAAACTCGAGCAAAGATCTGTTAAGTGCATCTTTGTAGGATAGCCAAAGGAAAAAATGGTTACTACTTATATAGTCCTTCCTAGAATACTGTGAAAGTTTCTCGGTATGTTGAGTTTTTCGAAACAAGGCTTATCGCTCAAGGAAATAGTGGGAGGGTTGTAGAACTTGACGAGGTTCAAGAGGAAGATACATCACCTTCTACTCACACCGGTGATCAAAAATTTGGTGGGGGGAGGGTGGAAGAATTGAGCCTCAAGTCATGCCTCAATCTGATCCTCAAGTTGCGATTGAGCTATCTCAGTCTCAAACTCAAATTGCTGATGCTCTAATTCGTAGGTCCAAAAGGACAATACGTGTACCTAATAGATGGAAATTAAACGTTAATCTAGAGGAGGATGGCGAATCAAGGGATCTTAATGAACCTCGAACCTGAAAAACTGCATTATCAGGGCCTGACTATGAAAAATGGCTTAAAGCTGCGAATTTGGAGATTCAGTCCATGAAAGACAACGACGTTTGGGATTTGGTTGATCGTCCACCAAATACAAAAATGGTGGATTGTAAATGACTATTTAAAATAAAGACCGACATGGATGGCAATATACACATCTATAAAGATCGTCTCGTGGCAAAAGGATTTACTCAAGTTTATGGAATAGACTATGAGGAAACCTTTTCCCCAGTGGCAGACATTAGGGCTATTAGAATTCTCTTAGCCATATCGGTGTTCTATGACTATGAGATATGGAAAATGGATGTCAAGACAGCCTTCCTGAATGGTTATCTAGACGTACACGTATATATGAGTCAACCTGAAGGTTTTATTGATCCATTACATCCCAACAAGGTGTGCAAGCTTAAAAAAAAAAAATCCATTTATGGACTTAAGAAAGCATCACGAATTTGGAATAAAAGATTTGAAGAAGAAATCAAAAAGTTTGGTTTCGTTCAATGAGCCATGTGTATATCAAAAAGCCAGTGAGAGTAATGTTACTTTTTTAGTCTTATATGTAGATGACATATTTCTAATGGGAAAGAATATTCCAATGCTTGAAGATGTTAAATCTTATCTTGGAAAGTATTTTTCCATGAAAGACTTAGGGGAGGCAACATTTATTTTGGGAATCAAGATCTCGAGAGATAGATCTAAGCGGTTGATAGAGCTAAGTCAGAATGCTTACATTGATAAAATACTAAAGCAATTTAGTATGGAAAATTCCAAGCGTGGATATTTACCAATGCAAGATGGACTTAAACTTAGTTTCAAGGATTGTGCTTCTACACCTCAAGAAGTGGAGCATATGCAAAGGATACCGTATGCTTCGGCAATAGGGTTTATTATGTATGCAGTGAAATGCACAAGACCTGATATTGCTTTTGTTCAAAACGTTGTTAGCAGGTTTCAACAAAATCCAGGTGAAAGACACTGGATTGCTCTGAAGAACATATTGAAGTACCTTAGGGATACTAAAGATATGGTTCTAGTGTATGGAGGAAATCCTGAGGCTGAACTAAAAGTTTCTAGTTATTGTGACGCCGGATTTCAGAATGACCATGATGACACCAAATCTCATAATGGGTATGTGTTCACCATGAATAGAGGAGTTGTAGTTTGGAAAAGAAAGAAGCAATCCACTATAGCCATGTCTGCAACAGAATCAGAGTACATAGCAGCTGCTGAAGCTGCAATGGAAGCCGTTTGGATCCGGAAATTTATTTCTGGACTTGGGGTTGTTCCCACAGCCAAGTCTCCTATGGATATGTATTGCGACAACACTGGTTCAATTATCATAGCCAACGAACCTGGAGTTCAGAAAGGAGCTAGACACTTTCAGAGGAAATTTCACTATGTTCGTGAGCAAGTCAATCAAGGTGAAATTCAAGTACTCAAAGTTCACACGGATGATAACTTAGCAGATCCCTTTACGAAGGCTCTGTCAAAAACGAAGCTAACACACTTAGCTGAGGGCATAGGACTTCGTTTATCAAGTAATCAAATATAAATCCGTGAATTTAGTATTTGAATATATGAATGTAGTACACAATTTTATTTATGAATGAAATAATATTTGTGAAATTTTGTTCTCATTTGTTATAATAATTGTTATCCTATTTTTCATGTTTTATCCTTGAATAATGTTGTTTAATATTATTCTAAATATCCTTTGTCAGTTGGTCATATGGGAATATGATTGAATTAAGACAATATCTGAGTGTTTAGTCAGCTTGGCTCACAAACTCACATGGTATCCGTTCGGATGCATACTAGATTATCCCACATGAATTATTACTTATGGATCTTTGTCACAAACTCGCATGGTATCCATTCGGTTTGTGGGCCTACATCGACTAGGCCTTCCGCTGACTGAGGGAAGTGATCTGTCTTAAACAAAAATATTGTCCAGGTAAAAAATGAGATGACATGTGAATGAGTGACCGTTGGAATTCCTATCCAGTAGTAAACTTCGACAACAAGGACCATTTCACTTGTCTAGATGGACACAACAGACGGAAATCAAACCGACACGAGTGCCGGGAAGGACAATAATGATGCGACAGAAAGGAACTTGAGTCTCTGGATAAAGTGAGACAAAAGCTCAAACAAGAGCGACGCCAAATCTTTCTATGGATTGCTTTTTTCGCCTCTTTCGCCGTCAAAGTGCAGTTGTAGGTCTTAATAAGATCCCAATGACTAGATAAACATTTTATTAACTTAATCGTTTATAGATTGCATTAATAGCAAATCAGTATTCAAGTGTCCATATCACCTTTGATACACACACACACACACACACACACACACACACACACACACACACACACACACACACACACACACAGTTCTTGTATAACTTGTATAGCGGAATAGTAAATAACACAAGAAATGAATAATACTTAGTTAATTCAATCAAAGTTCTTAAAAACGGCACCGAATACAATGGTTCAAGCTCTCTATTTATACACTATGATAGAGAGTTTGATAAGATCGAATCTAAAAATATCTTCTAAAAAGATAGAAGATACGCCTAACAAAATACCTTAATATTCGGCTAACACTTTCTGAGTCTGACTCAGGTCACTCAGATCCAAAAATGCCTTAGACTATATTTGTCACTCAGAATCAACTTAGTCAAACTCAAACTTTAACTTAAGATTTATAACTTGGGTTAAATTACTGATTTTCTCAACAATTTGTTCTTACACGAATCACGTGAAACGATTCGAGTAAGTCTTGACACAAACAATATTTGTTCTTACACGAATCAAGTGACACGAACACGACTCGGGTATTCTTATGGGTTACAATTTGATTTTGGGTTACAATGATTTTCGAACAAGAAGTAATTTTTGAAAGTTTTTTTTACAACGTACATAAAAGATCAATAAAATCAAGTAATCATGCAGAGAGATCAAATGTCGATTGGATCCGACACACGTCCCCCAGTTTTATTTCGAGGTGATTACGAGCAATGGAGAGCTAGATTTTTCTATTTCATTGAACAAGAAAAGTATGGAGATGAAATGAAAGAAGTAATTGAACAAAGACAAAAAAAATATTTGTGTTCTTATTATGAATGAATATGGAACTCAACAAGAGGGGAATATCCAAAAATGTTTGCTCAAATGACCGATGAAGAGAAACATTATCATAAAGCTAACAAACTCTCAAAATCTCATATCATAAGTTCTATTCCAAATGATATCTTCATGAACATTAATAGTCATAAAACCGCAAAGGATATATTTGATGAAATTATAAAGCAACTTCAAGGGAGCAAAGTTGGAAAGAGCATTAAGATAATCACGACAACCAATAAATTTGAAAGCTTCAAATCACATGATGATGAAATGCTAGAACAAACATAATCCATGTTGTGGGTTACTCAATGAGTTAAGGAATAATGGATTTGAAAAGATTCATTTGGAAGCTAATGTGAAGTTCATGAAGACACTCAAACCATCTTGAAAATGCTTTCCTTCAAAAATCATGCAAAATATAAAAATTCAAAGGACTCCAGTTCATGATATCTTTGAATATTGATGCAAAATGAAGAAGAAGCTTTGGGAATCGAGAATGAAATGAAATCAAAGACAAAGAAAGAAAAAGATTCTCTTGCACTTGTAATGAACAAAATTGGTGCACTCGCTACAAAATCTTCTCTGAATGAAAATAAAAACTCCAAGGTATTTCTTCACACCATTAAATCATCACCAAACTACTCTATGCCATTTAACATTAACATGCTTGAAGATAAAAAGGAAAATATACTTGATAGTGAAGATTCAGAAGTAGAAATTTTACAAATGATTGCACTTCTCTCTAACATGGTGCAAACGAAGATTTGGGACATAAAATGGTCAAAGATATCAATCGACTCAAAGAAACTTCAACTACCCAAACCCCAACTTCAACAACTGAAACCGTCCATCATTCAACAACAATCAAGCTCCAAGAACCGCAACATTAACACCAATTGATGACAAGAATGTCCAAGATGTACCAAACAAGGGAGCTACCAGAGATTTGATCTCAGTGATATGTTACAATAACGTTAGCATCTAAGGGTCGGGGTAGAAGATCCCATGTTTCATTTTTAATAAGAGCTTTATGTTCATCTACCATAGAGTTTTGCCATTTCGGGTTTTAAAGTGCTTGAATATGAGAGAGTGGGGTTAGGGAATGGGAGGAAATCTTTAGTTTTAAACGATGAATGTTTCACGTTTCCAGGTTTTGCTCGAGTATTCATTGGGTGAGGAATTTGGGCTCGGTTTGGTCGAGTGGAGCGAGGAATGGGCTCGGGTGGAGGATTATTGGGTTGGGGTTAGTTTATGGGTTGGTTAATGGGTTGGTTGTTTTTTGGTCTAGTTAAGGATCTCGGCTTGGTTGTCGGGCGTTAATGGGCTTGGGTGGGTTCTCGGGTTGGTTTATTGTTTCGGTGGAGTTATGAGGTTCAATAGGGGGACGTGTGGGATAATGTTTAGATTGAAGGATGTTTTTGAACAATTGATATGGTTCATCTAAGTTATCTAGAAAGGTGTAGGAAGATGGGGTAGTGGATGTGACAATACCAAATAGGAACACGTATTTGTCAATTGTTACATGACGAGAGATTATGATTTTCCTTTTGGAGAGATCAAGGCATCAGAATCCTCGATGGTTTTGGGGGTAACAAAGAAAAAAACATGGAGTTGCGCGGGGTTGGAGGTTATGTTTTGTTTCGATATGAGGATGGCAAAAACAACAAAATAAACGAAGATGAGAGAAAGACGATTATTTGTGAAAGAGTTTTTCAAATGAAATGTGATTATTGATAGAGATTAATGGTAAGATATTTAGAGGGTGTGTGGCCATATGAAGTGCTTCCACCCAATAAATTGGAGGTAAGAGATCTTGAAATAAAAGTGTTCGAATAAAGTTGTTGTTGGTTCTTAACATGCATTCGGATTTACTTTTCTGTTGAGAATTTTTGGGACAAGAAAAAATATAATTTAATACCATTGTCGTTAAAGAGTGTATGGAGGGTGGTACTATCAAATTCGTCTCCATGGTCCCATTGAAAAGGTTTTATTTTACACATTTAAATGGAGTTTTAACGTAAGCACGAAATAATAAAAATTTGTCAAGAGCATCACATCTGCGACGAAGTAGATAAACCTGTAAAAAGAAAAATATGAAAATGGTTTGAGAAATGATTTGAAAAAATTTAATAGAATTTCATTCCACTTACACTCGATATATGAGAGAAAAACTCTTGGATGTCCAAGTCTTCGATGCCACGTGCTTTGACTGAAGGATAAGAGAGAAAAAGATTTTTATTGGGTGATGTTGACTAGAGTCTAGTTTTCAAAAACGTAATATTCGTTTTCTAACTCTTTATAGAATTTCGTAAAAACATAAAATACCAGAAGGGGGTCTAATCTGATTATTTTGAGTAAAGTGTTTAGGTTCAATAATCTATTTCGTGTAACCATTTAGATAACCTTAATTATAATTAAATGGATTTATTATAAGTTAATAACAGGTCTAAAAGGTAATAGAAATGTCTATTTTGTCTACACCTAAAATATACGACGTTATATAGTAATAAACTCTCACATTGCATAAGACTTTGGCAGGTGCGAGGGTCCTTCACAGAAAAACTACATTTTTGAAATTCAATTGATCAATTATTATCAGTTACAAATTGGCGAACAATAATAAGGTTGTTAATAATGTGGAGTGTAACAAGGATTGTTTAGATGTAGGGGGTAGGGGGTCTTAAAGTACTCGACCCGACTCGGACCTGGACCGATCCGAACACAAAATAAGCTAAACGGGTCGGGTTTGAGCGGGTTATCTTCATAAATCAAGTCTCCCGTGTTAACCCGATTCACCCGAACATCTAATTAGGGCCGGAATCGAGTCAGATTGTTGGTATGATATCGGGATCGGGTTTTACCCGAAAACTCGAATTTTATTAAATATTTGATCTTCTGTGCTTTTTTTATAATCTTTAAACATTTTCGGTTTTTTTTTTTTTTTTCTTTTCTCGAAATTACTAAAAATTATATGCTTCAGGTTGGGATCGAACCTAGGTTGCCTGAGAGAAACGACAATGCCTTTACTACTTGGTTGGTCAACCGACTATTATAAAAATTATAAGTTATTTCACATATACCTTTATTTTTCTGCTATAAACAAAATTGTTTTTGCATTTTTTTGTTCTTTTATCATACACTGTGACCCGAACTCGATTAGACCCGAGTATCCCAAACCCTTGTTAGGGTCATTTTTTTAATTTGAAAAGTCGTATTTTCCCGACCCGAAATATGCTTCTTAAGGTCGGTTGACCCAAATAACACCCCTAGTAGTGGGCATTTAAAGTAGGCAATGAGCTAGATCCTGTATGGTGACGGGAATATAATTATTGTCACCAACAACAATAGACTTTATAAAGCGTTTATTAAAAATTGAATCAAGTTTTCTAGTATGCGAAGTTAGAGAAGTGACCCCCGTGTCCATGTACCAACTAGTGTCACTTGTTTCTTTGAGAGTGAAACTGGTTGAAGGCTTGAGGTAAATTTGTAGCCTGATCATAATACCCGTTTTGAATATGCATTACCGAACCTCCTCTATTAACTTGACCATAAATTGGAGGGGCAGTTGGGCCACACGATTAGGCATGTTGCGACGAAATAGGGGAAACAACAACAGATGGGTCGTGTTGGGTCGAGGCTTGGTGAGCAGCGATAGGGGATGCGGTTGGGAATCCAGGTGGCGGGTTTAGGTAGTAGCCAGCAGGCGGGTATGGGCAAGTACGAATATGTGTATGGTCCAAATGGGTAAGCGGGCGGGTACATATACGGAGTACGGTGTGCGCTGTGGTTTGGGTATCTTGCTGTTGGGCCATTTTCGCTACCAAAATTGTTTCTTTGGCCATTAATTTGATTTCCCGAATTATTAAAACGTCTTCCTGCCCTCCCTCTATATGAATAAATTGAAAGCGTTCACAAAACAAGCAATGCCCCTCGTGAAAATTACGACATGGTTGGGGGCATTGTTTCGAGACTTATTATTATCACGAACATGAAGAACCATGGAGGACGATGAAGTATCTTCATTAGCGAGTTGATATCAGAGACGGTTGGGGAGAGATTTTTCAGTTTCTAGCATGATAAGGGTGTCCATGAAATTGGGAAGACTTTTTTGATGACGGATAAGAGTAGTAATATTGTTATATTTCTCATATAGGTCGTTCACCGTATGCATGGCAAGAATTTCTTCATTGATATATTTTTTGATAGTTTCAATTTGATCGAATATCACTTTGAGTTTGTGACAATATCCAATCACCGACATGTCTATGATTTTCATAGTGCGTAGATCTTCGTTTAGTTGCACTGCGTTGTGTAACAGCCTGATAATTCAAATAGGACTAAAGTTGAAACAATTTTTGGTCAAAAGGACGATGTTTGTAAGAAGTTTGTACTTTGGGATTAAAAGAGCCATTATGGCAAAGTTTAGGGTTTATTATGTAACTTTTTATAAAAATCTCACATTTATGTATATATAGAAGACTTAAGGTGAAAGAAAGCAAAATTTGCATATGTGTGTGTTTTGTTTAGTGTGAACGAGAGAAACAAGAAAATAAAGTCGGTTAACTCATTTCAATCAATTTGGTAGTCAAAATTTCATCGGATAAGCCAGTGATATAAACCAAATTAATTCTGGAGTCGTAAGGAACGCGCCGGTCTAAGCGAAAGCTGTTTTTATGGTGATTCGTTTTAGGACGAATCGAAACCCGAGTTGATTCGGAAGGTATAACTTACAAATTACGTCTATAATCGTATTTCTAGTTTTTATAAGTTATTTTGTATGAATTTTATTAAGTTTCATTAAAATTTTAAAACCTGAAACTATGGAGGTGAATGTGTTGGAGAAGAAGAAGTGTAGCGTGGAAGGATTCATACTGGATTATCCAACTGGAGGCTGAATCCAACCAATCGGCGGTTGGAACTTGAAAGCCGTCGACTAGATGTTTCCAATCAGAAGTTGGGCTTGGTCGGCCGACCGCTTGAAGTGTTCAACCACTGCTGAGTTGATTTGGTGGAAATATTGCATCTGTTTACTTGTTATTCGTTATTAGTTTGAAATTAATATGATATTATTAACGAGCGGTATATGATCAGGTCGGTGGTTTATATTCATCGATATGACAAGTGTCAGGATCAAATAAGTTATTACACTTCGTTAACCTTAACCTCGTTAGATCAAGATCTATCAAAGAAGTTCAGGTAGCGGATTGAACACTTTGATATTTACAAGTTGATCAAACAAACAAATATTGAAATATATGAATGAATAAGAACAATATATTTGTCGAATGTTAAGCCTCAATTGCATTAATCGAAATTATCAATACAACGTGTTTTCTATCTTACAAGGATCTACTATTTATAGACCTTGAGGCTATTCTAGATAAACTAGAAATCTACATCTCTATCTAGAAAGGAATCATACTTTGAATTCAATTGAAACTAAACTATATCTATTTGACTAAAACTTGAATAAAAAGAATTCATCCGTAGTAACTTGAAGTCAAACAGTAGTAACTTGTTCTGTCCGTAGTAACAAGAGTATCCGTAGTAGCTTTGTTGAACAGCCGCATTAACTTGCCTTCCGCAGTAACTTCTTAATAGCTTCCGTATTAATCTTGTAAGTTACTTATCCGTAGTTAGAAGTAGTATTTGTGAGTTAAACTAAGTTGATTAAATTATAACCCAACAATCTCCCTCTTACCTTGAACTTTTATACGCAATCAAAAGTACAAGTTTTTATGCATCAACAGTTTTAACTACTTCATTACAAAACAAGTTATCTAAGCATTTCTTCGTTCATTCTTGTCTTGCCATTCTTCTTCTCTTCCTTTCGCTCGCTCTTCAGAAAGTTGAACCATAATGCTCCATACTAATTCATGTGCTATGTTAGAAGTTTGAAGTCCATGAAATTTAACCTTGATTAGTTCCTTCAAAGTTCTCAAGTCATGTGGATAACGTTTTCCCACTAAGTAAAACTCCATGGCTCCATGCCTTCTCACTATCGAGTAGACACCACTTCGTTCATAAACAAACCACTTGACAACTGGGTTTGCAGGACCTCCCTTCTTGAACACTGAACTCGTCTTTTCATACCCTGGTTCAAAAAAACTATTCAAGCAATCCATAGCCAAATCAATACCTGCACATTGACCTCTGCGGATTGAATACTTGACTCTTCCTATTTCGTACATCCTCTCTAAATCATCCCTTGAGAAATCCCTTATCACTCGATGGAAGGATGGGACAATATTTTTTGACTTGTCTTGCCTTGTGACCCTATACTCTGTCTTCATAGGTCCACCGGTGAATTCCCAGTCGATGATCATAGGAAGCTCAACAGCTAGAGGTGTAAACCTTAGTCCTTCTAGATGAATGATCAAAGCAGAACAGTTTTCTTGAGTGACTTCAAGATCATCATCTTTATCTTCCACAGTATTGGGTTCTTTCTTGATTTGTACAAGTGGAATAGTAGGACTTCCTTGAGAAATAGTTGAAGCAGCAGCAATTTCAGTTCTTCTTTTCTTTGCAAGAGGAATTCTTTTGGATGCTAACTTCTTCCTTTTTGGCTTCTCAGGTGGATTAGACACAGCTGGAGCAGTACTAACAGGAGGGTTTGGTAATTCCTTTCCTTGTTCATCAAGTATCTTTCTTCCAGTTTCAAGAGCAATCTTCATAGCTTTCTCCATGTCTTGCTTTTTCTTTTCTTGTATCTTGGCAAGTGCAGCTGCCCTTTGAACATCTCTTTTCTTTTCCTTCTCCACCAACTCCAATAAGCTTGCCATCTTCATTGGTCCTAAAGACCTACCACTGTAATTCTTTGTTTTTAGATAGGTGACAAATTTCTGCCTATCTTCAGTGAGCTTATCTTTGGTGGATTGCTTCTTTCTGAGCACTTTCTTCTTCTCAAACTCAGCTTTGGCTTTTTCAGCCATCTCCTGTTCAAGCATGGCTCTCAAATCCATTTCTTCTTGCTTCAGCTTTTCAATTCTTTCAAGTTGTTCAGCTTGTAATTTGGTGTGAATCTCCCTCATTGTTTCAGGATCATCACCCACATCCAAGTCTTCATTAGCACTTTGAAAAGCTAACAATTCTGCAAGCCTATCTTCCTTCTTCTTTTTCTTTTCAAGCTTCTTACTTTCTTCTTCATCATCTACCACCCTTTTTCCCTTTGCTTTGTCTTCTGGTTTAACTTCTGTCCTTGGTCTGGGAATGTAAGTTCTAGCAGGTGGACCAACAAGAGGTCTTATACCTGAGGGTCTAGAAGCATCGGCAACATAATCAGGCTCAACTTCAGAGATTTCAGGAGCTTGTGAGGCTGAAGGAATTGTTAAAGCTTTCTCCTTTGGAATTCCATATGCTGCTATTCTTCTTGTTGCTGTTGTTCTTGCCATTTCTAGCTTCACTAGTTCAGCCGCAACAACCTTTTCATCAACACTAGGAGTAGATTCCATAGATGTTGTGGTTGTGACTGTTGTAGCTTCAGAAAGAACAGCTTGAAATGGTTCACTTCCTTGGAGTGTGTGAGATGCTTGATAAAATGTTGGAGGTGTTGTTGTAAACAGCTGAGGTTGTGTATCTATGGGGCTCTCCGTAGTAACTGGATTGCTGACAGTATTAATAGTGTCCGTAGAAACCATCTCAGCATCAGTAGTAATCATTTCAATTTGAGGAGCCGTAGAAACTGGGACATCTGCATTAATGGCGGCTGTGTGAGGGGCCGTAGTAACAATGGGGTCCGTAGTAATGAATTCCTCCGTAGAAATTACTACTTCCTCAATCTCTATTTCCATCTCTTGCTCCCCCTCAACTGATTCATCCATAATCTGCTCCCCCTCAACTGTTTGTTCCTTTTCAACTGTTTCATCCATCACCACCTTCTTTCCTTCTTCATCAATCAACATATCATCACCTTCTTTTTCCTTCTCCCCCTTTGGTGAACTGTCTATCTGCATTTCCACATCCTCCGTTTCAACCTCCATGTCTTCACTTTGCTCAGAGGTTGCAGTGATAACTGTCACATCACTTTTTCTTTCTTCTCCCTTGCTTTCTTCAGATGATAAAATTTGTGTATCTTGTTCTTTCTCCCCCTTTTTGTCAGCTGGAGGAGTATCATCAGAGGAAGAAGAGCTGGAGGGCTTTGGAGATGTTCCAATGCTCCTTGTGGAATGGCTTTTGGGTAAGAGTTGAGCTGATAAAAGGGCTTGTTGAGCCAGCAACTGTTGCACCAAATTTGTTAATGTGGCAAGAGTTTCCCCTTGTTTATCCACCTTAACCATGACATTTTTGTACAAGTCCATCAATTTCATGTTTATAGTAGAACTACCCTCACCCCTTGCCTGTTGGGTACCAACAGGTGGTTGATCATAGGGTGTAAAGATACTTTCCTGCCAAGCAGAAACAGGTATCTCCCCTGTGGTGTCTTGGCGCTAGGGACCACCTTCCCAAGATGAGAACCAGTCATCATCCAACGAAAGTGTTGCCTTGGTTTGGGTCTTAGATATGTTAATACTGTCCTGAGCATCACTATGAGAAGTGATGGCTGTAGTAGTATTAGCCCGCCCCAAATGGTCACCCCCCCTCCTTATGGACCACCTCAGTGAGCAAGGGGGTATGCTAAATGTGTTCCCCTGATTGTGTCTTTCCTGAAGATGATTCAGGTAAAGACTTTTGAATGTGAGTGAGTAGGGAAGTTTGAGACACAAGAGGCTGAGGAACCCTCTTGGCTCTTCTGGTGAAAGAAACTATTGATGGTGAGTGAGGTGTAGAAACTGTGGGTGAAGTGGTGACTGTGGCAGTATTAACTGGAGTAGAACTCACAGTATTAACTGGAGGTACACTTGCAGTAGAAACTGTAGTTGTGGCCTCGGGTAAGATAACCTCAGCACTTGCAACATAAATCGCAGTGGTGCTTGTGGTTGTAACAATAGGAGATGGTGGCTGGGACAGAGGTGAAGTCACTTGTCCCTCATCTCGAGAACTTGTGCCCACCATCGTTGTTGAGAACAATGGGGTCACATTAGCTGAAAATCCTTTGTTTACCCTCCTCATATTTTGAAAAACTTTCTTTATATGAGCATGAGAGGAGAATACATTTGGAGATCTAGTAAGATCTTTTATTTCACAGTTAAAAACGTGTTGAAGGAATCTTGGGTCCATAAGAAATTTGTGTTTTAAGTTTGCCAAGTTCCATTTCATTCCTTCAAAAATAAGATTTGAAAAATTGAATGTTTGGTTTGTGGCCAAACACACCATGGCAGTTGCCAAAGCAGAGCTACCTTCATGCCAACCCGTTCTCTTTTGGGAAAGACATTGTTGCAAAGTATGCAACAAGTATTTCCATTGGGGGACCGTTTTGCTTTTAAAAACGTTGGAATATTCAAGTCCCCCTCATATCCCATTCTTTCAAAGTTTGAAATAATTGTTTCATTAGGGAGTAGAGTTATACCTGCTGCATCACGTAGTTGAAGATGTGTACGCAATGTGGCCTCTGAAACGGTTATTTCCTTGCCATCTACTGTGGCATTGATGAATGGTACATCACCATCGGTGTTTAGCTCCGCAGAAACCCAAAAATCCCTTATATGTGTTTCATGTATTTCAGGGCTAATTGTTAAAGCGAGTTTAATGTGGGATTGTTTCAAGAAATCGATGATGGGATGAAAGTCAGTGTTGTCATCGTGTTTGACCAAGTAGGCCACCATATTGTGAGTCAAATGAAATTGCAATTCAGCCATTGTTAGTAAGGTAGAAACGATTTAGATTTCAGTAAACAATGAGGCAAGAAATTTATCAAACAATGAAAGAAAATTTAGAGATTTGATTGTAACGATAACATTTTAGAAGTTTTAGGGTTCTTAAGAAGGTAAGTAAAGTTTTAGGGTGCTTCTTGCATTGCCATGACACCAGTCGTGAGCCAATGAATTGGCATCCTCCAGTTGTTGATTTCCTGTCTAAGTTTTCACCACCATAATCACTGTCAGTATAAGCAATTAAATCAAAGGGAGAGTGTTTAGGATACCATAAGCCTAAGTTAGGCTTTCCCTTTAGGTAGCGAAAGATTCTCTTGACTGCAATTAAGTGCGATATTTTGGGTCTTGTTTGATATCTTGCACAGACACAAACTCCAAACATGATGTCTGGTCTTGAAGTTGTGAGATACATTAAGTAGCCTATCATTGATCTGTAATTATGTATATCCACATCCTCCCCCTCAAGATCAGAAGTCAGTTTTTTGTGAGTTTCTACGGGAGTGCTTGCTATCTTGTCATCCAGAAATCCAAATTTAGTTAGCATGTCCTTGACATAATTGGACTGGCTGATAAAGAGGCCATCTTCCTTCTGCTTGACTTGTAGACCCAAAAAGAAAGTGAGTTCCCCCATGGAACTTATTTGAAACTTTGTGTGCATTAACTCTTCAAACTCTTTGCACAGAGCATCTTTGGTAGAGCCAAAGATGATGTCATCAACATATATTTGAACAAGAAGGATATCTGAGTGAGATCTATTGAAGAATAGTGTCTTGTCAATTGTTCCTTTTTGAAAGTTATTCTGTAGAAGGTAATCAGAAAGTGTGTCATACCAAGCCCTTGGTGCCTGATGAAGCCCATAGAGAGCTTTGATCAGTTTGTACACCATGTGAGATTGTTGAGGGTCCTCAAAACTAGGGGGCTGTTTGACATATACTTCTTCCTCAATGACTCCATAGAGGAATGCATTCTTGACATCCATCTGGTAGACTTTAAATCCCATGAATGAGGCAAAGGCTAGAAATAGTCTAATAGCTTCAATCCTAGCCACTGGAGCAAAGGCCTCTTCATAATCAATTCCCTCTTCTTGTGTGTAGCCTTGTGCAACCAGTCTAGCTTTGTTTTTGATTACAATGCCTCTTTCATCTTTCTTGTTTCTGAATATCCATCTTGTACCTATCACCTTCTTGCCAAATGGGACTTCCACTAATTCCCATACTCCTTGAATCTTGAATTGTAGTAGCTCAACTTGACATGCCTCTATCCAATGTGGGTCCAGTAGTGCCTCTTGTATTTTCTTTGGTTCCATTTGAGAGAGGAAGCAGGCAAACAGGCATGTGTTAAGAAGAGCTTTCACAGGATCCTTTTTGGGCTTAGTTTGACTCCTAGTCTCCATTGAGAAGTCAAGATTACCAATTATTTGAGAAGCTGGGTGGTTCTTTGCAACACGAGAAGATGGAATCTTCTCAAGTCTTAGTTCAGCTCCTAAGTTGGTATCATTCAAATCGGGCATATCATTGCTTGGGTAATAAGCAGTAGATGGAGGAGTAGTAACTGAAGAAGGTAAGTCATGAGTGTATGTTTCAAATTCTTCAGTGATAAGTTGGTCAACTCCATTATCATCCTCTTCTACTAAGTGTGGAACTCCATTGGATCATGTGGCATTATCCTTAGCAGTAGTTGTGGAAATGGGAACTGGTTCATCTTCATGTGGATTTTCTTCTTCTTGTTGGGAAGAATCCTGTGCTTCATATGGGGATATGGGGTCAAAGAGTTGAATAGGATCCTCCATAGAAACAGGGAGATTGATGTACTCCATAACATCCAATCGAGCAGTACCAATGATTGGGGCAGTATTAACTGGCTCCGCAGTAACATGATCTGTAGGAATAGAGTGTGCCGTATTAAGATGAGCCGTAGAAACTGATGAAGGTTGATAATCAAAGTTAAAATTTAAAGATTTGGTTAACGCATCCAAATCAAAGACCCAATTTGGTCCTTGACCCTTCTTGGTAGGAGTATGTTCATTGAATGTCACATTGGAGCTTTCTTCTATGATTTTTGTTTTGTGGTTATACATACGATATGCCTTGCTCTGTGATGAGTATCCAACGAAAGTTCCTTCATCTGCCTTGCTATCAAACTTGCCAAGATAGTCTTTAGAGTTTAAGACTTTGCATGGACACCCAAAAGCTTTTAGAAAACTGACTAAAGGTTTTCTCTTGTGAAGTAACTCATATGGCGTTTTGTTTTGTGACTTGACTAGAAGGACTCTGTTCTGAACATAGCAGGCAGTGTTAACTGCTTCTGCCCAGAAAAAGATGGGTAGGTTGGAGTCTGCCAACATACTTCTAGCTGCCTCAATCAATGTCCTATTTCTTCGTTCAGCAACTCCATTTTGTTGAGGAGTTCTAGCGGCACTGAATTGTCTCTCTATTCCTTTATTCTCACAGAAGTCATTCATCACTTGGTTCTTGAACTCTGTTCCATTGTCACATCTAATCTTCTTGACTTTGAGGCTGACTTGATGCTCTACTTTGGTGATGAAGGATATAAGAAGCTGGCTTGTTTCATCTTTAGTAGCCAGGAAGTATACGCAAGTGTATCTAGTGAAGTCATCAGTGAGACAAGGCAGTATGACTTCTTGGCAATGCTCTTTACATTGGTAGGACCAAAGAGATCCATGTGTAGTAAATGTAAAGGGGTAGTGTTGGTGTTGATCTCCTTTGACTTGTGATAAGATTTGTGCTGTTTTCCTTTCAGACAAGCTAAACAGTTATCATCAAGATTGAACTGTTTGTTGGGGAGACCTCTAACCAATTCTGACTTCACCAATTGATTGATATTCTTCAGGTTCATATGGCACATCCTCCTATGCCACAGAGTGGATTCATCTAAGGTAGCTTTTGAGAGAAAGCATGCTTCAGATGAGGTTGGTTTGACCTTGGACATGTCTAGACAATAGAGATTGTCTCTTCTTGGTGTTCTAAGTAAGATCATGCTCTTATCTATAACATATCCAGGTTTCATGATGATTCATTTAGAGGCAGTAAATATAGTTGTGTGTTTCTCATCACACACTTGAGACACACTCAACAGGTTATACTGCAACTGTTGCACATAATACACATCTTTGAAGTGTATTGTTCCATTGCTTACTGTTCCTTTCCCAGAAATTCTTCCTCCTTTTGGATTGCCTCCAAATGAAACATATCCTCCATTGAACTTTTCAAAGTCCTGAAGGCATGACATGTTTCCTGTCATGTGCCTGGAACAACCACTGTCTACATGCCAACTGCTCTCACTTTCTTTTGTTGGCTGAACCTGCACATAAATAATAGGAGTTAGTTTATGGTGGAAACCCAAGCCAAAGCTGACTTGGGTTTGCCCATTTCATCAAAGTAACTCACCTTCCTTTGAGTAGTTTTGAAAAATCAATAGGAACAGGTGGTTGAGTTACTTTGATCTTTGGTTCCCATACTTGTTTGAATGTTTTAGCTTTTGAGACAATTTTAGTGTTAACAGATTTTGGTTTAACAGTAGAAACAGAAACTGGGTTGACATGCCTCTGTTTCACAGTATTAACATGAGCCGTAGTAACTAAGTTACCTTTGGCAGTATTAACATGAGCGGTATTAACACGGTTATTTTTCACAGTATTAATACGAGCAGTATTAACACCATTATTTTTTACCTTATTAAGTTTGACAGTAGAAACAAAATTTTGTCTTGCAGTATTAACTCTATTTCTACTGTTAGAAAATAAGTTTTTGTTAACACCTTTTCTTCCTGAATTCATAGTAACAAATTTGTTGTGCACATGATTTATTTTGTTACTACTGTTCATGGTTTTGTTTTTATGCTCAGGCTTTCTAGTGTATCCCAACCCGTGATGTGGTTTTTGAATCACTTGCTTTTGATTTTGAGGATTGTGATAACAAACTTTTGCATAGTGATTTAATTTTCCACATTTAAAGCATCCCTTAACAGAACTTTTAGGAGTTTGACCTTTTTGTGTTTTTACTTGGTTCATATTTCGTTGATTTCCTCTTTTACCTATATGTATCCAAGTCTTTTTCTTTTTCCTTAGGGACTGTTTTGTTTTTACTATTAGTGGATGCATTTTCGTTTACTTTCTTAACATGATCATGAGATGGCATAGACACTAAACTTTGTGAAGACTGTTGAGTAATACCTTCTACTGTGATTAGGTGATTTTCTAAAGGAATATCCTTGTTTTTCACAATGTTTAGCTTACTCTCTTCAACTAAGTCCTCAATCAGAACTTCATCATAGTTGATTGGATCAACATTGAATGATTCTTTTGGAGGTGTCTGAGAGATAGGGATCCTAGGTTCTTCTAAGGATGGAGGGATATAGTTTTGGTTAAATGGAGGGGTAACTTCTTTGTATCCTAAACCAGCTTTTACCTTTCCAGGTATTTGTTGTTGAATAAGGTTATTAACTGATTGTGAAACATGTTCTAATTTTCCTACATCTAAATCCACTTTATCATGTTTTTCTCTTAATGTTTTGATCTCCTCCCTGGCCATCTTAAGTTTTACTAATAAATCCTCTTGTTGCCACTCAACTAATCTAAGTCGCTCTTGATAACTTTGTTCATTTACTTTGTGTGACTTAATCTGATTCTCTAAGTTATCAATAACTCTGGCAGCTGAACGTCTTTGTTCTTCTAAGATTTTAATTGAGTCACTCATTAATTGGTTGTGATTTTTATATTTAAGAATAACTTCCTTACATTCAGAAGAACAAAGTTTAGAATTTACCTCGGCCATGAGAGATGGAGTTTCAGGCTCCTTTGATGATGAGTCAATTGCCATTAGAGCATTATCATGAGTTGATTCGTGATCGTCTTCGTTCCAGTCATATCCAAGAATGTCATGGTCAATTGCCGTAGTACCCAGGTCAGTATAAACAAGCTCCGTATTAACAGTGTCCTCCGTAGAAACAGTGTCTTCAGCATCCATTACTACTGCTATGCATGCATGGTGAACATTAGTAATATCTTCAGCAGCAATAGGATCGTCACATGAAATTAGCGCCCTGTTTTGACTAGTTTCTTCGGCTAAGTCATTCCAATCATATCCAAACACGTCCTGTGACATGAGCGCACTTGAATTGTTGTCTTGTGTGGTTCGTGGATTGTTGGATTTTGACTTATTTGGACATTCCCTTGCAAAGTGACCTGGTTCATTACATTGGTAGCACTTTACCTTGCTTTTATCAAAAGCAATTCGTTCATTTTTCCTTGGATTAAACCTTCGTCCGGTTCTATTCACAAATCTCCTAGCACGTAGGGCTAACATAGCAGTTTGCCACTTCAAGTCCATCTCTTCCCAGTCATCTTGATGTATCTGCTTCACGTCATCACTAGTGAGATTTAGCTTTGTGAGATGAAAGCTTCAAAAGATATTTCTTCTCCACTTTCATGTTTTGTTCCTCCGGATGTTGTGACAAGAGCAGTATTAACATCATTCATACTGTGGTTGCTACTTAAGGTTTGTTGGCTTCCACCTCTGATTCAAAGACTCTTAGGTCGTTGTATAGATCATCTAACTCCAATTCTTCCAATTTATCTCCATGTCTATAGGACACTTTGTAGATAATCCATTCCTTACCTACAGCTCTTATGAATTTTCGGTTGATGTCGTCTTTGTCATACTTGACTCCTGCACTTATCATCTCTCCTGTGAGCTTTTTGTATCTGTCAAACGTCCGAGTCATTCTTTCGTCTTTCAAAGCATTGAAATTTTCGTATTCTTGTTTAAGAAGAACCTTCTTGTTCTTCTTGGTATTCTTTGGTCCGCGGAATCTTTTCTCCAATGCTTCCCATAGAGATTTGGCATCTTGGTATTCTTCAAATTGTGATTGATACTCGTTGGGGATGACAATCAGGATAATACTAAGAGCTTTGATCTCCGTTTGTTTTTCTTTTCTCTCCAGGTCAGTCAAATTTTGACGAGTAAGGACTCCGGGTTGTCTATCAGCTCCTTGATTGGTAGCAGGCTTGTTACCGTTGATGATAACATCCCAAACTGTATAGTCAGACAGTAGGATGTGTTGCTTGATACGTAGCTTCCATAAATCGAATTCGTTGCTATTCAGAACAGGAACTTTGTTGATTGAAACATCAGCCATGATGTTTTTCTTGATTCTTGCGTATGAGAATTATCAACTTGTTGATCAATGGATCTAAAGCACCTCCTGTGCTCTGATACCACTTGTCAGGATCAAATAATTTATTACACTTCGTTAACCTTAACCTCGTTAGATCAAGATCTATCAAAGAAGTTTAGGCAGCGAATTGAACACTTTGATATTTACAAGTTGATCAAACAAACAAATATTGAAATATATGAATGAGTAAGAACAATATATTTGTCGAATGTTAAGCCTCAATTGCATTAATCGAAATTATCAATACAACGTGTTTTCTATCTTACAAGGATCTAGTATTTATAGACCTTGAGGCTATTCTAGATAAACTAGAAATCTACATCTCTATCTAGAAAGGAATCATACTTTGAATACAATTGAAACTAAACTATATCTATTTGACTAAAACTTGAATAAAAAGAATTCATCCGTAGTAACTTGAAGTCAAACAGTAGTAACTTGTTCTGTCCGTAGTAACAAGAGTATCCGTAGTAGCTTTGTTGAACAGCCGCATCAACTTGTCTTCTGCAGTAACTTCTTAATAGCTTCCGTATTAATCTTGTAAGTTACTTATCCGTAGTTAGAAGTAGTATTTGTGAGTTAAACTAAGTTGATTAAATTATAACCCAACAACAAGTGCTTTACTTCGAAGGCTTGGAGGTGAATACAAATTTGTAAAACCGAGCACGAAGATAAAATGACGTTTGGAACATTAAAAGAAACGTTTGAAAATAAAGTTTTTATCAAATATCGATAAACATTGCTTATCCCTCCTTAACGACAGTGCACTGATATGATATGTCGGTGTAGTGAAAGCCTAAATTACGGGTTATTATACTGGTTGGGAGTCACGCCCACTGCTTATAATAACATGTCAGAATGTGCGAGTAGCGAACGGGGTAGTAGCCCCCGGGCCAACAGTAAGACCCTCTTGAAATGATAATTACGGCTTAATAAACCCTTGTGACTGATGCAAATAAGTGCATTATTCGGAAGATAATTAAATGATGAAAATTAATTTTATATGTATTTATTCTTATTTATTATTATTATCATGTTCATATCTGTTTTTGTGGTTGAGGGTGTAGATTGGGTTAGTAAAGACAAACTACATATTTTTCTAAACGATTTTATAGTCTTTACTAATAATTATTGTCTCACCGGCTTTATACTGATACTCTTTTCCCAAACCTGTCTTTTTGCTCGTAGGTTGCTTAGTCTGCTTGGTGAGTTGGGATCTTCTTGGGGTAGGCTGTAAAATATATACTTTCCTTTTATATTGTAATTATGAACGTAATGAATGGTGTGATGTAGTACTAATATGAACCGCTATGACAGGTCTTGAAATGATCTTAACTCTATATTTAGGTGATTAACATTACTAATTGGTTGCGGAATCACGAATTAGTAATTGAATGGTTGAATTGGAACAATGAATCAAGCAAATGAATACAAAAGAAAGGTTTTTATTCAAAGCCAAAGTTGGCGGAAAATTTTGTTACAAATGGATATCACTCCTTCAAGCACACTCACAAATCAACTCTCTCCCACTATTTATAGCTATGAAACTAGACTAAACTATTACTACAAACATCCTTATATTCATTTAAAAATACTTTGGATGGAAAAAATAACTTAAGTCTTCATTTAACTTTACTTTGGATGAACTCCATTTAACTTTGATGTAGAGACTTGTTCTTTCGAGGTAAATATATTCATGTTGACTTCTTAAGGTTTAAGTAAGATGATGAACTTTGTTCATCCGACTTAAACACTTAAACAAAATAACACTTCGGCTATAGATTTGAAGCTTCATGCATAACACTAAATCTTGATCCAACACGCTAATCACGTCTTATTAACGTTTTCCGTTGTTATAACTCTTATAACATAAGTTTTTTTGAAAAACATGATTTTTAAACCATGTCGTTACAAGTTGGTATCAGAGCCGTGTTGCGCTAGAGACCAGTGTTCAGGCTCGTGCAAACACGCGGTTGAAAGTTTTTTTTAACAAAATTGCGACCTAGGTTGGGAAAGGGTTGTGAGACTTAGATTTGAAGGCGTAAGAGTTCTTTCTCTTAGTTCTCCTATTCGGGTTATTGATCAGAAATGGAGAATGTTTCAAACGTTAATGCTCATTACGGAATTACTGATGGGAACCGAGTTTCCCAACATACTAACTCTGAGGGCAGTGCACCAGAAGTGCACAATGAAGGAGATATTGCTTGTACTGCTAATTTGGAAGGTCAAATAAAAATCCATAAAGACTGCTATGATTGGTGCAGGTTTATTGAGAGACTCACAACAGCAAACTATAATGGTTCAGGAGTCATCCTCTAATAAGGCAAATAAAAACCATGTTTTTTGTGAGAAGAATTTTCTTGTTGAGCTAAAGGGCAGTACTTATAAGATGTTTTTAAGTTGTAAACCCCATGTGTTTAAAGGTGGTGAGGATCGAATAGTTTGTAGAAGGTGGATTCGTAATATGGAGCAGACGTTCAACTCTGTAGTGTTCACCGCAATTCAAAAGGTCTGTTATGTGTCAGGGCTGATCATTCTTTAGAGAAACTATTCTATGTCGAGAGACACTAACTGGTGGCGGAATCACAAGTTAATGTATTTAGTTAACGTAATCAGAACAATGAAAGAAGATGAATTCAGTAATGGAGGTTTTCACTCAAAAGCCTTAAATGGCGGGAAAGTTTGTTACAGATGATATTACACACTCAAGCTCTTCTCAACTGGACTCCTCTCTCCACTATTTATAGGCTATACTATCTATCTATTACATTACATCAACCCTTATGTTTATTTAAAAACACTTCGGGTGAACAAATAAACTAAACTTCATTTAACTTTTAGTTCAGCTGAACTTGAACTTAACTCTGGTGAAGAGTTAGTTCACCCGACTTAAAGTCTTCATGAAATACCTAACTAATATTTAGTTCGGGTGATGAACTCTGTGACAACCGTCACTTTTCCGACTCAGATTAGTCTAGTATGCCGTATGCTCTTACCAGGTTTACAAATTTTTTTATAAAAAGAGCTTTGCATTTCCATTTATGTATTATAATTACTTGTGACATGTGTGTATACTCTATATGTGATGCTTTTGTTTTAGTTAGTTGCACAGTAATTAGTTTCCCACTAGTCGAGCTCCTAGATAACTTCGAGAAGTCAGTATCTGATTCATTAGTATACTTTAGTTATTAACTTGTTGATACTTATATATATATAAATACATGTGGGATATATATATGAGCTTTCAAATTACTTGAGAAATTTAGTTCGTATTTCTAAACTAGTTACTATTCACCTTTACTTTGAGTTTCATCTTCGGTTCTTTTCGTTTCGAGAATATCTTTAATTTACTCATGGGCCTTTTATTCAAGAAGGGGTATGGATTAATCGGGCTAAAGAATTGGTTTAATGGCCTTAGTCTTGGAGGCCCTAATCCATACTAAGCCCAAATTAAACTAAACACCTAAACCTAAACCTAAAACTTTCTAAACCTAAACCTAATTCTTCCTAATGACCGCCACCCACCCTCCAAACCATCGGCATTCTTCTTTCAAACCCAAATTCATGAATGGCAGCCCCTCTCATCCTCAATTCGTCTCCTTCACTTTCATATTCATCAAGTAAGTTTATTGTGTTCTTGGAAGAGCTTGAAACCGAAACCCTAACCCTAAATGCAGTCTAGCCGTCGTGTTTTGTTTGATTGCTGCTGTCGTGGATGTCTCCAGCCATCACCATCGAGTTTGGATTGCCTTGTATCACCATAGTGTCCTTCATCTTCAGATTTCGAGGTAATCGTGTTTAATCCGTGATTCTTTTATCTTCTTTGCCAAAGAAACCCTAATCCGAGTTCATTGTCCTTGTAGCCGTTGCCCCTTCTCATGTTGTTGCTGCTGTTTGGATTGCTCAGCCTCCCCACCATCGAGTCACAACCTTCCTATACCTCCACCGTGATCATCATCTCATATTGTCAAAGGTACTCGGTTTATAACCTATGTGTTCTTTTGTTATGAGCCGAAACCCTAATATGGGAATATGATATTCGCCTTGTAATCTTTATTTTGTGTGTATTCCGAGCAGATTCCCACCATCGAGCAGCCAAGTTTTCTTCATCATATTCGAGTTCCAGCAAGGTATTGTTCAAGGTTTATATTGAATTTCTTGTGGTAATAAATCTTGGCCGATTTCATGCTAAGATTTTCATTGGTTTGTAAATTGTTAATATCGCAGCCTCGAGTTCCAAGCATCAAGAAGGGATTTCATTTCCGTTAACAATCTGGTCTATTCATCTTCATAATCAGGTCCTAATACTCTAGTTTTCGTTGTTTGATTCATTATATTCAAATCGTTGTTTTGCATAACTTACGTGTCGAAATCATCATAGAAATACTCTAATTTATCGTTGGTTGTAATTGTAGAATTCCGGACTGTTTGTGTGGATTGATTCCTTCCGTAGAAACTGATTATGGGCAGCGGGTTAGAGTCCCCAAATTCATCTTTAAAAGGTTTGTTTTCGTTCCTTTAATCGTTCACCATTTCATTTTCTAATTGGTTGCAAAACCGAGTTATTTTATCGTTAACTATTCTTTATCAATTTGTCAAAACCGTGTCAACACATAAGCTACTTGACGATTCTAATTGTGGCTATTTTCCTTGTATTATTACAGCCCTCCGGTCTATTCTCAAGCAATTTAAAGTCGTAACGGTAATCGACTCTCGATAGCATAACCGTTACAACAACGGTAATCAATCTTTCTTTCTTCTTTGCGTTTCTGTTTTTGGTGGCGTTTGTTTTGCCAATTATTCTTTATTCGGTATATTTTAATTGCGTGGTTGTTTATATTACTCGTATATAACTGCGTGGTTGAAATTCGTTATTCATATCTTTCCGTTTTATCGTAATTTATGGACAATTTTGTGTTTGGACATTTTGGGTCCCTTTCCGTTGTAATCTGTATTCATGCGTGTTTTTATGTATCTTGAACTGAGAATTAGACTTGGTGACCTGAACATAAGTTGTAGGTCTCGGAGTCTAGTTTTCAAAAACGTAAATTTTATTTCCTAACTCCTTATAGTTGTTCCTAAAAACGTAAAATACCAGCTAGGGGTCTAATCTGATTATTTTGAGTAATATGTCTAGGTTCATTAATCTATCTCGTGTAACCACTTAGACAACCGTAATAATTATTAATTGGGATTACACTAAGTTAATAACAAGCTTTAAAAGTAATAAAATTGTTTATCTTGTCTACACCTAAATTATACGACACTTTAATGTAATAAACTCAACATCTTTAAGAATAACGTTTTTGGACAGTTTTGAAAACCAGTTTTGCTTTTGTCATATCTTACTCATATCAAACTCTTTTACAACGATGTCTTAGCCTAAAACGTAGCTCCCGGTGTCTAGTTTCCAAATATATTTCCGTCAACGTCTAATTCCTTCTAGAACCATAGTTATCTCAGTTTGAGTGAACCTATGTGTTCGCTGAAAAATTCATTGTTAAATTAAAAGTCGTTAACCGTCAAATACTATTCTTATATGTTTATACTTTTATCTAGGGGAGCTCTAGGACTAGTGAGGACTCTAGTTGTGACCAACTTACTACACCATATACACACAGTACCGATTACAGACGCTCACTCGATAAGGTGAGTTCATTGCCCCTATGTTTTTACTGTTTTCACTTATTTGTGCAAAATTTGGGGGAGACAAAGCTTACCTAAACTACTTTTCATAATGAAATGTTTTGAGAAACAAATCAATTACTAAAGTGTAACGAAAACCTAATGCATACAAAACTGTTTTCAAACGAGATGGTTGACATACTGTGACTACATGCGTAGTGACACCCCCCCCCCCCCCCCATATACACTACATACATACACACTAGTAGAGTGGACTTACTAGTGACAGACAGACCATGGTGCCAAAGGGCTAAATGGTCACTACATGATTAGTCTTACTGTGTGGACCGTTCCCCACCGACCCGTAAGACATTACAGTCAGTTAACGGAACTACTGACACACACTTCCTATCGGTTAAGGTAACTACCGATACAATCAGTAATGGATTTTACTGATGTTGCTACTGTTCTACTTACTTTATGCATTAGTTTCACTATTTGAACTGCTATTACTATTTTGAGACTCATTTGCTATTTCATGAAACTTTCTATAAATGGAAACTTCTTTTTATAGAAACATTATTTATTTTACGTAAATCATTTAAACTGTTTTACTTAAATTGCTCAGTGAACTCGCTCAACCTATGTGTTGACATTTTAAGCTTTGTTTTCAGGTAATGAGCAGGCATAGGACTTGGATGTAGGATTCGGACTCTAGATGACCTCAGGATATCTTTGCATTGTGGACATTTTATATTTATACATTTGAATTTCATTTCGGGTTTGCACGCCCAAGTATTCTTTCATTCGTTGATATTCACATTTGAACTTTCTTACTTGTAGTGTGTGACGATTTTCGTGTACCAAGGTTTAAACCTTGAGTATGGCGACGTCATAACAATACATTGTTTATTTATTCATATAGATTATATTCTTTATATTACTGTTGTGTTATGACGATCGCCAATCGTGTTGCACTTTGCGTTTCCGCCAACGGCGGGGTGTGACAAACTCTGTTAAGTCTTCACCCGAACTAAAATTTTCACATATTACACTTGATAAAAGTCTTTGGAATCTTCAGCCATCAATCCCTTTATGCTCCAATAATCTCCCCCTTGGATGATGCTTCCAAAATCTTTATCTTGCTAGGTTTAGCTCCCTTCCCATCTTCAAACCTTCATAACAGTCACTATCTTCTATCTCTTTTACCCCTTCTTATCTTATCTACCTCCCATGCTACAACCTTAAGAGCCGTTCTTTTTTCATTATCATCTGGTTGCAGCTTTTCAAGAGGAAGATTAACAATGGTCAAAATATCTTCATTTGAGAGCTCTCTTAGATCAACATTTTCATAGAGCCTCTCATATTCACCATCTTCTATACTCAGGAATATTTCATCATTATCATAATCCATCCAAATTTGACTTTCTTCATAGGAGCAATGTACAATGTCATCCTTTTCCTCTTAGCCTTGAATTTCTTCCCAAAGTTGGAAAAGTCTGTTTTAGCACATTCATGGATGAACTTTTCATAGTCATATCCATGAGCATAATGACCATGATTCACCATCTTCAATTGATAGAGTCTTTTGGCATCTTCCACTGAAATTTGCATGAGCTTCTCAGTTGTGTCAAAGGATTGAGTCATTGTACCAGTTCTCCTCTTTCTTTTTATCACTATAGCTCCAGTGTAATGATCAATCCTCCACCAATTATAGGTGGCAGAATACATCTGTGAAAACAATCACTCTCTCCGTCCTTAGTTAGTCTAGTATGCCTGTATTTCATTACCGTAAATTACGGAAAAATTTAAAACTTGTTTACTACTGTTGTTGCGGGATTAAAATATGTTTTCATGTGTGTATATCCTATATGTGATGTTATCGTATTAGTTAGGTGCACAATAGTTTGTTCCACTAAACGAGCTCCTAGATATATTAACGAGAAATTTTCCCGATTGCATAATCATACTATGTTGTATCCGCTATATGTTATTTAAACTTTAAGAACTTCCGGGTCCGAGTTATATATATATGTTATATAGTAACGACATCTCATAGCTAATTCATCCGTAAACCTTCGCGTTGTTTACCGTTCCATACGTTAAATTCGTAAAAGTGATTTCTGAAGAGGAGTGCGCCGCACCAAGAGTGTAGTGCGACGCAACGTGGCGACAGATTACTACGTGCTCGTTTTGGGTCAGTGTGTGAGACGTAGTTCGAGTCGTTGGTCCAGTACTTGTTGCTACCACCGAGCCTAGCCTCTAAACACTGGTCCTAGCCATGCCTTGTTAGTCTTAGCCATGTCCTAATCTAACACTAACCTAATCCTAACTAATCAAACCTTATTTCATTTCGAAACCTAAAACAACAAAAACCCTAAATCTATTCTTTCTAAGCCGTCACCTTCCCTAAACCTATTCTTTCTAAGCTGTCACCATAATCGATCACCTCCTAATTCATCATTGAATTTGTATTCATCATCATCCATTTTTCAAGGTAAACCGTTTGATTCTTGTGTATTCATCATAATCCGAAACATATTGGAGTGTCCTATAATCTGGTTGTTAACAACCTCTATAATTGTGTTGGCCAACAATCTACACGATCACAGAGCCTTCTCCTTCCTCTCTTTAATCATCTTCAGAAGTTCCATCACTCTTGGTAAGTATTGAATTTGTTTTGTTAACCTAATCCTAGCCGAACCCTAATTAGGGTTTTCAGTTTGGTTGTAATCGTTGTTGTTTGCAGCCTCGAGATTCAACATCAAGGTTTTGATTCCATTTCATTGAAAAAATGAATGGTATCATCATCACTATAGTTTTGTGAATTCTGAAATCTTTTACTTCCTTTTCTGTTTAGCCAATTTTATGCAAACGTGTATTGTGTTCTTAGTTATCAAACCCTAATCCGATTGTTTTTAAATTCTGGCTGTGATCTGTTATTGTAGCCCCGATCACACCTTTGGAATTGGTATTCTGACCTTGTCATAGGCTGATCAGGTTCCTTGTTGTTGTTGGATACCCTATAAATCAAATCTGTTCAAAAGGATCGCGACTCGTTTCTCTCCAAAACGTTGCAATTAGGGAATTCATAAAACCTTAACTTTTGCATTCTTACTTTCATCACTTGTTGTATATTGTTAGTGTGTTGTGTGTATTGATATATTCTGGTTTTAGACCTATCTTAAACTATTATAATGTCTTAGAATGTTGAATCCAAGTTTTGTAAACAAATCGTCATCTAAAACTTGAATCTATAAGCTTATAACACGTATTGGTAAAACTTTTTGATCTAGTATGTTAAGCTGTCTCGTTCGGTTAATAGCTCCTAGGTCTATCGAATTAGAATATGTGGTCTAAACGTAAATCGTATCTCTCTGTATCTAGTTTTCAGAAATATAAGATATGTCGTCTAATTATTTTTTAAACTCTCAGAATATGTAAAATGGTGAATGTTGGTCAAATCTGAAATGTTGAAACGGTTTTATTAAGTGTTCGTAATTGGAAATTGTGTAACGATTTAGTAAACGGGAACGTAAATGAATCTTATTGAATGCTTCATTTCTGGTCTATAAAATTATGGTTAAATGTCGGGATCGTTTGGGTATTCGTAACGTGTTCCAGACTCGCTTTAAACTTTAACTATATAAGTCAATGTTTTGGACAGTTTCCAAAATTCTATCGTAGTCTTACTTCTTCAGTGTCTAACTCCATATTGGTATTGAATTATAATCTACGACGTTAATGAATATTGTAGGTCTCGGCGTCTAGTTTTCAAAAACGTAAGACTCATTTTCTAACTATTTACAGAACCTTCTAAATATGTAAAATACCAACAAGTAGTCTAATATGAACATTTTTAATCAATTTAATAGGTTTGATAATCGAACTCGTGTAACCACTTAGACAATCTTCAACATGATTTAAATATTTTATTACTAGTTAAAAACAGGTCTAAAATGTATTAAAAATGGCTATCTTGTTTACACATAAATTATACAACTTTAAAACGTGTTAAAACTCAATTTATATAAAACCATACTTTTGGACACATTGTTTAAGAAGTTTTGTCTTGACCATATCTTTTTCAAAACAAACTCTTTCTAATCAAACTCTTAGTCTAAAATATAGCCCTATGTGTCTAGTTTTCAAATATATCTCATTCGTTTCCTAATTCTTCCTAGAACTCTACATATCTCAGTTTGAACGAACGCATGTATTCGCTGAAAATTGTGTCGGTATACCTTAATTCTAAAACCCGTTTAATCTCATACTTATATATATTAATACATTTATATTAGGGAGCTCTAGGTGTAGCGAGGAATTTATTTGTGACCTACATACTACGTCATATACACACAGTTCAGATATTATAGCTTGCTTGATAAGATGATTTCATTGCCCCTATTTTTACTATTTTTACCGTCTTACTTGCTTTAAACTAACCGGGACTTATTTGAGAAAACGGAAACTATTTTCAAAACGGATTCATTTTACTATACTTACTAAGAATGGAAACTTTCTACTTTCAAAAACTACCATAAATAGATATATCTGTTTATGGAAACCTTTAACATTTGGATGCTTACTATAATTGGAAACTTACTAAATTTGCTTTCATAAAACGTGTAACAAAACTTAATGCATCTTTTCAAACTTAAGAAATACTGGTTGTGGTGATTACCTTTAAACGTGCTTATTAGTAGATATGTTATACTAATGGAGTGTTCTAAATATTCTCATTAGTAGATTGGTTCTACTAATGGAGTCTTTTAAACATGCTCGTTAGTAGAGATGATCTACTAACGGATTATTCTGAACGTGCACATTAGTACTAATGGTGTCTTCTTACTGTAGCGTGGCTACTACATACAATTGTGATTGGTGAATAATTTCTTTACTTACTTGCATTAGTTATACGTATGCTTTTACTTACATTACTTCTGTTGAAAATGAAACATGAATGATTTCTTACATACTTACTATTTCGGGAAAACTCACTAAAAATAGAACTTACTATTTTTAGGAACGTATTTTTGAATGATTACTTAAACTGTTTTTATACATTCTCGATGAAATCGCTCAACCTTTGTGTTGACATTTAAAGTTTTACTTTTAGGTAATGATTAGGCATAGGATTTAGCTGGAACTGGACTCTAGACTTGGACTGCATTGCATTCGTGGCTTTTATTTAAAATGTTACGTACTTTTGCTGGGATTGTATTTCGGGCTTGCATGCCTAAGTATTTCGTTTCGCTATTGAATTACTTGAATATTTCTTATATGTAGTGATTGACGTAATTGTGTACCAAGGGGTTTTACCTTGAACATGGCGACGTCATGACATACTATCTTTATTTATATCATATAGATTGTCTTTATTTACTATTATTTTTTGACGATCGCCAATCAGCCACACCCTGCGTTTCCGCCACTAGCGGGGTGTGACAGATTGGTATCAGAGCACATGGTTATAGAGAATTAGATGGTTTGGCCTAGACTATAAATAGGAGTCCTCATATAGATTCTTTTTAGGTACCTTTTCATCGATTTCATTTCGTCTCACTACTTGTACGTGACGACTCATTCTTCCAAGGAAGACGGCGACAATATCAGCTTTTCGACGTGGGAGATTTTTTTGTTTCGATTTATACTTTACATTTTTTCTTGATTTCACCTTTACTACTATTGGAACCTCGATTTAAGTCTCTTATTTTCACCCTTCATTTGTATATGTTAATATTATGATAATGAACATGGGGAGCGGACGTGTGTATGAAACGGTATGGATATAACTATGGGTGTACAACGTAATTATATCCATGACGAGTCATATAGACGTAATACAAAACATACCTAAAGTTCTTATGGTTGAGTTATTGATCATATCCATTACTTAAAATTCACGATTTAGTTTATACTAACGTATGCTTACTCCTTTTCTTATGTATATGCCTCCTCGTTGACTTACTCCGGCTCAGGTAAACGCTATGATCGCTGAACAGCTAGCTGCCATTGTACCTACCATCGTGACAAAGATCACGAACGCTCTTAATCAGCAACCGCAAGGACCACCTCCACCACCACCACCTCCACTTGCACATGTTTGTTCTTACAAAGACTTCTTGAACTGTAACCCAACCGAGTTCGAAGGAAAGGGCGGGGCCCTAACTCTCAGCCAATGTTTCTAGCAAGCTGAGTTGGTCTTCGACATCAGCAACCGCGGTGCTCAAAACCGAGTTTGATATTCTACTCATCTTCTGAAGGGCAAGGCCCTTACTGGGTGGAACTCTGTTATAAGTGCCCGTGGCAGCGACGTTGCCATGGCCATATCTTGGGAGGATCTTTGGGCCCTTATGTTGGGTCAGTTCGTGTCTCGTACCGAGATGAAGAAACTAGAGGATGAGCTTTGAGGTCATACAATGGAGGGACCCAAGTTGACTGCATACATCGATCGTTATCACGAGCTTTTTCGTTTATGTCCGAGGATGGTTGATACTGAGGCTCATCTTGTTGAGCGTTTTATTCATGGTCTTCATTCAGAGGTTCGTTGGTCATTGAAGGGTATCGATCCCCCTTCACTTCAGGATGTTATTCACCTTGCGAAGTCCATTACTGAAGACTTGATCATAGATCTGAGTATACTAGTACACTTTCTCTATGTCAGAAGTGTAATTATCATCATGAGGTGCACATGCTATGCACATGTTCGCAATGTCAGCGGAGAGGACATTTGGCCAAGGATCCGTTCCAGACATGTTGCTGCCGTGCCGGTGAATGTAGTGAGGCCTAATTCTTGTTTTGGTAGCGGAGGTACCGACCATTTCATTCGAGATTGTCCTCACAAGAAGGGGACTGTTGGTCAAGCTAATCCACCGCAGAAACCCCAGGGAAATCAGGGAAATCAGGGTGGACCAAACACTCGGGGTCGTGCTAGAGCCTACATACTGGGAGCTGCAGAGGAGTAGGAGAATACGAATGCCGACGCGGGTACTTTTCTTATACAATTCTGATATTACTTGAATCGTATGCTGATATTATACCTTTTGATTATGTGCCCTTACCATTCAATGAATTTTTTCGTGACGGTACTTTCCACTTGAATTGAGGGACGAAATTTTCTTAATTGGGGGATAATGTGACAGCCGTCACTCTCTTCGTCCTTAGTTAGTCTAGTATGCCTGTATATCATTACCGTACATTACTGAAAAATTTAATACTTGTTTATTACTGTTGTTGCGGGATTAAAATATGTTTTCATGTGTGTATATCCTATATGTGATGTTATCGTATTAGTTAGGTACACAATAGTTTGTTCCACTAGACGAGCTCCTAGATATATTAACGAGAAATTTTCCCGATTGCATAATCATACTATGTTGTATCTGCTATATTTTATAAAAATTTAAGAACTTCCGGGTCGAAGTTATATCTATGTTATATTGTAACGGCATCTCATAACTAATTCATCCATAAACCTTCACGTTGGTTACCGTTCGATACGTTAAATACGTAAAAGTGATTTCTGAAGGGGAGTGCGCCGCACCAAGAGTGTAGTGCGACGCAGCGTGGCGACAGATTACTACTTGCTCGTTATGGGTCAGTGTGTGAGACGTAGTTCGAGTGGTTGGTACAACACTTGTTTCTACCACCAAGCCTAGCCTCTAAAAACTGGTCCTAGCCATGCCTTGTTAGTCTTAGCCATGTCCTAATCAAACACTAACCTAATCCTAACTAATCAAACCTTATTTCATTTCTAAACCTAAAACCACAAAAACCCTAAACCAATTCTCTCTAAGGCGTCACCTTCCCTAATCATTCTTGGCAGCCGATTCAGCCCTCATCATCACCATAATCGATCACATCCTAATTCATCATTGAATTCGTTTTCATCATCATCCATTGTTCAAGGTAAACCGTTTGATTCTTGTGTATTCATCATAATCCGAAACCAATTGGAGTGTTCTATAATATGCTTGTTAACAATCTCTATAATTGTGTTGGCCAACAATCTCCACGATCATTGAGCCTTATCCTTCCTCTCTTTAATCATCTTCAGCAGTTCCACTCTTGGTAAGTATTGAATTCGTTTTGTTAACCTAATCCTAGCCGAACCCTAATTAGGGTTTTCAGTTTGGTTGTAATCGTTGTTGTTTGCAGCCACGAGATTCAACGTCAAGGTTTTGATTCCATTTCTTTGAAAAACTGATCGGGATCATCATCACTATAGGTATGTGAATTCTGAAATCGTTTACTTCCTTTCTGTTTAGCCAATTTCATGCAAACGTGTATTGTTTTCTTAGTTATTAAACCCTAATCCGATTGTTTTTAAATTCCGGTTGTGATCTGTTATTGCTGCCCCGATCACACCTTTGGAATTGGTATTCCGACCTTGGTATAGGCTGATCAGGTTCCTTGTTGTTGGAGACCTTATAAATCAAATCTGTTCAAAAGGATCGTGACTCGTTTTTCTCCAAAACGTTGCAATTAGGGTATTCATAAAACCTTAACTTTTGCATTCTTACTTTCATCACTTGTTGTATATTGTTAGTGTGTTGTGTGTGTTGGTATATTCTGGTTTTAGACCTATCTTAAACTATTATAATGTCTTAGAATGTTGGATCCAAGTTTTGTAAACAAATCGTCATCTAAAACTCAAATCTATAAGCTTATAACACGTATTGGTAAAACTTGCTGAACTGGTATGTTAAGCTGTCTCGTTCGGTTAATAGCTCCTGGGTCTGTCGAATTAGAATATGTGGTCTAAACGTAAATTGTATCTCTCTTTATCTAGTTTTCAGAAATATAATATATGTCGTCTAATTACTTTTCAAACTCTCGGAATCTGTAAAATGGTGAATGTTGGTCAAATCTGAAATGTTGAAATGATTTTATTAAGTGTTCGTAATTGGAAATTGTGTAACAATTTAGTAAACGGGAACGTAAATGAATCTGATTGAATACTTAATTTCTGGTCTATAAAATTATGGTTAAATGTCGGGATCGTTTGGGTATTCGTAGCGTGTTCCAAACTCGCTTTAAACTTTAACTATATAAGTCACTGTTTTGGACAGTTTCCGAAATTCTATTGTAGTCTGTCTTGTTCAGTGTCTAACTCCATATTGGTTTTGAATTAGGATCTGTGACCTTAATGAATATTTTAATTATCGGAGTCTAGTTTTCAAAAACTTAAGACTCATTTTCTAACTCTTTACAGGGCCTTCTAAAAATGTAAAATACCAACAAGTAGACTAATCTGAATATTTTTAATCAATTTAATAGGTTTGATATATGAACTTGTGTTACCACTTAGACAATCTTAAACATGATTTAAATATTTTATTACTAGTTTAAAAAGGGTCTAAAATGTATTAAAAATGGTTATCTTGTTTACACACAAATTATACGACTTTAAAACGTGCTAAAACTCAATTTATATAAAACCTTACTTTTGGACAGATTATTTAAGTAGTTTTGTCTTGACCATATCTTTTTCATAACAAACTCTTTTGTATTAAAATCTTAGTCTAAACTATAGCCCTCTGTGTCTAGTTTTAAAATATATCTCATTCGTTGTCTAATTATTCCTAGAACTCTTCATATCTCAGTTTGAACGAACGCATGTATTCGCTGAAAATTGTGTCGGTATATCTTAATTCTAAAACCCGTTTAATCTCATACTTATATATATTACTACATTTATCTAGGGAAGATCTAGGTATAGCGAGGACTTTATTTGTGACCTACATACTTCCTCATATACACACAATTAAGATATTATCGCTTGGTTGATAAGATGAGTTCATTGCCCCTATTTTTACTATTTTTACCCTCTTACTGGCTCTAAACTAATCGGGGGAAAGTAAAACTCAACCAATTACTTATTTGAGAAAACGGAAACTATTTTCAAAACGGATTCATTTTACTATACATACTAAGAATGGAAACTTTCTACTTTCGAAACTTACCATAAATAGATATCTCTATTTATGGAAACCTTTAACATTTTGGGAACTTACTATAATTGGAAACTTACTACATTTGCTTTCATAAAACGTGTAACAAAACTTAATGCATATTTTCAAACTTACGAAATACTGGTTGTGGTGATTACTTCTAAACATACTCATTAGTTGATATGTTCTACTAATTGAGTCTTCTAAACGTGCTCATTATTAGATTGGTTCTACTAATGGAGTCTTCTAAACGTGCTCGTTAGTAGAGATGATCTACTAACGGAGTCTTCTGAACGTGCATATTAGTACTAATGGTGTCTTCTTACTGTAGCTTGGCTACTACATACGATTGTGATTGGTGAATAATTTCTTTACTTACTTGCATTAGTTATATGTATGCTTTTACTTACATTACTACTGTTGAAAATGAAACATGAATGATTTCTTACGTACTTACTATTTTGGGGAAAACTCACTAAAAATAGAACTTACTAATTTTAGAAACTTATTTTTAAATGATTACTTAAACTGTTTTAATACATTCTCGATGAACTCGCTCAACCTTTGTGTTGACGTTTTAAGTTTTACTTTCATGTAATGATCAGGCATAGGATTTAGCTAGAACTGGACTCTAGACTTGGACTGCATTGCATTTGTGGCTTTTATTTAAAATATTACATACTTTTGCTGGGATTGTATTTCGGGCTTGCATGCCTAAGCATTTCGTTTCGCTATTGAATTACTTGAAGATTTCTTTTATGTAGTGATTGACGTAATTGTGTACCAAGGGGGTTTTACCTTGAACATGGCGACGTCATGACATACTATCGTTATTTGTATCATATAGATTGTCTTTATTTAGTATTGTGTTATAACGATCGCCAATCGGCCACACCCTGCTTTTCCGCCACTAGCGGGGTGTGACAGATTGGTATCAAAGCACATTGTTATAGAGAACTAGGTGGTTTGGCCTAGACTATAAATGGTGTCCTCATATAGATTCGTTGTAGGATCCTTTTCATCGATTTCATTACGTCTCACTACTTGTACACGACGACTCATTCTCCTAAGGAAGACGACAACCAATATCAGCTTTTTGACGTGGGAGATTTCTTTGTTTCGATTTATACTTTACATTTAGATTTCTTGATTTCACCTTTACTACTATTGGAACCTCGATTTAAGTCTCTTATTTTAACCCTTCATTTGTATATGTTAATATTATGGTAATGAACATGGGGAGCGGACGTGTGTATGAAACGGTATGGATATAACTATGGGTGTAAAACGTAATTATATCCATGACGAGTCATATAGTCGTAATACAAAACATACCTAAAGTTCTTATGGTTGAGTTATTGATCATATCCATTACTTAAAATTCACGATTTCGTTTATAATGACATATGCTTACTCCTTTTCTTATGTAGATGCCTCCTCGTTGACTTACTCCGGCTCAGGTAAACGCTATGATCACTGAACAACTAGCTGCCATGGTACCTACGATCGTGACACATGTCACGAACACTCTTAATCAGCAACCGCAAGGACTACCTCCACCACCACCACCACCTCCTCCACCTCCACCTGCACATGTTTGTTTTCTTGAACTATAAGCCAACCGAGTTCGACGGAAAGGGCGGGGCCCTAACTCTCACCCAGTGGTTCTAGCAAGCTGATTCGGTCTTTGACATCAACAACTGCGGTGCTCAAAACCGAGTTCCATATTCTACTCATCTTCTGAAGGGCAAGGCCCTTACTCGGTGGAACACTGTTATCAGTGCCCGTGGCAGCGACGTTGCCATGACCATATCTTGGGAGGATCTTCGGGCCCTTATGTTTGACCAGTTCGTGTCTCGTACCTAGATGAAGAAATTGGATAATGAGCTTTGAGGTCTTACAATGGAGGGATCCAATCTGACTGCATACATCGATCGTTATCACGAGCTTGTTCGTTTATGTCCGAGGATGGTTGATACTGAGGCTCATCTGGTTGAGCGTTTTATTCATGGTCTTCATTCAGAGGTTCGTCGGTCATTGAAGGGTATCGATCCCCCTTCACTTCAGGATGTTATTCACCTTGCGGAGTTCATTACTGAAGACTTGATCAGAGATGGCGTCTTTAATTCAGAGAAGAGGAAGGATCGCCGTGAAGCCGAGCAGGGAAAGTTCAAGATGGTTAAACGGAATTTGGGTCAATCTAGTAGCACTTCGAGATCCGGTTATACTGGTACTCTTCCTCTATGTCAGAAGTGTAATTATCATCATGAGGTGCACATGCTATGCACATGTTCACAATGTCAGCGGAGAGGCCATTTGGCCAAGGAGCCGTTCCAAACCTGTTGCTGCCGTGCCGGTGAATGCAGTGAGGCCTAATTCTTTTTTTGGTTGCGGTGGTACCGACCATTTCATTCGCTATTTTCCTCACAAGCAGGGGACTGTTGGTCAATCTAATCCACCACAGAACCCCCAGGGAAATCATGGAAATCAGGGTGGACCAAACACTCGGGCTCGTGCTAGAGCCTACATACTAGAGCTGCAGAGGAGCAGGAGAATACGAATGCCGACACTGGTAATTTTCTTTTACAACTCTGATATTACTTGAATTGTATGCTGATATTAGACCTTTTGATTATGTGCCCTTACCATTCGCTGAATTGTTTTGTGACGGTACTTTCCACTTAAATTTAGGGACAAAATTCTCTTACTTGGGTCAGTGTGTGAGACGTAGTTCGAGTCGTTGGTCCAATACTTGTTGCTACCACCGAGCCTAGCCTCTAAACACTGGTCCTAGCCATGTCTTGTTAGTCTTAGCCATGTACTAATCTAACACTAACCTAATCCTAAGTAATCAAACCTTATTTCATACCTAAACCTAAAACAAAAAAACCCCTAAACCTATTCTCTCTAAGCCGTCACCTTCACTAATCATTCTTGGCACCCGATTCAGCCCCCATCATGACCATAATTGATCACCTCGTAATTCATCATTAAATTCGTTTTCATCATCATCCATTGTTCAAGGTAAACTGTTTGATTCTATTTTATTAATCATAATCCGAAACCTATTGGAGTCTTCTATAATCTGGTTGTTAACAATCTCTATAATTGTGTTGGCCAACAATATCCACGATCATTGAGCATTCTCCTTCCTCTCTTTAACCATCTTCAGTTGTTCCATCACTCTTGGTAAGTATTGAATTCATTTTGTTAACCTAATCCTGGCCGAACCCTAATTAGGGTTTTCAATTTGGTTGTAATCGTTGTTGTTTTCAGCCACGAGATTCAACATCAAGGTTTTGATTCCATCTCATTAACAAACTGATCGAGATTATCATCGCTATAGGTTTGTGAATTCTGAAATCGTTTACTTCCATTCTGTTTAGCCAATTTCATGCAAACATGTATTATGTTCTTAGTTATCAAACCCTAATCCGATTGTTTTTAAATTCTGGTTGTGATCTGTTATTGCAGCCCCGATCACACCTTTGGAATTGGTATTCCGACCTTGTTATAGGCTGATCAGGTTCCTTGTTTTTGTTGGAGACCTTATGTTGGGGTTAAACTGTTAGTTAAATAGTTTAATTTCATTAATACTGCTCATTAGTACTGCTCATTAATACTTCTCAAGTTAATACTACATGAAGACAATTACTACTGCATGTAACTGGTTAATGCTCCTGAACACTGATGGTTACTACTGCTGAAGCCAGTTACTACTGACCGCTTTTCATTACTACTGCAAGTGTAGTTTAGATAATTATTGAATATTTATGTAATTGTCTCTTCCTTATTTGTAGAAATTGTGATTATGATGCAACTGTGATTGCAGTCATAATACAATTGTGATTGTTAAAGTCGGTTTCCAGATTAGCTAGATTAGCCTCAAGTTCTATATATACATAGATCCTTATATTAAGAAAAACACGTATATTGATCAATCCTTAAAGGTTAATATATTGAGGCTTACAATTTGGTATTCGTTATTATTCATATACTTTCAATAAACAATATTCGTTTGATCAATAAACTTGTAATATCAAAGTGTTTATCCGTTGCTAAACTTCTTTGATAGATCAAGATCTCTATTCAACGTGTGTTGGGTTTATATCAACTTAATTGATTCTAAAAAGTGGTATCAGAGCACAGGAGGTGCCAAGATCTACTGATCTACAAGTTTTTGAAGCCTCAACTAAAAGAAAATTACTATCAATCATGACTGATGTGGTGTTGAATAAGGTTTATGTACTTAATAGCAACGATTTTGATCTCTGGAAGTTGAGACTCAAACAACACATACTGCTCTCTGCATATGCAGTATGGGATGTTATTGTGAATGGGAACAAAGAAGATCTTAATCTGTCAGCTGATGGAACACCTGGAGTTGTTCATCGTCCTACCACAGATCAAGAAAGAAGAGAAAAGCAGACTGTAATCAAGGCTCTAAGTATCCTTCTAATTGCTATTCCTAATGAATATCAAGCACAATTTGAAGGATATGATGATGCAAAGTATCTGTGGGAAGCTCTTGAGAAGAGATTCAGTGGAGCAAAGAACACCAAGAAAAACAAGAAGGCTCTTCTCAAACAGCAGTATGAAAACTTCAAAGCATTAAAGGAAGAAAGAATGACTCAAACCTTTGACAAATATAAGAAGCTTATAGGAGAGTTGAGCAGTGCTGGAGTAAGAATAGACAAAGATGATCTGAACAGGAAGTTTCTCAGATCTCTGGGAGATGAATGGATAATCTACACAATATCTTACAGACAGGGTGATGTGCTAGAAGAGATGAAACTGGATGATTAGTACAATGACTTAAGGGTGTTTGAAGCAGAAGTAAGTCAACAACAACAACAACTTTAATACTTTTAATACTGCACTCATCACACTAGTTGGAACATCTCAGAATGACAATACAAAAGATATGTCCTTTGAAGCTTTTCTATCACAAAGTTCATGCTCAAGATTAACCAATGAAGACATAAGACAGGTTCATCAAGATGACTTAGAAGAGATGGATCTCAAGTGGCAACTGGGTATGCTATCATTGAGGGAAAGAAGATTTGTGAATAGAACTGGGAGAAGATTTACTCCTAGAAGAAATGACAAGGTTGGATTTGACAAGAGCAAGGTCAAGTGTTATGACTGTGGTGATCTAGGACACTTTGCAAGAGAATGCAAAAAAAAAATCAAAATCCAGTAATTCAAGGAACAATCAAGAAAGTACATCAACAACCCTGATCACACAAGATGTGTTTGTTTTTGACTGGAATGATCTAGCTGAAGAGACCATTCAAAACAAAGCACTAATGGCATGTGGAGTTTTTACTACAGATGCTGTTTCTACTGCAGAGTTTGTTTCTACTACAGATGTTACTTCTACTGCAGAGGTTGTTTCTACTGCATCCGTTACTACTGCCATTACTGAAGATGTCTTTGGCTATGACTGGAGTGAAGTTGCAGAAGAATATACTCAAGATAGAACTCTTATGGCTATTGTATCCTCCTCCAAGGACACTGAATCATCATCTCTCACACCTGAGGTAAATTCCAAAATATGTTCTCCTGAATGTAAAGAAGTCATGATTAAATATAGAAATCATAATCAAATTGTTTGTGACTCAATTAAAACATTAGAAGAACAAAGAAGATCAACCTCTAGGGAATAGAAAACCTAGTATCTCAAGTCAAATCTTACAAAGCTAATGAATTAAGCTATCAGGAAAAGATTAAATGTGTAGAATGAGATGACTTGCTAGTGAAACTTAAGGAAGCTAGGGAAGAAATTAAAAGAATCAATGAGGAAAAAGAAAAGGTTGAATTGAATGTAGGGAAACTAGAATATGCTTCACAATCTGTAACTAACCTTATTCAACAACAAATAATAAGCAAAGCAACGAAAAGAATAGGTTATAAAGAAGTAGCCCCACCATTCAATCAAAATTACATCCTCCATCTTTAGATAAACCTAGAATTCCAATCTCACGGACACCACCAACAGAATCATTCAAAGTTGATCTAATCAACTATGAAGAAGTTCTGATTGAGGACTTATTTGAAGAGAGTAAACTGCAGATTGTGAAAAACAATGAAATTCCTCTAGAAATCATTTGATCACAATTGAAGGTATTACTCAACAAAATTCACAAAGTCTAGTGTCCATGGTGCCCACTCAACAAATAAAGAATGATACTAAATGTGAATGTAGTTGCTGTAAAAACACAAAAGGTCTTAAAGAAATAACTTGGGTTCATATAGATGCAAGAGGAAATCAAAGAAATAGGAACCAGTTAAAAGCTCAAAAAGGCCAAATTCTTAAAAGACTAGTCAAAGTGTGTTACATCTGTGGAAAGGCAAATCATTATGCAAAAAATTGTTTTTATAACCCTGAAAATCAAAAGAAAATGCTTCAAAATCATCATAGGGGGTTGGGGTATAACAACAAGTTTGAATCATATCAAAACCATGGAAAATATGCTCTAAATTCCAAACCTGTAGTTGTTAACAAATCCAAAGAAAGTTCAACCATACACAGTACTAACAGAGTTAACACTGCAAAAAGTAGAGGGAGTATTAACAAAAATTTACATGCTTCAAAACACAGTAGAAACAGAGTTAGTACTTCACTTTTTAAAACTGCAAAAAAGAATTGTGTTAATACTGCAAATGTTAATGCTGCAAAACAACATTGTGTTACTACTGCATCTGTTAAGATTGCAAAACAGAATGGTGTTAATACTGCAGTTGTTAATACTGCACAATAGAAATATGTTAATACTGCATCACTTAATATTGCAAAACAATATTTTACTAAAACTAACTCTTTTAATACTGTTAATAATAAATTTGTTAATACTGCATCTTTCAGAAAAACAACTAAAAAGGTTTGGAGACCAAAGGTCAAAGTAACTGAACCACCTGTACCACTTGATTTTGAAAATCTAATCCAAAGGAAGGCGAGTTACTTTGATAAGATGGGTAAACCCAAGTCAACTTTGGCTTGGGTTCCCAAAATGAACTAATCCTTTTCTCTATGTGCGGGAACATCCAACAAAGAAGGAAGAGAGCAGTTGGCATGTACATAGTGGTTGTTCCAGACACATGACAGGAAACATAGTCTTCAAAACCTTGAACAATTCAATGGAGGATATATTGATTTTGATGGAAATCCAAAGGGTGGAAAGATTACTGGGAAAGGAACTGTGAGCAATGGGAAGATCAGCTTTGAGGATGTCTTCTATGTTCGACAGTTACAATACAACATGTTAAGTGTATCACAAGTGTGTGACAAGAAGAATACTACAATCTTCACAGATACTGAATGCTTAATCATGGAGCCTGGATATGTGATTGACGAGAGCAAAGTACTGCTAAGAACACCAAGAAAGGACAATGTCTACTGCTTTGACTTGTCCAAGATTTTTCCAACTGGAGCAGTAAATTGTTTTGTCTCCAAAGCAACCATTGATGAATCCACACTATGGCACATGAGGATGTGTCATATGAACTTCAAGAACATCAATCAATTGGTCAAATCCAATTTAGTCAGAGGTCTTCCAAACAAGCAATTCTCGCTTGAAGATAACTGTGTAGCATGTCTGAAGGGAAAACAACACAAAACCTCTCACAAATCAAAGGAAGTCAACACCATTACTACTCCTCTGCATTTACTTCATATGGATATGTTTGGTCCAACATATGTAAAGAGTATATCGAAGAAGTCATATTGTCTAGTAATCACTGATGATTACACTAGATATACATGGGTGTACTTCCTAGAAACCAAAGATGAGACAAGTCAGCTACTCATTTCTTTCATCATGAAAATTGAACATCAAATCAACCTGAAAGTAAAGAAGATCATGTATGATAATGGGACAGAGTTCAAGAATAGTGTGATGAATGATTTCTGTGAAAGAAAAGGCATTGAAAGACAGTTCAGTGCAGCAAGAACTCCCCAACAAAATGGAGTTGCTGAAAGAAGAAACATAAAACTCATTGAAGCTGCAAGGAGTATGTTAGCTGATTCAAATATGCCCATCTTCTTCTGAGCAAAAGCTGTTAATATTGCATGCTATGTGCAAAACAGAGTGTTATTGGTAAAATCTCAGAACTAGACTCCATATGAACTGTTGCATAAGAGACATACCCTAATAAGTTTTAGAGCATTTGGGTGCCCTTGTACAGTCCTAAACTCAAAGGACTGCCCTGGTAAATTTGAAAGCAAAGCTGATGTTGGTTACGTTGTTGGCTATTCCTTACAAAGAAAATCCTATAGAGTATACAATCATAGGACAAGCGTCATTGAAAAAAGTGCCAATGTCTCCTTCAATGAACACACCCCAAACACAAAAGGTCAAGGACCAAACTGGTTGTTTGACATTGATGCTTTAACAAAGTCCTTGGACTTCAACTATGATCTCACCAATATCAGTAATTCACCAGCTTCAAATTATACTACAACATCACCAACAGTCATTGGAGCTGAAAGACTGGATGTAATGGAGTATGTCTACCTTTCAGTCTCCACAGATGACCCTCTTGATATTTATGATACTATTGACAAGGAGATAGAAGAAGAGGTATCACACAAGGTACCTAATGACAGAAGCTATTTTAGTTTTGGAGAGAGCAGTCCCAGTGCTTCAAGAACTCCACTTCCTGCTTCAGGGAATGTCCTTAGATAAAATGGAGTCCCTCACATGATAGAAGTTGATTCATATGGGGTAGAACAACTACTAGCTGATGAAGATAGTGATGATGAAGTCTTCACTCCCACAAGTACTGCCCCTCCTTCTTTTAGGACTGAGTTACTAGAACCCAATGAAACAAACTTGGATGCATCCATAAGGGTAGAGAAGGTTCCAACTTCAAGAATCCACAAGAATCATCCTATCTCACAAATAATGGGTGACTTTGACATATCCATGCAAACAAGGAGTCAAACAAAGCCAAAGAAGGAATCTTACAAAGATCTGAACACATGTTTATATGCCTGTTTCCCATCTCAGCATGAACTAAAGAGAGTCCAAGAGGCTCTCCTAGATCCAAATTGGATTGAGGAAATGCAAGAAGAACTTCTGCAATTCAAGTTACAAGCTGTCTGGAAATTAGTGGAGCTGCCTAAAGGAAGAAAGGTAATTGGTACTAAGTGGATATTCAAGAACAAGAAAGATGAGAGAGGCATAGTGATTAAGAACAAGGCAAGACTAGTAGCTAAATTATACACATAGGAATAAGGGATCGACTATGAAGAAGTATTTGATCCTGTGGAAAGGATGGAATCTATCAGAATCTTTCTTGCTTATGCCTCCTACAAATGCTTCAAGGTGTTTCAAATGGATGTAAAAAGTGCCATTCTGTATGGACTGATAGAAGAGGAAGTATATGTCAGACAGCCTCCTGGCTTTGAAGATCCTATACACCCTCATTTAGTGTATAAAATGGATAAAGCTCTCTATGGTCTTCATCAGGCACCAAGAGCATGGTATGAAACTCTCTTTGATTACCTACTCAAGAACAATTTGCAAAGAGGCACAATTGGCAAGACACTCTTCATCAAAAAGGTTAACACTGATTTTCTCCTTGTTAACATCTATGTGGATGACAACATCATTGGATCCACCAAAGATGCTCTGTGCAGGGATTTTGAACAGTTAATGCACAAAAAATTCAAGATGAGCTCAATGGGGGAGTTAACCTCTTTCCTTGGTCTTCAAGTCAAACAGCAGCCAGATGGTGTATTTATCAGTCAATCAAAGTATGTGAAAGACATTTTGACCAAGTTTGGATTTTTGGAGGCAAAGATTGCAAGTATCCTTGTGGAAACACAAAGCAACTAACTACATATCTTGAGGGGGAGGATGTAGATATACACAATTATAGATCTATGATTGGATCTTTAATGTATCTAACAGAATCAAGACCTGACATTATGTTTGGAGTTTGTGTATGTGCAAGATATCAAACCAAGCCCAAGATGTCTCATCTTCATGCAGTCAAGAGGATCTTTAGATATTTGAAAGGAAAACCTACACTAGGTTTATGGTATCCCAAGGATTCTCCCTTTGAACTGATTGCTTATAATGACACTGACTATGGTGGTGAAAGCTTAGATAGAAAATCAACATCAGGTGGATGTCAATTTCTGGGATCAAGATTGGTGTCCTGGCAGTGTAAAAAGCAAACAACTGTGACCATTTCCTGACATTATGTTTGGAGTCTGTGTATGTGAAAGATATCAAACCAAGCCCAAAATGTCTCATATTCATGCAGTCGAGAGGATCTTTAGATATTTGAAAGGAAAACCTACACTAGGTTTATGGTATCCCAAGGATTCTCCCTTTGAACTGACTTCTTATACTGACAGTGACTATGGTGGTGAAAACTTGGATAGAAAATCAACATCAGGTGGATGTCAATTTCTGGATCAAGATTGGTGTCCTGGAAGTGTAAAAAGCAAAAAACTGTGTCCACTTCCTCAACTGAAGCAGAGTATGTAGCACCATCCAGTTGTTGTGCTCAAATATTATGGATTCAAAATCAGATGATGAAATATGGATATGCTTTCTTAAATACTCATATCTACATTGATAACAAGAGTACAATTAGCATTATCAATAATCATGTTAAGCATTCCAAGACCAAGCACATTGAGATCATATTCCACTTTATAAGAGACTGCAATGATAAGAAGTTAATTCATGTTGAAAAAGTCCATACTGACAATCAGCTTGCAGATCTTCTCACAAAAGCCTTTGATGTGGGAAGATTTACATTCCTGATTAGCAACATTAGCATGCTCAACATTGAATAAAAAAGTGACAAATAAGTCCTTTAATTGTTAAAAATACAAGTCCTTTTGGTATCGCAGTAGTAACCTTCAAAGTTCATTAGTGCTTTACTTTTTAGTTCTGCACTATGTTACTACTGCAACATTAATAGTAGCAACATATTAGACTGAGTATTATTAGTACGGCAAGTGTTTCCATCACTACTGCTGGTACTAATTAGTTCTGCTAGTAGTTTCATTAATACTGCAGGACTGGGTAATACGACAAACAATTTTGTTAATACGGCTGGAATGGTTAGTACTACTAGTAATCTTATTACTACTGCTTAACTGATTAGTACTGCCAGTGGTTTCATTACTACTGCAGGACTGGTTAGTACGACCCGTTTTGCCATTACTACTACTTTCCTAGTTACTAATGTCTTATGTGTTACTACTGCAACGGTTAGTACTGCAGGGTAATTTTTAAACAATAAATTACTCTGTTACTACTGCGTTGACAAGTCAAAATTCAAGTTACAACCAACTTTTACACGTGGCATTTGACAATTGGACCTAACTTTTTAAAATACGGCGCGCGTCTAGTCACAACATGTTCAACTTGTTACCACAATTGTCCTATAAAAGGGGGTCGTTCTAAAATTCAAATTTTCAAAATCCCCAAAACTGCTAGAACCCTAATTTTTCTCCAATCAGACCTACAACCTATATTCAGGTCACATAGTCTAATTTGCAAGCCAAAATAGAGAAAAATACAAATGAATACAAATCTAAAATAGAAAACCAAAACTGTCCAAATTACAAGATTGTCCAACGAATCACGAATTGTAAACGATCAACGATATAACGAAAAGCACGAATAATATAATCAACCACGCAATTAAGTACAAATAAAAAGTGTCCAAATTCAGTTTATGAGAATAAGATATCAAGACTTCACCACGAGAATAAACACGAATAGAAAAGTATAGAATAGTTATCGTTAGTAGTAACAGTTAGGTCACCGAAAGACGATTACCGTTACAACTCGAAAACTCGATTACCATTAAACAAACCACAAATAAGATTGTAACCAAGGCAAGATTAATAACGGAGACTAGTAAAGAAATGGAATTTAGTTCGGTTAGGAGCGTTTACTTATGTATAATGATTCTTGTGACTAACACGAACCAGAAACCAACTCGAGAGGCAAGCCACGGGACTGAGATACCACAAATTACATTCTCAATTCATAATTGTAATAATAAGGTAGGTGTTAAAATGGTTTCGACAAATTTGATTAGAAATAACAAACGATAAGAATAACTCGAAATTAGAAGCAACTAGTATGTGAATTTGTGAACGATTAAGGATACGAGTAACCAACCTTATAATGACGATAATGAGGAGTCTATAACGCTGTCCAATTCAGGTTCTAAGGACGTAATTTACTCGCAAAAACAGTCCATAACTTCTCAACTACAAACAACCGATGATTAGGGTTTTCTACAAGAATTTCGATACAAAAACTTATGCAATAAACGATTCATAAATATGACGAACATAAGAAAGTGAAAAAGGACAATAGGACCTGAATAAGATAATGAATAGATCAGATTATAACCGAAAATAAAATCACTTCTTGATGCTTGAAACTCGAGGCTGCAATAACAACAATGTTAACACACAACAAAACTTTTCCAACAATTAAGATTCGACCCACGTTCGCCATTTTACAGATTATGAGAGTTTTAAAAACAATTAGACGACATATCTTATATTTCTAAAAACTAGAGACGAGAGCTATGATTTTCGTTTAGGCAACAGACTCTAATTCGATACTACCCAGGACATATTAATCGAACAAGACAGCTTATCATACCAGAATTTAATCAATTGAATTAGGGTTTCGGATTGTGAAATAAACATCACGAACTTAAACAACAAACCTTTAATAATTGATGATGATGAACACGAGTATGATGATGAATCACAGATTGCTCGATTAGGATGATGATTAAGGGGCTGAAATCGCTGCTAAGGGAGGCTAGGGAGGGGGTGACGGCTAGAGGGAGGAGATTAGGGTTTGTGTGTGTGTTTTAGGTTTAGAAATGATATGGTTAGTGTTGTTTAGGTTTAGTTTAGGAAGGGTTACGTTAGGTTTCGTTATAGGTGCACCAAGGCTCGGTTTAAAGTACTTAGTGTTAGCCAAAGTGGCTCGAGCATGGAATTCGATCAACAACAAAACTGCCCAGCGATGCACCTGGTCACGCTGTGTTGCACCCCCAACATGGTGCGGCGCACTGGCTTCAGCATTTTCCAAACTTTTCGTTTACCTTGCGTACGAGAAACGGACGACAACCAAAAGTGCGATACACGGAATACACCATACTCGAAACAATTGAATAAGTATCTTACGTGCAAACATCGAACACGGACACTCAATAGCTTCTAAAATGGATTATTAACAAAGTGTGAAGGTAACATATATAAAATGTGGAAAGTAACCGCTAAGTCATCTAGGAGCTCGTCTAGTGGAACTAACTATTGTGCACCTGACTAAAACGATAGCATCGCATAAGAAGGTATACACACATATCACAGTAATCAACATACAAAAAAAAATGTAAATATCTTTTTATAAAAAGTTTTTGTAAACACGGTAAGAGCATACGGCATACTAGACTAACCTGAGTTGGAAAAGTGACGGTTGTCACAAGAACTTTAAAACTCAGCTGATCTCTTATGACTTCATTTTTAGCATTCCTCCATCTATGTTGATTTATCATTGATTTCTGCTTCTGAACCAGCTGTTCAAATACCTCGTTCTTCTTAGTAAGCTCTAGCACAGTCAACACTCGAACACCAACTCCCCCTTTCCTCTTGGAAATATAAACTTGAATAGGATTGCTTGTTGAAGAATCCTTCTGAATATTCACCACAGGGGTAGACATGGTAGGAACCACAGGAGTGAGAATGTGAGTAGTTACAAGATTAGGCAAAGCCTGGCTTTCTTCAATTGTATAGTACCAGTCTCTCTCGTCACTTCCTTGAGCTTGCTGAGTGATAGGTGTTTGAGGTGGAGGTGATGGAATGGAAATAAGAGGGGATACAGGTTGATTAGCCTCAACTTGTAATTCATGTTGTTGTTGTTGTGTTGTTCTTGCTGTTGAACATTTTCTACCCACTGACCTAGTAGCTCTTGAAAAATTTGAACTTCTACTCTAGCCTGATTAATCATTGGGGGGAAGAAAGGAGTGAAATTCCCTGAGAAGACCACTCTGGCTTTGGCAAATGATTTCTTCATGTTATTCATTATCTTCCAGTTCATGTTTTCTTCCTTTAAAGTTGGCCCTTCTAACATCAACCCATGAATCTCATATTGCAATATAATTTGGAGAAACCTTGGGTATAGAAGAAACTTATGGGAACTTCCCTCTTCCATCCTCTACATGCAGTCCATAATGAAACCAAAAAAATTGAATCTCCTCTGTGTGATCATACACACAAATACAAAGGCCAGTGTCTGATTCATTTCATCAAAGCCTCCAGATCTTCAAGAAATGCAGCAGACCAGCACATGGATCAAATACCTCCAGTTAAATGAAAAGCTTGTCTTTTTGACCGTGCTTTCTGGAAAATCACCTTCATATCCACCTTTTCTACCCATAGTCTTAATCTCTTCTAGCTCTATTTTCTCAACACCACCAGCATCATCAAATTTTAACACCCTTCTTATCACCTCTTCTGTAACAGTCACATTCTCCATCTGAACTGTTGAAACAATCGCTCTCACAGCATTCACCATGCTAAATCTTGCATTTTTTCAAAAGTCTATAAGAATTTCTCTGTATATATAGAACATGATTTTCTGATATAGCAAACCTTAGATTTGAGTTTATCAAAAATCCTGGAATGCGCTTCAAGTCTTCATCTACCCCAAAATGACCCATATCCAGAAATGCATCAACATTATGTTTAGGTTTGAATGAGAAAGCCATCTGAAATCAGTCACAGATTATTAGTACTTAATAAAAATAATATAATCATTATAAATATAATATAATAAAGTAAAAACCAAAAACACGTTTATAAAACTATGAAAAACAGAGGAAATAGAAATCAAATAACGTTAAAACACTAGAAACGAATCAAAATGATCAAAAAATCTATCAGGATGGCTCTAAGAGAAAGTTTCAGTGAAGGGAACAGGTAAAAACTGATCTTGAAATTAGAAATTGAATTAGGATAAGAGATGCAATTTGCATAAATTAAAAATGATTATTTGAATTTAAAAGTATTAAAAAGAAATTAAGAATAAAATAAATTAAATATTTTCCCACCAAAAGACACCCGACCTAAAAAATAATGTCCCCGAGTTAAAGTTAAAATTAAATTATAACCCGGCCTAAAAATAAAGAACCCGACCTAAAAAAAAGAACCCGACTTAAACTCATGGTCAAAACAGTCAACTCAAATACCAGATTTAAATTAAAATAACACCCGACTTAAACATATAGTCAACACATTCAAAGTTATTACCAGACATAAATTAGATCAATACCCGACCTAATATTTTATTACCCAAATTAAATTAAAATTTCAATGTTAACCCATTAAAATATTTTTGGGTTAAATTTTTAACACCAGAGTTGAATCATTCCAATACATCAGTCAACTTCGAAATTGTTTAAAAGCAAATTTTCAATTTCAGAAATCAAAAACTTATATTTCATAATTTCATAAATTAGTTCATATGAGCAAATTTTCTAAAGAATTGAAATGTTTTGTAAAATGAAAAAACTTGTATTTTTATTAGAATTCGACCTGTGTCAAAAAAAAATTCATAAATTGTAGGTTTGAATAATTTAAAAACGACATGATATAAAGTCAAACTTATTCAATTCTTGTCAAGTAGAAATAAATTAAATAGAATATTTTACTTAAATATGGCATGTATATCTTAATTGTCATGAAAACACATTAGTTTTGTGTCGTGATTTAACAAAAAGAATTTATATGAGCACATGAACAATCTTCAATATTTATTGAGAGTCCCCAGAATATGATTCCGCAACCTTATATACTGCTTCTTTTCTCAAGATATTTGTGACTGTATGCATGTTTTTATGTTCAAAATTTGACTTAGTACTGTTGTTCAACTCATTCCCCTGTCTCTGCCGTTTATCAAATAAGCATCAAGGATCTAAGAGGACACACAGACTAGTTTATTAAACAATTTGGACTTATTCACTTGTCTTTGTTGTTTATCAAGTTAGCATCAAGGATCTCAAAATCAATAATTTATTTAAAGGACACTCTAAAACTTTAAGAGTTTTTATGATAAATATATTTATATGCCATAATTTACTGAATATATATATCTTTTCTTTGCTTTTCTACTTCACAATCACTGATCTCACATTTGACAGTTATCAATTTTAATGACTTTATGCAATGTATAAACCCCAGATTCCTAAAGATTTCAAAATACAAGAATATATGCATTTATGAAATTTTAATGACTTTATGACTCACTTCTTCGAAATTTTGTTTTTGTGAAACATTTTCAAATTTTATACTGTTTTTTATTGGTTTTTTAAATTTTGTATTTGATTTTCTCGAAAACAGACTCAAAACTTAAAAATAGAATAGAAAGAAATCTTTTTGAGTTTTATCTATACATACTGAAACTCACATATTTTTCGATATTATCTATACATACTGAAATTCACATATTTTTGGATTTTAACTGTACAAACTTAATATCAAACTTAAAATAAAAGAACACCACTTAAAAACAATTTACTAGACTTAAAAGAAATCAATACCAGACTTAAAAAAAAAATATACCAGGCTTAAAAGAAATCAATACCAGACAAAACAAATACTTACCGGACTTAAAAGAGATCAATACCAGACTTAAAAAAATATTTTTTATTTGTTCCATTTTTTCCCCTCTTTTTGTATTTTGAAATAAAAAGAAAACATAATGCAAAAAGATATGTACAAATATAATTTTGAAGAAACACTCAATCAAGATTCATAAGACCAATAGCTTGAACAAGAAAATTAAATCTTGTAACATCAAATGCCTTTGTGAAAAGGTCTGCCAATTGTAGGTCAGTGTGAATCTTAACTAAGTGAATCAAGTGTTTTTCAAAACAATCTCTTATGAAGTGATGTCTAATCTCAATGTGATTTGTCTTAGAATGTTGTAGAGGATTCTTAGTGATGAGCATAGTAGTAGAGTTGTCTATGTGAATAGGATTGTTCATAAAATTAAGGCCATAGTCTAACATTTGATTCTGAATCCATAACACCTGGGAAGTACAAGAACCAGCAACAATATATTCTGCTTCAGCAGAGGATTGTGACACAGAGGTTTGTTTCTTGCACTACCAAGAGACTAGCCTATTTCCTAAAAACTCACATCCTCATGTGGTAGATTTCCTATTCAAATTGCATCCCCCATAATCACTGTCAGTGTAGGCATAAAAGTCAAAGCTAGAATTCATAGGATACCAAAGCCCTAAAGAAAGTTATCCCTTAAGGTATCTAAAGATTCTCTTCACATCAATTAAATGGGAAACCTTAGGATCAGCTTGAAATCTAGCACAAAGACAAACTCCAAACATTATAGCAGGCCTACTAGCAGTAAGGCACATTAAAGAACCTATCATAGACCTATATAAATGTTGATCAACACTTTCACCATCTAAATCTGGATGTAATTTGGCCCTAGTGTCAACAGGAGTGGAAGCAAATTTACAATCAGTGAATCTAAATTTAGTCAACATGTCTTTGACATACTTAGACTGATTAATAAAAATGCTATTATCCAACTGCCTACATTTAATCCTAAAAAGAAATACATCTCTCCCATAGAGCTCATCTGAAATTTTGAATGCATGACAGATTCAAATTCTTCGCACATTGCATCATTAGTTGAGCCAAAGATTATATAATCAACATAAATCTTAACAAAAACATAATCTAGGCGAACTATCTTAATAAATAAAGTCTTATTTGGACAATGTGTCATACCAAGCTCTAGGAGCTTGATGTAAGCCATACAAAGCTTTGCCCAACTTAACCACATGATCAGGGTATTGAGGATCAAGAAAACCAGGAGGCTGACTAACATACATAGTCTCTTCAAGAACTCCATACAAAACGGTTGATAAAACATCCATCCAATATATCTTAAAGTTCTTAAAAGCAGCATATGCTAAAAACAATCTTTTGGCCTCTATTGATGCATATATTATATGACAGTTGTTCTACAATTTTTGTTTAAATGTATTCGTTATAACTTGTACTAGTTAATAGTTTTGTATCCCACGAACATGCATGTTCGTGGGCTTATCAGTCTATTTGGGTAACTCAGGAGCTTGCATGTTCGTGAGGCCCACAGAGCCCTTTAGTGACGAACATGTTGTCCTATATAAAGGGATAACATGTTTAGATTTAGGGTTAGACTTTACGGAAGAATACGTGAATACTCTGTGAAATTTGTTGTATTATCGTTTGAGTGATTCAATATAATACACATTTAGAGTTAATTGGTATTATTGGTGTTATTATTTACTTACAGTTTATCGTGTTTATTGTGTATCAATTGATTACCGATATTTCGCATCGTAATCAATTGATTTAACCTTGTTGATCGGAATATTAGGACCTACATTTGGTATCAGAGCAAACGCATTATTTCCTCTCAGTCGATTTGGTTCAAGTTTAAATCAACACAATCGATATTGTTGAAAACTGGAAATTGACGAAGGCAAGATTAGGGTTTTTCTCAATTTAGGGTTTATCTATTATTGGGCGGCGTAGTTCGTTAAGCTTCCTAGTTCGTGAACAGATTAGGATTTAGTATTTTTCATGTATTTTAAGATTCGTGACTTCAATTCGTGGACTATTAAACTCCAAGTTCGGCGAACATTGTGGTGTTCGTTGAGCTTTTAAGTTCGTTTGTTTTCAAGTTCGTTAGAGGATTAAATTATTCTAATTCGTGGATATCCGCATTGAAGTTCGTTCGTGGATTTAATTATTCAAGTTCGTGGATTAAAATATTCATTCCCTGACTTGTTGGTTTCAATAGTTTGTTGACTCAAGTTCGTGACCTAGTTCGTGAATCATTAATTCTACCTAGTTCGCAATGGAATCAAAATCACTAAACAACCCTCCGAAGCTACTAAATAATGCAACTTCTTATGACTAGATTGATAGGTTTGAATCCTTCTGTAGGTACAATGATGCTCGGAAAAGTCCAATCAACACCCTTTCGGCTGAACATAGGAAGGTGTTTGATTCATAGAATAGAGCATGAGTGAGTTTGAAGATGTCCCTTCCAACTCAGATGTTACATCTCACCAAGACTTATATATCTGCCTATGCACTATGGAAGGCAATAGAGAAAAAGTATGTTGGTACCGCGAAACAGAAGATAAATAAAGGAAATATGCTGAAACGAAAGTTTTCTATTTTCAAAGCTACGGCCACAGAAACTCTAGAGGACACAATCAATAGATTCTATCATCTTCTTGATGAATTGGAAAACCATGTTATAGACATAGAAGATGAGAAAAGGGAAAGATTTCTTGAATCTTTGCCAAAGAGATGGGAGGTTTATGTCAATCTAATGAAAGATGAGATTGAGGAGGAAGAAAACGAGGTTGAAGACCAGTTGACACCGGAAAAGATAATCGAAAAACTGTGAGCTAATGATTTGTCCAACTCAAATGCGGACGCAGCACCGGAATACGCCCAAAATCCAGCACTTTACAATGGGAAAATTCCAGAAACAAGCACAACAAACAATAATGTCACGGCTTTCCTGTCCGACATAGAAAAACCTTCCACAGGAAGCACATCTTTTTCTTGAATTGAAAAAACCTCTGAGGTGTCAAAGTCTACTCACACTCATCAAAACATGTCTATGAGTGTGAAATCAGCTGAAGAATCCTTGGAGATCTTATCATGTTTTCTAGCTGCATATGGAAATCATGTTCGAGGAAACATAACTGACCCTGGATTGTGGGATGAGGATTTGGCACAAGTGGATCAGGATTACTTGGAGGAAATGGACTTACAATGGCAACCAACTATGCTTACCAATAGAATAAAGAGATTTATTGCTAGAACAGGACGAAATCCTCGAACAGGAAAGGCCGGATTTGACAAATCAAAGGTGCGCTGCTTCAACTGTCAAGGTTCGGTACATTTTGCTAGAGAATGTCAACAACCAAAAGTTGAATACAATCCAAATCAAGAACGATCTAGATCTGCACATCCTCAACAAAGAAGACTAAACTCTCAGGAAATGATTGTTCAACATGAAGATCGTACCTATGACTGGAAAGCTTGTTCTGATGAAAAAGATAGTGCAAATCAAGCTTTAATGGCTTCTGTTGAATAAATTCTCGTGATAGTGAAGCCAGCTCTACTGCTAGTGAAATGAGCTCCAGTGATGGCGAACCTAGTGATGCTGAGGAGATAGAGGGTAAGGAATGTGAAGAAGCTCAGACTTGCGCATGTATGGTCGACATAACAGAAGAAAACTTCCTTGCAAACATGGAAAAGCTAAAGACAAAGAAAAACAAGGTACTTCTTGATCTCAAGTCTACAAAAGAATTGTGCAAGTCCTATACCATACTAAATGTTCAAAACGAAAACTTGACTAAGGCTCTAGCATTTTTAGAAACTCAACATAAAGACCTAAATTCGAATTAGCAAATCAAGTAAACTTGAAAAATGATTTTGCAAATAAACTTCATCAAAATGTCAAGGATTGAATTTCTAACTATAATTAGTAGTCAAACAATGAAATTTGACATGCTTTTTGATTGTCTAGAAAAACAAAAGAAACTTTATGTCGAAAAAGTTGATGAGTTAAATAAATGTGAGGTCAAAATGCTAGAACAAAGTAGAAAAATTGAACAATTTAGAAACTCTTCAAATACTCTCACCTCTATTATGGGTCGTCAAGGAACTAGTGAAATGTAGCAGGGTTGGGATACAAAGAAACTCCACTACCGTTTAACAAAAACTTTAGTTTCTTTAAATCTGAGTTCCCTTTAAAAGAAGAAGAGTGTGAATCTTCAAACACCGAGAAAACCAAATCGGAAAATTTTCAAGAATCAACACAAAAACCTTTAAATAAAACATTTGTTTCAAGTAAAAGTGTTGAATCTGATAAAGTCAAGTCTCAAGAAGTTGAAAATGAAAAATGAAACAATAAACAAAATGGAAACTTTAAATTGTTTCAAATGTCGTGAACGTGGACATGTAGCCTCTGTCTGCTCAAATAAAAGAAAAGAGCCTAGAGGTAAACAACCAGCTAGGACAGAAACACCTAAAAAGGCTCAAACATTCCCGTCAAAACCCATACAAATTTTAAGAAACCCAAATAACAATTGGGTTGACTCAAAAGAAAGATCTAGTGGGCATAACAGACCGGGTTTGGGCAGTCAAAGTAACTATCAACGTCCACAACAAAGGTTTGTTCCAAACTTAAGACAAAATAACTTTGAACAAAGATGACAAAGTCCACCACGAAAACTTAACAACAGCTTCTTCCAACGTCAGTTTAGATTCCCAAATTGAAATGTCACTCAAAATAGGATGAGTCATAGAGTTGTGAATAACTCTAATAGTCATCAATTTACCAACTTTAATCGTCATGTCTCTCCTAAAGCTAAAAATACTTTAACTAGCAACGACAGTTTCTTTAAAAAGCTTGCATATGTGGACGAGAAAGGACAATCCAGGCCCGTAATGGCCTGGGTTCCCCGTGATAACTGATAAATTTCGTTTGGTGTGCAGGAACCGAGTCACGGTTTGATCAATACGTGGTATGTTGACAGTGGCTGTTCTAGGCACATGACAAGGGAAATGGGCTTGTTAACTAACTTTGAGTGAGGAAGAAAGGACGAGTTAGTTTTGCTGGAGATAAAGTCGAAAAATAACTGGTATTGGAAACAAAATGGAAAAGTGACACTGAAGGATGTATTTTTCGTTGAACAATTGGAACACAATTTGTTAAGGGTGTCTCAAATTTGCGACAATGATAATCTTGTTCACTTCACAAAGAAAGAGGTTTTAATTTTGAAATCAGGTATTGAGATTCCTGAGGACCTCATACTGATGAGGGCACCAACTCAAAAGAATAATTATATTCTGGATATGAACAACACAAATTGTAACTAGGAGTCCACATGCTTATTTTCTAAATCAACGAGTGAAGAAGCAATGATTTGGCATAGGAAGATGGCACATCTACACTTTCCCAAGATGAATGAGATAACGAAGAATGGGTTGGTAATTGGAGTACCTTTGAAAAGGTTCGCATATAAGGATAAGTGTGTACCATGCAAGCTTGGAAAGCAACACAAGAAGCCTCATAAGTCTAAAGTAATCAACTCAATTGGACACCATTTGAACTCATGCACACAAATCTGGTTGGTCCAATCAAGCAAAAGAGTTTTGGAGGGAAATACTATTGTCTAGTATTCACTTATAACTTCTCTCGCTACTCTTGGGTCTCCTTTTTTACTACAAAGAGTGAAACAGCTGGTAAATTGATCAACTTCTTTGAGTTGATCAAAAACATCTACAAAACTAAAGTCAAACGTCTAAGAAGTGATAATGGGACCTAATTCAAGAAATCAACTATGAATTTCTACTTTCTGACAAATGAAATAGAACACTAATCGAGGCCGCATGCTATGTCTTAAATCGAGTTTTAACGGTTACACGTTTCAATAAAACTAGTTATGAATTGCTAAATAGTCGAAAACCGAATCTTGTTGGTATGGAACCTTTCGTGGCTCCATGCACCGTTTTGAAAACAAATCACACTACAAAATTTGAACCCAAAGCAGTTCAAGGATACTTTCTTGGATAAGTTGTAGGGTGTGCAAATAAACGAGTTTACCTAAAACTTGAACGAAAAGTGGAATTGTTTTTTAACTTAGAAATTACAAGTTACATTTTTGAAAAACAAAACGGTCCAGCAGTTTTCTTCGATTATAATTCACTATTTGATTCTTTTAATCTTTCTTCTACCAGTGTGACAAATACAGGTTCAACCGAAGAACATTATTCGTCTTCAGATGATGAAAACTCAGTTTTTCCAAGAATGCCTGTGATCCATGAGGTTTTTGAAGAAGTGCATGAAGAGGATGAACCAGTCAACATGGATGACGAAGTTGATGAAGAAGATACACAAGATGACGAAGAATAAGAACAAGCAGTTACTGATCAATCTGATCATGACGAAAGTGCTACTGAACTCCAAGAGTCAAGGATAAACAAGGATCATCCCCTTGAAAACATTATTGGAGATCCAAATGCAATTGTACAAACAAGAACTCAACTACAAGGATTGTACGTTGCAGCAATACTGTCAGAGGATTATAGCAAATGTCGGTATTTGTGTTTTGTCTCTCAAGAAGTTCCTGCTAACATTCACATGGCACTCAAAGATATGCCATTGGCACAAAATGGGTCTTTAGGTGCAAGAACGGTGATCGAGGCATCATTACCAGAAATAAAGCAAGACTCGTTGTGCAAGGATTCTATCACGAAGAAGGACTGGATTTTCAAGACGTCTTTGCACCTGTTGCACGTCTTGAGGCAGTTCGTCTATTCTTGGCATATGCATCTCACATAGGTTTCACTATTTATCAACTCGATGTGAAGAGTGCGTTTCTCTACGGCAAAATTGCTGATACGGTTTACGTCCAACATCCGCCTGGGTTTGAAGATCCTCATCATACAAACAGAGTCTACAAGCTCAACAAAGCTTTCTATGGACTTCATCAGGCTCCGCGCTTGTGGTATGGAACGCTATCAACTTTTCTACTAGATGTCGGTTTCAAAAGAGGACGTTTCGACAACACTTTCTTCATCAAAGAATCATCCATGACTAAACTCATTGTTGAAGTTTAGGTGGATGACATTATCTTTGGTTCGACATATATATCTATGTTGAAGGAATTTGAGAAGCTTATGAAGGAAAGGTTCGAGATGAGCGCGATGGGTGAACTAAAGTTGTTCTTGGGACTGCAAGTTGAACAATTAAGTGACGGGATGTTCATTCATCAATCAAATTACGGCACTGAAATGTTGGAAAAATATAAAATGACTAATTCCAAGTCAATTGCAACACCAATTCAACAGCAGCACAACTTAGATCTGAATGCACAAAATGACCCCGATGTCGATCCGACATTATATCGAGGAATGATAGGCTCTTTGATGTATCGGACCGCATCTCGACCTGACATCACATTTGTTGTATGCTTGTGTGCTAGGTTTCAAGCATGCCCAAAATTGTCTCACAATTCAGCGGTGAAGAGGATATTTCGTTACTTGAAGGGGAGACCGCGGCTAGGTCTATGGTATCCAAAAGGAAGCGACCTCTACTTAGAAGTTTACACAGACTCGGATTTGGGAGGTTGCAACATCAATCGCAAATCAACCTCCGGTGGTTGTCAATTTCTGGGTGGAAGACTCGTGTCTTGTCAATGCAAGAAGCAGACTACCATTTCTGTGTGGTCATGTGAAGCTGAATACATCGTTGCGGGCAGCTGTGTGTCACAGGTTTTATGGATTCAACAACAATTGCTGGATTACGGTCTATCTCTTACATCTACTCCTATTAAGATAGATAATGAGGCTACAGTGTCCGTAATTAAAAATCCGGTAAAACATAGTAAAACCCGACACATAGACTTTAAGCATCACTTTATCTGAGACTATGTTGAAAAGAAACTAATAGAAATCGTTCGCGTGTCTTCTGAAAATAATTTAGCTGATCTTTTTACAAAAGCGTTCGGTAAATCTCGTTTTGAGTCTCTAGTCCAAAGTATAGGGATGAGAAACTTAGAATAACCGACAAATATTTTTTAGGTTAGTTTATTTATTTTAATCTGAATTAAAAAAATAAAAAAAATAAAAGGGAATGAGACAAAATATTTGAAATGAAGAAAACGTTTGCTTATGACTATAATTCTGAACTCGGGATGATGATATTTAAACGTTTATAACGAATTAATAACCTCAAGATAATTACTTAGTTTAAATTACATATTTTGTAAAAACTTCATAGAAGTTCAATCATAGACTTGCACAATTAAACCAATGTTGTTTTAAAAATGTTTTCAAATTTAGTACGAGTTATCCCTTCGCTAGTTTCATATGCTGCTCTTGTCTAGGTTGGTAACCATTCCATACCACTTGTAACTTGAAATGATTCACAAATATCTTGAGTACGTACAGTTTCTTGTCGAATATACGCTAACTAGGGGGGGTGTTTTATGCCTAAATCTGAGACTGCTTACTTATAATAAACCACTACTTTATAGTATGAGATTGAATGATTAAATAGGACAAATACACAAACATGGGTTTAACTCACTTAATTATTTTGTACCTTTTGATTTGTTTATTAAAACAGTTTTTACTATGATAAGAAATCAGATCAAATCATCAAATTCCCATATGTATACTACATTTAAGTTTTATATGTAAACTACTAGATTTAATGTTCGTTTCAATTTTTTTGTTTTTGTGTAGCTTTTAAAAATTTTTGTTATTATTTTCGTCGGTTATAATAAGATTACAGGCCCAGTTTTTGGTTTGTTTGCAAAGGCCTTGTATGTTTTTACATAGGCCCATTCCGTATCAAAGCCCATGTTCGTTGGGTATTTAATGTCACATTTATTTTTTTTTATTTTTTTTACTCACATAAATCTTTTACCCTCCAACTTTCTGTAACTTTTCTATAAATCAAACCTTGATTTTCATCTTGAACGACGAACATCAACTTGCTTTAATCTTCATCATCCGTATTCTTCAAAAGTAAGTTTCTTTGTCTTTGAATCTTGAATGTTCGCCGGCTTTAAATCTTAGAAATTAGGTTCGTCTGCCCACTTTTTATGAATATTCGTCGAAAAATTCTTAACTTTGGCCGGAAATCTAACCAGAAGTCCAACGACTTAGTAATGATTAGGATTTGTGATTTGATTAGATTCCCTCGACTGACGAACTAAGTTGCGAAAAAAGTTGGGATATTTAATGCTTACTGTTGTTCATTCGGCGCATTTAATGTTGCCTGATAACGGACATATTTTTGAAACGACGAACATGATTTATGTCATGTTCGCCAACTTTAATAATTATTTACCTCCTTTTGAATTATGGAAAAAATGATTCATTTCTTGTTCGCCAAAGACTTGGGTTATTTAATAATTTTCTAATGTGTTAGACGAATATATATGACGAACATGATTTATTTCATGATCGCCATGGCCTTGGAAATTTTAATCACATTTTTGTTGTCCGAACATCTCTAACAACCATGATTTACTTCATGTTCGCCAAGGACTTATAGAAATTTTTTATTTTTACACACACATGTTCGGCGAACATAACCCCTTAACAAATTCTACTTGACGAACTTTAGCCTTAAAAGTTTTTTAGCAAAATGGATGAATTTCAAAAAGAACTAGCGAACTTATTCACGAAAATAAACTTGGGTTAATAATCGTTTGTCTTCGACGAACACTTGTGTTTAGCAGGCACCTATGTTCGGCGAACATGAATGTTCGGTTTATTTGTTTGAGTTTTAACAGACTTTTTTGCAAATGGCTCAACGATCATTCGATAAGAGAGATAATCAGGCGGTAAACTTAGCCTCGGATTCCCAGCAGCAGCACCATTTCGTCCTGTTTTGGATTTTCTACAAGAGTCTCAGATTGTATTTTTACTACAAGAAGATATGCCAATTATTCTGTCGTGTGTTCAGCAGTTCTAGGATACCTTACAACTGGTAGATCTTGCGCATCCTTAGACGGGGGAACGTCTCCATGGATTAGTTGCGACGGTTAATGGGCATGAGTTTGTGATCACTATCAGTCGTCTCCATACAATTTTTCATCTTGGCACAACTGCTCAGGAACGTGGTGTGACGACTTTTGGCCAACAGTTTCTTAGTAATGCCTTACGGAAAGAGCAAAGTCTACGGTCAGTGGCGCTATCCTTTTCATGTCATCGTTTTGGTATTCAAGAATACTAAGACCGAGCATGACACTCTGGATAATCAGCTGGTTTCCATGATTTTTTCTTTGGTGTACTACCGCCTGTATCCGTTTGGCCGCTATGTCTATGATCAGTTAATGAATGAGCTCAACCATTCGCGAAGTTTCTTGTTATATCCTCGCTTCGTGATGATGATTAAGGATGATGCGTTTAGATTCAGACGAGAAGATGATCCAAGTTCTCAACGAGAAAAGGAGCTAGCTAGACCTTCTCAGGCAATGGTTATCTATCGACCAGGTCAGACTCGAGCATCACATTAGGGGGGAGTCGTCCCGAGGAGGTCAACAGACAAATGATGATTTAGAAGCTGAAGATGATCTCTGGGAACTCGATACTGAAAGGGAAAATGATGACGAGGATGATGGTGAAGATATGATCTATGTAAATGCTACCACAATAAAGTCGCCTCCTATCTCTAAAGATACCGTTACTTCGTTCGTACGTTTGAAGGTTATGTTGTTCAGGATGGCGTTGAAAAAGGTTGTGAAGATTGAGGTGGTTAGAGATGCGGGTGCTGAAGCTGAACGAAGAAGACCTAGCTTACAGGAAAGACAAGGATGGTTTAGGACGATTGAAAGAGAAAAGGAAGATAAGATTACACAAAAATTTTACACAAAATCTTCAGATCGTCAACTGAAGAGTGAAATAATTAGTTGGATGTTCGACAGTAATCTTAAGGTGTTTATCATTAAGAGATTCGATGGTGTTCATTATGTCGGAAAATAGAAACGAAAGTTCAATTCATTTCCCAAATCTGAATTGAAAGATTTAGCTAAGTTGAGGGTTATCAACAGGGAAAATGATTCCTGGGCGCATTGGTTGGAAGGTATTATACGACTAGAAGGAGGATCAGGAAATTTTGAGGAGTTAACTACAGCAAAAGGGAGATTTGTGATAAATAAGAAAAAATTGATCAGAGAACGGGAAAAACCTGCAACCAGAACCGTGTATCCGCCAATTGAAAGTATGATGAAGATTCCGTTGAAGAACTATGAAAGAGATATACTTCAGGATCTTTACATGTTGGTTGTAGATACTGATACGGGGAAGCGATTATGTATAGGAAATATGATGAAGTTAAAGATGGGATGAGCGAGATAGTTAGGGTTTTTGATCCGAATCAGTTAGCAAACTTTTCTGAGAAATATTCAAAGATTCTACACAAGAACAAGATATATGCAAGAGATGAGTGGGCAAATATCGGAAGAGATTATCAAAGGATAGTGACCGGATGCGTGAATCTAGGAGTACACACGGATAGTGATATTTTGCGAAATATCAAGAAGCAACACTCAAGGGCGAGTTTGTATATATTATACGACAGTTGTTCTAGAATTTTCGTTTAAATGTATTCGTTATAACTTGTAGTAGTTTATAGTTTTATATCCCACGAACATGTATGTTCATGGGCTTAGCAGTCTGTTTGGGTAACTCACGAGCTTGTATGTTCGTGAGGCCCACAGAGCCATTTAGTGACGAACATGTTGTCCTATACAAAGGGATAACATGTTTAGGTTTAGGTTTATACTTTACGGAAGAATACGTGAATACTCTGTGAAATTGGTTATATTATCGTTTGAGTGATTCAATATAATACATATTCAGAGTTAATTGGTATTATTGGTGTTATTATTTACTTACAGTTTATCGTGTTTATTGTGTATCAACTGATTACCTATATTCCGCATCGTAATCAATTGATTTAACCTTGTTGATCGGAATACTGGGACCTACAGCCTCTATCCTAGCAACTAGATCAAAGACATCATCATAATCTATACCCTTTTCCTGAGTATAACCCGTAACCACAAGTCTAGCCTTATTCCTCACAATGGTTCCCCTATCATCCCTTTTAACCTTAAAAATCCATTTAACTCCCAAAACATTCACATCTCTAGGTCTTTCCACTAAAGTCCCTACTTCCTGAATCTTAAAGTGTAGCAAATCTTCTTGCATAGCCTCTACCCAACTATTTATAGTTAATGCAATGTCTACATTCTTATGCTCAATCTGGGAGAGAATGCCAGAGAACAAACAGAGATTTGCTAAACCAGTACTACTTCTTGTCTTGACACCGTCATAAAAATTTCCAATAATATTACTTAGAGGATGTGTTTTGTGAAGTTTTAAAAATGAATTCATTTCCTCAGTAATATTATCATAAAAGATTTGTTTGATGTGGCCCAAGATCATCAAAGAATAAAGAATCCGAAGTTGCTTCACTGGATTGTTCATGGCTTGGTTCATCAAAATGATTTTCAGATTCTGCACCAGATTTAAATTGATCTTCACCAGATTTGTTTAGACTTTCACCTTCTACACTAGAGTTGTTCTGTGATTCACCAAAGTTTTATTGAATTTCAGTTTGTGCACGCGAATTAATTTGTGATCCACTAGAGTTTACTCGCCTTCCAATTTGTACACCCGAATTTATTTGTTCTTTACCAGAGTTATATTGAGTTTCAATTTGTGCACCGGAGTTAACTTGATTTTCAATGAATCCACCTGCATTGTTTTGATTTTCACCATAATTGATATCTTGAGCTTGAAAAACATTGTCTTGATCTTCAATTGATACTGGAATGTCATCTCCTTGAAGAATGTCTGCATCAGTTTGACTTTCTAAAGTATCTTGACTCACATATGTTGTATCTTCTGATGAAAGGGTTTGGTCATGAACTAAAGATTAATGTCCTATACTTGCACTTGCTTGATTACCAATCTCAAACTCATCATTTTCTTCAATATTAGCAACACCTATACCTGCACCTCTTCTAAAACATGTTCTTGATAGAGACCATTAAAAGAATTCACAAATGTATCTAAATCAAACAACCAAGAACCACCTGAATTCTTAATATTTGGTGTATATTCATTGAATATCACATTAATGGATTCTTCTATAGTTCTAGTTCTTCTATTGGAAATCCTATAAGCCTTTGAAACACTAGAATAACCAAGAAAGTATTCGTCATCAGTTTTAGAATCAAATTTTCCTAGGTGATCTTTGGTATTCAAAATAGAGCATTGACATCCAAAATATTTGAGAAATCCTATAAAAGGTTTTCTTCCTGAGAAAAGTTCATATGAGGTTTTTCCTAAGCTCTTAATCACATGAATTTTATTGTTCACATAACACATAGTATTCACAGCCTCTGCCCAAAAGGTAACAAGTAGAGAAGATTCACTTAACATGGCCCTAGCTCCCTTTATTAATGTCCTATTTTTCCTTTCAGCAACTTCATTCTGTTGAAGTGTTCTGGGTGAGCTATATTTCCTAGAAATTCCCTTATGAACCCAAAATTCACTCACGTTTGCATTCTTAAACTCAGTGCCATTATCACATCTAATGACTTTCACCTTTTTATCACATAAATTTTCAATTTGCACAACAAAGTCTTTTATAATCTCAGATGTCTCATGTTTATGAGCAAGGAAAAAGACCCATGAAAATCTTGAATAGTCATCAGTGATAACTAAATAATAAGATTTCATGCCAAGACTCTTTCCACTGACTGGACCAAATAGATCCATGGGTAGACGGTGAAGGACAATCTCTACTGAATTTTGAGTCTTAAGTTTAAAAAATCGATTAATCATGTTTACTCTTTAAACAAGAAATATAGTGGTCAAGTATTGAAAATTCTTTTTAGGTAATGCAGAAACTAGATTATCTATGAAAAACTTATTCATGTTTTTAAGATTAACATGACAAAGCCTTATGTGCCATAAATATGACTCTTTTGCAATAGTTTTGGATATGAAACAATTAGAGGATTCAGAAGATTTAACATTGTTCATATCCAAAATGTACATGTCCTCACATCTTGGTGTTTTCAAAACAATCATGTCTTGAGGTATGACATATTCACGTTTGAGTATGTAGAAAAATTCTGAAGTGAAAGCAGTAGTGTACTCATTATCACATACCTGAGATATTTAAAGCAAGTTATAATTCAATTCTTTCACAAAATTAACCTGTTCCAAAGTCAATGGGCCATTTGAAACTCTTCCTTATCCAGCGATAGTTCCATCCATATCTCCTCCAAATGAGACATTACCACCAATGAAAGCAATGAAATCTTGTAGTAACTTGATGTTCCCTGTCATATGTCTAGAGCATCCACTGTCTACTTGTCACACCCCGCTAAAGCGGAAACACGGAATGTGAGAGCTGGAATACCATTACACGGTCATAAGCAAATATAAACGATTCAAGTCATTTCATTTAAGATAAAATAGTTCAAGTTTCAACATTCAAAAACAACCAAGTAGTTCATGATTTAACTTAAAGTACAAATACAAGTTTCAAATAAAATTCCCAAAATAGAAAGGTCTTTTCCCAATGAGCGCCTCACGTAACCATAATGACCCTTCCTTGCCATGCATTCCATACACTTACATTAATTTCCTGAAACATAAGATAAAGTGTCAACTACATAAAGTAGTGAGTGAGTTACAGTTTAGAGTTTTGAGAAAAGTTTCCAAAAATAGAAAGTACATGAAAATAGTGACGTCGTAAGTAAAAAGAACGGTACAAGGTTAGAATATATAAGTGATTAGTAAAAGGTTTGAATGTACACAAGTAAGTTAAATAAATAAAACTCGTATAAATAAAGTTGCAGCGGAATCCAGGCGCTAAAAAGGTGTATGCGTAGGGAGTACGTGTTTAACTAAATAGTAACTCGTATCAATCACTTGGCATAATATAAGTAGTAAGTATACACTAAACCGATTGTGTGGTCCTGAACTAGCCCAAAAATATTTAATTGAGTGAACATCTGAACTTAGCAATATGTACTTGGGACGCTAACCCTGAGCAAGGAGTGACCCCTCCTAAGTATCGATACCCATATGACTAACGGCTGTTTCTAATAGTGTATAAAGTTTCGAACCAAAACGGGCAAATGAACAAAGTTTCCAAAAGTTGCAATGAGTTCTTACGGGCTTATACTTTCATCAAGGATTGGTCGCTAACAAGTATCCTAAATTTAGTTAACCCGCTAAGGCATCAACACATATACGCATAATAGTTCACAAGTTTCCAAGTTTCGTACAAGTTTCCAAAGTTTCAAGGTTTCCAAAGAGTTTCAAGTTTCGTACAAGTTTCCAAAGTTTCAAAGTTTCCAAAGAGTTTCAATAAAGTATCAAAGGTACCAAGTTTCTAATTGTTTCAATAATTCGCAAATAGTGTTAAAAGTTACAAAGCATGTGATCTTATGTTTCCCCCAAATAATGTTTAAAAGTACAAAAGTAAAACAAAGTGGGGTTGTAACTCACGGTTTGCGGAGAAACGAGAACTCGGGAATCGGTCGAAAAGGAGCCAGGAATCACGGAATGCCTAAGGATACCAAGATTGTCCAAAAGTTATTATCTCATTAGGTTACTTTATGTAATGGATTAGGTAACTTTTGTTTAAAATTAAGTGTTAAGGTCAATATTGTTCCAAAAATTGGTCCGAAGCGGTTAACGTTATTATTTAGTCCGAAAGTTCAAAGCTAAAGTTATTATTATGATAGACATGTTTAGGTTACTGAAATGGTTTAAGTTTTCTAACGAAATTTGGGCAGCGCTTCCGCGCCCAAATTTCATGTCCAAAACCTAAAGTCAATTCCGCTCACAAAACACGCATATACACATAATAACTTAATAAACAAGTCCATTTAGTCCAAAGAGTTCGATACAAGTCACCATTGTTATTATTTTAGTCATCTCAGTCTCAGATTATTATCCATTAAAAATCCAGAACGTGTTCATAAGTTTTAAACGGACAAAACGACGATTTTCGGGAGAGTCAGCAGCCCGGTGCGCGGCACCTACCAGGGGGTGTTGCGCACCTCCGTGTTGTTCTTTTCCCGTTTTGTGTTTTTCTTGCCAAAAACGTTTTGTTACTCAAAGATTTTGACATGCAATCGGTAGATACTTCATAATATGGTATTTTTACAGTTTCTAAACAACTTTTAACCACAAATACATAGATCTAAATATTATTTAGTTAAAAATCGTTTTTGTATAAAAAGAGTCATAAATCTTCATAAAAACTCATTTTTATTGTTTAGATCTTACATGCAATTAGTAAAAACAGTAAATAAAGGTAGGAGAAAGATTTCTACCGGATGAAAACGTATGGATGATGTTTTAGATGGATTTAGAACTCCAAAATCGGTAGAAAGAGCTTGAACCCAAAAATACTTTGCTCCTCCTTGATTGCTTTGATGTTTAAACGTTTTTGATGGTGGATTTATGGTGGATTTGTGGCTGTAAACCTCTGGTTTGTGTGGTGTTCTTGAGGGAAAATAGAGAGAAAATGGAGAGGAGTTATGTGTGTGTGTGTTTTTGTTAAAAGTAAAATGAAAATGAAAAGAAAATAGGTAGAGTGTAGTAAAGAGGGTTTTGGGATACTGCAATAGCAGTAATTGAGTGTCTAAGTCCGTTTTTGATTGGTTTAAGTTTGTGTAAAAACGAGGCAAGGACTAAAAATGTAAAAATTTTGAAATCTGGCAAGAGGTGCTGCGCACCGTGCAGTTTTTCAGATTTTATCTGATTTTTGTTTTTACGTTATTGCTTCGTTGGACCTTTTTGTTAACTGAAAGTTCTTAATTATGATACGTTATGAACTTAGGAAAGTTCATTAGGTGTTTTCTTGGTATTAGGACTTATATAATTGATTCCGGAAGTTATTCCGACACTGGTTCCGATAAAATAAAGACACAACATGTACGAGCTAAAGAATTATGAACACTATTAAAAGAGTAATTGGAGATTCGAACCGATAAATTAACTGAGAATCACCTGAATTTTTGACGGTTGTCACATCATCCCCGGGTTGAAAGAAATTTCGTCCCGAAATTTGACTCGTCACATCAGGTAGAAGTATCTTTGAACAAATGAGGATACTTTTGACGTATCTGGTCTTCACGTTCCCACGTGAATTTGTGACCACGTCGGGAGTTCCATCGAACTTTGACAATAGGAACACGGCTTTGTCTGAGTTGCTTGACCTCTCGGTCTACAACTTCAAGCGGTTCCTCAATGAAATTGAGCTTGTTTTCGATTTTGACCTCGTCAAGCGGAATGACGATGGTCTCATCAGATAGGCACTTTTTCAAGTGCGAGACATGGAACACGTTGTGAACACTGGAAAGAACTGGCGGGAGTTGAAGTCGATAAGCTACTGGACCAATACGCTCGATGACTTCAAACGGTCCGGTGTACCTTGGGCTTAGCTTGCCGCGTTTCCCGAAGCGAACTACCCCTTTCCATGGCGATACTTTAAGAAGCACACGATCGCCGACCTGGAACTCGAGGGGTTTCCTTCGGTTATCGGCGTACCTCTTCTGCCGAGTACGGGACGTCTTCAGTCGCTCCCTGATGGTGGTGATCTTGTCGATGGTTTCTTGAACAATGTCGAGCCTTGTGAGCTGTCGATCACCGGCTTCAAGCCAACAAAGCGGCGATCGGCATAGTTATTCTTGAAATCATGTTTACCCGAGTTAACTTTCATTTTACCCTATTTAAACATGCTATCATCATTTTTCAAGCTTTTTAAATCGGATATAGAATATTTTAACTTGGGTAAATGCAAACCAGTCAACAACACAGGATTAATTCTACCAAATTTCATCACATTCACATTCTTGGATTTTTCATAATTAATCATGCACTTTTTAAAGTTTATTTTACCAAATTTCAATTTATCAGATATTGAAACACATTCAGAAACACATTTATCCTTAGGTTTTAACCAACATTCTTCTAATTTGTGTTTCTTATAGCACGTATTGCATATTGGTTTTCTCTTTGACTTTCTTAGTTTCAACAATCACAGATTCATTCACAGTCAATTCATGCTTTGGCAACACATAAACATTCATATTATGAAACTGATAACATTTTCATACAGACAATCATGAATTCTTCCACAATCTCAATCAATTCTATTTTATTACAAAATTATTCATGGTTACTTGACTCTTCTAATTTTTGACCTGCTACAACATTAAAATTTTCGGTTAGACTAGCAATAGCATTCAAATTAATCACATTATTCACTACAAAACAAGTTTCATTCAGATTAACTTTAGATTGTAAGGCAGATATATCATCAAAATATTTTTCAACAGATAAACAACTCTTAAAATCTGTTTATTCAGGTTTAATAGAGTAGTTATCATGGAATGGTGGTGGTACAACATTAAAGCCAATACCAACCTTAGCTTTCTGCACAAACTGATGTTCAATGATCACATTCAAAGTCTTAGAAGAAAGATTGAACTTATCAACATGAATTTTAGCATTTTCAAATTCATTTGTTACTTTCTGAAATCTTTAAAATAAATTTTCATGTTGAGCCTCCAATCTTCCTAATTTACCCTTGTACACATCCACATCCTTTAAAATAGAATCAATTTTATCTTTATAAACCTTTTCAGATTTCAAAAATTCTCTTGATGAAATTTAATCAAATCAATTTCTTTTATAAAACTCAAGATTCATATATTCTCTTCAAGATTCAGAGTATTTAAGCAATCAACAGAGCAAGCTTTAGAAAGTACCTCATCAGTTGAAACTTTATCTATTTTACTCATGAGAGCTGAGACTTTCTTGTTCTTGAAGTCTTCTTTCTGTACCTCACCCCACTCTCCAAATGTGATCAAAGCTTTTCCACTTGAGCTTGCATCATCAGTTCTACTATTTCCATCTACAACAGTCAGCTTCTTTTGATCATCCTTTGTTTGATAGTTGTTCCTTTGATAACTGTTTTTGTTCATCCTTCTAGGTGCCCTGCACTCTCTTGCAAAGTGTCCATAGTCTTCACAGTTGAAGCACTTGACCTTTGACTTGTCAAAACCCATTTTGTCACCATTCTTCTTCCTGAAGTTGTTCCTTCCAGTCTTCTTGAAGAATCTGTTGGCTCTAACACTCACCATGGCCATTTTCCATTTCAAATCAATCTCCTCCAGATCATCAGGAGGGGGTTGCTCAAGATCCTCCCTTGCAAGTTCTGCCTGATTCAAGCTTCCAGCCACAAATGCTTCATATCTTGCAACAAAGGCTCTATACAATATCTCCTTGTCTCCTAACCCACTGACTCCTGAATTCATAGAAGATGAATGAAAAGCATTTGATTCAACATTCTGACTGGAATATCCTCCATAACCACTTGAATTGTATCCAGCAGACGATTGATTAGGTGGACAACAGCTTTCAGATTGATAACTTGCATATGAATGAGGTTAAGGTTGGGCTTGATTAGGATAATAAGTTGAATTCACAAGAATCTGAGCTTTTAAAGCACATCCAAAAAATATCTTGTTTGCTTCTTCTCATCAATCTGATATCAACTTCATATGATTGCAGAATTCCAATCAACTCTACCACGGTCATTGCATTCAAATTTGTAGTTCTATTAATGATCATCACTTGCACTGACCACCTAGTACGTGGAGATCCCAACAACTTCTTACACACATCACTTTTCTTCAATACAACACCTGAACTCTTAAGATCACTTAATAGTAGTGTATACCTTCTGATTGGCTCAGACAAGCTCTCACCCCTCACATACTCAAAAGCTTCATATAACTTTTTCAACATATCTCTCTTGCTCTCCTTAAGCTCCAAACTTTCTTCATATCTCAATTCCATAGCATCCATCAGTTCCTTAGCAGAAGCACAATCCTTGAAGTTATTGTAAATCTCAGTAGGAAGATCTAGAATCACATCTTCAAGTGTTCTAAAATCTCTGTCAATCAGCTTATTATCTAACTCAGTATACCTTTCTGGATCAACATCTATCATACCAGTTCTATCAGTCTCTTGCACTCTAGGTTGATGAGGACAATTCACAATTGAATTCCACAACATACGGTCATTATAGTAACCAAAATATTTGAATTGAAGCTTCAACATCATGAAATCAGATCCTGGTAGGAATTTTGGAGGTCTACCACCAGAACCTGTCTCATTACCATAACTCACAACAGGAGCAACCATTTCTATCACAAAAATTTCAATTCAGAAATTTCATTTTTAACTCGGATGAACAATCTAGTGGGATTGAAACTTAGATAAAATAGTTTTAATTTCATTAATGCTGATCTCATTAATACTGCTTGAAGTATGCTTCATTAATACGGACTAAAGATAGTTAATGTTGAATACATACAGTTACTACGGAAGGCAAGTTACTACTGCAGTTACTAAGGAAGACAAGTTACTACTGCAACATAGTTATTACTGCAACATTCTCATTACTGCGGAAGACTGTTTCTACTGCAACACACTTGCCATGCAAGTTTAGATTAGAATTACAATTAGAATTAGATTGTATTTCCTTTTAGTAGATGTTTCCTATTTTGATAGGTTAGCCTCAAGGTCTATAAATAGATCCTTGTAGATTGATAACAAACACGTTGAATTGATTCATTGTTCAATATAATTGAGGCTTATAATTCGGGAAACTTATTGTTCATAATTATTTTCTATTTTACAATATTGTTTGATTCGATAAACTTGTAATATCAAAGTGTTCATCCGCTGCTGAACTTCTTTGATAGATCAAGATCTTTCTTGGACAAGCTTTAGGTTTATACAACCAATTTGATCCTGACAAGTGGTATCAGAACACAGGAGGTGCTCAAGATCCATTGATCTACAAGTTTCTAAGAAGTCTCATCCAGAAGAAATCAATCTACAACATGATAGACGTTCTAGTCAACAAGGTTCCAGTTCTCAATAGTAATGACTTTGATCTATGGAATCTACGCATCAAGCAAGACATAATGTTATCTGATTATGCAGTATGGGATGTCATCGTCAATGGCAACAAAGAAATTCAAAGTCTTGCAGCTGATGGTCAGCCTTGTGCAGTTATTCGTCTTGTAACTGATAATGAAATAAGAGAAAAGCAAACAGAGATAAAAGCTCTAAGTATTCTTCTTATTGCTATTCCAAACGATTATCAATCCCAATTTGAAGGATACACTGATGCCAAAGCTTTATGGGAAGCATTGGAGAAGAGGTTCAGTGAAACAAAGAATACAAAGAAAAACAAGAAGGCTCTTCTCAAGCAAGAGTACGAGAATTTTAAGGCTTTGAAAGAAGAACGAAAGACACAGACATTCGATAGATACAAAAAGCTTACAGGAGAACTTGGAAGTGCTGGAGTAAGGATTGATAAGGATGACATCAATCGAAAATTCATCAGATCTTTAGGTGAAGAATGGGTAATATACACTGTCTCATACAGGCAAGGAGATGTATTGGAAGAGATGGAGTTGGACGATCTCTACAACGATCTTAGAGTGTTTGAAGCTGAGGTGGAAGCAAAGAAACCTAGCAGCAGCAACAACAGTATTAACAACTTTAATACTGCCTTGATCACATCATCTGTTGGAGCAACTCAACAGGAGTGTGGAGAAGAACTGTCCTTTGAAGCTTTTATTTCACAAAGCTCATGTCTAACCAATGAAGATTTGAAGCAGATCCACAAAGACGACTGGGAACAGATAGATCTAAAGTGGCAAATGGCCATGCTTTCTTTAAGGGCAAGGAGATTTGTCCAAAGGACTGGAAGAAGATTTAATCCCATAAACAATGATAGAGTTACTTTTGACAAGAGCAAGGTAAAGTGTTATGACTGCGGAGAACCAGGACACTTTGCAAGGGAGTGCAAGAACAAATCTAAAGTCAACAACTCAAGAAACACACAAAAAAGTACACCAACAACTTTAATCACACAGGATGTATTCGGGTATGATTGGAATGATCTTGCAGAAGAAACAAGTCAGAACAGAGCGTTAATGGCAATAACTGAAAACACATATGTTTCTAATGTGACAGTTTCTACTGCTTCCCATGCATGCATTAATGCTTAAGAAGGTGTTACTACGGTAGATGGTGTTTCTACTGAACAAGTTTCTACTGAGCATGTTTCTACTGAAGCTGATGAAGATGTTCTAGGCTACGAATGGGATGAATACACTCAAGCAACAACTGAAGAATCACATCTCATCCAATCTCTAATGGCCATTGATTCCTCCTCTAAGGATCCAGCAACCTCATCACTCATGGCTGAGGTAAATTCCAAACTTTTTTCTACTGAGTGTAAAGAATTCATGTCTAAGTATAGAAGTCATAACAATTGCTATGTGACTCCATTAAGACTTTAGAAGAACAAAGGAGGTCAGCTGCTAGGGGGATAGAGAATCTATAAAATCAAATTAAGTCTTATAAAACTAATGAGTTAAGTTATGAAGAAAAGATTAAGTTGGTTGAATGGCAGAGAGATGAACTAATAGTTAACCTCCAAAATGCTAGGGAAGAAATCAAACGATTAGTGGAGGAAAAAGATAAAGTTGAATTAAATGTAGGGAAACTAGAACATGCTTCAAAATCTGTTAATGACCTAATTCAACAACAAATCCATGGAAAAATAAAAGCAGTATTAGGTTATAAAGAAGTAGCCCGACCGTTTAATCAAAACAATATCCCTCCAACTTTAGATGCACCTAGAATTCCAATCACCCAGACACCTCCAACAGAATCATTCAAAGTTGATCCAATCAACTATGATGAAGTTCTGATAGAGGATGTAGATGAAGAAAGTGACCTAGAGGTTGAAGAACACTTGACCAAACCAGAAGAAGTTAAACAACAAACATCACAAAGTCCAGTGTCATTAGATTCCAATAAAACAAAGAAGTGTGAATGTAATTGTTGTAAGAACACTGATGGTGAAAGGGAAACGATTAAAACTTTGGTTCATATAGGAACAAGAGGAAATAAACGAAATAAGAACCAATTGAAAACTCAAAAGGGTCAAATTCCTAAGAAACAAGTCAAATCATGATTTATCTATGGAAAATCTAATCATTATGCCAAAATCTGCTATTACAACCCTGAAAATCAAAAGAAAATGCTTCAAAAGCAACACAGAGGGTTGGGGTATACTGGCAAGGTTGACCATCATGAAAAGAAAATCAAACTTGTACTTGAAAGAAAATCTGCTTTGAACAGTAGTAATAAAGTTAATACTGCAAAAAATAACTCTGTTAATGCTGCCTCAAGCAACAGAAGTGTTAACAAACAATCTTTTAACAACAGTAAAAACAAGGTTAATATTGCTAAACAAAATTTTGTTAAGACTGCACGTGTTAATACTGTTAAGAATAATGGTGTTAATAATGCCCGTGTTAATACTGTTAAACGCAATGGTATTAATATTGCACGTGTTAATACTGCAAAAAGTAATTATGTTACTGCTGCAAGTGTTAATACTACATAACAAAAGCTTGTTAAAACAGTATATGTTCCTACTGTTAAATCAAAATCTGTTAAGACTGCTCATGTTCCAAAAGCTAAAACAATTAAACAAGTATGGAAACCAAAGGTCAAAGTAACTCAACCACCTAGTCCACCTGATTTCTCAAACCTAATCCAAAGGAAGGTGAGTTAATTTTTATGAGATAGGCAAACCCAAGTCAACTTTGGCTTGGGTCCCCACCAGAAACTAACCTTCTTGTTTATGTGCAGGTTCGGACAACAAAAGATAATGAGTACAGTTGGCATGTAGATAGTGGTTGTTCCAGGCACATGACAGGCAACATTGCTTGCCTTCAGAATTTTGAGAACTTCAATGGAGGTTATGTTGCCTTTGGATGAAATCCAAAAGGAAGGAAGATTACTCGGAAAGGGAGTGTTTGCAATGGAAGAATCAGTTTCAAGGATGTCTTCTATGTGCAACAGTTACAATACAATTTTTTGAGTGTATCTCAAGTGTGTGATGAGAAGAACACTACCATCTTCACTGCAACTTAGTGCTTAATCATGGATCCTGGATATGTTATTGATGAGAGCAACATCCTACTCAGAACACCAAGAAAAGACAATGTATATTGCTTTGACATGTCCAAGGTCCAACCAACTGCAGTTGAAGCTTGCTTTGTCTCCAAAGCAACTCTGGATGAATCCACTCTATGGCACAGACGGATATGCCACATGAACCTAAAGAACATCAATGAGTTGGTGAAATCCAAGCTAGTAAGAGAACTTCCCAACAAGCAATTCTCTTTGGATGACAACTGTGTAGCTTGTTTGAAGGGAAAGCAACACAAGACTTCTCACAAGAACAAGGAAATTAACACCATTGATACTCCTCTACACTTGCTCCATATGGACTTATTTGGACCAACCAATGTGAAGATTATTGCAAAGAAATCCTATTGCATTGTTATTACTGATGACTACACAAGGTATACATGGGTGTATTTCCTGGAAACTAAAGATGAGACCAGTCAACTTCTCTTTAATCACAAGAGTAGAACACCAAATCAATCTGAAGGTGAAGAAGATCAGATGTGATAATGGGACAGAGTTCAAGAACCATGTGATGAATGAATTCTGTGAGAAGAAGGGGATAGAGAGACAATTCGGTGCTGCAAGAACTCCACAACAAAATGGAGTAGTTGAAAGACGAAATAGGACTCTCATTGAAGCTGCTAGAAGTATGTTGGCTAACTCCAACCTACCCATTTTCTTTTGGGCTGAGGTAGTTAATACTGCCTGCTATGTGCAGAATAGATTTCTCTTAGTCAAGTCTCAGAATAAGACACCTTATGAGCTTCTACACAAGAGACAGCCATTGATAAGTTTCTTAAGAGATTTTGGGTGTCCTTGTACCATTCTTAACTCCAAGGAACATCTTGGTAAGTTTGAGAGCAAGGCGGATGTAGGATACTTTGTTGGATATTCATCACAAAGCAAAGCATATCGGGTCTACAATCACAAGTCAAGCATTATTGAAGAAAGTTCCAATGTTACATTAAATGAAAACACCCCCAACACTAAGGGTCAAGGACCAAACTGGTTGTTTGATTTGGATGCCTTAACAAAATCCTTCAACTTTGACTTTCAACCATCCGCATCTATTCCTACTACTCAAGTTCCTGCTGCTTCAGCTAATCCAGTTAATACTGCGCCGGATACTACTGAATCTGTTTCTACTGCCAATCCTCCAGTTGTTGGTACTGACAGATTGGATGTTATGGAGTACATATATCTCCACATTTCAATTGATGACCCACTAAATCTTTATGTTACTATTGACAAGGCAGTTGAAGAAGAGAAACACCAACAAGAAACACCTGAAGACCAACCTCTACAAGATGAAGAGGTTCCAGCTACAACAACTGACAAAGAAGAGGAACAAAGAGCTAATGAAGTTCCACCATTGGAAGAGGAGAATGAAGATGGAGTTGAAGTAATTGTCACTGAAGAAGTTGAAGATAGTGATGTTGAAATGACTACTCCAAAGAGCATTTCTTCAAATTCTGGTCCTTTCCATGGCTCCAATCCTTTCCATGGCTATGCAATGCCAGATCTTAATGATACTAATTTGGTTGTTGACTTAAGAATTGACAAAATTCCATCTTCCCGTATTTCCAAAAATCATCCACCATCTCAAATCATTGGAAAATATGACATATCTATGGAGACTAGGGGTCAAACCAAGCCCAAAAAGGACCCAATGAAGGACATAAACACTTGTTTATTTGTCTGCTTTCTTTCAACTGGAACCCAAGAAGATTCAAGAATCTCTTCTAGACCCACACTGGATTGAAGCCTGTCAAGCAGAACTACTTCAGTTTAAAATTCAGGGTGTCTGGGATTTGGTTCCATTACCCACAGGGAAGAAGGTCATAGGCACTAGATGGATTTTCAGAAACAAGAAGGATGAAAGAGGGATAGTCATAAAAAACAAAGCTAGACTGGTAGCTCAAGGCTACACACAGGAAGAGGGGATAGACTATGAAGAAGTCTTTGCACTAGTAGCAAGAATAGAAGCCATAAGACTCTTTCTTGCCTTTGCATCTTTCATGGGCTTCAAAGTTTTTCAAATGGATGTGAGGAGTGCTTTCCTCTACGGAGTGATAGAAGAAGAAGTGTATGTCAGACAGCCACCCGACTATGAGGACCCTAAAAATCCTCACTTGGTGTACAAATTGGACAAAGCTCTCTATGGGCTTCATCAAGCACCAAGAGCATGGTATGATACCCTTTCTGATTATCTTCTCAAGAACAACTTTCAAAGAGGAACCATTGACAAGACCCTATTCTTCAAAAACACTCACTCTAGTATCCTTCTAGTACAAATATATGTGGATGACATCATCTTTGGCTCCACCAAAGATGCTTTGTGTAAAGAATTTGAACAGCTGATGCATACTAAGTTTCAAATGAGTTCAATGGGAGAACTAACATTCTTTCTAGGCCTCCAAGTCAAGCAGAAGCCTGATGGACTCTTCATCAGCCAATCAAAATATGTCAAAGATATTCTCACCAAGTTTGGTTTCCTAGAAGCAAAAGTGGCAAGCACTTTTGTGGAAACTCACAAACAGCTGACTGCAGATTTTGAGGGGGAGGATGTAGTCATTCGCAACTACAGGTCAATGATAGGTTCACTAATGTACCTCACAGCTTCAAGACCTGACATCATGTTTGGAGTTTGTGTGTGTGCAAGATATCAAACCAGACCCAAGATGTCTCATCTCATTTCAGTCAAGAGAATATTTCGTTACTTGAAGGACAAACCGGCTTATGGTATCCTAAAGACTCACCCTTTGATTTAATTGCTTATACTCACAGTGATTATGGTGGTGAAAATTTAGACAGGAAAATCAACAACAGAAGGATGTCAATTCCTAGGCTCAAGGTTGGTGTATTGGCAGTGCAAAAAGCAAACAACGGTTTCTACTTCCTCAACAGAAGCTGAATATATTGCTGCAGCAAGTTGCTGTGCTCAAGTGTTGTGGATACAAAATCAAATGATGGATTATGGATATGCATTCATGAACACTCCCATCTTCATAGACAACCAGAGCACAATCAGTATAATCAACAACTCGGTCAAGCACTCCAATACCAAACACATAGAGATACGCTATCACTTCATAAGAGACTGTAATGAAAAGAAGTTGATACATGTTGAAAAGGTCCATACTGATAATCAGCTTGTTGATCTTCTCACAAAAGCTTTTGATATGGGAAGATTTACATTCTTGATTACCATTATTGGCATGATCAACATGGATTAACTAAACTTAATTTGTCTTTTAAAAATATCTCATGTAAAGTCCCTTCGAGAAAAGCAGTAGTAACCTTAACATAAATCAAGTGCCTTACTTTTTAGTATTGTACTATGTTGCTACTGCAAAATTAACAGTAGAAACAAATTTTGACCAAAGTTTTATTAGTACGGCAAATTTTTCATTACTACGGGAAGGTTTAACTACTACTGCCCTTAGTTTTGTTAATACTGTTTGAATGGTTAATAGTGCTAGTAATCTCATTACTAAGGACCTCTGGTTAATACTGGAAGTAATACCCATTACTACTACCAGACCAGTTAATACGGCCCGTCATTACTACTGTCATTAACCTCATTACTACGGTCATTATCTATTAATACTGCAACGATTAGTACTGTAGAGTTTTCTTAATTAATAAGATTACTCTGTTAATACTGCGTTGACAAGTCAAACCTCAAGTTTCAACTAACTTTTAACACATGGCAGTTTGTGATTGGACCTCTAATTTTAAACTTCGGCGCGGGTTCAATAATTTTAAACACGTGGCAACACACGATTGAACCATCCTTTTTAATCGTAACGAGCGTCTAATCCAAGTCGCCGAGTTGTTATAAGCTTTAGCGTATAAATAGGGTTCTAATTTAATGTTTCAATTACATACTTTTAATCTCAAGAACCCTAACTGATAAAAAGTTACCGTTGCAATTAAAACTCTAAAGTTTTCTTCCACTGTTTAATCAAATTCTTCCAAATTAACAACAATGGCTGATCTTCAATTCTATGAAAGCCATAATATGGTCGATTGCTTTGCAAAGAATAAAGAAAACACGGATTTTTATCCCATAGTTGACTTCTTGAAGCAGTCCCACGTCAAATTTGCTCTAACGGTTAGTCCTGAGATACATGAAGATCACATAAGAGCTTTTTGGGAGACTACTGTGGTAAATTTTGAGAGAGACGTACCAGTTCTAAATGCCACCATAGATGGCAAAGAGATCACAGTTTCAGAGGCTACAATCCGTACACATATTCACTTTCAAGATGAAACAGGTATAAGTGACTTACCTAGCGAAACTGTTTTTGAAAACTTTAGACATATGGGGTATGAGGGGGACCTAAATACATCAACGTTTTTAAAAGAAAAATTGTCCCCCCAATGGAAATACTTGATGCATACTTTGCAACAATGTATTTCACAAAAACGAACAGGGTGGAATGAGGCAATTCTTTCCATGGCAACAACCATGGTCTGTCTTGCCACTAATCAAACATACAATTTTTCAGCCCTTATTTTTGATGGTTTGTTGTGGAACTTGGCCAATCCTAAACATAAATTTTTAATGTACCCAAGATTCTTACAGCACATCATCAATTGTGAAATCAGAGATCTAACAAGATCTCAAAATGTTTTTCCTGCCCATGCTCATACTAAAACGTTTTTGCAAATATGAGAAGGGTAAACAAAGGATTTTCTGCAAATGTTTCCCCATTGTTCTCTACAATGATGGTGGGAACAAGTTTTATAGATGAGAGAAAAGTGACTCTACCTCTGTCTCAACCCCCATCTACTTCTCTTTCTTCTGCTAGTACCTCTGCAGTTTCTACTGCAAGTACTGCAGCTGTTATCCCTGAGGTCACCACTGCAGTTTCTACTGCAAGTGTACCTCCAGTTTCTACTGAGAGTACTTCTCCAGTATTAACTGCACCTAAAGTCACCACTATTGTGACTCCACCATCTGTTTCTACACCTCACTCACCACCACCTATTGTTGCAACTTTCTCTAGAAAGGCTAAGAGGGTTCCTCAGCCTCTTAAGTTTCAAACTTCCCCACTTTCAAAATTCACAGAAAGGGAAACCAATGATCAATCTCCCATGCTCACTAAGGTGGTCGCTAAGGAGGGGGAAGACCATTTAGGAAGGGCTTATACTACTGTTTCTCTCACTTCTTATAGTGAGGCACAGGACAATATAAACATAATTAAGACCCAACTCAAGGAAACACAACCCATAGATGCTGCTTTTGTGGCATCTTTAGAAAGTGGTCCCAGGTGCCAAGAAACCATGGGGGAGGGATCAGCTTCTGCAGGGCAGAAGGGTCCCTCTACATCATATGATCAACCACCTGTTGGTACTCAACAGGCAGGGGGTGAGGATAGAAATACTTATTTTAATCTTGAAATGATGGAAATGTACCAAAATGTAATAGTTAAAGTGGATAAACAAGGGGAGGAACTTTCCACTTTAAAACAATTAGTGCAGCAGCTGGTGAAGCAACAGGAAATACTTACAGCTCAACTGATGCACAAGAATCTAGACACAAGAAGCATTGGAACATCACCAAAATCCTCCAGCTCTTCTTCTTCAGATGACACTCCCCCTGCTGACAAAAAGGGGGAGAAATATATTGAAGACATTTTGTCAACAGAAGAGGATGTTGATCCTAAGGGGGAGGAGATAGAAAGAAGAAGTGATGACACAGTCGTCACTGCTACCTCGGGAACAAGAAGAAGAAATTGATGAAGATGTGGAGGTTGAAAAGATGATTGTTGATGATGAGGGGGATCATGTATTTGAGGGGGAGCAAGACATGGAGGTAGAAAAGATAGAAGTAATTACTACTGCTACAATTGAAGAAATTGTTATTTCTACTGCAGAGTTTATTACTACTGAAGATATGGTTTCTACTACTCCCACTATTAGTATTGCTCAGACTGAAGGGGTTATTAGTACTGAAGATCCAGTTACTTCTACTGGTCTTCTGGTTTCTACTGAAGCTCCAACAGTATCAATTCCCATGGGAGAAGCTCCAGAAGCAATATTTACTGAAGCAACAGTTATTACAACTGTTTCTACTGCAGCATCAATTCCTACTGTTGATGAACAAGCAGCAGCTGCAGAACTTCTAACGCTGGAAAGAAGCAAAATTGTTGAGCAGAGAAGAAAAGAGCAAGTTTCAATGCCCAAACAGAAGGGAGTTGAAATACATGTTGCACCTCACAGCACAAAGTTGGGAGAAGGAGTTGACTTTGTCCAAGATCCTTCAAGACCCACAGGTATGAGACCACTTATTCCTCCTAACAGATCTTATATTCCCAAGCCAACAACACAAGTAGAACCAACTGAGAAAGCTTTGGGAAAGAAGATTGTTGTGGATACAAGAAAAGAGGATAAAGAAAAGAAGAAAAAGGAAAGAATCAAGAAGATGGATGAGCTAACTGCACATCAATTGGCTTCTAAAGAGCTGGATGTAGGGTCTGATCCTGACACAATTAATGACATCCACACCAAACTTCAAAAGGCAGAGATGGAGAAAATCCAAAAGCTGAATGAAGAAACTGCATTCTTGCTAGCTGAGCAAGAAAAGGAGTTGGCTCAAATTGAAAAAGAGAAGAAAAGGAAAGTTGCAAAGAAACAATCCACTCAAGAGAAACTAGCTGATGACAAGCAAAAGTTCATGACATATCTAAAGTCCAAGGGGTATAGTGGAAAATCACTAGGCCCAATGAAGATTGGAAATTTCAACTCACAAAACAACAAGATCAACAACAACAATATGAGTTAGAGAGGTCCATGAAGAGAGATCAAGAGATTGGGAGAGCTATGTTTGATGCACAGGGTAATGAAATTCATAACCCATTTGCTCCAGTCAAGCCAAGTCCACCTGAGCAATTGAAGAGGAAGAAGTCTTGTTCTACTAGAGTTCCAATGAAGAGACAAAGACTAACTGACATTCCTACTTCAACTACTGCTGCTCAAGGAAGTCCAAGTGTACCAAGTGTTCAAATCAAGAAAGAGCCAGTCAACATTGAAGAGAAGGAAGATGACATTGAAATTTCAGAAGATGACTGTTCAGCTCTGATTGTACATGAAGATGGATTGAGGATTGAACCATTGGGTGTTGAGCTACCAGAAATAATTGACTGGGAATTTGTAGGAGGACCAAACAAAACGTCATATCTGGTCACTAGAACAGACAAGTCAAAGACCAATCTACCTGCTTTCTATAGGATGATTAGGGATTTCTCAAGAGATGACCTCCAGCGTGTCTGTGATATTGGAAAGATAAAATATTCAAATTACAGAGGCGAATGCTCTGGAACAGACATGGAAATGGATTGGCTCAATGGGATGTTTGATCTAGATGTAGAGAAGATTAACCATGCATTCAAGAAAAGGAGGTCCCAACAACCCTGTGATTAAATGGTACATGTATGAAAGAAGTGGAACTTTCTCAATAGTTAGAAGACATGGTGCCATGGAGTTCTATCTAGTTGAAAGAAAGTATGACTTGGGGTTGAGGACTTTGAAAGAGCTTATCAAGGTAAGACTACATGGTCTGATCGCTTCCAGGATGGCTCATGAACTTGTGGGGAGGATTATGGGGCAACTCAATGAAGAGTTAGCAAAAGAAGCAGAGGAGAAGGAGAAGAACTTAAAATAAAAATGATAATGTCTTGTAATTAAAGTAGTTAAAACTTGTGTAAAAACTTGTACTTTCAGTAGTAATAAAGTTCAAGTTAGGGGGAGATTGTTGGGATTGAAACTTAGATAAAATAGTTTTAATTTCATTACTGTTGATCTCATTAATACTGTTGAAGTATGCTTCATTAATACGGACTGAAGATAGTTAATGTTGAAGACATACAGTTACTACGGAAGACAAGTTACTACTGCAGTTACTAAGGAAGACAAGTTACTACTGCGAGATAGTTATTACTGAAACATTCTCATTACTACGGAAGACTGTTTCTACTGCAACACACTTGCCATGCAAGTTTAGATTAGAATTACAATTAGAATTAGATTGTATTTCCTTTTAGTAGATGTTTCCTATTTTGATAGGTTAGCCTCAAGTTCTATAAATAGATCCTTTTAGATTGATAACAAACATGTTGTATTGATTCATTGTTCAATATATATGAGGCTTATAATTCGGCAAACTTATTGTTCATAATTGTTTTCTATTTTACAATATTGTTTGATTCGATAAACTTGATATATCAAAGTGTTCATCCGTTGCTGAACTTCTTTGATAGATCAAGATCTTTCTTAGACAAGCTTTAGGTTTATACAACCTATTTGATCCTGACATAATCTATAACTCAGATGAACTAACTAAACTGACTTGATTCAAATTCGATCAAATTTGCAGAAATCGCCAAATTTCAAACTTATGAAAACTGAACAATCGTTGATCTTACTGTTCTAATCCTTGTAACTATTCTAAACACCTTGAATGTAGCTCACAATCTTCTGATAACTAATCTGAATCAAATTAGATTTGATTTCCAGCTCTGATACCACTTGTCAGGTCTGATCAATCTTTAGAACAACTATTCTATGTCTAGAAACACTAAGAAACACTAACAGGTGGCGAAATCACAAGTTAATGTATTTAATTAACGTAATCAGAACAATGAACAAAACTTCATTTAACTTTTATTTCGGGTGAACTTGAACTTAACTGTGGTGAAGAGTTAGTTCACCCGACTTGAAGTCTTCATAAAATACCTAACTAAGATTTAGTTCGGGTGATGAACTATGTTCACCCGAACTAAATGTTTCACATATTACACTTGATAAAAGTCTTTGGAAGCTTCTGCCATCAATCCTTTTATGCTCCAACATTATGTTATTCGAATGTTGGAAGAGGAAGCATTGGACTGGTGGGATTATGTTGATCAGACTCTATCTGAAGAAGTTCGAAGTAACTTAACTTAGGCTATGTTTGTGAAAAAGATGAATAGCCGATTATGTAGTAAGGGTGCGATGCAACGTAATCAGAAGGAATTTTTAAACTTGAAGAAAGGTGATATGAGTGTGGCCAAGTAAGATTAGTTATATAGAGGTTGAAATAGTGGAAGGAAAATCCATTATATAAGTGATGAGTATAGATTTCCAAAAGTTGAACAAAGTCATTACTAAGAATTAACAATCTTTACTTAGGTTAGATGGTTAGTAAGATTAGTTATATGGAGAGTTATTTCTCTAAGATCGACTTACATTTTATTTTTATTCAATTTGGTATGGTAGAACAAGATATTCCTATGAAAACCTTTATAACTAAGTATGGACAATACGAGCTCTTAGGTGTGATAAGTTTCTTTATATTCTGATAATTTAGGATATTTATATCTTGTAATTACGATACAATAAGAATATCTATAAGAATAGAAGTGATAAGTGTGAATGTATAATGTAATGATACGTAACGTGGATTATATAAGTTATTGTCACGTTTAATAGAACGATGATGTGAAATACATAAGTTTCAGATGAACATAGTGACATAGATAATCCTTATTGCTGAAATTTAGAAAGTAATGATTCAATGGGAGGATGATGCAACTTGAGTTATAATGATTTGAAGTCTGATAACCCAAAGGAAAGCGAGATTATAAGTTTGAAATCTTAAAAAAAAAATTAATGTTGCTCGGAGGGTATTTTAATGATCTTTTATCTCTGAAAGAAATATTATGAATTTGTTGTACATTGTCAGATAAGTTACGATTTGATAAAAGAGAAATTGTAAAGATTCTGGAACGAGGATGAAATCAACTAAGGAAGAAGTGAGTTAAGTTGATAAAATTTCTTGAAAGAATCATTTGAACTCAGACAGGATTTGAGGAAACGAAAGTGATAGCGGGTCTTGATATCCTCATATGTTTGAAGATTGATTCTGGGACAGAATCATTTTATGGGAGGGGGGGGGGGGGGAGTTTAACGACCCAAAAATACAAATAGGACTAAAGTTGTAATAAGTTTTGGTCAAAAGCACAATCTTTGCAAAAGTTTGCACTTTGGGGTGAAAATTGTTATTATGGCAAAGTTTGGGGTTTATTATGTAACTTTTTATAAAAATCTCACATTTATGTATATATAGAAGACTTAAGGTGAAAAAAAGCAAAAACAAAATTGTGTGTGTGTGTGTGTGTGTGTGTGTGTGTGTGTGTGTGTGTGTGTGTGTGTGTGTGTGTGTGTGTGTGTGTGTGTGTGTGTGTGTGTGTGTGTTTTGGAGTGTGAACAAAAGAAACAAGAAAATAAAGTCGGTTAACTTATTTTGATCAATTCGGTAGTCAATTTTTCACCGGATAATCTACTGATGTATACCAAATTACTCCTGGAGTCGTAAGGAACGTGTCGGTATAAGCGAGAGCTGTTTTCGTGGTGATTCCTTTCGGGATGAATCGAAACCCGACTTGATTCGGAAAGTATAACTTATAATTTACGTCTATAATCGTATTTCTAGTTGTTATAAGTGAGTTGGTTTGAGGTTTATTAAGTTTCGTTAAGCTTTTAAAATCTGCAACTATGGAAATGAATATGTTAAAGAAGAAGTGTAGTGTGGAAGGATTCATGTTGGATTATCCAACCGGCGGCTGAATCCCAGCCAGCCGACCATTGGAACTTGCCAGCCGGCGGTTAGGCTTGGTGGAATTTTTTAGCCGGTGGCTGAGTTGGTTTGGTGGAAATATTGCATCATTTTACCAGTTATTCGTCAATAGTTGAAAATTAATACGATATCATGAACGAGCGGTATATGATCAGGTCGCTCGTTATATTCATCGCTAGGACAAGTGCTTTAGTTCGAAGCCTTGGAGGTGAGTATAATATGATTTGTAAAACCGACCATTAAGATAAAATAATGTTTGGAACAGTAAATAAACGTTTGAAAGTAAATTTTTGATCAAATATCGATAAACCCTTAGACATGATAACTTATTTGTAAAGTTGAGTAATTGTAGCTACTCATGTTCTATTTATGGTATACAGGGTTTAATTATACACAATTGTTTTAATTATATTCGTTTATATAATTTTTATTGTTATTGTTTCTCTATTGCAATAAAGAGTGTGCCTTAGTTCGCATAAGAAACTTTTACTTGATTACGGGTGATGTAGATGCTCGTAAATAGACAGTTAAAGTTAGTGTGACCAACTAGGTAAACTGCTAGCCAACTTGAGATATTTGACCGTGTAGGTATGAGGTGTATACTCATGTTGAAGACAATGAGGTGTAGACTCATACTGAAGTCTGGTTGCGGGGAATACTAGACCTCCTTTGCAACACATGGTATGAGGTTAGACTCATACTGGAGTGATACTTACTTGAACGGTCGTCGGAAGTATCACGTGGGAGTGGAGCAATGTATGCGTTAAACATTGCTTATCCCTCCTTAACGATAATGCATTGATATGATATGTCGGAGTAGTGAAAGTCTACATTTCGGGTAATTATAAAAGTTGAGAATCGTGCCGCAATGCTTATAATAACATGCGGAAATCTGCAAGTAGCGAACGGGATCGTAGCCCCTGGGGCAATAGTAAGACCCTCTTGAAATGACAGTTAGGTCTTAATAGACCCTAGTGATTGATAAAGATAAGTGCATTATTCGAAAGATAATTAAATGATGAGAATTGATTTTATATGCATTTATTCTTATGCATTATTATTATCATGTTCATATCAGTTTTTATGGTTGAGGGTATGGATTGGGTTGGTAAAGACAAACTACATCTTTTCTAAACGATTTTATAGTCTTTAGTAATAATTATTATCTTTTTCTAAACGATTTTATAGTCTTTACTAATAATTATGTTGATACTCTTTTTCCAAACCTGTCTTTTTGCCCGTAGATTGCTTAGTTTGCTTGGTGGGTTGGGATCGCCATGGGGTAGCACGTTATCCCCACTACTTTTGGATCTTTTGTCAGCTTGTAAAATATATACTTTGCTTTTATATTGTAATTATGAATGTAACGAATGGTGTGATATAGTACTAAAATTTTATGAACCACTAATCACGTCTTATTAACGTGTTCCGCTCTTATAACTCTTTTAACATAATAAGGTTTTAAAAAAAACGGATTTTTAAAACGATGTGGTTACACCTTGGCGCTCTTGTTACTTTAAAAAAGAACGTCTAGGGTTTTCCAAACTTGATCGTTACCCAAAGTTTCATGATCTGTAGATCCACATTGGGATGAGTGTATCTACTCTTGTCCATGCTTTGTCATCCGTCCCGATTGGTTGTTTGGGTCTCTTTAAGTGTCACTTCATGAGTTATGCACGCCATCTTGATGAGATCCTTCCATTGATTGTAATTGAATTCTTCAAATTCTAGAGTAATAGAGACATAAGATCGAACGTTTGTGATACCAAATCTTTTCTAGGTATTTGCATTACTTGCTTCAAAAAAAGTTATATTTCTTTTTCTTAATTAAATAGAATGAATTGATTAGGGTTTGAATGTTGTAGTCGAAAAATATTAATATTAGGGTTTTGGGTCGACGGTTAAGAAAGAAGGAAAGGAAGGATACGAATTGATTTGATGGTTTTTATTTGAGCGAGAATTCAGAAAGCAAATGTATGCTCTGATATCATATTAGATAATGATATTGAGAGATTGTGCTTATCATTTACATAGAAAGCATATAAGATATAGGGAGATACAAAAGACATATTGGGCTTTGCCTTACATAATACGAAATGGGCTAGCCAATCTATATAGTCTAATACTAAGTACTATAAGTTGACTAAATATCCGATTTCAGTTCAAATGATTCATTAGAGACGACCATATACATTCCTTACTACTTGCAAGCCTTAAGAATCATTGTATCAAGCGAGTAGAATAATATAACATGTAAGCCTCAACATTAAAATTATTAAATTATTGGCTTTTGTGTCACGAAAACAGTCAGTTATATCATGTTAATTTGTTGTTTCCCTAATACGTAGTCCCTATCTATTAAAGTTTGTAATTTTAGTATAAATATAAGGGATTTGCTAATCATTGCCCCGAGGGAAACGATTAATTCTGATAAAATGCATTAAATGAACCTATAGTTTTTATGTTTATATTGAATATATATCTAATTAATGATTTTATAATGACAATTTATTAAAATTCTATATAAATATGGAAGGTATATAATATATTCAATATAAACATGGAAACTATAAGTTCATTTAATACATTTTATCATAATAAATCATTGCCCCTGGGACAGTGGTTAGCAATTCCCTAAATATAAACCCTCGGGGTTTTGGTTTCGACAGTAAAGAAAGAAGGAAAGGAGGATACGAATTGATTTGGTGAATTTTTATTTAAGCAAGAATTCAGGGAGCAGAGGTATGTTCTAATACCATATTAGATAATGATATTGAGAGATTGTTAAAAACCACCAAATCAATTTGTATCCTCCCTTTCCTTATTTCTTTGTCGAAACCAAAACTGTAGCATTATTTTTTTCCGACTACAACATTAATTTGCTCTCAACTCACATTGGTTTGTCTCTGTTTTTCTTTATATTGAGAATTTCAATATAATTATGTAAAAGGTAAAATTTTATTTTCTTGACAATAAATATTGTGTTTGTTACATATAACTTAACGGAGGACAGAATTTATATAAAAGTTAAAAAAACATAGGGTTGAGATGATTAAAGAAAAATAAAAAAAATTGAGAACAAAAAAACTATAAATGTATTAAACCTATATTTGTTTAAAAACTTAATTATCTAAAAAACTGAGAATGTATTAAACGAATAAATTATACTTTGCAACAAGCATTAGTTCATTTTCTTTTTATAGAGCACCCAATCCATATGCTTTTGACGGGAAAAAAAAACTGGATTTTGGAAATTTATATTATAAAATAACAAATAAATCACATGTAATTTTCGTAGTTTGACTTGTGATTTTTATTTCGATTCTACTTGAATATACATGATATAACATATCTATGAAATTCATATTTAGTGTTCAAACAAATGTGATATTGTCACTCGAATATCAACACTTGTTCAAAAAAAAAAAAAAAGTCGTCAAAATCCGATTTTTTTTCCGGATGTAAATAGATTATACCGCATATAATATTAATGTGTTTAAAATTTATATTAAAAGTTAAAATCATGTTTGTTATAGTCTTATTAGTTTTGAAATTTTACGTATATTATAAATCACATATGATTTTTACATATCACGTGTAATTTTGTGTAATAATTTATAGATTTAATTAAATTATATATCATATAACGGTTGTACGTCTTCAAATCTACATTTGATTTTCAAATGGGGTGGCTCAAGGGTAAAATAACTAAAGCAACGGTTTTAGGCCCCAAAATTTTATATTCCCGATTTATTATTGTACAATTTTAATAATGACTTTAGTGTTAATCATTAAAAGTTTATTACTTTTAAAATTTATAAGCAACTTAAGTTCTTTTTTTATGAAAAAGGGTAACAATAAACCTATTTTTAAAGTTTCTTAAGACTCTAGAGTGATACGTTTATTCATATTTTGTTCAAAATTTTAATTTTAAAGCAACTGAAATAAAAGAAAACTTAACTTGGTCTATTTTAAGGCTCTTTTCACATTTTATGGTTGGTTCTTTTTGGAAAGAAAAAAAAAACATAACATTAATGAAGACGCAATTGAATATTTGATATCAATATTAAAGTTTAGAGTTAATTACAAAAATTGTCCTTAAGGTTTATCTTAAATTACGGATTTCGTCCCTAAGTTTAAAAAGTTGCATAAATCATCCACTTTTAGAAACTAATTACCTTTTTCGTCCCTACGATTTGCTCCAATTACGGATTTCGTCCCTAAAGTTTGTCCTCAATTACGGATTTGGTCCCTAAGGTTTGCCCCAATTACAGGTGCAAATTAGAAATTAGGGACGAAAAGTGTAATTACTTTCTAAACTTGGACGATTTATGCAAGTTTTTAAACTTAGGGACAAAATCCATAATTTAGGGTAAACGATAGGGACGATTTATGTAATTAACTCTAAAGTTTATTTGTTATATGTGTATTTTGAGTGGTCTACAAATTATAATGCAACGATCATTGTTTGTTTGCTTTTGGTTATGCATGTTCCAACTTTTTTGGGTTGTTATTTATAAAACGAAATGAAAGTCTGATACTAAATTACTTATTGTAAGATTAATTATTATTTCTCTTTGTTTCATTTATTTATAATGTCAATCATTTAGTTTACTAATACTAAGGCTATTTATATTTTCAACTCGAAAACATGTATTTGATTACTCAAATTAAACTAACCAAAATAAATTGGATATAACAAAGTCGAAAAACTTTAAACATAATTTTTATTTTTATTTTAAAAGGCCTCGTTTGAAAGTTCGCTTTAGGTCTCGAAATTGCTTGAGCCGTCCCTTTTTGAATCAAATGTCTTATAACCTTAAGAGTTTATCATTTGTCAAAAAATGGAAAGAAAAAAAAAGTTTGTCAAAAGTTAATTTTTTTTTTCATGTTTAGACATTTATATATTATATAATATTTTTGTCTTTAACATTTTATCTACCGATATAAAAATCACGTGATTTTAACTTTATGATTTCAACTCTTACACGAAAACACTAAAACTAAAGTCTTCGAACATATATAATACAATTGCTCTAATTAAAAAGGAGAACAACACACAACCGTGATAATTTTATTTATTTCGTCTAACGATTAACGATTGTCAAGATAAAATAATTTAAAAATTATATTAAAGTTGGTTCTGATTTAAATATACGTAATTAAATTTAGAAAAGAAGAAAAAAAAAGGATCAAAATTGATTCCTTTGTTATAAGAAAATTTGTGTAAAATGGAAGTTCGCTTTGTTGGAAGAATAATGATATTCACATATATATACGAGGTTATTGACATTTTGTAAGAAAATATTTTATATATGAGATCTGTCTAATAATTTTGTTATTTCCTTTTGAATTAAATTGGAAAAATATATTAAAAAGGTTACTAAAAAGGATTATATTCTATCACACTTTTATATTGGAAAAGCATTATGGATTCCTCTAATGATTCTTGATGAATTGCTTGCTTTTCCTTTAGGAATATACATTTAAAAGTTACAACCAATCTTTTAACATAAAGACTCTGCCCATCTTTTAAGACTAACATATCCATCTTTATGTATTTATCAGTTATAAAACAAAAGAAATAATCAATTAAAATTTATAATTTTTTAAAGATTAAAGATGTCATCTTGGTCATTAATCTCATTTTAATCTAATGACTAAGATTCAAATAAAAACTTACTTTAATTTAATTTTTTAAAATTAAATTATCTCACAAACCGTTAATCGTTAGACGAAACAAAATATATTGTTGCGATCGTCTAGTTTTTATCTTTAGTTAGAGTAGTGGTATTATATACGTTCGACGTATTTTTTGTTATATTTTTTATTGGTTATTGAAATTGTAACGCTAAAATCACATGTGATATTTACATAAATACGTAAAATTTTATAAAAGATAATTACTATAAAATGTATAAACTACCTAAATTTAGAACAAAAAAAATCGAATTTTGACGAGTTTTATTTTTTCTCTTTTTTTGACATAAAATATGATTTTCTAAAATCAAATGTGATAATACTAAATCATATATGATATTACTGTAAATCATATGTGATATTATTGTAATTTATATGTGAAATTAATGTAAATCATATATGATATTATGTATGTAAAATTTCAAAAACTTGAAAGACAATAACACACATGATTTAACTCTAAATATGAATTTTAATACACAACAATGTTATACAATGTATAACCTATATGGACCCGAAAAAAAGTTTAAATTTTGATGACTTTTTACTTTTTCGTTTATAGTCAAATGTTGAAATTCCTAAGACAATATCACATGTGATTTGAACACTAAATACGAATTTCAAAACTTAGATTTGTTATATTACGTATATTTAACTAGAATCAAAAAGAAAAAACAAAAAAATAATATGCGAAGCTACTGAAACCACATGTGATAAAAAAAAATGATTTATAATAAAAAAATTCAAAACCCATAAAAAGAATCCGAAAATAAATTTCGTCAAAAGTATATCGAGTGGATGCTCTATAAAAAGAGGAGAAAATGCTCATTTTAATGGTGTAATTTATTTGTTAAATACATTTATCGTTTATGAGATAATTAATTTTTAAACAAAAATAAATTATGGTGGGTTTTTAAAATTAAGAGTTGTGATTGGTCCATTTGTTCTCAAGTCTTTTAATAGTTTTTTCTTGATTTCAACCCTGTAAAACAATATTAAACATACATTTTGATAGAAACTTTGAAATACACTACAAAAAAAATGGCTTTTAGTGACGAAAAATTTTAGTGGCGATTATTTTTTGTCACTAATAACCTTATTTAGTCATCATTAAAAAAAAGTTGTCACTAAATTTAGTTACTAAATAAGATTAGTGACAAAAAAATAATCTTATTTGGTCTCTAATAAAATTAGTGACGGACATACAGTGACGAAATATGACGACTCAAATTTTGTCACTAAAATCATTAGTGACCATATATATCGTAACTAGTGATTTAAGTGACCAAATATTTGGTCAATAAGGATGTTAGTCACAAATTTTAAGTCGTTACTAAATACCATTTTTCTTGTAGTGATATTAATGTATATTTTAATTTAATTAGTTGGAAGAAATAATTTTGGTAACCAACAGGAATCTCGCGTGAAATAGTGGGGTAAAACATTTTATAAAAGATAAAGTTATATATATTAAGTTGCGTTATGTCGGTTTGGGCATTACAATAATAAATAGAAGATAACTCTAAATTTAAATTTAACTTTTATTTAAATATTATAGGAAACAAATATATATTAATATATATTTTGAAAAGTTTAATAAATTTTAAGTAATTGAAATTACTTATCTACCTTTTTTATACCTCTCACAATATATCATCATTTAAAACATATTATTACAATTAATGTTAGTTAATGTATAAATTTAATAAAAAGAAAATAAATAATAGTTTATAGATCTAGATTAGTATGTCTTTAATTACCACAATAACTCTAACCAAAGTACTACAATAACTATTAGCCATTTTCTTTCATATAATAAAACTATTTTTATGTTTTGTTAAAAACAATAATGATATATTGATTAAGGAATTTATGATTAGAACCAAAACTTTTATTTGAGTCCATGCGATAATTAACGAGAATTACTTTTAAACAAAGTGGGACAAATGTTTGGGTCAAATTCACAAACAAATGTAATTATAAACTCTACAACAATCAATAAAGCTTGATAGAGTATGAGAAATCGAAAGAGATTCAACTTGAAAATGATACCTAAGGTTATTCTGTTTCTTTTTAACTTTTTATAATAATAATATAATTTAAATACAATTTTGATTAAAAAGTTTGAAAATTTTGGTTTATATTTACTATATTATAAAACATTTCCCCCATAGTTTTAATCTCTTACATTTTAAGTAATTGAAATTACTTTTTTTTTTTTTTTTGGAAAGGCAAATACTACAAATACACTATATACAATTCACCAAATTTACAATTGAAATTACTTATATTGAAATTACTTATCTAACATTTTTTATACCTCTCACAACATATCATCATTTAAAACATCTTATTACAATTAATGTTAGTTAATGTATAAATTTAATAATAAGGAAATAAATAATAGTTTATAGATCTAGATTAACATGTCTTTAATTACCACAATAACAATAACTAACCTACTCCAATCTATTAGCCAATTTTTTCATATAATTAAGGGGTATGCTAAATACACCAACCCTTTTTGCTAAATAAACCAACGGGCCCACATTATTTACTAATCATTGTCTAATCATTTCCTAATCATTATGTTTTCTTCTTTTAAATAGTAAATGAGATAATGATTATGTTTTTTTTCTTTTTTCTTTTTGTTTTAATAAGTAAACATATAATGTTATTAAATTATTTATTTATATTTATAAATATAATATCCACGAATCATATTCATTTGAATATTTTGCTTCTAATTCGAATGGGCAATTACTTTTTTTGGTGCCAGAAGCTTTACTTGAATCCTTAACTTTATATTCGCCGCCACGATCACACTTGAGTGCAACCTTATTCATTTTCCCGCTTCGGTATTTATTTGATCTTTTGGTGACCACAACAACACCAACATCGCGTCCAATATTTTGTACCCAATCCATCATTTCTTCACGTGATCCAAACACCTATAAAGTAGTTTTTATTATGTTAACATATCTATATGAGTAATTTAGAAGAAAAAAACCTATATAAATATAATGATATATATTGTACTTGATTAGTGGCAAATTCCGATGTCCTCATAAAGAATTATATTCTTTTTCCTGACAAAAAAAAAAGATATCATTTTTGTCAATGAATTAAAGTTGCTAACATAAAAATACCTATCTATTAAAGAAAGATAATATGTACCTATAAAGTTGCTAGTATTAAAATAAATAAATTAATATACTACATATATTAAATTAAAACAACTATTTTAAATTAAATAACATTTTATATATATGAGGTAAATAAAAATTAGTGATAAAAGTAAACTAAATTTATTAAAACTATAAGGGAGTGTAGAAATACTAATTAATAGTATAATCAATAGTAAAGGTAATTACTTACACTAAAGGTAATTACTATAATCAATAGTATTCTATTCTAATAGTATTCTATTCTAATTAGTATTTTTACATACTATAAATTACATACTATAAATTACACATACTATAAATTAAACATACCCGATGAAAGAAGAAAATCCAAATATGTTATGAGTTAAAAAGCTATTCCAACTCTTCAATTTATAATAGTATAAGTGATTAATAAATATTAGTTAGTAGTTAATTTAATTGAGTTTTCTATTTCCAATAAACTTAAATTTTCTAGATTTTGACTTGACTATACAAATTGTTGAAAGGGAGAATTTCTATTTCCAAGAAATAAATTTTAACAAAAATTGACTTGACCATACAAATTGTTGAAAGGGAGAATTTCAAGACAAAAATTGTTGAATTTTATAACACAATAAATTATGTGGGTCCCTCATGTTGGTTTATTTAGTACTATTTTTATGTTTTGTTAAAAACAATATTTATATATTGATTAAGGAATTTATGATTGGAAACCAAAACTTTTATGTGAGTCCATGCGATAATTAACGAGATTTACTTTTAAACAAAGTGGGACAAATGTTTGGGTCAAATTAATAAACAAGTTTAATTACAAACTCTACAACAATCAATAAATCTTGATAGAGTATGGGAACTGGGAAGTCGAAAGAAGTTCAACTTGAAAATGATACCTAGGTTTTTCTATTTCTTTTTAACTTTTTATAGTAATAATATAATTTATATATAATGATGATTAATAAGTCTGAAGATTTTGGTTTAATTGTGAAAAAATTATTTCTTCTATATGAGTGTTTCTCCGGCCATTTTTTTTACACTTTCTTTCTTGCAACCAATTGATTTCTCCCGAAAATTGCAAGGCTGCAGTAACTCATGTTTCTACAAATTAAAAAAAAACTTTCAACATTATAGTTTGTGAGTAACTCTACAAAATGTTATATATATATATATATATATATATATATATATATATATATATATATATTTCAATGTCAAGTTGTTGATTTTTTTTTTTTAAAGATTTAGGTTTAATTGTAAAGGTTCATCTATTCACTTTGTTTTGTAAATGGCAACGAGGATTTGCACTCGCCACTTATAGGTAGGAACTAGAACAATTCAAGTTGAAAACAAGTTTTGTTCTTTCTAAAAGACTCAAACATGTTTGATGGATTGACCTAAACACATTTTATCCCTTATTATTTACAATTTACGTGGTAGATAATATATTTATTTAACCCGTTAGACGAGCTTACTAAATTATGTTTTTATAAATTATGTGAGTGCAGACTATTCATAGACTTTAAGATAAGAAATTATTCATTTATATTCTCTTTTAGTTGTGCGGTAGTTGTTGAGGTATGAACAAGACGAGACGTTAAAACGGGTTTTATCATTAAAAAAAAAAATTTACTTCAACTTTAAATTTGGTGTAACATTAGCAAGTTTTAGGATTAACACTTTTGTATTGGTGTAGATGACGTGTCTCAACTTTTGTGAATTTGAACTCTCGAAAGTAGATGTTGTGCCTCGACTTTTATAAATTGAAATTCTCAAAAATAGATGATGGGTGACAAACACATACAAACTATGAAAAAAGTAATTTTGACATACTAAAACACTATATAAGTTCATTTTCACAATTCAATATTTTTGTGAGCAAGACATTGTGCAATTCAAATAACACCAATGCACAAAGCCTAAACACTACCCCCAAAAACAATGCTCAAATCAACATTTGCCCCAACCACCAACAACAATACTTCGAGCAACAATGTTTAAAACAACACGAACAATGTTCCCTTGATTATTACACATAAGTACGTAATCTATCTTCTGAGGAACATCTCTATGTCTCTTTGTCAAAAAAGATATCACGTGAAAATACAAATGTTTTAGTGAATCTGCAAAAATGGGACATATTATACACCTTACACGTTGTCTATCTGAAAGTTTTACATAATAAATTAATTACATGGTGTTTCAAAAGTTGATATGTTATTCTTTTAAATGAATTTTGTATTTTCACTTTTCACATTATCATTGTAGTTTAAATTCTTTTTCCTGTTTTTTTATTTTTACCATTCTATGTATTTAGTTTCCGTAGTGATATTAATTAATGTAATTTAGTAAAATATACTTTTTTGTCTGTCGATGCAACGCAAGGGTACAATACTAGTACTGTAAACGAAAGAAGAGTTGACAAATAAGTAATAAGAAAAAATTGAAAAAATAGTTTAGACATCTCATTCTTAATTTTTAATATTTAAAGAAAACATCTAAAATGTTTTTATATATAGTATAGATAGCATCTAAATAAAAATAACAATAATAATAATAATAACTAAAATTAAATAATATAAAAGGATCATATTATGACGATTGTGAGAGAAAAAAAATATAAACCACTTCTTTGGAGAAAAACCTAAATGAAGGGAGGATCCATGTATGAAATGAATGACTGAATGAGTGATCTAATATTTTCATCTCACCGTTCTTACTAAATTCTATTTATTTACTTTTAATACTACTTCATAGGTAACATATGTACTAAAAAACCAAAATCCTTTTGAACTAATAGAGTATCACATCACCTACTTCTACTTTTTCCATCATATTCATTTTGCAATATTTTGAATTAAGTTACTATCTTTTACTTCTACTTTTTCCATCATAAGAAAATGAACCCATGCTCTCTCTCTCTCTCTCTCTCTCTCTCTCTCTCTCTCTCTCTCTCTCTCTCTCTCAGACTCTGAGACACACAGAGAGAGACAATTTTTCCATATTCCAAAAATTTTCGTACAAACATGCATAACAAAATATAGGATCCAAAGAATAGGACTAACTAATGAAAAAATAACATGGTAGATATAATAACCATGCATTCTTGGGAAGTTACTTTTGTGGAGTTTTATGATACCATTGACCAAGGAGCTTTACTAAAATCCTGTACACCATAACAAAAAGACAAACATACCCTTGGTGACAACCTTTTACCTTTTTCAAAGTTTTCTAACTGTGAATACGGTTTCTCACTAATCGACACCCAACTCTACATCAATAACTATAATTTCCATTTTGTTCTAAAAGATCTTTGATAACATTATAGTTAATATTTCATTTATACATTATCACTAGATTTGATTATCCAATTTAATTATCCAATTTAAAAATACTAAGTATGTAATTATATAAGCTTAATTTAGACTTAAAAATATAATTTAATGATTGAATAAATGATTAGTTAATAAAAAGAAATATAAGTATAGTGTAAAACTCATTTATAGTATTTTGTATGGATTAGTTATATTTAATCTTAGAGAATATAGGTCAATGTATTAACACTTATATTTTAATATTCAATAATAGTTTTAGGTTAAAATAAAAAAATATAATAACTTATAAACTAATTAACAACCGTTAAAGCTAAAATATTACAATGAAAGAAACATATTGATAGTTTTGCCATACTGTCTTTTTTATAATAAGTTAACAACTATATAAATTATATATGAGTCAAATTATGCCTTTTAAAAAACTAAATAATTACTATATAAATGTGTCATTCAATTAAATAATTAGCAATATTATTAGTTTTCTATCTATACTTCATTATTAAACAAATTTTATATTTCACTTTTAGTAATATTTTAAAGTTAATTTTAACTTTATAAATGGTCAAACTCATAATAGTAACTATAATTCAATGTAGTTAGCAAAAATAATAATTTGATTTTGAGAAAAAGTGATGCAAATTTGTAAAGTGTTAAGTGTTAATATTTGATTATAATTTTTGCTATATATTTATAAATTAAATTTTGTATTCCACTTTTAGTAATATGTCAAATTTAATCTTCAACGCCAACTATTATTAGATACTAGTAATACACCCGAGCGATGTCGCGGCAATAAGAAATTGTTTAAATTCTGGTGAATAATTTTCTTCGGTGGTACATATTCTATTAGAAATAATTTTACGAACGATCAAGATTTTCAATTTGTAAACATTCAATTAGTTAGAAATTCTAAATATTGACTCCACATATTTAAAATTTTGCACATATAAATAATTGTTTTTAATTTATTAAAAAAAAAATGCAATTATTTCAAAAATTTAAGTATATATATGGTAAGTGTGTTAAAGAGTTATATTTGTAATTATTCCATAAATAATTAGTTAAAGGGGTAGTTTAGTAATTTTACAATGCTTATATTTCAACTTTATTCTCAAATGCTTTATAATGTATATAGATTTGTAACTTATAAATAAATACTCAAATTTATAATTATGAATATTCAATTTCATAATGTTCGAATTCTTGTATGATAGCAAAATAATAATTAGTTTTTGCAAAAATAAAATGATATTGATATGAAAAGTGTTAAATGTTAATATTTTGACAAAAAATAATAGGTGATGATAACATTGTCTAAATTAGATGCCGCAAAAAATAAAAATTTATATGAAATGGGATAGTTTATGTATAATTTAGAAAATAAAAGGATCATTAATGAAACTTAATTTCAAAATTTATACCTTGTTGCATGTAAGATAGATAATGTTTGATGATATAACATTTTCAGGTATTTTATTATATATATATAGTTGGTTTCAAATTAAAAACATAAAAATAATTATGAACCATTAGGAACCACATATACACTAGTGAATATAGACATATATTCACTAATGAATATATATTAACTAATTAATATATACATTAGTGAATATATGTCTATATTCACTAGTGTATATGTGGTTCGTAATGGTTCTCGAATATTTAGTAGTTCCCCCCTCTCTCTCTCTCTCTCTCTCTATATATATATATATATATATATATATATATATATATATATATATATATATATATATATAAACCACTTTATAAACCAAATTTGGTTTTTATTTTTAGCAAAATTTACCCTCTTATAAAACAAATTTGATATATATTTAATTAAATTTCTCATTTGTTCTAAATTAGGCCATAAAGATATAGTAGAGTATTTTATCTCAAACTTTAAATAAACGTTTCGCTTAGTAACTTGCTACCGAATTTTGTATAGTAATTAATTAGAGTAATAATCATTAAATGGTAACCTTTAAAACCCAAAATCATAAGAAATCGTAGGAATTTGCCATTTTAGTTAATTTCAAATATTGTTGTTCCCACTTTAAAAGGGATGAATTTTTACTTTTTGGAAAATAAAAAGAGGGAGGAATCAAATAGATCTTAAAAGATGAAGTCTTTGGGAAAGGAGAGAATATTCTATCGACAGCAAAAGATTAAGAACTAAAATCCAAAGATAGAATGGTAAACAATGTTAAAAGTTGAAAATATGATTAGATTATGATTAGGAGTTTGCTGAAAAGTCAGCCCACAAGTTGACGACTGCCCATATTTCTAAAAATTCACTGTGTTTGTCAGTTCTCTATGTTTTAACCATTTCAATATAATATTACTAGCACAACAATATATATATATATATATATATATATATATATATATATATATATATATATATATATATATATATAGTAATTGGATCGGCTAAGAACGGCCCAAAGTATAGGAACGCTAAGAACCAATGCTAACCGTCCGATTAAGGTGATGATCAGTAGTAACCACTTACTACTGGTCAGTAGTAACCACTTACTACTGATCAGCACTGCGAGGTTTGATATAAATTTTTTAATCGGACGGCCATAATTTGTTGCTGATCAGTAGTAAGTGGTTACTACTGATCAGTAGTAAGTGGTTACTACTGGTCATCACCTTAATCGGACCGTCAGCATTGGTTCTTAGCGTTCCTATACTTCGGGCCGTTCTTACTCGAACCTCACCCTATATATATATTGGGTTCAAATAGAAAAAACTAAATATTTGAGAACCATTAGGAACCACATATAGACTAGTGAATATAGACATATATTCACTAGTGTATATATATTCACTAGTGTATATATATTCAAATAAAAGGTTGTATACATTAGTGAATATATATACATTATTAAATATATGTCTATATTCACTAGTGTATACTAGCAGGAAACCCGCGCGATGCTGTGGGGTAAAAATTTTATATTCGATATAAATATACTAATGTTTATCATATCATTTATACTATAAGACATATGGCAATAACTTTTTTATGGTTTAAATTAATTTTCAATATAAATTTTAATTAATGTATTTAAAGTTATATTTATTAAGTAAAGATATGTTTCACAATTAATGATATTTTAAATTAGTTAGCAAATTCAAAAGTATATTTAAATTATAACTTAGGGATATATTAGTAATTTCCTTCTTAAAATTCAACTTTAAGAAAATAATTATAGATGCTTTATAGATAGTTAGATTAGATGTGGTTCCTAATTATTTGTATGGTTTTCATTTGAAACCAACTCTCTCTCTCTCTCTCTCTCTCTCTATATATATATATATATATATATATATATATATATATATATATATATATATATATATATATATATATATATATAGAGAGAGAGAGAGAGAGAGAGAGAGAGGTGGGTTCAAATAAGAACCACTAGATAAATGAGAACCATAGGAATCACTTTTTAACCAATCACTTAAAACCCACTTTAAATTCATAATTAACTTTAAATTAACATATCTAGAGTATAACCAGGTTTTAGGAAAAACTAAATACACCATTATAACAAGCATTTAATTATCTTTCCAACGAGCACCCACTTGATATACTTTTAACGATTTTTTTTTTGGTGGGTTTCGATATTTACACTGGTGTATATATTAATATACACCTGTGTATATACTTTTTTGCCAAAAAAATATTTGAACCATATATTCACTAATGAATACATATGTATAGATAAGTGAATACACTTCTATTCACCGGTGTATGAACTAGTTCGTGACCTACATTCTAACTATATATTCACCAGTGAATACATATGTATACAAAAGTGTATAAGACGATATTCATCAGTGTATATACGCAGTTTTTGAAAAATTCTGAATTTGTAGTATATACACCAGTGTATATATCGAAACCCACACAAAAAAAAGTCGTCAAAATTTAAAAAAATTATATTTTTCCAAAAGAGAATAAAATACTCGTTCTAACTGTATATTTTTTATTTCGTAAAAGTTTATAATTTAAAAGATATTTAGTTTTTAAAATGAAGTGAGTTTTATTAAATGATTGGTTAAAAAGTGGTTCATATGGTTCCTAAATATTTGTGTGGTTCTCATTTGAAACCAACTATATATATATATATATATATATATATATATATATATATATATATATATATATATATATATATATATATATATATATATATATAGAGGTGGGTTCATTTAGGAACCATCAATTATTTAGGAACCATTAGGAACCATTTTTAGGCAAGGTGGCAATTTTGTAATTAAGTCAAATCCCCAAATTGGAAATCAATTAAAACCCACTTTAAAATACTAATTAACTTTAAATTAACATATCTAGAGTATAACTAGGTTTTAGGAAAAACTAAATACACCATTAAAACAAGCATTTAATTATCTTTCCAACGAGCACCCACTTGATATACTTTTGACGACTTTTTTTTTTTTTTTTTTTTTAGTGAGCTTCGGTATATACACTAGTGTATATACTAAATATTCACCAGTGTATATACTAATTCACCAAAAACACATCTAAACCATATACACTATACACTAGTGTATACACTATATTCACTAATGTATACGAATCTTTATATTAATTTCCTTTTAATTGTGAATACGCAATATACAAAAGTGAATATACAATATATATATACACAAGTGAATATACAATATACACTAGTGAATACGCAATATACACAAGTGAATATACAATATACACCAGTGAATACCATGTATTCAATAGAGAATACATCTTATACATTAGTGAATATAGTGTATACACTAGTGTATATTGTATAAATACACTAGTGTATAACTATACATTAGTGAATATAGTGTATACACTACTGTATAAATACACTACTGTAGTGTATAAATACACTAGTGTATAACTATACATTAGTGAATATAGTGTATACACTAGTGTATAGTATATATGGTTCAGATGTGTTTTTTGTGAATTAGTATATACACTGGTGAATATTTAGTATATACACTAGTGTATATACCGAAACTCACTGTAAAAAAAAAAAAAAAAAAAGTCGTCAAAAGTATATCAAGTGGGTGCTCGTTGGAAAGATAATTAAATGCTTGTTCTAATGGTGTATTTAGTTTTTCCTAAAACCTAGTTATACTCTAGATATGTTAATTTAAAGTTAATTAGGATTTTAAAGTGGTTTTAATTGATTTCCAATTTGGCTCTCAATTTTGACTTAATTACAAAATTGCCACCTTGAGTTTAATTACAAAATTGCCACCTTGCCTAAAAATGGTTCCTAATGGTTCCTAAATAATTACATGGTTCTTAAATGAAACCAACTCTATATATATATATATATATATATATATATATATATATATATATATATATATATATATATATATATATATATATATATATATATATATATATATGTATATATATATATGTATATATATATGAGAAATGATCAATTAAGACCTATGATTTTCTTGAGACCAAAATACATCATTATCAATGTTAATCTAATGCCTAAAATTAAAACCAAAACTTATTTTTTAAATTAAATTATCTCATAAACAGTTAATTGTTAGACGAAACAAAATATACCGTTGCGATCGTCTCGCTTTTATCTTTAATTAGAGCAGTGGTTTTATATATTTTCGATTTTTTTTTTGATGGGTATTGAAATTGTAACCATAATATCACATGTGATATTACATCAATATGTACATATCTATAAAAGAGAATTACTATAAAATGTATAAACTACCTAAATTTATAAAAAAAAAATCGAATTTTAACTAGTTTTATTTTTTCTCGTTTTTAACATAAAATATGATATAGTAAAATCACATATGATAATACTATATAATATGTGATATTACTGTTAATCATATGTGATATGAATACATATCATATGTGATATTACTGTAAATCATATGTGATATGAGTACATATCATATGTGATATTACTGTAAATCATATGTGATATGAATACATATTTTTTTTTTTGAACGACAATGTTAGTAATTCGGGGCCACGGTGACATCCATTTGGGCAGTATGCGACCCACTAACCTTACACCAAGGTTAGTTACATATCTCCTATTTTGAACGACAATGTTAGTAATTCGGGGCCACGGTGACATCCATTTGGGCAGTATGCGACCCACTAACCTTACACCAAGGTTAGTTACATATCTCCTAATATTCACCTAAAGAGGAAACTCCAGAGGGAGGCTCGAACCCAAGACCTCCCCTAGGGGGAGGACAACCTCCTACCAATGGGACAAACCCATTTTAACTTCAAATATGAATTTTAATACACAAAAATGTCAATGTATAACCTATATGGACACGCAAAAAAGGTTTGAATATTGACGATTTTTTATTTTTCCGTTTATGGCCAAATGTTAAAATTCGTAAAGCAATATCACATGTGATTTGAACACTAAATACGAATTTCAAAACATAGATTTGTTATATTACGTACATTCAACTACAATCAAAAAGAAAAACAACAAAATAATATGTCAAACTACTAATATGACATGTGATAAAACAGTGATTTATAATATAAAATTTCAAAACCCGTAAAAAAAAACCAGAAAATAAATTTCGTCAAAAGTAGTCGAGTGAGTGCTCTATAGAAAGAAGAGAAAATACTCGTTTTAATGGTGTAATTTATTAGTGTAATACATTTATCGTTTATGAGATAATTAATTTCTAAACAAAAAAAATTATGATGGGTTTTTAAAATGGAAGGTTGTGATTGATCCATTTGGTCTCAAGTTTTTTCATGGTATTTCTTGATCTCAACCAATATATAAAAAAGAGGTTTATTGGAAGGTTCCTCTTAGCCCCTGGTATACATTTGTATACCCACCAATCCCATCATGCAAAGGACCTGTGCCGTTAAATTAACCGCCCTGAGAGAGCATCGAACCCGAGACCTCCCACAAATAGGCAGCATGCTATAACCACTTGGGCAAGCCCTATATATATATATATATATATATATATATATATATATATATATATATATATATATATATATATATATATATATATATATATATATTGTTTTATAAACAAAACCTTAACATAAAATAAGTAAAAAAATTAAAAAATTATTTATAAGGTTTGAATTTTTTGTATTATCGTTCATTTCAACCATATTTCAAACTTTGAAAAATTAAGTTTTGTTGTATATCAAAAAAGGGTAGTTTTATTATTGTGCATCAAATTTGAATATTTACTGCACAAAAACCATGAATTTGATTCACAACTCTTAAACGACATATATTTTGATGCATATAAAAACTTGATTTTTTAAAGTTTGTTATAATTGAATAAAAAAATATAATACAAAATTACATATATCATAAATTATTTTATCATTTTTTTTACTTATTTTACTTTAAGTTTTGTTTTACAATAATTTCTTTATATATATATATATATATATATATATATATATATATATATATATATATATAGAGAGAGAGAGAGAGAGAGAGAGAGAGAGAGAGAGAGAGAGAGAGAGTTGGTTTCAAATGAGAACTACCTAAATATTTAAGAACCATAGAAACCACTTTTTAACTATTAATTTAACAAAACCCACTTAATTTTCAAAAGTAAATATCTTTTGAATTATAAACTTTTAGGAAATAAAACATTTACAGTTATAACGGGTATTTAATTCTCTTTTGGAAATATTTAAACTTTTTAAATTTTGACGACTTTTTTTCTATATATATATTCACTGGCGTATATACTACAAATTTTGAATTTTTTAAAAACTGTATATATATACTGATGAATACCATCTTATAATATGTATTCACTGGTGAATATATGGTTAGAATGTAGGTTACGAACTACTTGATACACCAGTGAATAGAAGTGTATTCATTTGTGTATACATATGTATTCGTTTCCAAATATGTGGTTCAAATGTGTTTTTGGCGAATTAGTATAAACACTAGTGTATATTTAGTATATACACTAGTGTATATACCGAAACCTACAAAAAGAAGTCGTTAAAATTATATCAAGTGGGTGCTCGTTGGAAATATAATTAAATGCTTGTTATAATGGTGTAATTAGTTTTTCATAAAATCTAGATACTCTAGATATGTTAATTAAAAGATAATTATTAATTTAAAGTGAGTTTTAAATTAGTGGTTAAAAAGTGGTTCTAATGATTTCTATTTAAACCCACATCTGTCTCTTTACACCTATCCGATTGAAGCTCGTGTCGCTTAGGATTGCAAACCAGTTAGAATGGAATAATAATTCTACTATCTGGAACTTAGAAGTGGTTAAAGGGCTCGAGTAGGATGTGGTTTGGGAGTAGTTTCGGTGTTTGATTGTTTGTTTCTTTAGCTGGTTTATGTGTGTTGTGGGTGTGCTGAGTGGGTTAGTCTTTGGTTGTGTTGGAGTTTTTTCTCCATGTTTTTCTCTCAGATGATTATTTTGTTTCATCTCGTTCTATAACCTTTTTTTGTTCATATATTTTGCCGAAGAATTTCCCCTTTAGCGAATATATATATATATATATATATATATATATATATATATATATATATATATATATATATATATAGGAGGAAGTGAATATGGGGCTGTTACACATGTAAGCTTACATGCGAAACTCATTAAAAACTATGTCGTTTGGTGGTTTAAATGCTTTTCAACGCTTGATTTGTCCTATATTCATCAAGGGAGAGGTGATCCCCAAAATGCAGGGGGTCATTGTTTATTATGAAGAAGTTATAAAAAGTGACTTCGATAGATGCCCATTGATGACAAAAAAAACTTATATTTTTGAAAGACACGATCAATGAAGAAAAAGATGTGAATAGATAAAAATTTATAAAGTTAGTTTAATAAATATGATTAAAATTATACAAATTTGAAGAATTTTTAACAAAACGACATATTTTTTGTTGAGTTTTGCATGTAAGGTTACATGTGTAACAGCCCCATATTCACTTTTCCCATATATATATATATATATATATATATATATATATATATATATATATATATATATATATATATATATATATATATATATATAGGGGTGGGTTCAAATAGTAACCACTAAATATTTGAGAACAATTAGGAACCAATATTCACCAGTGTATATACATATATATATATATATATATATATATATATATATATATATATATATATATATATATATATATATATATATATATATATATGATATTCACCAGTTTTTATTTAATATGATATTCACCAGTGTATGTAAACTATAAAAATTGAATTATAAATACCTTATATACACTGGTGAATATCATATATATACACTGGTAAATATTGGTTCCTAATGGTTCATAAATATTTATATGGTTCTCATTTGAAACCAACACTATATATATATATATATATATATATATATATAGTACCGGAGTAACTAGTATATGAGGTAACAAATTTCAGTTCAATTTATGAACTACCAAGAATTAATTATAAACATAATAGGAAACTAATCATATAACCAAGTAATTCCTCTATTAATTAGAAATTAGAAACAATTGACGATTAATAGATCGCCTCAAGTTTTCTAAACAAAGTACTCTATTATGTTGAATCTTATATTTTGTCTTTGAAAGTAATCAATACAGTTTCAGAAAGGGAAATTGATTTTGAGCTTCTTGTTATGATTGTTTCTGCATATGTTATCATAGACATGAAATTAATGCATAACTAATTATAAACAAGTTCTACTTGGTCTATTAAACACTTATAAGTTTATTTATTTATTTGTTATATCATATTTACATATACTAATTTGCCTAATATTATCTTTTCAATATATTTATCCTTTCGATGTCAAATAATACATACATAATAGAAGTTTAAAACTCAAACATATAATAAGAAAAAAACAGATAAACTTTGATATATTTTTATGCAATGCTCCATATAATTTTCTATATTGAAATTGTTTCTTTTAAAACTATTACGTTAGATAAGATTTCTTAACCATTTTATTTTGAAAGAGTAAACATTTTAGTTTTCAATAATATTTAATATCAATCAAGTACATGAGTGAAAAAAATTATTGATAATCCTCGACAAAAAGTGGTTCCATGACCACACATACATGTATTAAAGAAACCCACTAGGGGAGGGAGGGAGGGAGAGAGAGAGAGAGAGAGAGAGAGAGAGAGAGAGAGAGAGAGAGAGAGAGAGAGAGAGAGAGAGAGAGAGAGAGTCTTTGCTATAATTAAGATTAAAACCTTGATTAGGTTTTGCTCATTCCGCTAAGTTCTTAACTTAAATTCATTTTCCTAGAACACATATTACACCACCACACACGGACACACACATAATCAAGGTCCACTCTGGATATTTCATACTTAAAAGTTCTACTTTGAATATTTCTCAAACATCAACAAGATCATCAAAGGAGCTAAAAATGTTAGAAAAACTTGTAACAGAAAAAGAGGTATTACCAAATGGTTTTACTCACAACAATAATCTCCCACCACCCTCTTCCAATCATCCCACCATCAAGAAAAAAAGAAACCTTCCAGGAACTCCAGGCAAATACTTACTTAAAACTATTTTGTGTTGGTCACTTGATCGATACTTCAAATCTTTATTATCTAAACCTTGTTTATCATTTTGTTGCAGATCCCGAAGCAGAAGTTATAGCCTTGTCTCCCAAGACACTAATGGCAACAAACAGATTCTTGTGTGAGATTTGTGGTAAGGGGTTCCAAAGAGATCAAAACCTTCAACTTCATAGACGAGGTCATAACCTGCCATGGAAGCTAAAGCAAAGAACAAGCAAAGAACTACGAAAACGGGTTTACGTTTGCCCAGAAAAGTCTTGTGTCCATAACAACCCATCCAGGGCACTTGGAGATTTGACCGGTATTAAGAAGCATTTTTGCAGGAAGCATGGTGAGAAGAAATGGAAGTGCGCAAAGTGCTCTAAGTGTTATGCCGTTCAATCGGATTGGAAAGCTCATTCCAAAACATGTGGGACGAGGGAATACAAATGTGATTGTGGAACCATATTTTCAAGGTAAATCTTCTTCTTCCTTAACGTTAACAAGGAGTTTCATTCAATAATTTTGATAATAAATGGCATGTTTAAGATTAACAAATGAACATTAACCTATGCTCCAAACAACAAGCTAGAAAACCCCTACAAAAAGAAAATTATCCTTTACAAAATAAATGTCCATGCTAAAGATATATATTGTTTTAGGAATGTGTAAATATTACAATGTCTACCAATCAAATATCGTCTATTCCCACTAAAACTTTTTATTATTGGTTAGTATCTGAAGTTTGACATTTATGTTTGAAACAATATAAAACAGAATTGTGTACACTTAAATTGTGACAAAGGTTGTATAGGACTGTATGTAGACATAGGATTGTAGAATAAATACGTCTTTTAACAAGATATATAATTAATTTAGATTAGAGCTTCCATGTTGTCCGAATTATACTTTGTAAGATAATCCAATAATTTTGTCTAGCTACAAGTAATATGTCAAGACTACTGCTACTACATCTAGATAACGAAAATGACAGCCAAAAAAAGCTTGCTAGAATGCCTTACGTACCTTGTAATTTTGGGTCCAAAAATAAATGGTTATGAATCAAATTGTTTTCTAAAAAGCAAATTAAAATTTTGTATTTATTAATTCGGATTTAAAAATATTTTATTGATTCAGATCGATCAGTGGTTCTTTAACTTGCTATGAAAATGCTATATAAAAAGAATAACAAAAAATATTACATGCAAATTAATTAATTTTGAGATAAGTTCTTAGAGAAAATGATTTGCAAAATCATGCATTTAATTTGATCTAACACAAACTCCTAAATTTACATATCCAGGAGAGACAGTTTCATCACCCATAGGGCCTTCTGCGACGCGTTGGCGGAGGAAACAGCAAGAGTTACATCAGCATCTCACTTCAACAATAATGCGTCAGCTGCCATTGGAAATGTAAACTACCATTTTGTAGGACCACCAGTTCTTGCAGGTCCAACCATGGCTCAACACTTTTCATCCATCTTCACACCCATCTCAACGAACCACGAACACCCTCTTGACTTGGCCCGACCAGATAGACTTTCACTCTGGAGTAGTAATGATCATAATAATAATAATAATAATAATCTCCAAGACATGGATCAACTGGGATCAATTATATATCCTCCAAATTCTGAATATCAAACTAATTGGAGGGAGCTTGGAGTGAGAACAACTGAGGTAAATTTAAGTGCACCTTCCTTGTTCTGCAATCAAAACCAGTCACACCAAATAACCCCGACCGCAAGCATGTCCGCAACTGCGTTGTTGCAGAAAGCTGCACAAATAGGCTCAACCTCCTCAGATACTTGTAACCATTCTTCACTCATGGGAAGCTTTGGATTGAAGTCAATTACTACTCCCGCTACTCAAGTTCAAGACGAAAACAAGTTTTATGGGTTGATGAATAGCGGTAATGGAAGTGATTTGAAGAAGGATTTTTCCGGTTTGGATGAGATGTACCCTCCCTCAAAAAGAAGACATATACAAATTGAAGAACATCATGGAGGGCAAACTAGGGATTTCCTTGGGGTGGGTATTGAAAGCATCTGCCATCCTAGGATGAGATTTGATCACGTATAAAGGAAAAGAAAATGTGGTAGAAAGAACTTAAAGACCGATATACACATACTCAGCTGGTGATAACTATGAAGGAAAATGGTGGAGGATTTTTAATTCAAGAGAAAAGGTAAAAGAAGGGATCGTTGGTATTAGTGATGCTAAATAAGAGAAAAAAAAAATCTTCTATTAAACTCCATTATTGCTTATATTTTGTGTCGTTAATGCATATTTTTTTTTTCAATGTTTTACAATCTATATACATTATAAAACATTTGGATATAAAAGTTAAAAATTTTAGCATGGTAAAATTACTAAACTACCATTTTAATTAATTAATTATTAAAATATTTCAAAAAACTCTATAACACACTTGTTATATATACTTAAAATTTTAAAATAATTAAATTTTCTTTTTATATAAATTTAAAAAAAAAGAATTTTAGTATTTCAAATTTGGGAGAATTTCAAATTTACCCCCATTAACCTATATAAATATCATATTTATCCGTTTAAATTTGATAATATCATATTTACCCTTCTTAAATTCAAAAATCTCAAATAAATCCAAATTAATAATTTATCTTAATTAAAACTCCAAAATCATTAGTAATTATCCAAAAATTAGTAAATCACTAATATATTTTCTCTTTCATAAAGCCTTAAATCTGCACGCATGAAGCCTGAAATTTTGCCACAATATTTGACTTATTAGATTTAATAAATATTTGAGAAAATACGTTTACAAATTCGGAAGCATCGACCAACACCACAACTGTAGAACCAAAAAGAATCAACCAAATTAATAGGTAAGAAATATCCATAAATTTGAATCAAGTACAAAACAATTTAAAACAGAGAATAGCGTTTTTATTATTAAAACATAGCAATATTTTAAACAACTGAAGCAACTAGGTAAAGTAAAATAAGTAAAAAAACGAATGAAAAAAAATTCATGGTATATGTAATTTAATCATTTTGGCTAATCAAATAAATGATTATGATATCAACTACGATGTCATTTTAATTAAAGTTGACTATATTTAAAGTCCAAAAAGATTCGAGGGGAGAAAAGATAAGAGTTAGAGGATTTTGAGTACTTTGTAATAGATTATAACTATTAAATTCTAAATTTACTAATTTTGGGATAATTACTAATGATTTTGGAGTTTTAATTAGGATAAATTATTAATTTGGATTAATTGGATATTTTTAAATTTAAGAAGGATAAATATGATATTATCAAGTTTAAATGGATAAATATGATATTTATATAGGTTAATAGGGGTAAATTTGAAATTCCCCCTTAAAATTTTAAATAACTGGAGTTAATGTTTAAAATTTATAACTAATTGATTGTTTACAAACCGAAAATCTTGATCGTTCGTAGATTTATTTGTGACAACATATGTACCACCAAAATAATTATTTCACCAAAAGTTTAAACAATTTACTATCGCCGCGACATCACATTGGTGTTTTACTATTTTAAAGAAATTAAATGTTATACTTACATGTTGAAATTTAAGTAAATCAAAATTTCAAACTATCTTTATTCATCTTTATTTCAAACTTTTTTTCTTTCAAACATCACTAAAGCTACATAACATATATTTTTTGAATGAAAAATGAAACATAGTTTTAAAATGAAAAAGTTATACGAGAAAACAAATTGGACTATCTTAAGTTAGATATATTTTGAAATGCAAATTTCTATAATCAATTCTTATAGATATTAAAATTTCATGTAACATCATAACTTCGTCAAAGTTTTATTCACTTATTAAACCATTTTTAACAAACCTTAACTGTCACACCCCGCTAAAGCGGAAACACGGAATGTGAAGAGCTGAAAGATCATTACACGGGTTATACGAAATAATACGGCATTCAAGTCATAGATTAAAATAAAAGTGTTTACAATTCAAGACAACCAAGATGTTTCGTACACAAATACATAGTTAAAAGTTTGCATTAAAAATTCCCAAAAGAAAAGTGGACAAGTCTTTTCCCAAATCAGATCTCACGCGACCGCCTTGACCCGTCCATGCCATGCATTCCATACTTACACTAAATTTCCTGAAACATAAGATAAAGTGTCAACTACGAAAGTAGTGAGTGAGTTACAGTTTAGGTAGTTCGACAAAAATATAAGTAAAGTATATAAAAGTAAAAGTTTCCAAAAGGAGGTTAGGGGAGAAAAGTCGCTTAAAATTTATATACTTTTAAAGTTCAAATAACGGGCGAATCGGTGCCCTAAGTTCGCAAGGACTAAGCAGAGTCAAATTTAGTCAAATAGTAGTTGCGGAAAAAATCGCTAAAAAGTTCGTAATTTTATTCGTATAAGTAACTAATTAGATTTCTTGTATCAACCTCTTGGCATCTATAACTTAAGTGTTCACACTAATCCGATTGTTCAACCGTGAGGCCCCTCTTCCCGCCTATCCTACGGGAAGTTGTTCAAGTTCTTAGTAATATGTACTTAGACTGCCATCTAAGCAAGGAACGGTTGTTTCCTAAGTATCGATACCTATAATTACTAAACGGCTCTGTAGTTAATAGTGTGTAAAGTTCTAGAAAAGTAGCTGGGCACTAAGTAGTTTTGTTTTAAAGAGAGATAGTTGTTCCGTCACTTAAGATCATGTTATAGTTCCATCAAGGGTCGGTCCGCATACAAGCATCAATAATTAGTTTAGCCAAAAAGGGGGCAAGCCGGTAAGTTCAAGTAGAGTAAAAGTGTTTTACGCATAAGAGTTCAAAGAGTTTGTTCAAAAATAGTTCCATAAGTTCCAGAGTCAAAATAGTTCAATAAGTTCCAAAGTCAAAATAGTTCAAATAGTTCCAAAGTCAAAATAGTTCGATATTTGTAATAAGTCAAAGTTCATAAAGTTGCAATTTGATTCATAAAGTTTTCAAATACAATTAATTTTATGTTTCCCCCAAAAATTCATGCAAAATACATATAAAAATAAGGGGTTGTAACTCACGGATTGCGAAGAGTAAGATACGGAAACTCGGTCGGAAATGGAAGTCGGGAATCACGGATTGCCTGATAATTCCAAGATAGTTTAATTAGTCCTTATATTATTATGTTCTTTATATAATAATATAGAATAATTTTTATTAAACTTTAAGTGTCAAGGTTAAGTATTGTTAAAATGGTCCGAAAAGGTAATTGTCACGTTTTTGTCCAAAAGTCCGATTTAACGTTTTTGATTATTATGTCTTAAGTGCTTTTGCTCGCTGAAGTGGTTTACATTTTTCTAAGGAAATTTGGGCAGCGCTTCCGCGCCCAAACTTTATATATCCAAAAATGTACAATCACTTCCGCTTACAAATCACCTAAAACGTAGTAATATACATAATATAGTTCAATTTAGGTCCAAATAGTCCATACATGTCTCAAATATTATTTATGTTACATATTCAGTCCCAAAAGTCATTGTATCAAAATGTCAGCGGGTCAACATAGTCCAAACGTGCTAAAAACGACAAAAGCGACAAGTTTTTGGAAAATCAACAGCTCTGTGCGCCGCTGTGAGCACCTCAACGGCGCACAGAAGCTAAAAATGTTGCCCGCTGCGTCGTTCTAAGTCTTAGGACGGCGCACGGTTCGAGTGGTTTCGGGTTTTTGTTGCAAAACGTATTTTAAGCCATAGATTTCGACATGCAATAGGTTTAAACTTATTAAAACATCATTTTAACAGTTTATTAAGCATTTTTAGTTACAAAACCGTGGATCTAAAGGTTATTTCGGTTAAAAACGTTTTTGACCATAAAAGTCATAGATTTGCATAAAAACTTATTTTTAACCGTTAGATCTAACATGCAATTGATTATTTGTATAAAAATAGTGAAAAGACATAAATCTACCGGAGGAAAAGCTCGGATGATGAGTTTTGGACGGACTTAAGCTTCAAAAATCTTTACGAGAATAGTCCTTTTTCGAAAACTTCCGGTTTCCCTTGCTCCTCTTGATGATTCAAACGTTTTCTAAGGATTAGAATGGTGTTTTGATGGTGGGAAATCACTGGAACAAAAGTGGTTTTTGAGAGAAAGTTGAGAGAAAATGGTTGTAAGTGTGTGTTTTATTTAAGAAAAGGTGAATAAGAAAATGAATAAGAAAAATGGTGGTATAGGGTGTTGGGGTCTGTCAAAACACAGTAATTGAGTGTATAAAAACGTGTGTGATTGGTTGAAAAGTTGAGGAAACGAGGCATGCAATTAATTCAAATCTGTTACAAAAATCGTCCTCCAGGACGGCGCACATGGCCTCTGTGCTTCGTCCTGGACCTTTTTTGTAAGAAACTTTGTGTTTTGGCTGATTTTGTACAATTGTTTCGTTGGACCTTTTCGTTAACTAAAGTTTTAAAGTATGTTACATTATGAACTTAGGAAAGTTCATTAGGAGTTTTCTTGGTATTAGGACTTATTTAATTTGATTTCGGTTGTGATTCTGACGCTGTCGCGGTTCCGATTAATGAAAAGTTAAAGACTAGTTAGACCGAAAGAGACATAGATCATAAAATGCACCTGGAAATTAGACGGTTGTCACATTCTCCCCGGGTTGAAAGAAATTTCGTCCCGAAATTTAGTTCGTCCCATCATGAGGAAGTGTTCTCGAATAGATGTGGATATTTCTGACGGAATTGGTCTTCACGCTCCCATGTGAATTCGTGACCACGTCGGGAATTCCACCGAACCTTGATTATCGGAATACGGCTCTGTCTGAGTTGTTTGACCTCGCGGTCAACAACTTCGAGCGGTTCTTCGATGAAGTTAAGTTTGTTGTCGATTTTGACCTCGTCAAGAGGGATGACGATGGTCTCATCAGACAGACACTTTTTCAAGTGCGAGACATGGAATACGTTATGAACGTTCGCGAGAGTCTGGGGGAGTTGGAGACGGTAAGCAACGGGACCGATACGCTCAA